>CM062289.1:190378896-191030563 GCA_031216915.1 Pictodentalium vernedei
GCGACTCAGGTAGGGGCCGTAATTCTGGCCGAGACATCCGGTCAGATTCCCCCTAGGTTGACGGGGCGTGGTGCGGGCCGTGGAGGACATGGCTTCTCCTTCCACAAGCCTCGCAGGACCAGGAGGTAATGGTATTAACCTCTATCGTGTGCTAGTGAGCGGAAGACTTCAAGTTTTTCAATTAATTGGGAGTAGATTACGAACGTCCCTTGGATTCGAGGGGTGATTTCGGAAGGACTAAATTGTCCTTCAAACGAAAACCTCCGTTAACTCGAAGTCCAAGATGGACTCGGCTTCTGGCAAGTCCGCAGGAAAGAGGCTCGCTTCCATCAGAAGTCCAGTCTCTTCTGGAATGATCGTGATAGAGATCGTAGAAATCCAGGAATTTCCAGGTTTCTACAACCATCCTTGTCTGGTTCCATAACCAGACGGCTCATTCCGTCCACTCATAAATCTGAGCTGGATAAACAAGCTGACCGTGTCTCCAAGTTTATATATGGAGTCCAGCCGATCTGTCAGAGCGAGTATTCGGGTGTACGACTATGCTACATGCATAGATCTCAAGATGCGTACTTTCACGTCATGGTACATCAGGCGTTCAGAAAGTATCTTCGCTTCTTCATCATGGGAGTCGTGTATCAGCTCCGAGCAATGTGCTTCGATCTGAATCTAGCCCCCTGGGCTTTCACTCGAATAACAAACTCGGTAATGACTCATTTCTGAGCTCATTCATCTGCGATAACGTCGGCCTACCTGGACGACATTCTTTAGAGGTACGGCAATGAGTTAACACTTCAGAACAATGTGCAGAATCAGCTTCTATTGCTCCAACATCTTGGTTTCATAAGGAAATGAGGAGAAGTCGGATCTCGTATCATCCAAGTCATTCACCCACCGGGGGATGAGCTTCGAAATGCACAACATTCTCGTTCATCTTCCGTTACCCAGAGCGAAATTAATCAGTTGTTATGCTCACTATTGTCTACGATCAGATAAGGTCTCAGCGAGAGATCTCATGAGACTGATACGTTTGTGCGGAGCTGCCGCGATTTTATTCCGATGGGGCGGTTACACACTTGTCCTCTCCAATTTCTTCTGATCCAGAATTGGAGGGTGAAGATTTTTCACTCGATACGGACATCTTCTTGTCAATCAAGTGAATAAGAGATTCAGACTTGGGCAGGTTTTCAGTGGTTAACTCAGGGAGTTCCACTGCAATTGCCGGATCCAAGTTTTACAGTTTTGACGGATTCCAGTCAAACAGGTTGGGTCGTATCATTGAGCCCATTGGATTTGAAGAGCCAGGGTCTTTGGGATCTGTAGTTCCTAATCAAGCACATTAACATCAAGAATGATGTCATTTTGGCTTGCTCTACGTTATTGGATGAACGTTATTCAGAACGCTCATGTGCTAATTCTGTCCGACAATTTGATGATATTAGCTTATTTTCGGAACAAGGGAGACACTCATTCCATTCTGTTATTCATGTTAATGGAAGGAATCTTCTGTTTGTACTAGAACATCAAGTTCTCCTATCGGTCCATCATATTCCGGGTCATTTGAACGTATTAGCGGACTCCCTTCTCGGAGGGGCCGCTTGTTGACGCCAGAATGGACTTTCAACAAACGAGTATTCAATCAGATTTGCTACCAAGGAGAGTGGCATATGATCGACTTATTCGTGACGCATCTCAACAATCAGTTGCAGACGTATGTGTCACAATGTTTGGATCTTCGAGCATTTGCAGTAGACGCTCTATCGATCTCGTGAGACGGAATGTTAGGATATGCATATCTTCCAGTGCCTTTGATTCAGCAGATATTGCTCAAGTTATATATCTCAATGCAAAATTCTGTTGGTAGCATTTCTAGCTCCACAAAGACCGTGGATTAATCTACTCAGGTGTCTGTTGTGGGACATGCCGTGGGAGCTTCCTCCACATTTCGGTCCATTCTGTGGTCAGATGGATTCATTTTACTATCAGTACTGCTTATGATAATATCTTTAATCAGCAGTCTGTGCTTTAGTTTTAAGCTTATGAAGTAAGAGTTCTTTCTACATCATGGACTTATGCTAATAATGTTGCTTTTACAGATCTAACGGGGGCTTCATATTGTTCTTAGCCCTCCACTTTCACTAATTTGTATCTGAGAAATATTGAGTCCTTTTCTGCAGATCTGCATTGTTTAGGTCCATTGTTTTTCACTCAGAATGTCGTCCACTAAACAGTGGCAACCAACTATATATATATGTAGGCTTTCGGTTTCGGCAGTGACTCTGTCCTATTGCCCTCTTCGCTCCGGAGTATTTGTTCCAGGGCAAGGGGAAAGGGGGGGGGGGGGGGGGGGGGGGGGGTTCCCTTAGGTCACCTTCTTTATAGTGTACAGCAAGGGAATACCTCCCTTGGAGTCAGTAATTCTGAGTCGGTACCGGGATGGTTTTAAAGTAAAGCTAATGTTTACTCATCTATGTAATATTTTTTAAGTGTTGCTCAGTGTGAGACATTTGTATATATCACGTATTAATCAGGCGTTAATATATAATCCTCAGACACTTTTAAATGAGTATATAGAGTCTCATTTTGCTGGACTTCCTTATTTATTGGCTTTCCTTTAAAAAATATTAGTATAAAGGGTTATACTGGATGTTAATAGAGATCATTGATGTTATTGTGCTCAATTACAGAATGGTGTTGTGTCTTTCTTTTTGATACAATTAAGAAAGATACATGTAAAGCCTATCTCTCATTTTCTCCTTCAGGGGATAGTTCTGTTATATGTAATTGAGTCTATCGGATTTTCTTTTATGTCCTAGGCCCTCCAACCTTTTTACTATACAGCTAAGTCTGGGTCATTGGTACAGTTTAAAAATGTTAAAAAATTTATAGTAATTTATATATTTTTTTTTATACTAACCAATGACCCAGACGGGGATGGCCCTCCCATGAGTTGGGAACTCATACCTCCCCGCTGAGTACATAACGCTTACCAGGCACTGGTTGTAAGAATGATAATTGCGCCAATTTTGAGACCTCCTTGACACTGCGCATGCGCAGTGGAGTAAAGGTATGGATGACCATATAGGACATGTAATTTTCAGTTTTAGATGCAAATTTTGGGGATTGGGGTGTAAAATTTGTGTTTGGTCCTAGATATTTAAGAGTTAGCACAAGCTAAGTCTGAGTCATTGATAAGTATTAAAAATATATAAATTACTATAAATTTTTTAACTTTTATTGGAGTTTAACAGCACTTTCAACAGAGAGGTTGAAGTTCATCTCATATTGAAAAGTTTTACAGGCGATGTCAGCCAGAGTACCTGAATAGATATGCCGAGGGCCGATCAACAACTAACTATCAAAATTCACAACATACTAACTACACACAAGCAGGGTGAGCATTGGTCAATCTAAGTGCAGTACCCCTTAGTACACAATGTTGCTGTGCCCCAGATGGGGTAATCAGGACTGAGTGCCTTACCCAAGACAAATCGCAGTTGCATTTGGTGGGGCACGTACCCTGGACCGTTCGATTTTAAAGTCATTAGTTTTAAGATCATGAAGTAAGAGTTCTTTCTGCATCATGGGCTTACGCTAATAATGTTGCTTTTACAGATCTAACGAGGGCTTCATATTGTTCTTAGCCCTCCACTTTCAGAAATTTGTATCTGAGAAATATTGAGTCCTTTTCTGCAGATCTGCATTGTTTAGGTCCGTTGTTTTTCACTCAGAATGTCGTCCACTAAACAGTGGCAACTATATATATGTAGGCTTTTGGTTCCGGCAGTGACTCTGTCCTGTTGCCCTCTTCGCTCTGGAGTATTTGATCCAGGGCAAGGGGAAGGGGGGGGGGGGGGGTGTTCCCTTAGGTCACCTGCTTTATAGTGTAAAGCAAGGGAATACCTCCCTTGGAGTCAGTAATTCTGAGTCGGTACCGGGATGGTTTTAAAGTAAAGCTAATGTTTACTTATCTATGTAATATTTTTTAAGTGTTGCTCGGTGTGAGACATTTGTATATATCACGTATTAATTGGGCGTTAATATATAATCCTCGGACACTTTTAAATGAGTATATAGAGTCTCATTTTGCTGGACTTCCTTATTTATTGGCTTTCTTTTAAAAAATATTAGTATAAAGGGTTATATTGGATGTTAATAGAGATCATTGATGTTATTGCGCTCAATTACAGAATGGTATTGTGTCTTTCTTTTTGATACAATTAAGAAAGATACATGTAAAGCCTATCTTTCATTTTCTCCTTCAGGGGATAGTTCTGTTATATGTAATTGAGTCTATTGGATTTTCCTTTATGTCCTAGGCCCTCCAACCTTTTTACTATACAGCTAAGTCTGGGTCATTGGTACAGTATAAAAATGTTAAAAAATTTATAGTAATTTATATATTTTTTATACTAACCAATGACCCAGATGGGGATGGCCCTCCCATGAGTTGGGAACTCATACCTCCCCGCTGAGTACATAATGCTTACCAGGCACTGGTTGTGAGAATGATAATTGCGCCAATTTCGAGACCTCCTTGACACTGCGCATGCGCAGTAGAGTAAAGGTATGGGTGACCATATAGGACATGTAATTTTCGGTTTTAGATGCAAATTTTGGGGATTGGGGTGTCAAATTTGCGTTTGGTCCTAGATATTTAAGAGTTAGCACCAGCTAAGTCTGGGTCATTGGTAAGCATTAAAAAATATATTAATTACTATAAATTTTTTAACTTTTATTGGAGTTTAACAGCACTTTCAACAGAGAGGTTGAAGTTCATCTCATATTGGACAGTTTTACGGGCGATGTCAGCCAGAGTACCTGAATAGATATGCCGAGGGCCTATCAACAACTAACTATCAAAATTCACAACATACTAACTACACACAAGCAGGGTGAGCATTGGTCAATCTAAGTGCAGTATGCCTTAGTACATAAAGTTGCTGTGCCCCAGTAGGGGTAATCAGGACTGAGTGCCTTACCCAAGACAAATCGCAGTTGCATTTGGTGGGGCACGTACCCTGGACCGTTCGATTTTAAAGTCCAATGCTGTAACCAGTGAGTCACTACTCTCCTGACTGAGCCTTTGAATGGCATCTAGAGTCTTAAATGAGGCATACTGGAAATAAGAAGTTGGTTGGATCTCAAGACTGGCTTTTGTGTACAGTGTGGCAATGTGACAGACGCGTACAAAACGTCTTACAGCTATGAGTTACAATAAATGAAAGCTTTCGGGCACACATTGAAGTATTGAGGTAATTAAAATCTCACCACTTGAATATTCCATTTCTTTCATTTATAACTGCGATAGGTATTTCAAGGAAGACACTCGCCATTCCACACAGGCACATATCTACGGGGTGGGGTAGGGGCAGGGGTGTAGGAACGGGGTCTCACCTCCCCAATATTTTACCAAAAATCAAGATAATTAGAAATATTTCAGACAAAAATTCCAACAGTTCCAAATTCGAAGCATTGTTGTAACAGATTTTTTTTCTGACTGTTTTTTTGTATTTCTGTTAAAATTCCAACTGACAACTCACGCAGACAGAATTCTGATTGAACAACGCAAAATTTCTTCACTACCCGGTGGATTGTAGGTTTATTCCACAACCGTGGTCATGCTACTCATTTTGTTTTCTGCTATGTCTCCCCTTACTCATATTAGTGAACGCAGTTAAAATATTATAATAATAAAAAAAGGTCCTGGCTTCAAAACTTGGGGAGAAGTTAGCCGAAGAAATCACGTATCATACAGGTGAATTTCTACAATGAAATTGTCAATGACGCTGTAGCTCAACTTGTTTAAGACATGTACATGTATAGTATATGACACAGCAATGACAAACATCTAGGTAATGACCTGATAAAGGTACATGCAAAGTATTGTAACAGTCTGTACATAAATGCTGACCATAGCTTGTAACAAATATTTAGGTAAAAGTATTGTAAAGGTGGGGGGGACAGTTAGATGCTAAACTAGCTATAGACAAGAGAAATACTAAGGTAACACATGCCCCCCCCCCCCCCACCTTGACCTTACGGACCCAGCTGTGGCGTGTGACACATCCACCCATTGTCCTTTATAACTGAGTGAAGGTAGATGATTGTAGCCCTAATAGTTTTGGAGTTATGCTTGAGACACGATTTGTGACCCTGAACATATGAAGGTCAATTGTGACCTTCACCTTGCAGATGCGGCAGAAACTATTATACCCGACACACCTTCTGACTTTCCTTAACATTTGTAAAAAGTTTAACAATTGTACTATGATTCGTTTCTGAGTTATGGCTGAGACACGAATATTGACTGATTTTTAGTGTGACCTTGAAATGTGACCTTGACCTTGAAGGTACGAACCCAGCTATGGTGTGTGACACATCCGCCCATGGTCCTTTATAATTGTGTGAAGTTTGATGACTGTGGCCCTAACACACGAACACACACATGGACGGACACACGCACATTTCAATCACTATATGCCAACTGACTTTAGTCGGGGCGCATGAAAAGAAATCTTTGAGTCCCAGAGTGGGTCTGACTGAACCCAAAAATATTTGTTCTCATAGCACAGTGATAACAAAGGCACCCAAATACACTCATTCCTGTCACAAGGTGATAACAAAGGTACCCCAAGAAGTTTTGTGAAGATCGGTTCATAAATACAGACTCTAGCCCCTGTGCCGTATTAACATATGCACTTACTGTGTATAAGTAACACCGAACAATCAAAGTTCATCTAATTTGCATAATTTCTGCACGAGAAAAAACCTGTATTATATGTGATGTATTCCATGTTACTAAACATTCCTACAAAAATTTATTCAAATCAGAAGTTTCATACAGAAGTTCTGTACAAAAAACTGATTGCACTAATTTGGTACAAAATGGCTGCTGGCGGCTATCTTGAATTTTGGACCGCACCCCAAAACACTCGTTCTCATACCACGGTGATAACAAAGGTACTCAAGAAGTTTCGTAAAGATCGGTTCATAAATACAGTGTCTAGCCTGTGCCGTATAGAAGTTGTGTACAAAAAACTGATTGGACCTAATTTCGGTACAAATGGCCACTGGCAGCCATCTTGAATTTTGGACCGCACCCAGAAACACTTGTTCTCATCCCAAGGTGATAACAAAGGTACCCAAGAAGTTTTGTGAAGATCGGTTCATAAATACAGCCTCTAGCCTGACACGTGCACTTACTGTGTATTAGTAGCACTGAATAAATCAAAGTTCATCTAATTTGCTTAATTTCTGCTTGAGAAAAAAAACCTGTACTATATGTGATGTATCCTATGGTACTAAACATTCATACAAAAATTTATTCTAATCAGAAAGTTCTGTACAAAAAACTTATTGCACTAACTAAAGTACAAAATGGCTGCTGTTGGCCATTTTGAATCTCGGACTGCACCCAAAACCACTCGTTCTCGTCCCACGGTGATAACAAAGGTGCCCAAGAAGTTTCGTAAAGATCATAAACACAGCCTCTAGCCCGAGCCGTATTGGCATTTGCAGTTACAGTGTTGAAAGTAACATTAAATAGATCAAAGTTAGTCTAATTGGCATAATTTATGTACGAGAAAAAAACCTGTATTATATGTGATGTATCCCATGGTACTAAACATTCACACAAAAAATTATTCAAATCAGCGCTTTCACGTGGAAGTTCTGCGCAAAAATTTGATTGCACCTAATTTTGTACAAATTGGCTGCCAGTGGCCATCTTGAATTTCGGACCAGGCCCAAAAAACTTGTTCTCATCTCACAGTGACAACAAAGGTACCCAGGAAGTTTCGTAAAGATTGGTTCATAAATACGGCCTCTAGCCTGAGCCGTGTGTACAGCGCGACAGACGGACAATGGGCCATGACAATACCTCGAATTTGGCTTCACCAAAGTTGAGCTAAAATGGTCTAAGTTTAACAACCAGTAGTTTTGTAAAATATTGAGGCAAGTCAAAATTCTGACAATATGCACACACCTGGAAAATGTAGAAACATACTGTGAAATAAAAAAGTAATACCTTGAAAATTACAAGAGGCCTCACAGGGCCTGAAGCACTCATCTTGAACAGAACACAATTTAATCAGAGTCCAAGAATGAGTACATTAAGCAAGCCATCTCCATAGGCTACACTCTCAATTCTTGAGTCCCTCAGGAATGACAAAAATAATACGGGCATCATGCCTTTTCTACAGTTGATCATAAAGTAAAATGTAGAGCTCCCCAATGAAGCCCCTTGATACAACCTTTGTGGATTAATCTTATTTACACACCTCTAGAGGGTACTGAATACAAAATTTTTAATTCTTCAGCAAAATGGCCAATTCCATAGGGAGCCCAAATATTAACCCAAGCTCTCGATTTGAACACAGTTGAATCTGACTTCCCTAGAGATGTTGTGTACCAAATATGAAAGCATTCTGACTGTTGGATCTGAAGAAGAGAAATTTTAAAGAAATTTCTTCATATTGCATCAAGTTAAAATTTGGGCTACCATAGCGAGCCAAAATATTAAAATATGGATCCGATTTGAACAAACTTGAATCTGACCCCCCCCCCCCCCCCCCCTCCCCCCGAGATGTATACCAAATATGAAAGCATTCAGACTAGTGGATCTGAAGAAGAAGATTTTTGAAGAAATTCCCTCATATTGTACTAAGTTAAATTTCAAGTTCCCATATGGAGCCCAAATATTAACCCAGGCACTCGAGTTGAACAAACTGTAATCTGCCCCCTAGAGATGTTGTATACCAAATGTGAAAGCATAGCGACGGGTGGATCTGAAGAAGAAGATTTTTAAAGAAATTTCCTCATATTGCACCAAGTAAAACTTTGGGCTATCATAGCGAGCCCAAATATATACCTAGGGATCTGATTTGAACTAACTTGAATCTGACCCCTCTAGAGATGTTGCATACTAAATATGAAAGCATTCTGACTGGTGGATCTGAAAGAAGAAGATTTTTTTAAATTATCCCCCCCCCCCCCCCCATATTGAACAAAGTTAAAATTTGGGCTTCTGTAGGAAGCCCAAATATTAACCTAGGGACTTGCTTTGAACAATCTTGAATCTGACCCTCGTAACAATGATGCACACTAAACATTAAGAGATTCTGACTGGTGGTTCTGAAGAAGAAGATTTTTAAAGAAGATTACCCCTTTTACCCTATGTTAAAAATTCGGGCTGCTGTAGGGAGCCCAAATATGAACCAATGAGCTTTATTTCAACAAACTCGTATCTGACCGCCCTATGAATGTGGAATACCAAATATCAGTGATTGGTTCTGGAGAAAAAGATTTTTTAAATTTTTATACTGTACCAATGACCCAGACTTAGCTGGTGCTAACTCTAACAAAACCAGGGCCAAACACAAATTTTGCCCCCCAATCCCCAAAATTTGCATCCAAAACAAAAAGAAATCATGTCCTAAAGGACCTCCATACTACGCCTCTACTGCGCATGCACAGTGACGCAGACGTCCCGAAATTGGCGCCAATTATCATTCTCTGTTTGGCCCTTCATCAGTCAACATCTCACTGATCTTTGTGCTTGTAAATCTCAGTTTAAAGGATGCCAGACACGTAATTTTTGGAGAAAATGTGATTCTAAGGAGGATAGAAGGAGGAGAGGAAAAAGAAGTGACAAAAAATAATCAGGGCTGTACTTAAAATTTTTTGATGAAATTATGTTAAGTTGCCTATTTTCGAGGCATGGGCCTCTTGTTGTCATTCTTGCTAAACGTTGCACTGCTTATTCAGTGTTTCCTCTCCCCTAGCCTTCTAAAGTCCCCCCTTGCAATTCTCCCATGCTTTTGGCATATTTTTGAGAAAGTTCATTTCTAAAATTTCCTGGGAGAGTTGCTTGGTTACAGAATGTTTTCTGTTATTTTCCCCATAGTTACGTTTTCACCCATGGGTGTATAACGTTGTGTTCTGCATCTTCCATCTGATGTTCTGCAGATTCTCCCCTGGGAGTCGATGTTTTGCATCAGATAGAGTGTAATTTTGATGACTGATTCCGGGCCAGTTTTTTCAGTGCCTGGAGTCATGTTTTCTGGTGTTTTACACTGTTTGTTTACATTGGCAACAGCCTTTTTTGAGGGGGGCTGTTTGCCTTTGGTGTAGTTTATCTCACTATAAGATACATTTATATTATCCGTAAGTGTCTCATTAATTATTTAATATAAATTTAAAATTTTTGACCACACTTTGCCATCAGATCCATTGGGGCTCAACGTTACTTTTCAGCAACTTGGGCTTCGCTGAAAAAATATTTTTTCAAAATTATTTTGATTTGCAATTGTTTTTTCATTTATTAATGGATCATGTTATTATGTATCTTTGTGTCAGGGGTTTGTGCGAGTAACTAGACTTGTTGTTGTCCTTTCACAATGAAGGGACATTGTTCAAATTGTAATAGGAAGAAATCTTCCTCTGACTTTCATGATCATTGTATTAATTGGAGTCAGTGTTCTCGCATTAATCCCTGTCCTATATGTGAATATTGGGATGAGAAACATTGGAAACGTGTGTCACGATATGTTGTTTCTGGAGAAAGGGCTATGCCGGCTTTTTCTCCGCAAGGTCGCTCTACTCTCTCAGTTTCTATTTCAGAGGAACAAGAACAGGGTGATGTTTCCATGTTATCTTCTACAAGTGTGCGTCCGTCGTCACAAATGAATTCAGAGCTAGCAGCAAAAGTGCTCATGGAGATTAGACAAATGTCGTCCGCTAGCTCGCCCGGTGTAGCGTCCATTCACCGAATGGTTCGGCAGCCGGGTTCGTCCGATGCGGTCCAGGAGGAAATTTTGGGTGATGCGCGCACTATAAACATAATAGATGCACACCCAGTGACGGCGGATAGTAAGCGAGAACGGAGGAAGCCTTTGAGTCCGGTTCCTAGCTCGTCCAGGTCCAGCCGGGCCGCGAGCGAGAGAGGCCCCTTTCTCGTACAACAACATCTGGGACCAGATGTTGTGGTACAAAATGTGTCGCAAGCGGAGCATACGTCCGTCGCTCGGGACGCTCCGTTGTATAGGCAGTCCGTGGAGACTGCTAAGGCTTCCTCTTCTCGTCAGCGCACACGACCGCACCTTGGCTGCGTGACCGCCGATATATTACCAGCTTCGCCGATCAAGGATTCTTCGGCGACCAGGTCACACCATCCGGCAGCCAGGGATTCGAGACCGATGGACTCCGGACGTTCGCATAGGAAAAGTATGCGGGAGCCATCTGATGCAGAGCTGCCCTCGGCGAAGCAGCGAAGGACTGCGCCTCCGCAGGTCTCGATGCCGGACATTCTTGTGCAGATAGCACAGCTTATCGCAGCATCCCAGCAGCCAACAGAAACGGTGTCGGATCGAGAATTATCCGACGGCGCTGGGTCGGTACGCTCCGCTGAAGCATCGGGGGCGGACGACCGGGAACATCATGAGGTCCGACCGGATGGTGAAAGGGATACGGATGATTTGGAGCTATCCCTTTCGGAACAACATAAAGCTGCCGTGGACTTCATCCGGCACTTTCTCCCTCAAGTTGTTCCGTCGGGCCAGACTGCTGCGGTTCCGGACAAGAGGATTATAGCATCATTGGACTCTGAATTTTTTGAGCGGTTCAGGGACATCGCTCCCGAGTTTCCGTCGCAGTCCAATAATGTTGCAAGAACATTTGAATTATTGAACGACGCTATATTTAAACTTGCTTCCAAGACGGGGAAAGCAGGTTTCTTGTCCGCTAATACTCTCAACCTGCCTTTCATTAATGCAAGGAATAAATTCGATACGGCAGGACAGGGTATCCCGAGAGTTCCTCTGCGTATGGCCGACGAGGCGGAAGACTTAGAGCTATCATTACCGTCGTCGGCTTCTATTCCAACCGCGGTGTTGGAAACAGCTATTGCGTCTAACAGAGCCAATTTAGATGCCTTATCTTACGCAGATCACCTTACTAAGGCGTTATCACTACGCCTTCAAGGGAAAGAGTTTCAGGATATACAATCCTCTTTAAGACTTCTTTCAAGGGCAATAGCTTATTCCACGTGTAACTCCGCCCTTTCAGTGGCAAATCTGGAGTTTGTTAGACGTGATGCAGCCCTAGCTACATCCACACTCGTGGATACTAAGGTAAAGAACTCTCTTAGAGTCGCTTCGGTCTCCGGAGAACTTCTCTTTGACGGCAAGCTTTCTGCTATTTATGATAAAATTACAAAGAAAGCTTCGGATTCTCTGTTGTTCAAATCTGCTTCTAAGAAGTCGGATACAGCAGACAAGAATAAGACAGGCACTTCTGGGTCTAATGCACCCAAAAGAGGTTCCTATAGAGGTTCTGGTGCGTCCTCTTGGTCTTATTCGAGAGACCGTCAGGGTAGCGACTCTCGTTCGGGACGTCGGACGCCCCGAGGTCGACGGGGCGAGGTGCGGGTCGTGGAGGATGTGGTTTCTCCTACCGCAGGCCTCGCAGGTCCAGGAAGTGATGGCTTAAACCTCTATCGCGTACCGGTTGGCGGAAGGTTGTCGAGCTTTTCACAAGAATGGGCATCGATTACGGACGACCCTTGGGTGAGAGGAGTGACTTCGGAAGGTCTAAAGATATCCTTCAAACGAAAGCCTCCATTAACTCGAAGTCCAAAGTGGACTCATCTTCCGTCAAATCCGCAGAAAAGAGACGCTCTGTTATCAGAGGTGCAGTCTCTTTTAATGAAGAACGCGGTAGAGGTCGTAGAAAACCAGGAAACTCCGGGATTCTACAGCCATCTGATTCTGGTTCCAAAACCAGATGGCTCGTTCCGTCCAGTCATAGATTTGAGCTGGATAAACAAGCTGATCGTCGCTCCGAAATTTTATATGGAGACGATTCGGTCGGTCAGAGCGAGTATTCGGGTGAACGATTATGCAACAAGCATAGATCTCAAGATGCGTACTTTCACGTCATGGTACATCCGACATTCCGAAAGTACCTACGCTTCGCAGTCCTAGGAGTGGTGTATCAATTCCGGGCGATGTGCTTCGGATTGAATCTAGCACCCTGGGCTTTCACTCGGGTAATGAACTCGGTAATGATCTATTTCCGAGCTCATTCGTCTGCGGTAACGTCGGCCTACCTGGACGACATTCTTCAGAGGTACGGCAACGAGTTAACGCTTCAGAACGATGTTCAGAATCTTCTTCTATTGCTCCGACGTCTCGGTTTTATAGTAAACGAGGAGAAGTCGGATCTGGTGCCGTCCAAGTCATTCACTCATCTGGGAATGAGCTTCGAGACGCACAACAATCTCGTTCGTCTGCCGTTAACCAGAGCGAAATTAGTCAGTTGTTACGCTCGCTATTGTCTGCACGCAGACAAAGTCACAGCGAGAGAATTTATGAGACTGATAGGTCTGTGCGGAGCCGCTGCGGATCTCATTCCGATGGGGCGGTTACGCACACATCCTCTTCTAATTTTCTTGACTCAGAATTGGAGTGTGAAAATTCATTCGCTCGACGTAGACGTTCTCTTGTCAGATCAAGTGAAACAAGAGATTCAGACTTGGGCAAACATTCAGTGGTTAACTCAGGGAGTTCCGGATCCGAGTTTTACCATTATGACGGATGCCAGTCAAACAGGTTGGAGTGCATCATTAATCCCAACGGATTTGAGATGCCAGGGTCTTTGGGATCCGCAATTCCTGTGCAAGCACATAAACATCAAGGAAATGATGTCAATTTGGCTTGCGTTACGTCACTGGATGGACATTATTCACATTGCTCATGTCCAAATCCTATCCGACAATACGACAGTAGTGGCGTATATACAGAATCAGGGAGGCACTCATTCAGTTCCGTTGTTCAATCTAACGGAAAGAATCCTTCTGTTTGCGCTAGAACATCACATTCTTCTTTCGGTCCGTCACATACCGGGTCGTCTGAATGTGCTAGCAGACTCCCTTTCACGAAAGGGTCGCTTGTTGCCGTCGGAATGGACTCTCAACAAACAAGTATTCAATCAGATTTGCTACCAATGGGAACGGCCAATGATAGACTTATTTGCGACACATCTCAACAATCAGTTGCAGACGAATGTGTCTCCGTGTCCGGATCCAAGAGCATTTGCAGTAGACGCTCTGTCGATCCCTTGGGACGGAATGATAGGATATGCGTATCCTCCAGAGCCGTTAATTCAACAGGTATTGCTAAAGATAAAACAATCTCAATGCAAGATTCTGTTGGTAGCATCTCTGTCGCCACAGAGACCGTGGATAAATCTACTCAGGTGTCTGTTGTGGGACCTACCGCGAAAGCTTCCTCCACGGGAGGATCTTCTTTCGCAGGGGAAATCGCGCCAACTCCATCACAACCCGCAAGGTCTCAACCTTCACGTTTTTCCATTGTGCGGTCCTTCTTGCATGGCAAGCACTTTACAGGACGAGCAGTGGACGCGATTTCTAACTGTAGGAGGACCTCCTCTTCGCTAAACTATGCGGCTAAGTGGAAGGTTTTTCGTCGTTGGTGTAGGGATCATTCTGTAGATATATTCGATCCCTCTATACCAGACATTGCAAACTTTCTAGTATACTTGTTTGATGAAATCAAACTGCAGCCTGTTACTATAAAGGGTTATAGGTCTATGTTATCTGATACCTATGCACATCATATTAGTTTACAAATTGGATCTAATGTCTCTTTATCTAAGTTGGTTAGAAACATTTCGATAAATAGACCCAGAACTCTTAGATTAATTCCTAAGTGGAATTTAGCTTGGGTTCTTCTTAAATTGAAGGAAAAGCCATTTGAACCTCATGGGACAGTAGATTTCAAATTCTTATCTTATAAGACAGCTTTTCTCTTAGCTTTCTCTTCTGCTAGAAGAGTCAGTGAGCTTCATGCACTGTCGGTGGATGATTCTCACTATCGTAGTGTCGGGAACACTATCACCTTCACTACTAATGTGGGTTTTTTAGCTAAGAATCAGGCTCCTAATAAATATCCGGAACCTATTGTTATTAAGGCTCTTCCGTCTTCAGACGGGCGTAGGCCTTTACTCTGTCCTGTTAGAGCATTACGTATCTATAAACAGAGATCTCAGTTTATCAGAAAGGGACGGAAACGTTTTTTTCTGTCTTTGATGCCTAATAGAAAGGACATTTCGGTCCATTCTATTGCTAGATGGATTCAATTAACTCTCCGTACTGCTTATGAGAGTTTATCTTCTTCTCAGCAGTCTGTGCTTAAGTTTTCCGCTCATGAAGTAAGAGCTCTTTCTACTTCCTGGGCTTATGCTAATAGTGTTGCTATTACAGATTTAATGAAGGCTGCATATTGGTCTCAGCCATCCACATTTACGAATTTTTATCTCAGAAATATTGAGTCCATTTCTGGAGACCTGCATTGTTTAGGTCCGTTATCTGTTGCTCAGAATGTCGTCCACTAAACAGTTGCAACTATAGTTATGCAGGCTTTCTGTTCCGGCAGTGACTCCGTCCGGCTGCCCTCTTCGCTCTGGGCTATTTGACCCAGGGCAAGGGGAAGGGGGGGACGGGTGTTCCCTTAGGTCACCTGCTTTATAGTGAAAAGCAAGGGAATGCCTCCTCCAAGTCAGTATTTCTGAGTCGCTTCCGGGATGGTTTTAAAGTGTAATATTAATGTTAAAATTCATTCATGTCTTATTTTTAAAGTGTAGCTCGGTGTGAAGCATTTGTATATGTCAAGTGTCAAACGGGCTTTAATATACAATACTCGGACACTTTTAAATGACTATAAAGAGTCTCAATTCTCTGGACTACTTTATTTATTGGCTTACTTTAAAAATAATTAGTATAAGGGATATACTGGATGTTAATAGAGAACATGAATGTTATTGTGCTCAATTATTAAGGGTAGTGTATCTTTCTAATTTAATATTAAATAAGAAAGATACATGTAAAGCCTAATACTCCTTTTCTCCTTAAGGGGTTACCTCTTTACTATATAGTTGAGCTTATTGGATTTTCCTCTATGTCCTAGGCCCTCCAGCCTGTTTACTATTCAGCTAAGTCTGGGTCATTGGTACAGTATAAAAATGTTAAAAAATTTATAGTAATTTATATATTTTTTATACTTACCAATGACCCAGACGGGGATGGCCCTCCCTGGAGTTGGGAACTCTTGCCTCCCCACTGAGTACATAGCGCTGACCAGGCACTGCCAGTAAGAATGATAATTGCCACCAATTTCGGGACGTCTGCGTCACTGCGCATGCGCAGTAGAGGCGTAGTATGGAGGTCCTTTAGGACATGATTTCTTTTTGTTTTGGATGCTAATTTTGGGGATTGGGGGGCAAAATTTGTGTTTGGCCCTGGTTTTGTTAGAGTTAGCACCAGCTAAGTCTGGGTCATTGGTAAGTATAAAAAATATATAAATTACTATAAATTTTTTAACATTTTTGCAAATATGCTGACTCTTTTATCGATGCCCATTACAGAACACCCTAACATAACCAATGGCAATTTTTTAACCATTCAATTCTACTGGTCCTAAGGATACTTCATACCAAACAACAGCTCTCTGTTCCGTGTGGTTTGGGAAATATGGGCATTTGAAAATATTTCTATTTTCAGCAGAATGGGCATATGGTTAAACTTTACAACCAAACCTACAACAGAAAATATGAGCCATTTTTTATGAACAAGTTAAGGGTACTCGAATTCAAGGCTCGAAAACAGGTTGAAGATTAAAACTTTGAATAGAATTATTCTTGGATGAATGCCCAAACTTCTCATAGGAAACATTATGAAAAAATGTGGCCGCAGAGCTAAGAAATCGCATGTGAAAATGACCAGTTTTTCCAAAATTGCACTTTGCTCGGAATTTTGAGGTCAAAAGGGAGCAATGTGGGTAATACAGCTTATGTAGTCAGATGTAGTAAGTCATGCTACAAATATTATGAAAGCTCCAGCCAAATCGTCCAGGGTCTTGTTTGAGAATTGTGGCAAAGGGTAACATTGTGACAACATTTTGCACAGTTTGGGCAGAAAACGAAAAACTTCAGAAATTCCATGATCCAGGTGAGAAACTTCTAATGAAGCTCTACATATGTGCCAAATTCCAGTAGAATAGTGAAAAATCTATCAGACAAAACTCATTGAAATAGAAAATAATGTTAATACTGGAGAAATAGAATTTACTGCATACAGTAAATTCAAGCTTGTAAGAAAAGGGTTAAAATATCTATTGGGAAAAAACTATATAGAAAGAGAATTTATGGAGGGTTATTTTTGGGAGTAACATATTTTTAAACAAATCAGGAAGGGATTTTCGTAAACAGTATTTACAGATATTCATAAAGGAATCAGAACAATTCTTCTAAGAAACCAGGAAAGGCATATATGTGCGCAGCATTCAAAAGGTTTGTCAAGAGAATGCATTAGGTGTCCAAAAATGTGATATCCAGCAATACTTAAAAATGCTCTCAGTTATCCCTGGGCGATCTCAGTGACCTTGTTCATATTGTGAACCTCTATGGAGTGTTGACTCAGTTGGTGTTGGTCCCATGTCTATGTGTCATACCATCCTTGAGATATGAGTGTGACCCTCTCTCAAGAATTTTGCCCACATCCACTTTTTTCAAGTAAAAATGCATGTATGAACTTTGGGAATGCATTAGGAGGGTCAGAAAATGTGATTTCCATTAATTCTGAAAAATGCCCTCAATGATCCCTAGGTGACCTCTGTGACCTTGACCTATATTTTGAACTTCTATTGAGGGTTGACTCATTTGGTGTTAATTTCAGGTCCATTCATCATACCATGCTTGAGATAAGAGAATAACTCACCTTCAAAAATTTGGGCATGCCCACTTTTTTTACATAAAAATTCATGTATGGACTTGGGAATGCTTTGGGGGTAAAAAAATGTGATTTCCAGCAATTATGGAAAAAATCCACTCAATGACCCCAAGTGACCTCCGTGACCTTGACCCATATTTTGAATCTCCATCGAGTGTCGACTCATTTGGGGTTGGTCCCAGATCCACTTTTTTAATGTAATAATGCGTGTGTGTACGTTAGGAATGCTTTAAGGGGTGAAAAAATATGATTTCCAGCAATTATGAAAAATGCACTCAGTGGCCCCTAGGTGACCCCAGTGACCTTGACCCATATTTTGAACCTCCATCGAGTGTCGACTCATTTGGTGTTAGTTCCAGGTCCATTCATCACACCACGCTTGAGATATGACCGTGACCCACTTTCAAAAATTTTGGCCACGCCCAATTTTTTTTACATCAAAATGCATGTGTTTTGTCAGGAATGCTTTGGGGGTGTTAAAAAATGTGATTTCCAGCAATTATGAAAATGCACTCAATGACCCCTAGGTGACCTCCATGACCTTGACCCTTATTTTGAATCCCCATCAAGTGTCGACTCATTTGGTGTTGGTCCCAGGTCCATACGTCATACCACGCCTAAGATATGGGCGTGACCCACTTTCAAAAATTTTGGCCACGCCCACTTTTTTTATGTCAAAATGCATGTGTGTAAGTCAGGAATACTTTAGGGGGTTAAAAAATGTGATTTCCAGCAATTATGAAAAATGCACTTAATGACCCCTAGGTGACCCCCATGACCTTGACCCATATTTTGAATCTCCATCGAGTGTTGACTCATTTGGGGATTGGTCCCAGGTCCATTCATCATACCACTGCTTGAGATATGAGCGTGACCCACTTTTTAAAATTTTGGCCATGCCCACTTTTTAAATGTTAAAAATGCATGTGTGTACGTCAGAAATGCTTTAGGGGGTCAAAAAATGTGATTTCCAGCAATTACCAAAAATGCACTCAATGACTCCTAAGTGACCTCTGTGACCTTGACCCATATTTTGAATCTCCATCGAATGTCGACTCATTTGGAGTTGGTCCCAGATCCATATGTCATACCACACGAGATATGGGCGTGACCCACTTTCAAAAATCTTGGCCACGCCCACTTTTTTTTACATAAAAATGCATGTGTGTATGTCAGGAATGCTTTAGGGGGTCAAAAAATGTGATTTCTAGCAATTATGAAAAATGCACTTACTGACCCTTAGGTGACCTCCATGACCTTGACCCATATTTTGAATCTCCATCGAGTGTCGACTCATTTAGTGTTGGTCCCAGGTCCATACGTCATACCACGCCTGAGATATGGGCGTAACCCACTTTGTAAACACCCCTACAGACACCACTAATACCCCAGGAATCTGAAAAACGTAGGTGGCCAAGAACTTGTGACTGTCTATCCGCATGCCAAAAATCAACGAGATAGGGCAATTCGTTTTCAAGTTATCTTGCGGACAAGGAAGTGCATAAAAGACAGAAGACATGAGAAGAAGAAGAAGAAGAAGAGAAGAAGAAAAAAAAGAAAGAAAAAAAACATGCAAAAACAATACTCTGTGTGTTTTACACAGACTAATTAAGGTTATCAGTTGATCGATCTGCCCAAACTAGCAATGAGCAAGTATATCCAATACAGTGGAGCCCACTTAACTACGTATCTCTTAATTGACTAACCCTGTTAATTGAAAAAAACTTTTAAACACAAAACCATTTACCATACCTTCAGTACAATTTTTTCTTGATTATGTATTTATTTATTGGGATTTAACGACAGCCAGGGTCACCCCATGTCGGACAGTTTTACAGATGGAGAAAGCTGAACCACCAAGCAATGGTGAACAACTATCAGACTCCCCAATGTACTAACTCCTCACAAGCTGGGTTTGCACTGGTTGAAGACAAGTGCCCTGTCAACGTGCAATATTTGTTAGTTCATTGTGCCACTGTGCCCTGACATGGGCAATCAGGATGAAGTGCCTTTAACAAGGACAAAACACAGTTACCCCTGGCAGGGATTAAACCATGGACCTTTAGGTCTGAAGTCACCACTGCACCCCCTCTAGCTAATTGAATACTCCTGTTAAATGAATGATTGTCTTTGGCAAAAGGCTATTCAATTAAAAGGATTTCATTATTGTAACCCTTTATCCAACATAATGGCCAAAACCGGCCAGCACTATTCTAAAAAATCACCAATTAATTTTCGTTATATTTTCCAATGGCTCAGACTAGCTGGTGCAAACTCGATATTATCAGGGGCCAAACATACTGTCCTCCATACTGTACTTTACCATCTGTGCATGCACTGTGGTCAGGTAGAGACTGGAATTGGCGCCAACATCATTCTTTGTTTGGCCCCGAAGTCAGTAAGAATGAACTGACATCTGTGCTTTAAAATCTCCTTTTTTGAGGAAGCCAGACACAAATCAATGCAAGAATTGGTGGATCCAAAGCTGTTAATGGATGATGTAAGTGAACAATGGTGGTTTTAAATGCTCAGGGCTGTAACTTTATAATAATTATAAAATTATTTCATGTTTTCCATTTTTGGGACATACGCCTGACCGCAATCATTCTTGCTGATGATTAATCCACTGTTTGTTAAGAGTTTCTTCCCTATCCTTCCATGAATCCTTCCTGTTAAACTCCCAAGTTTTTTGGCTATTTTTTATTGAAATTTTTTTAATTTCTTGGGTGTTTAACGTGTATTACAGAATGTTTATTCTGTTTGTCCCCATGGTTACGTCCTCTCCGTAAAGGTGTTAGGTCATATTGGTCTTGCATTTTCTATCCAGACATGTGAACTGTCCCGGAATGCCTGGGAAAATCCCAGAATTTCAGTGTAGTTCTCAGCCTCCCTGGCGGGAATCAGTTTTGGACCAAAAATCCCAGAAAACAACAGTCAAATATTTCGTTCCCATTGGAACTTATGAAAAACATTCGGAGTCAAATCACATGCATTTCAAACCCTGATAAAAACTCAGGTAAAAACTCGGGAAGCAGTAAAATATGGATTTAAGTTAAATTTATTTAAGAAAAGGATATTTTATGATATATATTTCAACTGTGTTCATGTTTATTTTTGGGGTTTTTCTTCAGAGATTTGTGATCAATATGTGAGTGTCGAAGTGAAAATAGGTGACTTACTTTCAAAAAATTGAAAACTCCACTTTCATTTAAATGCAGTATTTGGAAATTAAAATATATGAAAAGGAATTAAATAATATATATTTATTTATTCCATCATAGAATAGCTTTAATTCTCATCCCTTTTCCAAAATCAAAACGTAAACAACAACTAGTTAGCACAGTTTAAAAGTAGGTTAAAATCGCTTAGGATGCCGAAAAATTATGACTGCATATTTAAACACAATGGACTTATTTTCTAACACTACATTTATTGTGTTGTGCTGACTACAGAACGGTTAACTGTTGGCCATCTGTACCCAGAAAATTTCGAATGGAATTAAAAAAAATACTTCAATGATGAAAAGAAAAGTTTTGTATAGGGCACAAACGTCCCACATGCATGAAGTTTGATCAAGATACTTTCTAAGTACCAATGTTCTTGAGGTAACTGAACATTAGGACATCTTTTCCTGTTAACATTTCCAGACTTGGGAAATTATTAGCTAAGTAGACTTTGATTAGAGCAAACCACAGGTGGAGGTGCTCTGTGGGTCAGTGTGGGTGGGTGGTGGTGGGGAGGGGGCTCATGAAGAAGAGGATCCTGGGGAGTGGGGGTGGGTGGGTCACATCAACAGTTATTTTATGATTTTTTAACATAGCATAACTGATAACTGCATCAGCATAGTTGACAACTAGCTCTGGATATAACCTGGTGTAAATAGTGGTCCATGAGCTGAAAAAACACAAGTTTTTTCTTTTATTTTGTCCCCGCACAAGCTTTTCCCTGAAATCTATCCCATTTCCCTGAAAATCACCCTCAGGTTCCCTGAAAAATGATTCTGGAGGTTAACATGTCTGCTTCTATCCGATATATCGTTTTTTCTTTGTATGAAGATCTAGCTTTCCATCTGGTAGCATTTAGATCGGTTACTGACTTTGAGCCTTTTTTGTGTGTCTGATGTCTTGTTTCCAATTTTTTTCTTTGACGTTGTTTTCATTGGCAATGTACTTAAATATATGTAGTTCTTAGGATTTTATTACTGTAGGATTACTGTAGGATACATTGATTATGATTCCAGTTGATTCCACTTGTGTAGCTTATAAAATTTGGATTTTGTCCACACTTAGGCTTTATCGGGATGCCCTTGGGCTCATCATGTTCCCTTTGGGAACTTAGGCTTTTTAAAAAAAAACTTCGAAAAATTTTTGGTTCAATTTTTCGAATTTAGTATTGATTGCTATTATTCATGTTTCTTTATCATATATTTTATTGTGGAGTTTGTGGGAGGGCTATCGACTTTGTTTTTTGATTGAATTATGAAGCTTACTGCTCTTAATACAAGGCGAGGAAGTTGACCTCGGATTTGAATGCTTGTTGCCTTGCCTGTAGTCGATGCACTCCATCGGATTCTTTTTCTACTTGTGTACATTGGGATGACAGACGTTGGAGAAGTATGTCACGGTACATTTTTGACGATGAGGTTCCTATGCCGGAACTCTCACCGCAAGATAATTCAAATTTTTCAGTTTCTATTTACAGAGGAACAAGAATATGGTGATGGTATTGTGACATCCATCCAAAGTGTGCTACCATCGTCATGCTCTGACGAGCAAATAGAGCTAGCCACAAGGTGCTCATGAATATAAGCAAGGGATAAGGCCTCTAGTTAGTGTTCTTAATCCCTTGCAAGCAGCTAGCTTGACCGGTGAAGTGGCTACTCCGTCCGTGGGATCTGTGACACAGGGTATGTCCATTGCTGCTGAAGGAAGTGTAGATTTGGGTAGAGCCAAACTTGGATATCCAGCCAGCTGTGCGAAGATGGAGCCAGTCTTCGCCCATGAAGTTGGACCATCTGGTAGCTAGCGATTCAAGTCTTCCATCATCGGGATCTTCGGAGAAGAGATCTATCTCCGGATCTTTGACACAGGAGCAGAAAGCGGTGAAAATACAGTAGACTGCTGCTTCTCAAGCCTCGTTAACATACTTGCTGTCGCAGATTGCGCAGCTGATCGCAGCATCCCAGCAAGTGCAAGAGCAGTCTCCCACAGAATCCGGTGGTGAGCTGTTGGATGGTGCTTGGTCGGTCCGGTCATCTGCACATGTGGATGTGATGGTCCAAATGTCATAGCTGAATTAGTCAGATGATGAAAGGAACAAGGAAGAGGATTACCCTTCTCTTTCGGAACAGCATATGGTAGCTATGAATTTTATTTATCAGTGCTCTACTGACTTTGTTCCACCTGATCAGCAAGCTGCGACTACTAGAGAGAAACCGCTGTCTCTAGAAGCAGATTTTGTGTGGGGAAAAGAGGATGTTCTTTCCTTCCCGAAACAGTCTCAACAGGTGTCGTGGCCTTCAACCTCTCTAGTGCTAAGAGGAATGTGGTTTCTTATCAACATCTTCCATAAATATATCGTTCCTTGGACCATGTTCATTTAAAACAGTTGGAGAAGATGTCCAGAGAGCTCCTCTGCATTTAGATGAGCAGTTCGGTGATGTAGATATGTCCCCACCTGCATCATTCAATATACACTCAGAAGTGATGGAATATGCTATTTCATCCAGTAGAGTGAATCTGGATGCGATGTCCTATGCAGAGCAACGTTTTAATGGTAAAGAATTTGAGGACGTTTGTTCTTCATTTAGACCGGACAGTGGCAAATTGGGAGTTGATCAGACGTGATGCTGCCCTTACGTCGTCATCACTTAGAGATGACAAGGTGAAAAGCTCTCTCTGAGTCGCTCCGGTCTCCGGATGTACTCTATTTGACGATGAGCTTTCGTTAGTCTATGAACAGGCTACAAGAAAGCTTCCAGTACACTGCTACTGAAGTCGGCGTCTCAACAACGCGCTTCAGCAGACTGGGGTAAGCGAGGCTGTTCTACTTCAAAATCGTCTAAGAGAACTCTTTGCGAGGGAACAAGAAACCCTGTTTTAATTACTCTGGAGATCGTCAGTATAGCGACTCTGGAAAGGGACACAGGTCTGATCCAGACTATAGGTCAGATGCCCCTAAACCGACGGGACAAGGTTCTTCATGGGGAGGACGTAGTTTCTCCTTCCGTAAGCTTCGTAAGTCATACAAGTGATGAATAAGGCCTCTATTGCTTACCAATTGACGGAAGGTTATCAAACTTTGTGAGAAACTGGATTAAGTCAGGGAAGATCAGTGGGTAAAAGTGTTGTCTCAGAAGGCATACGGCTATGATTCCAAACAAAACCCCACTTACAAGATGTTCGTGTTGGACAAATCTTCCGGCGGATCCTTTCAAAAGAAAATTGTTTCTAGTGGAGGTACAGGCTCTCTTATTGAAGGAAGCAATACAGGTCATCAAGAATAGACTTCTGTTGCTTTCCACTTAGCGGAAGGTTATCAACCTCACAAAAAAGTGGATGAAAATTGAGGAAGATCAGTGGATGATAATGTAGTCTCGGCAGGCCTGTGGCTATCAGTCCCAGCAAAGCTCCACTTACAAGAAGTATGTGTTGGACAAATCTTCCGGCAAATTCTTTCAAGAGAGTCTCTCCTTGCGGAGATACAGGCTCTCCTATTGAAGAAAAGCAATAGAGGTCGTCCAAATATTCTCTTATCACCTGTTTCTAGTCCTGAAGCTGGACGGATAGTGCATAGATAGGCTTAGATGGCTGTCTTGTTTGGAATAGAGCCATTGGAGGGAGTAGGTACGTCTTTTCCCTCTCGGTGTTGTCTTCCTTGGCGCCAAGACATTTAATGTCATTGTGGACACCATAGTAGCCGTATGTACTGTTACAGCAGTCTTTTCTTAGTGGCTAGTGTTGTAAGTCTCCATTTAGTGAGCTTTCAAAGGCCACAAGTGACACAGATATGTCATCAAGTAGACAAAGACTCATAACTGCTACTTTGAGATTACTGTCTCTTTAAGAATTACAGCCCTAAGAATAGCGGCTCTGCATTCCCAACCTCCCCGATGATGGTTGTAAGTCTCCATTAGTGAGCTTTCAAGGTCACTAGTTACACCGAGATATCTGTCTTCATGGAGAGGAAGACTTCTTGCTATGTTAGCTAGACTCTGACTGCTGTCTTTTGGGAATAAAACCGATAAAGGTACAGTGCTTTTTGGTTTGTTTTCTTAGGTGTCATAGACTTGAGTCTTATCGTTTACACCATAGTAGCCTATCTAAAATCCTGAGCGAGATTTTTTCAGTAATTATGAGGTGACATAACTGAATTTATTACCTCTTGGAACTGCTGCCTTTTTGGGAATTTAGGGCTGGTAAATAGCGGCTGTTCATTCCTCACCTTGCTCGATGATAGTTGTAAGTCTTTGTCCAGTGAGACTTCAAGGTCACAACTTACACTGATATATCTGTCTTCACGGAGATGAAGATTTATAAGCTACGGCTAGCATTGTATTTCCTTAGTGAGCTTCTATGGCCACAGTTATCAGCCTTTTATTGTCTTCACGTATAGGAAGACCTTTTGCTGCTTCAGCTAGGCTGAGTTCGTTGTCCTATAGGACATGATACCGTATGTTAGAGGAGGTTATTCTCTTCCTACCGGTATGGTTTGGTGTTAGTTATATGAGACTATAACCTCTATTGATGACGCCATAGTGAGTCTTCATCTCTCACAAAAGGGCACTTTAAGACTATGAAATGTCTTAAGGTCTTAAGAATATTGTTCCATCTGAATAAGTCTGTGTTTAGATGAGCAGGCCGGGGATGAAAATGTGTCCCTACCTGCAGCTGCATCATTTAATATATGCTCGGAAATAATGGAATGTGCTATTTGATTGAAAAGAGCAAATCTGGGTGCAATGTCCTAAGCAGATCACCTTACCAGAGCTATGGCGCAATGTCTCAATGGAAAGAAATATTGGGATGTGATTCCTCGCTAAGAGTTCTTTCCGGGGCAGTCATGTATGCCACATACATCTCTGCACAGACAGTGAATTTGGAGTTGGTAAGATGTGATACTGCCCTTGCATCATCATCACTTATAGATGACAAAGTGAAAAGCTCTCTGAGTCACTCCGGTTACTGGAAATATACTATTTGACGAAAAGCTTGTGTTGATATATGTGCAGGCTATAAGAATCTTCAGTGCTCTGCTATTGAAGTGGCTGTCTCAACAACACACTTCAGTTGACCGGGATAAGCGAGGCCATTCTGCTTCTAAGAAAGCATCATGAGAATGTCTTGAGAGGGTACAATAACCCTCTTATATTTACTCTGGAAGTCATCATTATAGCGACTCGGGAAAGGGGTATAGGTCTGATCAAGGCTATGGATCAGACACCCGTAGGCCAACGATTAACGGAAGGTTATCATCTTCATGAGAAACTGGGTGTTAATCACGGAAGTTCCTTTCAAAGAAAGTCGCTTCTAGTGGAGGTAAAGGCTCTCTTATTGAAGGGAACAATTGAGGTCGACGAGATGAGCTTCTTCCCAGGGAGGACGTAGTTTCTCCTCCTGTAATAATTGTAAGTCGTACAGTTGATGGACATGACATTTATTGCTTTCCAGTTGATGGAGGATTATCAACTTCACGAGAAACAGGACGTTAATCACGGAAGTTCCTTTGAAAGAGAGTCGCTCCTTGTGGAGGTAAAGGCTGTCTTATTGAAGGGATCAATTGAGGTCGTCGAGAATAGATTTCGGTTGCTTGCCACTTGGCGGTAGGTTACAAACCTTGCAAAAGTGGATAAATTGCAGAAGATTAGTGGATGAGAATGTAGTCAGGGCAAGCCTGTGGCTATCAGCCCGAGCAAGCTCCACTTACAAGAATACCTGTTAGACAAATCTTCCAAGAGAGGCTTTCCTTCTGGAGGTATAAGCTTTCCTATTGAAGAAAAGCTTTAGACATCGTCGAAATTATTCTCCATTTTTTTATTATCACCTGTTTCTCGTCCTGATTCCAGATGGATGGTGCATAGATAGGCTGAGATACGTCTTGGCATGAAGACGATTATGTCATTGTGGACGCCATAGTAGCCTTCTGTATGGTTTCAGTGGTCTCTTCGTTTAGGCTCTGTCTGCTGTCTTTTGGGATTACAACCAAAAAAGATACTGTGCTTTTTGGTTTGTTTTTCCTAGGTGTCATAGACTTGAGTTTTATTGTTACACCATAGTAGCCAAGCTAAAATCTGGAGTGAGATTTTTTCAGTAGTATGCAGTGGTACAACTGAATTTATTATCTTTTGGGACTGCGGTCTCTTTGGGAATTCAGGGCTGTTTATATAGCGGCTCTTTATTCCCTATCTTGCGTGACAATAACTGTAAGTCTCCATTAAGTGAGCCTTCAGGGTCGCAACTTACACTGATAAGTGTAAGTTGTGACCTTGAAGATGAAGACTTATAAGCAATGGCTAGCATTGTAAGTCTTCCTAGTGAGCTTCTAGGGCCTCAGTTATCAGCTTTTAATGGTCTTTACGTACAGATGCTTCATCTAGGCTGAGTTAGTTGCCCTATCGGAGATGATACCATTTATTAGAGGAGGTTATTCTCTTCAAACTAGTATGGTTTGGTGTGAGTTATTATGTAAATACGGTGTATTTGTTCATCACATCCTTCTCCGCCCTTAGTGGCATGACATGAGGGAGCCTTGCAGTTCCTATACTATTTGATGACTAACAGAAGAACGATTCAAGTAATGCGGGTGAGGTCATGGGGGGGTTGATATGAATTTGAATCCCCCTCAACACCTCCAATGTGTTAAGAGGCGATTACCGGGCAAGACGTAGTTTTCTTCCTGTAAGCCTCATATGCATTTAATTATATACATGCATTTCATGATTTCTCCATTGGCAGCTGGGTCATGTTCTGTGGCAACCTCATGGGCACATCCACTTTTTAGTTGGTTGGTTTCCTGTGGTTGTTTGTCTATATGTCATATACAAGCATATGATTCATCATCAATAATTGCTAGCCTTTGGGTACCTGTAAGGCTGTCTAGTCAGTAAACTGGAATTCAGAAGATTGCATGCAGGATTTCAATGATCACGCGTATAATAAATGCATTATTAGGCAGATGCATTATTGTATGTTATGGTCCTTAGAAACAATGAATTATTTCGGGGGCGGTCTGTGACGAGTCTGTTAATCATAGCTTGTTCCATTTCTAAATCCAGGTTTCTATTAATTTTGGTACCCAATCAAATACAACTATCTTCACACTCTCGTATATTTGCATGTTTCTGGGAGCATAGATATCGGTTAGAATATGTCTGGGAGTGTTTTTTATTGGAATTTATTGTACGCCTCAATGGAGTCGCCTGCAGGTTACCTCGGAAGTGTGTTTACTCTTCAGAGATCGTCCATTGTGATTCTATTGGCCATGTGTATGTTATATATTATATCACCGGTTTTCGACCTATCTACGTATGTTGACTCCGGTACACATTACAAGTGGGTGATATTAATTACCGGGATCGCCGGGATCGCCGGGATAGCCTTAGCTTTTGAAGTGGTGCTAAGCAACAATTTATTAATAATAATTAATACTTGGGTGCCTGTTCAACGAATATATATTGTTATTTGGTACCACTTTTACTGATTCCAGAGCACTCCCCTCTTTGTTTTTGAAGAAGATTACTTCAAAAAGGGGGGGGGGGGGGGGGGGGGGCAGTGATTTTTTATCTCTCCTCCAGCTTGATAAATGTGTAACTATGAGAGAAGCTGTTTTGTCTGTAGATTATATCCTGGATATACTTGTGTATTATTGTATATGGTGTATGTTTGTGGGGGATAACCTCTCATTCTCAAATATGCCATCCTAATTTTTGGGGCTTAGTCCAGACTAGCCTTAAAAATTGGGAACTCGTTACATCCAATTAGCATAGTCTTCATGCTAAGAATACGGAATTACTTGAATTTGGCTCCTTTTTTATGATATGTCTTCTCTATTACTGTATAGAGAAACATACATGTAATTCCTTTTAAATTTAATTTCCTTTCACCTTGGATTACAGACTTGGAACTCTGTTGGTCTACTAATTCTGAAGTCCAGACCCTCCGCCTTTTTATAATTCTGCTATTCTGAACCATTGGTTTATAGTATAAAAATATAAATTTGAAGTAATTATCCCCGCATTTTAAAAAATGCGGGGATATTGTCATGATCTCCGTCCGTACGTCCGTACATCCGTACGGCCGTACGTCCGGTTTTGTAATTCGAAACGCTGTAACTTTCTACAGTTGCAACCCAAAAATACAACTTTTAAATTTTTGTGCCACCAGGTGGCTTCTGTGGAGCCACTTAAAAAATGCGTTATTTTTTCACTTTTTTGCTGAATAGTCCCAACCTATGTAATTCGGAGTTCTAAAATTACACTAGGGTGTTGCTAAATGATCTGTAGATATGTAGGAAGATTTGGGATTTTTCGGGTGCCACGTGGCTGTGCCACCGTAGCCACTTTTGTGTTTTCTTAGACTGTTTCCGGCAAAAGGCTCGTAGGATATGTAATTCGAAATGCTAAATCCATGCTCAGATGTTGCAGTAGGGTCTATAGATGCGCACGAAGGTTTCGGATTTTTCGGGTGCCACGTGGCTGTGCCACCGTAGCCATTTTTGTGTTTTCTTAGACCGTTTCCGGCAAAAGGCTCGTAGGATATGTAATTCGAAACGCTAAATCCATGCTCAGAAGTTGCAGTAGGGGCTATAGATGCGCAGGAAGGTTTCGGATTTTTCGGGTGCCACGTGGCTGTGCCACCGTAGCCACTTTTGTGTTTTCTTGAACCGTTTCCAGCAAAAGGCTCGTAGGGTATGTAATTCGAAATGCTAAAACCATGCTCATATGTTGCAGTAGGGTCTATAGATGCACACGAAGGTTTCAGATTTTTCGGGTGCCACGTGGCTGTGCCACCGTAGCCACTTTCGTGTTTTCTTAGATCGTTTCCGGCGAAAGGCTCGTAGGGAATGTAATTCGAAATGCTAAAACCATGCTCATATCTTGCAGTAGGGACTATAGATGCGCACAAAGGTTTCGGATTTTTCGGGTGCCACGTGGCTGTGCCACCGTAGCTACTTTTGTGTTTTCTTAGACCGTTTCCGGCAAAAGGCTCGTAGGATATGTAATTCGAAACGCTAAATCCATGCTCAGATGTTGCAGTAGGGGCTATAGATGCGCAGGAAGGTTTCGGATTTTTCAGGTGCCACGTGGCTGTGCCACCGTAGCCACTTTCATGTTTTCTTAGATCCTTTCCGGCGAAAGGCTCATAGGGAATGTAATTCGAAATGCTCAAACCATGCTCATATGTTGCAGTAGGGACTATAGATGTGCACAAAGGTTTCGGATTTTTCGGGTGCCACGTGGCTGTGCCACTTTAGCCACTTTTATGTTTTCTTAGACCGTTTCCGCCGAAAGTCTCGTAGGGTATGTAATTCGAAATGCTAAAACTATTCTCAGATGTTGCAGTATGGTCTATAGATGCGTACGAAGGTTTGGGATTTTTTGGGTGCCACGTGGCTGTGCCACCGTTGCCACTTTTGTGTTTTCTTAGACCTTTTCCGGTGAAAGGCTTGTAGGGTATGTAATTCGAAATGCTAAATCCATGCTCAGATGTTGCAGTATGGTCTATAGATGCGTACGAAGGTTTCGGATTTTTCGGGTGCCACGTGGCTGTGCCACCGTAGCCACTTTCATGTTTTTCTTAGATCGTTTCCGGCGAAAGGCTCGTAGGGAAAGTAATTCGAAATGCTAAAACCATGCTCATATGTTGCAGTAGGGACTATAGATGTGCACAAAGGTTTCGGATTTTTCGGGTGCCACGTGGCTGTGCCACTTTAGCCACTTTTATGTTTTCTTAGACCGTTTCCGCCGAAAGTCTCGTAGGGTATGTAATTCGAAATGCTAAAACTATTCTCAGATGTTGCAGTATGGTCTATAGATGCGTACGAAGGTTTCGGATTTTTTGGGTGCCACAGGCTGTGCCACCGTTGCCACTTTTGTGTTTTCTTAGACCTTTTCCGGCGAAAGGCTCGTAGGGTATGTAATTCGGAATGCTAAATCGATGCTCAGATGTTGCAGTACGGTCTATAGATGCGTTCGGAGGTTTTGGATTTTCCGGGTGCCACGTGGCTGTGCCACCGTAGCCACTTTTGTGTTTTCTTAGACCGTTTCCGGCGAAAGGCTCCTAGAGTATGTAATTTGAAATGCTAAAAGCATGCTCAGATGTTGCAGTAGGGTCTGTAGATGTGCACGAAGGTTTCGGATTCTTTGGGTGCCACGTGACCGTACCACCGTTGCCACTTTCGTGTTTTCTTAGACCATTTCCGGCGAAAGGCTCCTAGGGTATGTAATTCAAAACGCTAAAACCATGCTCAAATGTTACAGTGGGGTCTGCAGATGCGCACGAAGGTTTCGGATTTTTGGGGTGCCACGTGGCTGTGCCACCGTTGCCACTTTCGTGTTTTCTTAGACCGTTTCCAGCGAAAAGCTCCTAGGGTATGTAATTCGAAACGCTAAAACCATGCTCAAATGTTGCAGTAGGGTCTGCAGATGCGCACGAAGGTTTTGGATTTTTCAGGTGCCACGTGGCTGTGCCACCGTTGCCACTTTCATGTTTTCTTAGACCGTTTCCGATGAAAGGCTCCTAGAGTATGTAATTCGAAATGCTAAAAACATGCTCAGATGTTGCAGTAGGGTCTGTAGGTGCGCATGAAGGTTTCAGATTTTTTTTAGTGCCACGTGGCTGTGCCACCGTTGCCACTTTCGTGTTTTCTTAGACCCTTTCCGCTGAAAGGCTCCTAAGGTATGTAATTCGAAACGCTAAAACCATGCTCAAATGTTGCAGTGGGTCTGTAGATATGCACGAAGGTTTTGGATTTTTCAGCTGCCAAGTGGCTGTGCTGTTGCCACTTTCGCATTTTCTTAGACCGTTTCCGGCAAAAGGCTCCTAGGGTATGTAATTCGAAATGCTAAAACCATGCTAAAATGTTGCTATGGGGTCTGTAGATGCACTGGAAGGTTTCGGATTTTTCAGGTGCCACGTGGCTGTGCCACCATTGCCACTTTCGTGTTTTCTTAGACCGTTTCCGGCGAAAGGCTCCTAGAGTTTGTAATTCGAAAGGCTAAAACCATGCTGAGATGTTGCAGTAGAGTCGGTAAATGCGCAGGAAGGTTTCGGATTTTTGGAGTGCTACATGGCTGTGTCACCGTTGCCACTTTTGTGTTTTCTTAGACCGTTTCTGGCGAAAGGCTCCTGGGGTATGTAATTCGAAATGCTAAACGCGTGCTCAAATGTTGCAGTAGGGTCTGTAGATGCATACAGAGGTTTCAGATTTTTCAGGTGCCACGTGGCGGTACTACCGTTTTGCTTTCATGTTTTCTTAGACCGTTTCCAGCAAAAAGCTCCTAGAGTATTAATTTGAAATGCTAACACTATGCTCAAATGTTGCAGTAGGGTCTGTAGATGTGCACGAGGGTTTCGGATTTTTGTGGTGCCACGTGGCTGTGCCAACGTTGCCACTTTCATGTTTTCTTAGACCGTTTCTGGCGAAAGGCTCCCAGGGTACATGTATGCAATTCGAAACGCTAAAGCCATGCTCAAATGTTGCAGTGGAGTCTGCAGGTGCACACGAAGCTGTGTCACCTATGCCACTCAATATGATTTTAGGGTGCCATATAATACATTTCATCTTTGTATCAAGCATTCATGCAAAGTCAAGGATGCAAATGCGGGGATACACTATAGTGTGCTTTGCACACAAGTGACACCATCTAGTTTGTATATTTTTTATACTTACCAATGGCCCAGATGGGTATGGCCCTCCCATGAGTGGCCACTCATACCTCCCTGCTGAGTTATTATGTAGTACTCTTTTCTACAAAAAATGATGTTGGCACCAATTCCAGTCAAGTCCTGATGGCTGCACATGCATGGAGAGTAAAAGTATGGAGGACTAGATAGGTCTTTTAATTTTCGGTTTTGCAAGCAAATTTGGAGGATTGGGGGGGGGGGGGGGGTTCAAAATTTGTGTTTGGCCCTGCAGCCTCTCGTTTTATCCTTCTGCACTGGCACACATGCCATATTGATTAACCCATTCACGCACGTGTGTCGTTCTGTGTATGTATGGCACCAATATAATTAACCCACTGCAAACTGATGTTGAGGAAATAAAACTTTCAAGCTGCAAATTTTCCCATCAATGCAACTTGTAATTTAATAAATTTAACAAATGGAGCTCTGTCAAATAAAATATAATGGAATAAATTAATGCCAGTATTAAATGTACTGAGGCCAAACAGATCTGTGAAAAAAAGGAATTTGGTGGTTGTCAACTCAACTTCTCCACATATTACTAGATTTTTTAATAAGTTAACATGAGTATACTCCAGAATTAAAATGCAGTTGACAGGCCAAATTTGTATTGAAGGTATGTTAAATGGTTTGGTGTTTGGAAATCATATTCAATTAACAGAATTATTAATTTAAGAGATAACCAATTAATTGGGCTCTATTGTAATTTTATTTATTCTCTTAAAAAAACAAATACACTAAAAATTCAAGAATTTTCTCTTCCAAATAAATTAAAAATGCAAAGGGAAGTATCCTTGGATCATGCTTATCCAAACTCGTGGGGCAAAGTAGTATGTTATTTTTTTATGTGGTATATCCATAAGTACCATAAATGTATCGCAAAATGGTACATTAATTTTTATGTTTGATATTTGTAAGTACCAATAATTCGATTTATTTCTAGCTTTATTTATCTTACTTGGATCACATGTGTTCAAACTTGTATGGCAAAGTGGCACACTAATTTTTTGTGTTGTACATCTGTAAGTTCCAAAACAAAAAAAAATTTTTAAGGACTTTATTATCTGACTGTGGCATATGTCATTGAAAGCCAGATTATAGCTTCTATAGTAGGCTTGGAGGTTGATTGCAGGTACAGTACAGTGTCCATGGACTTGTCGTAATCCGTCCCTTCTTCAGTCAGTTCATTTCTTATTTACCACACAATAATTGGTTCAGAACATCTCATTTTGTCTGCATAAATATGAATCATTCCCTGGAGTAAGTAATACATCCACTTCTATTTCCTGCTACAGCATAAAACTGACTGGAGGAATGCCACTGCAAAGTCACTACTGGCCTATTGTATGGGCAATGGTGTCTATGCATGTATTTGCCAGGTAATAAAAATCATCATCAAAAAAATTTTAATTAATGAAGCGTGTACATGGAGCTTCATTAATTAAATGTTTGATGATTATTCCTATAATTAGTGTTTGGAATCTAATATTATTGTGCCCATGGGAATATTGCCCACCTGTGGAAAGTGACCAGTTAATGGCAACAATATTGTAGTTTCATGTGTCATCCTCTATTATGCCCTTTGATAAAATTTCTCATGTGTTTAAAATATCTGGATAACACACTATTGATTGAAAATAGAATATGTTTGCATTTATGGAATTCACTTTAAAAAATTTCCTCAATAAAGTATAAGTATTTCCAATAGTTTCTTGAATCCAGCACCCTATGTAACGACATGTAACTAACTTACCCAAAGCATTTTTCAGCTTTAGTCATTATATATTTTCATGTAGCATGTGATATGGCAGTTAACAATTTTTTATAACCAGAAAGTGTGACTAACCCTGTGTACAACACAGAGTTAGTCACACTTTCTGGTTATAGAAAAAAATTTCATTTCTAACTCCTGTTATTCTACAGATTATTGGGGGGGGGGGGGGGGGGGGGGGGGGGGGAGGGGAGGGGGGGGGAGAGGGGGGGGGGGGTCTTTTTTCCACAAATCTTGTCCGTACGATTCAGAAGCCATTTTCGAATCAATTTTCACAAAATATTGCACACTCATAGAGGAGCACAAAATCTAAAAATGTACTGAAGCGGAATTTTCGATTTAACCCTTATTTCCCCAGAATTGGCAAAAAGCTGCCAAAATTGGGGTTTATAAGCACTTTCTTGAAACACGTCTTGTAGATTTTTTTAAACATTCATCATCATTAGACCTGTCTGTGACATGACCATTCATATACAAGAGATATTAGGCGATGCATATGGTAACCCTCCACAGACTGCCAAACATTGAAATTTTGATGAAATGGGCTGTTTTTGGGCTCCTAAAGCACCCAGACGATACACGGGAGAGAAACATAACTTCATTTATTGGAAGTGGGATTCACCGTCGATCATTTTTGTAAGTAATAAAGGTATTCAAAAAACCAAACGTTAACACATTTTAGGCTGATTAAACTGCAATACCCCTCAAAAGCTAAAAAATTCATGTTTTCTGTGGATTTCTCTAAACGAATCTTGTAGATTTCCAAGAAATAGTGGCCACTCACAGGTCCTGGTGTGACAATACAAGTTGCATGGACAAAATACTCCGGTGAGCATCTGTTAACCCTCCACAGGCTGCTAAAAGTCAAAATTGTGATAAAATGGGTTGTTTTTGGACAACAACAGCTCCCAATGGGTACGCCACAAAGAAAAGTACCTCCTACCGAGCACAAAATTTATGCAGAAACATTTTTTAAGAAGTAAGGGTATTCAAAAGTCGAAGTCTTAACCCATTTTTGGCAGGATAAAAAGAGACACCCCTTAAAAGCTTAAAATTTCCATATTTTTATACTGTACCAATGACCCAGACTTAGCTGGTGCTAACTCTAAAAATCCAGGGCCAAACACAAATTTTGCCCCCCAATCCCCAAAATTTGCATCCAAAACCAAAAGAAATCATGTCCTATAGGACCTCCATACTTCGCCCCTACTGCGCATGCGCAGTGTCAAGGATGTTCCGAAATTGGCGCCAATTATCATTCTCTGTTTGGCCCTTCATCAGTCAACATCTCACTGATCTTTGTGCTTGTAAATCTCAGTTTAAAGGATGCCAGACACGTAATTATTGGAGAAATGGTGATTCTAAGGAGGATATAGAAGGAGGAGAGGAAAAAGGAGTGACAAAAAATAATCAGGGCTGTACTTAAAATTTTTTATGAAATTATGTTAAGTTACCTATTTTCGAGGCATGGGCCTCTTGTTGTCATTCTTGCTAAAAAGTTGCACTGCTTATTCAGTGTTTCCTCTCCCCTAGTCTTCTAAGTCCCCCCTTGCAACTCTCCCATGCTTTTGGCATATTTTTGAGAAAGATCATTTCTAAATTCTCTTGGGAGAGTTGCTTGGTTACAGAATGTTTTCTGTTATTTTCCCCATAGTTACGTTTTCACCCATGGGTGTATAAACGTTGTGTTCTGCATCTTCCATCTGATGTTCTGCAGATTCTCCCCTGGGAGTCTCTGTCTTGCATCAGATAGAGTGTAATTTTGATGACTGATTTCGGGCCAGTTTTTTCAGTGCCTGGAGTCATGTTTTCTGGTGTTTTACACTGTTTGTTTACATTGGCAACAGTCTCTTTTGAGGGGGGCTGTTTGCCTTTGGTGTGGTTTATCTCACTATAAGATACATTTTTATTATCCGTAAGTGTTGCATTAATTATTTAATATAAATTTAAAATTTTTGACCACACTTAGCCATCGGATCCATCGGGGCTCAACGTTACTTTTCAGAAACTTGGGCTTCGCTGAAAAAATATTTTTTCAAAAATTATTTTGATTTGCAATTGTTTTTTCATTATTAATGGATCATGTTATTATGTATCTTTGTGTCAGGGGTTTGTGCGAGTAACTAGACTTGTTGTTGACTTTTCACAATGAAAGGATATTGTTCAAATTGTAATAGGAAGAAATCTTCCTCTGACTTTCATGATCATTGCATTAATTGTAGTCAGTGTTCTCGCACTAATCCCTGTTCTATATGTCAATATTGGGATGACAAACATTGGAAACGTGTGTCACGTTATGTTGTTAGTGGAGAAAGGGCTATGCCGGCTCTTTCTCCGCAAGGTCACTCTACTCTCTCAGTTTCTATTTCAGAGGAACAAGAACAGGGTGATGTTTCCATGTTATCTTCCGCAAGTGCGCTTCCGTCGTCACAAATGAATACAGAGCTAGCGGCAAAAGTGCTCATGGAGATTAAACAAATGTCGTCCGCTAGCTCGCCCGGTATAGCATCCATTCACCGAATGGTTCGGCAGCCGGGTTCGTCCGATGCGGTCCAGGAGGAAATGTTGGGTGATGCGAGCACTATAAACATTCAACGTGCACACCCAGTGACGGCGGATAGTAGGCGAGATCGGAGGAAGCCTTTGAGTCCGGTTCCTAGCTCGTCCAGGTCCAGCCGGGCCGCGAGCGAGAGAGGCCCCTCTCTCGTACAACAACATCTGGGACCAGATGTTGTGGTACAAAATGTGTCGCAAGCGGAGCATACGTCCGTCGCTCGGGACGCTCCGTTGTATAGGCAGTCCGCGGAGACTGCTCAGGCTTCTTCCTCTCATCAGCGCACACGACCGCACCTTGGCTACGTGGCCGCCGATATTTTACCAGCTTCGCCGATCAGGGATTCTTCGGCGACCAGGTCACACGATCCGGTAGCCAGGGACACGAGGCCGATGGACTCCGGACGTTCGCATAGGAAAAGTATGCGGGAGTCATCAGATGCGGAGCTGCCCTCGGCGAAGCAGTGAAAGACTGCGCCTCCGCAGGCCTCGATGCCGGATGTACTTGTGCAGATAGCACAACTTATCGCAGCATCCCAGCAGCCGACAGAAACGGTGTTGGATCGGGAATTATCCAACGGCGCTGGGTCGGTACGCTCCGCCGAAGCATCGGGGGCGGACGACCGGGAGCATCATGAGGTCCGACCGGATGGTGAAAGGGATACGGATGACTTGGAGCTATCCCTTTCGGAACAACATAAAGCTGCCGTGGACTTCATCCGGCACTTTCTCCCTCAAGTTGTTTTGTCTGGCCAGACTGCTGCGGTTCCGGACAAGAGAATTATAGCGTCATTGGACTCTGATTTCTTTGAGCGGTTCAGGGACATCGCTTCCGAGTTTCCGTCTCAGTCCAATAATGTTGCAAGAACATTTGAATTATTGAATGACGCTATATTCAAACTTGCTTCCAAAACGGGGAAAGCAGGTTTCTTGTCCGCCAATACTCTCAACCTGCCTTTCATTAATGCAAGGAATAAGTTCGACACGGCAGGACAGGGTATCCCGAGAGTTCCTCTGCGTATGGACGACGAGGCGGAAGACTTAGAGTTATCATTACCGTCGTCGGCGTCTATTCCAACCGCGGTGTTGGAAACAACTATTTCGTCTAACAGAGCCAGTTTAGATGCCTTATCTTATGCAGATCACCTTACTAAGGCGTTATCACTGCGCCTTCAAGGGAAAGAATTTCAGGATATACAATCCTCTTTAAGACTTCTTTCAAGGGCAGTAGCTTATTCCACGTGTAACTCCGCCCTTTCAGTGGCAAACCTGGAGTTGGTTAGATGTGACGCAGCCCTAGCTACATCCACACTCGTGGATACTAAGGTGAAGAACTCTCTCAGAGTCGCTTCGGTCTCCGGAGAACTTCTCTTTGACGGCAAGCTTTCTGCAATTTACGATAAAATAACAAAGAAAGCTTCGGATTCTCTGCTGTTCAAATCTGCTTCTAGGAAGTCGGACACGGCAGATAAGAGTAAGACAGGCACTTCTGGGTCTAATGCGCCCAAGAGAGGTTCCTATAGAGGTTCCGGTGCGTCCTCTTGGTCTTATTCAAGAGACCGTCAAGGTAGCGACTCACGTTCGGGACGTCCTTCGGGCCGGGACAACCGGTCGGACGCCCCGAGGTCGACGGGACGACGTGCGGGTCGTGGAGGATGTGGTTTCTCCTACCGCAGGCCTCGCAGGTCCAGGAGGTGATGGCTTAAACCTCTATCGTGTACCGGTTGGCGGAAGGTTGTCGAGTTTTTCACAAGAGTGGGCGTCGATTACGGACGACCCTTGGGTGAGAGGGGTGACTTCGGAAGGTCTAAAGATATCCTTCAAACGAAAGCCTCCATTAACTCGAAGTCCAAAATGGACTCAACTTCCGCCAAATCCGCAGAAAAGAGACGCTCTATTATCAGAGGTGCAGTCTCTTTTAATGAAGAACGCGGTAGAGGCCGTAGAAAACCAGGAGACTCCGGGATTCTTCTACAGCCATCTGTTTCTAGTTCCGAAACCAGACGGCTCATTCCGTCCAGTCATAGATTTGAGCTGGATAAACAAGCTGATCGTCGCTCCGAAGTTTTATATGGAGACGATTCGGTCGGTCAGAGCGAGTATTCGGGTGAACGATTATGCAACGAGCATAGATCTCAAAGATGCGTACTTTCACGTCATGGTACATCCGACATTCCGAAAGTATCTACGCTTCGCAGTCCTAGGGGTGGTGTATCAATTCCGGGTGATGTGCTTCGGATTGAATCTAGCACCCTGGACTTTCACTCGGGTAAGGAACTCGGTAATGATCTATTTCCGAGCTCATTCGTCTGCGGTAACGTCGGCCTACCTGGACGACATTCTTCAGAGGTACGGCAACGAGTTAACGCTTCAGAACGATGTTCAGAATCTACTTCTATTGCTCCGACGTCTCGGTATTTTAGTAAACGAGGAGAAGTTGGATCTGGTGCCATCCAAGTCATTCACACATCTGGGAATGAGCTTCGAGACGCACAACAATCTCGTTCGTCTGCCGTTAACCAGAGCGAAATTAATCAGTTGTTACGCTCGCTATTGTCTGCACGCAGACAAAGTCACGGCGAGAGAATTTATGAGTCTGATAGGTCTGTGCGGAGCCGCTGCGGATCTCATTCCGATGGGGCGGTTACACACGCGTCCTCTCCAAATTTTCTTGACTCAGAATTGGAGTATGAAAATTCATTCGCTCGACATAGACGTTCTCTTGTCAGATCAAGTGAAACGAGAGATTCAGACTTGGGCAAACATTCAGTGGTTAACTCAGGGAGTTCCGCTGCAGTTGCCGGATCCGAGTTTTACCATTATGACGGATGCCAGTCAAACAGGTTGGGGTGCATCATTGATCCCAACGGATTCGAGATGCCAGGGTCTTTGGGATCCGCAATTCCTGGGCAAGCACATAAACATAAAGGAAATGATGTCAATTTGGCTTGCGTTACGTCATTGGATGGACATTATTCACAATGCTCATGTCCAAATCCTATCCGACAATACGACAGTAGTGGCGTATATACGGAATCAGGGAGGCACTCATTCAGTTCCGTTGTTCAATCTAACGGAAAGAATCCTTCTGTTTGCTCTAGAACATCACGTTCTTCTTTCGGTCCGTCACATACCGGGTTGTCTGAATGTACTAGCAGACTCCCTTTCACGAAAGGGTCGCTTGTTGCCGTCGGAGTGGACTCTCAACAAACAAGTATTCAATCAGATTTGCTACCAATGGGAACGGCCAATGATAGACTTATTTGCGACACATCTCAACAATCAGTTGCAGACGTATGTGTCTCGGTGTCCGGATCCAAGAGCATTTGCAGTAGACGCTCTGTCGATCCCTTGGGACGGAATGATAGGATATGCGTATCCTCCAGCGCCGTTAATTCAGCAAGTATTGCTAAAGATAAAACAATCTCAATGCAAGATTCTGTTGGTAGCATCTCTGTCTCCACAGAGACCGTGGATAAATCTACTCAGGTGTCTGTTGTGGGACCTACTGCGAAAGCTTCCTCCACAGGAGGATCTTCTTTCGCAGGAGAAATCGCGTCAACTCCATCACAACCCGCAAGGTCTCAACCTTCACGTTTTTCCGTTGTCCGGTCCTTCTTGCATGGCAAGCACTTCACAGGACGAGCAGTGGACGCGATTTCTAACTGTAGGAGGACCTCCTCTTCGCTAACCTATGCGGCTAAGTGGAAGGTTTTTCGTCGTTGGTGTAGGGATCATTCTGTGGATATTTTTGATCCCTCTATACCAGACATTGCAAACTTTCTAGTATACTTGTTTGACGAAACCAAACTGCAGCCTGTTACTATTAAGGGTTATAGGTCTATGTTATCTGATACCTATGCACATCATGATACTTTACAAATTGGATCTAATGTCTCTTTATCTAAGTTGGTTAGAAACTTCTCGATAAATAGACCCAGAACTCTTAGGTTAATTCCTGAATGGAATTTAGCTTGGGTTCTTCTTAAACTGAAGGAAAAGCCATTTGAACCTCTTGGGACAGTAGATTTCAAATTCTTATCTTATAAGACAGCTTTTCGCTTAGCTTTCTCTTCTGCTAGAAGAGTCAGTGAGCTTCATGCACTGTCGGTGGATGATTCTCACTATCGTAGTGTCGGGAACACTATCACCTTCACTACTAATGTCGGTTTTTTAGCTAAGAATCAGGCTCCTAATAAATATCCGGAACCTATTGTTATTAAGGCTCTTCTGTCTTCAGACGGGCGTAGGCCTTTACTCTGTCCTGTTAGAGCGTTACGTATCTATAAACAGAGATCTCAGTTTATCAGAAAGGGACGAAAACGTTTCTTTCTGTCTCTGATGCCTAATAGAAGGGACATTTCGGTCCATTCTATTGCTAGATGGATTCAATTAACTATCCGTACTGCTTATGAGAGTTTATCTTCTTCTCAGCAGTCTGTGCTTAAGATTTCAGCTCATGAAGTAAGAGCTCTTGCTACTTCTTGGGCTTACGCTAATAGTATTGCTATTACAGATTTAATGAAGGCTGCTTATTGGTCTCAGCCATCCACATTCACAAATTTTTATCTCAGAAATATTGAGTCCATTTCTGGAGACCTGCATTGTTTAGGTCCGTTATCTGTTGCTCAGAATGTCGTCCACTAAACAGTTGCAACTATAGTTATGCAGGCTTTCTGTTCCGGCAGTGACTCCGTCCGGCTGCCCTCTTCGCTCTGGGCTATTTGACCCAGGGCAAGGGGAAGGGGGGGAGGGTGTTCCCTTAGGTCACCTGCTTTATAGTGAAAAGCAAGGGAATGCCTCCTCCGAAGTCAGTATTTCTGAGTCGTTTCCGGGATGGTTTTAAAGTGTAATATTAATGTTAAAAATTCATTCATGTCATATTTTTAAAGTGTAGCTCGGTGTGAAGCATTTGTATATGTCAAGTGTCAAACGGGCATTAATATACAATCCTCGGACACTTTTAAAGAATATAAAGAGTCTCAATTCTCTGGACTAACTTTATTTATTGGCTTACTTTAAAAATAATTAGTATAAGGGGTTATACTGGATGTTAATAGAGAACATGAATGTTATTGTGCTCAATTATGAAGGGTATTGTATCTTTCTAATTTAACATAAAATAAGAAAGATACATGTAAAGCCTAATACTCCTTTTCTCCTTGAGGGGTTGCTTCTATATTATATAGTTGAGCTTATTGGATTTTCCTCTATGTCCTAGGCCCTCCAGCCTTTTTACTATTCAGCTAAGTCTGGGTCATTGGTACAGTATAAAAATGTTAAAAAATTTATAGTAATTTATATATTTTTTATACTTACCAATGACCCAGACGGGGATGACCCTCCCAGGAGTTGGGAACTCTTACCTCCCCGCTGAGTACATAGCGCTGACCAGGCACTGCCAGTAAGAATGATAATTGGCACCAATTTCGGAACGTCCTTGACACTGCGCATGCGCAGTAGGGGCGAAGTATGGAGGTCCTATAGGACATGATTTCTTTTGGTTTTGGATGCAAATTTTGGGGATTGGGGGGCAAAATTTGTGTTTGGCCCTGGATTTTTAGAGTTAGCACCAGCTAAGTCTCGGTCATTGGTAAGCATAAAAAATATATAAATTACTATAAATTTTTTAACTTTCTGTAGATTTCTCTAAAAACATATTGTAGGTTTTCAAGAAAAATTGACTGTTCACAGGTCTTTGTGTGACATTACAAGCTGCATGGACAAAATATTCCAATGAGCATTTATTAACCCTCTACACACTGCCAAGCATCATAATTTTGTTGAAATGGGCTGTTTACGGACACGCACAGCATGCAATGTATACCCGAGAGATACACATAATCTCATTTGTTGGAAGTGGAATCCACCGAGGACCATTTTTGTATGTAATAAGGGTATTCAAAAACCCAAGCGTTAACCCCTTTTGTGGAATCCACTGAGGACCATTTTTGTATGTAATAAGGGTATTCAAAAATTCAAGCATTAACCTCTTTTGTGGTGGTTAATAGCGATACCCACCAAAAGCTTAAAAAATCATGTTTTCCCAGGATTTCTTTACAAACATCATGTATGTTTTCAACAGAAAATGGCCATTTGTTGATCTTGGTGTCACATTATCGGTTGCATGGATAAAATATTCCGGTAAGCATTTTATTAACTCTCCATGGGCTGCTAAATGTCAACATTTTCAAAAAATAGTCTGTTTTTGGACACCAACAACAACAAATGGGAATGCAACAGAGAAAAATAACTTCTTTTACTGGACGCAAAACTGAAAATTTTAGTAAGTAGTACGGGTATTCAAATATCAAGGTCTTAACCCATTTTTGCCTGGTTAAGCTTAAAATTCCCATTTTCTGTGGATTTCTCAAAGAAATCTAGTAAGTATTCAAGAAAAATTGACCATTTGCGGGTCTTGGAGTGACATTACAAGTTGCATGGACAAAATATTCTGGTAAGCATTTGTTAACCCTCCAGAGGCTGCAAAGCATAGAAATTTTAAGAAAATGGGCTGTTCTTGGGCACCCATTGCACCCAATGTGTACCTGTGAGATAAACATGACCTCTTCATTGGAAGTGGTATTCCCTGAGGATCATTTTTGTAAGTAATGAAGGCATTCATAAAACCAAGCATTAACCTGTTTAGAGCTGGTTACAGAGATACCCCTCAAAAGGTTAAAAATCCATGTTATCTGAGGATTTCTCTAAAATCTTCACGTAGATTTTCAAGAAAAATTGGCCATTCTCAGATCTTAGTGTGACATTACAAATTGCCTGTCCAAAATATTCCAGTAAGCATTTGTTAACCCTATGCAGGTTCTCAAACATCACAAATTCGATAAAATGGGATGTGTTTGCATACCCGCAGCACTCAAAGTTAAGAGGAGAAATCAACATAAGTGGAAGTAGAATTCACTAAGAATTATTTTTGTAAGTAATAAGGGTATTCAAAAAAACAAACCTTAACCTGTTTTGGGCTGGATAAACAATGATAACCATCAAAAGCTTAAAATTCATGTTCTCCCTGGATTTCTCTGAAAACACCTCGTAGATTTTAAGTAAAAATGGCCATTCGCAGTTTTTGGTGTGAAATTACAAGTTGCATGAATAAATATTCCTGTTAGCACTTGTTAACCCTCTACAAGCTGTCAGACATCATATTTGGATACATTTGAGATAAAATGGACCATTTTCGAAGAGACACAGCATTCAGTGGGTGTGTGTCAAACAAACATAACTCCTTTTGTCGGTAACTAACTTGTCGGAGGACGATATTGATATTAACCTGCTCCACCGTTGATGATGGTTTTTACCCAAAGAATTTTTTTATCAAACTGACTCATTTGAGACTACTATACTCACCTTTCTCATAACATCAATAAAAGAACTTCAGTGAGACAGTTAAAAACAATTCATCAGACACTGTGGGGTCGTGAAAAATCATGGAATCCCATCGGGAAAAGCCATGATTCTTCAGAATCATAAAGTCTAGTTGGGTTTATTTTTAGTGAATTCAAAAAATGAAAACATATTCTATTTTCAGTTAATAGCTTGTTGGATATGGTCAAGATTTTTTCGTTGAATTTATATTCTTATTATTTCAGGTTTTGTATCATGCAATAAAACCAGAGCAGCCATTACAGGCAGTAATACCAGTCAGCTTACAATCAGATATACAGACAGCTAAACAACATGTCATTCATACAATTACAGACATAATTATGCAAGTAAGAACATTTTTCTGTATATAGCACCATCCCTTTAAGTAAGTAGCTCCAATGCCAGTGAAAACTATTCAGTTGATAAGCATATTCAGTTTTATTACGTGCTTGTTCTATGAAATCCCCATCTACAGCAACACTATACCATGCGGAAAATGAAAATCCGTTCTGCACACAAGTGCCAAATGGAAATCATTAACAGCTATTTTTAAATAAAAGTGAAATGGGAAACTTTAATATTTTTATACTGCAACCAATGGCCTAACCTTAGCTGGTGCAAACTCGATATTATCAAGGGCCAAGCACAAATTTTGAACACCCCCCTCAAAAAAAAAAAATTGGCATTCAAAACCGAAAATTAAAAGTCCTATCTGGTCCTCCATACTTTTACTCTCTGTGCATGCACAGTGGTCAGAAAGAGAATGGAATTGGCACAAACATCATTCTTTGTTTGGCCCTAAAGTCAGCAACAATGAACTGACATCTGTGCTTTTAAATACTCCTTTGCGGATGCCAGACACAAATCATTGATAAAAATGGTGGATCCAAGGCTGTAAATGGATGATGGAAGAGAACATTGGTGGTTGGAAACATTCAGAACTGTAATTTTATAATAATTATAAAATTATTTCATGTTTTCCAATTCTGGGACATATGCCAGACGTCATCATTCTTGCTAATGATTTATCGACTGTTTGTTAAGAGTTCCTTCCCTATCCCTCCTTGAAGCCCTCCTGTTAAACTCCTAAGCTTTTTGGCTATTTTTATTGAAATTTTTTATTAAATTTCTTGGGAGTTTAACATGTATTGCAGAATGTTTATTCTGAATATCCCCATGGTTATGTCCTCACCCTAGGGGTTTAAGGTCGTTTTGATCTTGCATCTTCTATCCAATGTATTGTTTTTTCTTCATAAGAAGACCTAGCTTTACATCTGGTAGCATTAAAATCTGTAACTGACTTTATGCTTTTTTGTGATGCCTGATGTCTTGTTTCCGTTTTTTTCCTTTGTTGTTGTTTACATTGGCAACGTCTTCAAATATGTAGTATTTGGTATTATATTACTGTAGGATTACTGTAAGATAGATTGCTTATGTTTCCGGTAGTGTACCTCAAAACAATTGGGATTTTGTCCACACTTAGGCTCTATTGGGATGCCTTTGGGCTCATCATGTTCCCCTTGTGAACTTAGGCTTTTTCATAATTATTTCGAAAAAATGTTTAGATTTAATTTTTCGAATTTGGTTTTGCTTGCAATTTTTCATGTATCTTTATCATATATTTTATTGTAGAGTTTGTAGGAGTGCTATCGACTTTGTTTTGGATTGATGTCATAAAGCTTACTGCTCTAGTGCAAGGCGAGGAGGTCTTCCTGGGATTTATATGCTTGTTGCCTTGCCTGTAGTCAATGCACTCCTACAGATTCTTGTCCTACTTTTGTACATTGAGATGACAGATGTTGGAGAAGGGTGTCATAGTATGTTGTTGGTGGTGAGGTTCCTATACCGGAACTCTCACCACAGGATAATTCAAGTGTTTCAGTTTCTATTTACAGAGGAACAAGAACATGGTGTTGGTATTGTGACATCCATCCAGGTGTGCTACCGCTGTCGCGCTCTGATGAGCAAAATAGGTGCTCATTAATACAATCAAGAGATAAGGCCTTTAGTTAGTGTTCTTAATCCCTTGCAAGCAGCTAGCTCGACTGGTGAAGCGGTTACTTCGTCCGTGGGAGCCTTTACACTAGGTATATCTGTTGCAGTCGTAGGAAGTGTAGATTTGGGTAGAGCGAGACCCTCAAAATCAAAAGCTCACCCAGTGACAACAGAAATAGTGAGGAAGTCAGCAAGTTTCTTGTTGGGAGGCTTGGCGAGGTCTGACAAGGCTGCGAGTGAGAGAGGTCCCTCTCTAACCCAACAACATCTGGGGCCAGATGTTATGAGAAACTTGCATGGCCCGGAGCATCTGCTGCTCGGGATGCTCCGTCTAGACTGCAGCTGACCTTGGCTACAGTCATGGCTTCCTCCGCTGTGATTCATAAGCATACACGACTGCATCCTGGCTACCCGACTTCAGATTCCAGCCAGCTGTGTGAAGATGGAGCCAGTCTTTGCCCATGAAGTCAGACCATCTGGTAGCTAGGGAACTGAGGCTTCAATCATGGTGACTTTCAGAGAGGATCCATCTCCGGAATGCCGTCCTAGGAGCAGCAAACGGCTAAAAACCAGAAAACCGCTACACCTCAAGCCTCGGTGATGGACTTGCTGTTGCAGATTGCACAGCTGATCGCAGCATCCCAGCAAGTGTGTGAGCAGCCTCCCACAGACTCCGGCGGTGAGCTGTCGGATGGTGCTGGGTTGGTCCAATCATCTGCAGATGTGATGGACTGAACTTCATAGCTGATTCAGTTGGATGGTGAAGGGACAAGGAAGAGGATTACTCTTTCCCTTTCGGAATAGCAATTTTTATTCATCAATACTATACTGACTTTGTTCCACCTGATCAGCAAGCTGCGATTAATAGAGAGAAACTGCTGTTGGCTCTGTATGCAGATTTTGTGTGGAGGAAAGAGGATGCTCTTTCCTTCCGAAAGCAGTCTCGACAGGTGTCTGAGGCCTTCGGCTATGTTATCGATGCCATATTCTCCTCTTTAGTGCTAAGAGGAAGGCGGTTTCTTATCGACATCTTCAATAAATATACTGTTCCTTGGACTACGTTCATTTAAAACAGAAGATTCCAGAGAGCTCCTCTGCATTTAGATGAGCAGGCTGGGGATGAAAATATGTCCCTACCTGCTTCATTCGATATACGCTCAGAAGTGATGGAATGTGCTATTTCATCCAATAGAGCGAGTCTGGACGTGATGCCCCATGCATATCACCTCACCAGGACTATGACACAACGTCTTCATTGGAAAGAATTAGAGGATGTTTGTTCCTCGTTTAGAGTTCTTTCCAGGGCAGTCACATATGCCACATACAACTCCACCCTGACAGTGGAAATTGGGAGTTGATCAGACGTGATGCTGCCCTTGTGTTGTCATCACTTATAGATGAGCAAAGAGGCTCGCTTCTATCAGAAGTCCAGTCTCTTCTGGAGAAGTTCGTGATAGAGATTATAGAAAACCTGGAATCTCCAGGTTTCTTCAACCATCTTTTTCTGGTTCCGAAACTAGACGGCTCGTTCCGTCCACTGTCCAGGTGATCGGCACTCCAAAATTCTATATGGAGACCATCCAATTGGTCAGAGCTAGTATTCGGGTGAATGACTATGCTTCATGCATAGATCTCGAGGATGCGTACTTTCACGTCATGGTACATCCGGCATTCAGAAAGTATCGTTGCTTCGCCGTCATAGGAGTCGTGTATCAGCTCCGAGCAATGTGGTTCGGTCTGAGTCTAGCGCCCTGGGGTTTCACTCAAATAATGAACTCAGTAATGACTCATTTCTGAGCTCATTCGTCTGCGGTAGCGTCGGCCTACCTGGACGACATTCTTCAGAGGTACGGCAACGAGTTAACGCTTCAGAACGACGTGCAGAATCTGCTTCAATTGCTCCGACGTCTCGGTTTTATAAATAAACGAGGAGAAGTCGGATCTGGTGTGGTCCAAGTCATTCATCCCCCCTGAGGATGAGCTTCAAGACACAAAACAATCTTGTTCGTCTGCAGTTAACCAGAGCGAATTAATCAGTTGTTACGCTCACTATTGTCTTCACTCAGACAAAGTTACAGCGAGAGAATTCATGAGACTGATAGGTTTGTGCGGAGCTGCCGTGGATTTTATTCCGATGGGGTGGCTACGCACTCGTCCCTCCAAATTTTTCTGACCCAGAATTGGAGGGTGAAGACTCATTCGCTCGATATGGACATTCTCTTGTCAAATCAAGTGAACAAGAGATTCAGACTTGGGCAGATATTCAGTGGTTAACTCAGGGAGTTCCACTGTAATTGCCGGATCCAAGTTTTTCAATTATGACGGATGCCAGTCAAACAGGTTGGGGCGCAGCATTGAGCCCAACGGATTTGAAGTGCCAAGGTCTTTGGGATCTGCAGTTCCTAATCAAGCACATAAACATCAAGAAATGATGTCAATTTGGCTTGCGCTACCTCATTGGATGAACGTTATTCAGAATGCACACGTGCAATTCTGTCCGACAATACGGCGGTAATAGCGTACATTCGGAACCAGGGAGGCACTCATTCCATTCTATTATTCAAGTTAACGGAATGAATCCTTCTGTTTGTACTAGAACATCAAGTTCTCCTATCGGTCCGTCATATTCCAGGTCGTCTAGTGTATTAGTGGACTCCCTTTCCTGGAGGGGTCGCTTGTTACCATCAGAATGGGCTCTCAACAACGAGTATTCAATCAGATTTGCTACCAATGAGAGCGGCCAATGATAGACTTATTTGCGACGCATCTCAACGATCAGTTGCAGACATATGTGTCATCATGTCCGGATCCTCGAGCGTTTGCGGTAAATGCTCTATCGATCTCGTGAGTCGGAATGATAGGATATGCGTATCCTCCAGCGCCATTGATTCAGCAGATATTGCTCAAGTTTAAACAATCTCAGTGCATAATTCTGTTGGTAGCATCTCTGTCTCCACAAAGACTGTGGGTTAATCTACTAAGGTGTCTGTTGTGGGACATACCGTGGAAGCTTCCTCCACATTTCAGTCCATTATATTGCTAGATGGATTCAATTAACTATTCGTACTGCTTTTGATATATTATCTTCAACTCAGCAGTCTGTGCTTAAGATTTCAGCTCATGAAGTAAGAGTTCTATCTACATCTTGAGCTTACGCTAATAGTGTTGCTATTACAGATCTATGAGGGTTGCATATTAGTCTCAGCCTTCCACTTTCACAAATTCTTATCTTAGAAATATTGAGTCCATTTCTGGAGATCTGCATTGTTTAGGTCCGTTATCTGTTGCTCAGAATGTCATACACTAAACAGTTGCAACTATAGTTATGTAGGCTTTCTGTTCCGGCAGTGACTCTGTCCTGCTGCCCTCTTCGCTCTGGAGTATTTGATCCAGGGCAAGGGGAGGGGAGGGGGGGAGGGTGTTCCCTTAGGTCTCCTGCTTTATAGTGAAAAGCAAGGGAATACTTCCCCTGGGGTCAGTAATTCCGAGTCGGTACCGGCATGGTTTTGTTAAGCTAATGTTTACTCATCCTTGTAATATTTTTAAAGTGTAGCTCGGTGTGAAGCATTTGTATATGTCACGTATCATACGGGCGTTTATATACATTCCTCGGACACTTTTAATGAGAATAAAGAGTCTCATTTCTCTGGACTTCCTTTATTTATTGGCTTTCTTTTAAAAATAATTAGTATAACGGGTTATACTGGAGGTTAATAGAGATCATTGATGTTATTGTACTCAATTACAGAATGGTGTTGTGTTTTTCTTTTTTTTTGATGCAAATAAGAAAGATACATATAAAGCCTATTTCTCCTTTCTCCTCAAGGGGATAATTCTGTTATATGTAGTTGAGTCTATTGGATTTTCCTTATGTCCTAGGCCCTCCAACCTTTTTACTATTCAGCTAAGTCTGGGTCATTGGTACAGTATAAAAATGTTAAAAAATTTGTAGTAATTTATATATTTTTTATACTTACCAATGACCCAGGCGGGGATGGCCCTCCCATGAGTTGGGAACTCATACCTCCCCACTGAGTACATAATGCTTACCAGGCACTGGTTGTAAGAATGATAATTGCGCCAATTTCGAGACCTCCTTGACACTGCGCATGCGCAGTGGAGTAAAAGTATGGAGGACCATATAGGACATGTAATTTGCGGTTTTGGATGCAAATTTTGGGGATTGGGGGGTAAAATTTGTGTTTGGCCTTGAATATTTAAGAGTTAGCACCAGCTAAATCTGGGTCATTGGTAAGTATAAAAAATATATAAATTACTATAAATTTTTTAACTTTTCGAGAATTATTTGCACATTTTGAATTTTCCGATATTGTCCAGGTCCAGTAGAGCAGCAGACAAACATCCGAACCAAAGTCACAGCTTTTCAGGACCACTGGGCTTGCAGCTACATATATTGCTACCCTTTACCTATTTTGCTTGGATGTGTTTCGATAAATAGCATCAATACTTTTTTATAAATTGGCATTGTATTTCTTCATTCATATGTTCATCATGATAAGGCCAAAAACAAGCAAAAATATGTTTTGATTCTCCGGCAATCCCTCGCTGAAAGGGAACCCCCTCATTGAATGTTTGTATTCCCTTTCAGTGTCTTCCTATATTACTAAAAATTCAGGACACTCAAAACTTTTTACATTTTTTGATTGATGTTTGAAAGCGAAAATATGAAGAGCATAATGAAAGCTTGTCTATATCCTGTGGCTTTGCAGTCGCTTTGAGGCAAATCTTGGCAGCTTATAGCAGCCAAGACTTGCACAGAAATAACTGCCAATGCACTTTCAATGTAACTTGCAAGTTTCCCCAGCAACAGAATGTTGGGACACTGATAAAAGGTGATCAAAGCCAGAATTAGGCCCTTGAAGTTTAAATTAAAATGAGTTAATTTGAATAATTATGCACTTTTTGTATATTCTGTAAGAGAAAAGATGGGAAAATCCCTCGCAATCTATGCCTATTATATGCAAGAAAAACATAAAAATAAAAACCTCCCTCTCTCACTGATTTGAAAAAAATAATTGCCTGAGAATCAATTAATTTATTTTGTGTGATTTTAACTGGTTGAATACTAGAAGCCACTATCATGGGTGTATGGAAAAGTGCATATAGCTACTTTTGGCCTTTTGGCACTCTACCATAAATTGCAACAAAGCAATTACTTATGAACAAAATCTTGCTAAACTGAGACTCTGTTTATTGGAAGCATGGTATTTTTAACCTTTTACCCAATGTTGTGGCCGAAAACTGGCCTGTGCTATTCACAAAAATCAGCATTTAATTTGCATTATTTTTTTCATCTCGAAAACATAACTTGTGCACCCCATTGGAATTAGCTTGTTGAACTCGTTCCAACGAGGGCATCAAAAGCTATGTGTTTGATGCATAAAAAAAAGAAAAAATGAGTTATTCAAGAATTTTGTTTGCAAGTGTTGTTAACCTTTCATGTTAAGTAAAGGGTTAAAAATACTCTTGCTATTAATCAACATCGAAAAATAAATTAGTTATATATAGAGGATATCTAATGTTTTTAAGTGGATACCGAAAATTATCTCATGAATTATCGATACAAATGTTTATTTTTGCGAGCGCTTGCGCAAGCAAAAACAACAATTTTTCTCGGTCACAAGGGAGATAATTTTTGGAATCAACTCAAAAACACTAGATATTTTTATACTGTACCAATAACCCAGACATAGCTGGTGCTAATTCTCAAAAATCTAGGGCCTAACACAAATTTTGCCCCCCAATCCCCAAAATTTGCATCCAAAACCGAAAATAACATGTCCTAAATGGTCCTCCATACTTTTCCTCCACTGCGCATGCGCAGTGTCAAGGTCTCGAAATTGGCGCCAATTATCATTCTTTGTTTGGCCCTTCATCAGTTCACACCTGACTGATATTTGTGCTTGTAAATCTCAGTTTAAATGATGCCAGATACGTAAATATTAGAGAAATGGTGGATCTAAAGAGGAAATAGAAGAAGGAGAGGAAAAATTAGTGGCAGGAAATAATCAGGACTGTAATTTAAATTTTTTTTTTATGAAATTATGTTATGTTCCCTAATTTCAAGGCATGGGCCTGTTGTTGTCATTCTTGCTATAAAGTTACACTGCTTCATCAGTGTTTCCTCTCTCCCTTTCCTTTAGTCTCCCCTTGCTATTCTCCCATGCTTTTGGCATATTTTCTGTAATATTATTACTAAAATTTCTTGGGAGTTTTAGCTTGGTAACAGAATGAATTCTGTTTTTTCCCCATGTTTACGTCCTCACCCATGGGTGTTTAGGCGTTGTGTTCTGCATCTACCATCTGATGTTCTGCAGTTTCTTCCCTGGAAGTCTCTGTTTTGCATCAGATAGTGTTTTAATTGGTAACTGATTTCGGGCCATGTTTATCAGTGCCTGGAAACATGTTTCCAGTTTTTATACACTTCTTGTTTACATTGACAACGGTTTCTGTTGAGAGTGATTTCTTGTCTTTGTATTAGTTTAATCATAACAAGATACATTATTATTATACGTAAGTGTTGCATTAATTTTTAAAAAAATTTTTGTCCACACTTAGGCCTTTTTTGGGATCCATTGGGGCTCAACGTTACTTTCAGAAACTTGGGCTTTTCTGAAAAAATATTTAAAAAAAAAAATTTTTTTTGATTTCATTTATTTTTTCTATATGTTAATGGATCATGTTATTATGTATCTTTGTTTTCAGGGGTTGGTGCGAGTACTAGGACTGTTTGTGTTCTTTTCAGAATGAAAGGATATTGTTCAAATTGTAATAAGAGGAAATCTTCCTCTGACTTTCATAATCATTGTATTAATTGTAGTCAATGTACTCGCACTAACTCCTACTCAGTGTGTGTCAATTGGGATGACAAACATTGGAAACGTGTGTCACGGTATGTTGTTAGCGGGGATAAGGCCATGCCGGTCCTTTCTCCGCAGGGTCACTCTAGTTTTTCAATCTCTTTTTCAGAGGAACAAGTACAGGGTGATGTTTCCGTGATGTCTTCCAAAAGTGTGCCTCCGTCGTCACAGTTAAATGAAGAGCTGGCGGCAAAAGTGCTCATGGAAATACGTCAATTGCCTAAGAGGTCCCTAGTAGGATCGACGGCATTGGCATCCGCTAGCTCGCCCGGTGTAGCGACCATTCATCGAATGGCTCGGCAGCCGGGTTCGTCCGTTGTGGTCCAGGAAGGAGATTTGGGTGATGCGAGCACTATAATAACACAAAGTGCACACCCAGTGATGACGGATCAGAGGATGGAATGGAGGAAGCCTATTAGTCCGGTTCCTAGCTCATCCAGGTCCATCCGGGCTGTGAGCGAGAGAGGGCCCTCTCTTGTACAACAACATCTGGGACCAGATGTTGTGGTACATAACGTTTCGCATTCGGAGCATACGTCCGTCACTCGGGACGCTCCGTTATATAAACAGTCCGGAGAGACTGTCAATATGGCTTCCTCATCCTCATGGCAGCGCACACGACCGCACCTTGGCTACGTGACCACGGATGTCCAGCCAGCTTCGCCGATCAGGGATTCCATGGAGACCAGGTCACGCCATCCGGTAGCCAGGGACACGAGGCCTGTAGACTCCGGACGTTCGCATAAAAGAAATATGCAGGAGTCAATGTCCAGGGAGCTTCCAGCGGCAAAGCAACGTAAGACCGCTGCTCCACAGGCCTCAGTGACGGACGTGCTATCACAAATAGCACAACTTATCGCAGCATCCCAGCAGACGACAGAATCTCAGTCGGATCAGGAATTATCCGACGACGCTGGTTCGGTACGCTCCGCTGAAGCATCAGGTACGGACGACCGAGAACTTCAAATGGTCCGACAGGATGGTGAAAGGGATTCAGAGGAGCTGGAGTTTTCCCTTTCGGAACAACATAAAGCTGCCGTAGAGTTTATCCGGCATTATCTTCCAGAGGTTGTTCCGTCGGACCAGAATGCTGCGATGCCGGATAAGAGACTGATAGCGTCACTGGACACAGAATTTTTTGATCGGTTTAGGGACATCGTCCCTGAGTTTCCGACACAGTCCAATAATGTCACAAGAACATTTGAACTATTGAATGATGCTATATATAAGCTTGCTACCAAAACGAGCAAGTATGGTTTCTTGTCCGCAAATGCTCTACATCTGCCTTTCATCAATTCAAGAAATGAATTTGAAATGGCAGGACAGGGCATACCGAGAGTTCCTCTACGTCTAGAAGACCAGGCTGAAGACCTAGAATTGTCTATACAGTCGTCTATGTCAATTCCAACCACGACATTGGAAACGACAATAATGTCTAATAGAGTTAACTTAGACTCTTTATCATACGCAGATCACCTTACTAAAGCATTATCATTACATCTTCAAGGGAAAGAATTCCAGGATATACAATCCTCTTTAAGAGTTCTGTCGAGGGCCATAGCTTATTCCACGTATAACTCTGCCCTTTCAGTGGCAAACCTGGAGTTGGTTAGACGTGACGCGGCCCTAGCTACATCCACGCGCGTGGATAGTAAGGTGAAAAACTCTCTCAGAGTCGCTCCGGTCTCCAGAGAGCTTCTCTTCGAAGGCAAGCTTTCAGCAATCTATGATCAGATAACTAAGAAAGCTTCGGATTTTCTGCTATTCAAATCAGCTTCTAAAAAGTCGGATACAGCAGAAAAGAGTAAGACAGGCACTTCTGGGACAAGTACGCCCAAGGGAAGTTCCTATAGAGGTTCCTATGCATCCTCTATGTCTTATTCTAGAGACCGTCAAGGCAGCGACTCACGTTGGGGACGTTATACTGGCCGAGATAACCGGTTAGACGTCCCTAGGTCGACGGGGCGAGGTGCGGGTCGTGGAGGATGTAGTTTCTCCTTCCGCAAGCCTCGCAGGTCCAGGAGGTGATGGTATGAACCTCTATCGTGTTCCGGTAGTCAGAAGATTGTCGAGTTTTATAAATAATTGGGCGTCAATTACGGACGACCCCTGGGTTCGAGGGGTAATTTCGGAAGGACTAAGAATATCCTTCAAACGAAACCCTCCATTAACTTGAAGTCCAAAATGGACTCAGCTTCCGTCAAATCCGCAGAAAAGAGACGCTCTTCTATCAGAAGTACAGTCTCTTCTGGAGAAGAACGCGGTAGAGGTCGTAGAAGACCAGGAATCACTGGGTTTCTACAGCCATCTGTTTCTGGTTCCGAAACCAGACGGCTCGTTCCGTCCAGTCATAGATCTGAGCTGGATAAACAAGCTGATCGTCGCTCCGAAGTTCTATATGGAGACAATTCGATCAGTCAGAGTGAGTATTCGGGTGAAAGACAATGCTACAAGCATAGATCTCAAGGATGCGTACTTTCACGTCATGGTACATCTGACATTCAGAAAGTATCTACGCTTCGCAGTCCTAGGAGTTGTATATCTGTTCCGATCGATGTGCTTCGGTTTGAACCTAGCGCCCTGGGCTTTCACTCGAATAATGAACTCGGTAATGATGCATTTCCGAGCTCATTCATCTGCGGTAACATCGGCCTACCTGGACGACATTCTTCAGAGGTACGGCAACCAGTTAACGCTTCAGAACGATGTGCAGAATCTGCTTTTATTACTCCAGCGTCTCGGTTTTATAATAAACGAGGAGAAGTCGGATCTGGTGCCGTCCAAGTCATTCACCCACTTGGGAATGAGCTTCAAGACGCACAACAATCTCATTCGTCTGCCGTTAACCAGAGCGAAATTAATCAGTTGTTACGCTCGCTGTTGTCTTCACTCAGACAAAGTCACAGCGAGAGAATTCATGAGACTGATAGGTCTGTGCAGAGCCGCTGCGGATCTCATTCCGATGGGGTGGTTACGCACTCGTCCTCTCCAAATTTTCTTGACTCAGAATTGGAGAGTAAAGATTCATTCGCTCGATATAGACGTTCTCTTGTCAAATCAAGTGAAACAAGAGATTCAGACTTGGGCAAACATTCAGTGGTTGACTCAGGGAGTTCCACTGCAGTTGCCGGATCCGAGTTTTACTATTATAACGGATGCCAGTCAAACAGGTTGGGGTGCAACATTGATCCCAACGGATTCGAAGTGCTAGGGTCTTTGGGATCTGCAATTTCTAGGCAAGCACATAAGCATCAAAGAAATGATGTCAATTTGGCTTGCACTATGTCATTGGATGAACATTATTCAGAAAGCACATGTTCAAATCCTGTCCGACAATACGACAGTAGTAGCGTATATTCGGAACCAAGGAGGCACTCATTCCATTCCGTTATTCAGTTTAACAGAAAGAATCCTTCAGTTTGTACTAGAACACCAAGTTCTACTTTCGGTCCGTCATATTCCGGGTCATCTGAATGTATTAGCAGACTCCCTTTCACGGAAGGGTCGCTTGTTGCAGTCAGAATGGACTCCCAACAAACAGGTAATCAATCAGATTTGCTACCAATGTGAGCGGCCAATGATAGACTTATTTGCGACACAGCTCAACAATCAGTTGCTGACGTATGTGTCAACATGTCCGGATCCTCGAGCATATGTAGTAGACGCTCTATCGATCTCGTGGGACGGAATGATAGGATATGCGTATCCTCCAGCGCCGTTTATTCAGCAGATATTGCTAAAGATAAAACAATCTCAATGCAAAATTCTGTTGGTAGCATCTCTGTCTCCACAGAGACTGTGGATAAATCTACTCAGGTGTCTGCTGTGGGACATACCGCGGAAGCTTCCTCCACGAGAGGATCTTCTTTCGCAGGGGAAATCGCGTCAAGTACATCACAACCCGCAAGGTCTCAACCTTCACGTATTTCCGTTGTGCGGTCCTTCTTGCACGGCAAGCATTTTACAGGACGACCAGTGGACGCAATTTCTAACTGTAGGAGGACCTCCTCTTCGCTAAACTATGTGGCTAAGTGGAAGGTCTTTTGTCGTTGGTGTAGGGATCATTCTGTTAATATTTTTGATCCCTCCATTCCAGACATTGCAAACTTTCTAGTATACTTGTTTGATGAGATCAAACTGCAGCCTGTTACTATTAAAGGTTGTAGGTCTATGTTATCTGATACCTATGCACACCATGATAGTTTACAAATTGGATCTAATGTCTCTTTACCTAAATTAGTTAGAAACTTCTCGATTAATAGACCTAGAACCCTTAGATTAATTAGGCTTTCCCAAACCCAGTTTGGGAAAGACTATTGTTATTCTTCTTTTTCAAAATTTTTCTTCTCTATTTTTTTTTTTTTTAATTTTTTTTTTTCCTCCCTGAATTTTGTCTGTTGAACTGCTCGAAAACAAGTTGTATGATTTTGACCAAATTTGGCACACTTATGTAATGCCATAAAAACTAGTGAAATGCGGTATCGTCATATCTGTGAAAACGCGTGTTTTCAAAATATTCTGCCAATACCTTCAAAATTTCACCATTTTTCGTATGTCTCAAAATTGTTTACAGTAATTTAGCTCAAATTTTCCACACATTTAGAGCATAATATGACACACCACAATCACCACTCAGATCTTTCAACTTTAACCCCCACTGGCCAAAAATGACATGAATATAGAATTTTTCTTCAAAATTGACCAACTTCAAGGGCAAATTTCTCTAATAACAAGGTCGTTGTAACAATTATTTTGGTTTGAATAGATGCAACAATGATTGCGGAAGAAAGTTACTGTTTACTTTTTAATCTCCGATTTAACCCCCAAGCACAATGAGGGTGAGAATAAGAGTACCATTTGAAAATGCCAAAATTAGCCAACTTTGGTTGCTTTTTCCATCATTTTGGAAAGGGGTTAATTTCAAACACTTTTCGTGTACGTATTCACAATTGACTATCGAGCATATTTGCTGTTGTAAGTTTGGTTGTAAAATTTAACCCTATCCCATTCTGGTTGCATAAAAGTAGGTACCGTCCACAAAAACTCCAATTTGTTCAGAATTTGGTAAGTTTAGGTGACGATTTACTCCATTTTTAATTGCTTGAGCTCTGAATGTTTTCTATAGATGCTTGCAGCAGTCAAAGTATGACAAATTTTGTTCTATATGTTATTATTAAAAGTTTAACCCTTGGCAGATTTGAGACTTCCCATAAGGGTACTGTCGGAATATTTGTTATTTTCGCCAACTTCAAGAGCAATTTTTTCTAATTACAAGGTAGTTGTAATAATTATTTTGGTATGGGTAGATGCAACAATGATTGTGGAAAAAAGTTACTGTTCACTTCTTAATCTCAGATTTAACCCTCTAGCACAATGAGGCCGAGAATAAGAGTACCGTTTGAAAATGCCAAAGTTAGCCATTTTTGGTTGCCTTTTCTATCATTTTGGAAGGGGTTAATTTCAAACACTTTTCATGTACGTCTTCACAATTGACTATCAGGCATATTTGCTGTTGTTAGTTTGTTTGTAAAGTTTAACCCTATCCCATTCTGGTTGCATAAAAGTAGGTACCGTCCAAAAAAATTCCAATTTTTTCAGAATTTGGTAAATTTAGGTGGCGATTTACTCCATTTTTAATTGCTTGAGCTCTGAATCTTTTCTATAGCTGCTTGCAGCAGTCAAAGTATGACAAATTTTGTTCTATATATTATTATTAAAAGTTTAACCCTTGGCAGATTGGAGACTTCCCATAAGGGTACTCTCAGAATAATTGTTATTTTCGCCAACGTTTGCATGCACTTTCTCAGCACTGGAGCCATATTGTATCAAAACCTTTTCCATGAGAGGATTGGGCCTTCATCCAAGAACAATTTTGCTGTTATATATTTTATTCAAAGTTTTAACCTTCACCCAGTTTTCGGGCCTTGAATTTGAGTGCCCTAAAATTTTTCATAAAATTGGCTAATTTGAAGCTCACTTTTCTTCCATTTTTGAAAGGAATATCAAAAAATGATTTACATGTTCGTATTTACAATTGCCTACCAAGCATATTTGCTGTTGTAAGTTTGGTTGTAAAGTTTAACCCTATAGTTGTTCTGTTTGCATAAAGATAGGTGCAGTCCAAAAAAACTCTCATTTTCAGAATTTGGTAAGTTTAAGTGACGATTTACTCCATTCCTAATTGATTGAGCGCTGAACGTTTTCTATGGCTGTATGCAGCAGTCATAGTATGACAACTTTTGTTTTATATGTCATTATTAAAAGTTTAACTGTTGGCAGATTCGAGACTGCCCATATGGGTATGGTCGGAATAATTTTAATTTTCATAAAATTACTGAATATTGATAAGCGTGCAGAGGTAGTTTGGAATAGAATATCCGAAAATACTTTTGAAATTCGGATTCACAGTTCAATTCCAAAAATATTTTCTGTTATAAGGTTGCTGTAAAGTTTAACGTAATCCCTGTCTCAGATGCATAATGGTAGATGCCGTCGAAAAACTCATTTTTTCAGAATTTCGTAGGTTTTAGTGACAATTTACTCCATTCCTAATTCATTGAGTGCTGAATGTTTTCTATGCCTGCATGCAGCAAGCATAGCACGACAACTTCTGTTTTATACGTGATTATCAAAAGTTTAACCCTTGGTATATTTAGGAGTTCCCATGTGGGTATAGTCGGAATAATTGTTATTTTCGTAAAATCAATCCCTGAATATATTGGTAACCGTGCAGTGGCCTTTCAGTGGTGCTACATGAAGCCGCAAATAGTTAAGGTTGAAAAGTTCATCAAATAGACAAATATAATACCTAACTCAGCCGATGACAGGTAAATAATGAATGGAAAAGTCGTTGAGTTGAGAATAAAGTAGGGACGAATTGTGCTCTCGGTTTCCACCTGATCCACGGTATTTCCATGCGGTCTCGGCACTTGACAAAGATACTAAACTGTCGGGCAGGGGCAGTAGGAAACATTCTGAGAATTTCAAGTTGCTGCCTTGCATGATCGGGACATAATTGGAATATATCCGACATTGTATCTGTCGGATATATTCCAATTATGTCCCGATCACTTCACTCTGACTGTCCGCATGGGGGCACCATGACGCCGTGTACTTAGGCATACTGCACGTCGATGGTGCGCATGTCTTCAACCAATCTAACCCTGCCTATGTTGGGGAGCTGGCAGCTGCTGGTCATTACTCGGTGGTTCTCTCTGGGTACTCTGGCTTCCTCCACCCATACAACAGTCACCAACATAATATGATCTTGGCTGTTAATGTGTCCTTAAAACCTAATAAATAAATAAATAAATAAATAAATAAATAAATAAATAAATCCAGTACCAGTTTTGCTCGTACAAATATTAGTACCGTCAGACAAAATTCATTTTCTGATTAATTTCGTACTTTTCTGTACTCACCTTCCCTGAGTAAGATTGGTATACCTTTTCAATCTCAGATTTAACCCTCAAGCACAATGAGAGTGAGAATAAGTGTACCATTTGGAAATACCCAAATTATCCAATTTTGGTTACCCTCTACTATCATTTTGGAATGGGTTAATTTGAGACACTTTACTTTGCTCTATGCAGAGATGTTTAATCAATAAATCCGGCTTTAGTTATGTTCTGGGACTTAATGAAACATGTGCTTTGGCCACTTAAAAATAGCACTGTCTGCAAAAAATGACTTTGAGTGAATACTCACTTGTCCAAAAACAAAAAGGAAAGAGCTCTTTGAGATTTCCATAACTGCTTTCAAAAATCAATGGGGAACAAATTTTGTGTTATATGTTTTGGTGTTCCGTGTTATCCAACACCAGTTTGGTCGTAAAAATATGAATACCGCCAGGAAAGAAAGCACATTTTCTCAGTGGTAGACTGTTTGACTTCTATGATAGAGGTCCCAAGTTTGATCCCTATCTGGGATGACCTACGTAATGTCCTTGGGCAAGGCACTTTATCCCGGTTGCCAACATAGGGGCACGATGATGCCATGTACTAAGGCATATACGATGATGCCATGTACTAAGGCGTACTGCATGTCAATGGTGCACATGTCTTCAACCGCTGGTACCCTGCTTCAGCGGAGCTTGAACATAATTAGAATGTTGAGCTGACAGTTGCTCGTCGATGCTCAGTGGTTCTCTCTGGGTCCTCCGACTTCCCTCACCTGTAAAACTGTAACGGTCACGATTAGCCATTGTGGATAAGTATGTGACCGCAAACACCAATAAATAAATACTGTCAGGGATACCCTCTGTGAAATCCTTCTGTCAATAAATAGCAAAGTAGTAATGTAATGCAAGAAATATTAACAAGCTGTTCAACATCCCTTTAATCAACTCATTTTGACTTGAACTGTACCCTTCACGGTGTTTACTAGCTCTCTAGATGGTTTAAACCATATCAAATGAACAACTAATTTGTGCGTGACAGTAACTCATGTTACATGTATTTCATTGTATCTGAAAGAGAAGTGTTGGAAAAATTGTGAAATCATGGAGTAGGAAGCTTACCCTCGTTTCTTGACAAATCCCACACAATCACAAACAGACAGAATGATAGAGAATAGATTAATTATTGATATTTAAGGTTACTTTCAGCATCTACAGATATATCATGACCATAATATAGGTATTTATTCAAGTCCCGGTATTCATTGCATAGGCGTACAGGGCTATTTTTCAGGGGGGGGGGGGGGGGGGGGGGGGGGGGGGGGGGAATGAACCCTTTTAGCCCGAAAAAGTTGAATCTCAGGAGGAAATGCCAAATGTGGGTATGGGAGGAAGGGGAGGGGGTCTCCCTCTCATTGAGTACCTGGAGAGAACCACCGAGCAATGACAAGCGACTCAGACTCCCCAACATACTAACTCCACAAAAGCAGGGTTAGCATTGGTTGAAGACAAGTACACCTTCAAGGTACCCTTAGTACACATCGCCATTATGCCCCCCCCCCCTCCCCCATGTGGGAAATTAAATTGGGATGAAGTGTCTTGCTCAAGGACACAATGTGGTTGCCACAGGAGGGATTCGAACCGAGGACTTCTTGGATTGCAACAATCATCTCTACCTTCTGAGCTACCGTGCTCCCGTAATATGCAGTAATAGAACTCTTTATATGTACTTGTGTGATTATAAATGAATAATATTAACGTGCATACGGTTCCACTGAATCAACTTGTACAGTATAATGGCCAGTTTACTTGCTACTTCTAAGTGATGAGATAGGAAAACAACATTTTGTGTGGAAAACCAAAATCTTCTGTGGTCATTTCTGGCAACTAAATTGTCCGAAATTTTCTGGCATATCGGCTGAAAAATCGGCTCCTTCCTGACTCAGGGGTGGGTTGGGGCACAGTCCTTCATGAAACCCCTGCCCGTACGCCCATAATTCATATGCACTAATTTTTTCCAAAGCAGAAAGGACATCGCTTGTTTTGCTTTCTATGAAAATATTCTGTAATTATTGAAGAGCAAATTTTGTGTTAAATGTTTTGGTGTCCTGCTGTATCTCAAATATCTGTTTTGGCTGCATAAAAACTAGTAGCATCACAAAAACTTTGATTTCCACTAAATTTTCTGTTTTCAAACCTGATCGATAGTTTTGTGTACAATACAGTTTGCCTTTTCACGTTAAAAAGTTGGGAAAGCCCGTAATTTGTCCAACAAATTACAATTCTCTAGTTCCTAAATGGAATTTAGCTTGGGTTCTTCTTAAACTAAAAGAAAAGCCATTTGAGCCTCTTGAGACAGTGGACTTCAAATTCTTATCTTATAAGACAGCATTTCTCTTAGCTTTCTCTTCTGCTAGAAGAGTCAGTGAGCTTCATGCACTATCTGTGGACGATTCTCACTATCGTAGTGTCGGGAACACTATTACCTTTACTACTAATGTTTGATTTTTGGCTAAGAATCAGGCTCCTAATAAATATCCGGAACCTATTGTTATTAAGGCCCTTCCGTCTTCAGACGGGCATAGGCCTTTACTCTGTCCGGTTAGAGCTTTACGTATTTATAAACGAAGATCTCAGTTTATCAGAAAGGGACGAAAACGCTTCTTTCTGTCTCTGACGCCTAATAGAAAGGACATTATGGTCCATTCTATTGCTAGATTGATTCAATTAACTATCCGTACTGCTTATGATAATCTATCTTCAACTCAGCAGTCTGTGCTTAAGATTTCGGCTCATGAAGTTAGAGCTCTTTCTACATCTTGGGCTTACGCAAATAGTGTTGCTATTACAGATTTAATGAAGGCAGCATATTGGTCTCAGCCAACCATATTCACGAATTTTTATCTCAGAAATATTGAGTCCATTTCTGGAGACCTGTATTGTTTAGGTCCGTTATCTGTTGCTCAGATGTCGTCCACTAAACAGTTGCAACTATAGTTATGCAGGCTTTCTGTTCCGGCAGTGACTCTGTCCTGCTGCCCTCTTCGCTCTGGGCTATTTGACCCAGGGCAAGGGGAAGGGGGGGGGGGGGGAGGGTGTTCCCTTAGGTCACCTGCTTTATAGTGAAAAGCAAGGGGATACCTCCTCCGGAGTCAGTAATTCTGAGTCGGTACCAGGATGGTTTTAAAGTGTAAAGCTTAAATTCATTCATGTCATATTTTTAAAGTGTAGCTCGGTGTGAAGCATTTGTATATGTCACGTGTCAAACGGGCGTTAATATACAATCCTCGGACACTTTTAATGAGTATAGAGAGTCTCAATTCTCTGGACTTACTTTATTTATTGGCTTACTTTAAAAATAAATTAGTATAAAGGGTTATACTGGATGTTAATAGAGAACATGGATGTTATTATGCTCAATTATGAAAGGTGTTGTGTCTTTCTAATTTGTCATAAATAAGAAAGATACAGGTAAAGCCTAATCCTCCTCTACTCCTCGAGGGGATAACTCTATTATATATAGTTGAGCTTATTGGATTTTCCTCTTTGTCCTAGGCCCTCCAGCCTTTTTTCTATTCAGCTACGTCTGGGTCATTGGTACAGTATAAAAATGTTAAAAAATTTATAGTAATTTATATATTTTTTATACTTACCAATGACCCAGACGGGGATGGCCCTCTCAGGAGTTGGGAACTGCTACCTCCCCGCTGAGTACATAGCGCTGACCAGGCACTGCTTGTAAGAATGATAATTGGCGCCAATTTCGAGACCTTCTTGACACTGCGCATGTGCAGTGGAGGAAAAGTATGGAAGACCATTTAGGACATGTTATTTTCGGTTTTGGATGCAAATTTTGGGGATTGGGGGGCAAAATTTGTGTTTGGCCCTAGATTTTTGAGAATTAGCACCATCTATGTCTGGGTCATTGGTAAGTATAAAAAATATATAAATTACTATAAATTTTTTAACTTTCTTTTTATTATACACTTTTTATAAGAATCTGATAATTTCACTCATTTCAACCATGAATTGATGCATGGAAGTAAACGGCGCATTGAATCATTGATACACCGAAGTGATTTGCTTGATACTCTGAACAGACAGTATCTTGCAATCTAATTCAGCTGGCAGATTTCTAGTCCAAACATGGCCTGAAAGTCTGTATTATAAGTTTTTGGTTTGGCACGAACATAAAAGGATGTACCAAACCAAAAACTTAAATTACAGACTTTCGGACCATGTTTGGACTAGAGGGTTTCATGCATCAATTCAAGGTGAATGATTGGTATCCATTCAAAACACCAGATTTTCTTTTCATTATACGTCTTCAGAACAAATTGATCATTTCTAGTGATAATTTGACTTGTATTGACCTTGAAGGTATGCTTTGGAAACTGCCATTTTGATTGATACCGTGAAAATGAAAATTTCTATATCTTCACTTTGGGGGATACGATTTCTATCTTTCCACAATTTCTTCGATAATTTATTGTTTAGCGTTTAATAAATAGTTATATTATTTCCACTTTAGGAGAAGCCAAACCCACCACACTCTCTGATAAAAGTACAGCATCAAGATAGCATTACCAATCTTATGAATCAGCGGTTTATTACAACATTACGAACTGTAAAGATGGAGGTCACAGATGATGGCATTTTGAGGTAAAATGTTTATCAGTAATCAAATATTAAACTTCATCAAGGGCACCGTATTTAAAAAAACTTAAGCCTGAAATAAATGCTAAAGCAGACTGAAGTCTGACTGTTACTCAAGTTTGATATTTGAGAAAATACTTGAGTTCAAAATCAAACTCGGGCTCAAGTCCTACAAGTATTGCCAAGTGTCGTCTATGTTGCACTACTGAGGAGCCAGAGCTCCAGGAAAAATTTAATTCTACAGCCCCATTGTGCAGTGGATTAAATTAAATGACCTGTATTTAACTATTTGTTGTTTGTTATTCTGCCTGCTGACCATCCACAAAGGTTTCTATACATCAAACTTTATGTGTACTATTTATGAGAATGAAAAGTCAACTTCAATCTAGGAACTATCAATTTTTTCAGGAAAAAACATGAATGGTGACAGAAATGTAGAACTTGGATAAGTTTTTACTTTAGTTCCTTTCAAAATATTGGTTTGAGTCAAAATCTCAGATGAGTTTAACTAAAGAATCTTGAGGCTGAACTTAAGTTTTTCTTATCAGCCTACCTTACAATTGTTTACTACAGGCTTGCACTACAGTGGAAGACCCTAACTTGGATAAAATACTCTCTATTTTAATCTTTCCCAAGAGATTTGGGAAAAAAAAGTGGTGTAAAAAACACCACGAAAAAATAAGCCAAAACTGGGTCGAGCGCCATCGGTGCACACCCAGTAGGGGACGCTCTTCTCTTAGTACAATTTCACGACTTCGTTAACCAGAGTGCAAGGCAATCATCAAGCCATTCTTTTTTTTGTCCACTGCACGTGAAGGATGTTTCGCCATTTGCATTACGAAACAGTGGTAATTCAACTCGTCGATAATGGTTTCCTGTGATTGGAATTATGGATCTGAAGATCGTATAATAACAGGACTGTGTTTTATATATTCTCATTAATATTTTCATCCACATTTTCATTAAATTTTATATATATTTTCCGATGTCGCGCGTGATTTTCGAAATCTTTCCATGCTGTTCGGACATAAATTTTATGGTTGATATTATTTATTTTTATTATTATTATTGGAGTTAGGTGTCAATGAGGGGCTGTATGGACAGGATTTCTTCACTCTGTTGAGGGCTGAATTTCTGTTTTTTAGTTCCCTGTCATCCGTCTGGGTCGTGTACCCACCGTTTCTTTTTTCTGCCACCTTTCTCTCGTAGTTGGGGGTGTTCTACTTTCTGTATCTGTTGAGTTCACCTTTTTTCCTCTACTGCTCTCACCTCTGTAATGTCAAGTTTGGTCGCTTTAGAGCAATGCCTTTTCCCTTGCTTTTGGTGCATTCTCGTGGCTGTTTCTCTCGCACCTGTGGGGGTTGGGGGGGGGGGGGAATGCTGTTGTTTCGGGGCCTCCAGACACGACCACATCTGGTCAGAGTTATACCCACCCCCATGGGGGATGTGCAGCTCCTCCCGCACCCATGGGGGGGGGGGGGGGATGCTGTCATTTCAGGGCCTTCTGACTCGACCACATCTGGTGAGAGTTATACCCCGCCGTGGGGGATGTGCAGTTTTTTTTACTGTGGTGGATACTGCGGGAGCTGTTGGATGTCTGGTGAAGAGATGCCTGGTTCCGAGGACAATGCGCCCTCTCCAGTCGACATCTGAGACTGTCACTAGGGTTGTGACTCCTCCTTTGGAGGCTGAGCTAGGTTGCTCTCTCCCATTTTCCGCCAGTTTCAACAGCTCCCATCGTATCTGCTGCTACTGCTGTTCCATCTACAATGTCATCGGTCACCATTTTAGCAGGCCTCGGCTTATCCCTGCAGGGGTCTGCAGTGATGTCTGTAGTGTGGATGTGGGGTATTGGCCTCAGCCTTCCCTGACTTCAACTCGGCGAAGTCGGAAGTGTCTGCCGACCGAACCCCCTCTCAGCCGTTGAGCGCAGCAGTTTTATCCCTGCAAGGGTCTTCAGAGGTGTCTGGTAGTGTAGACGTGGGGTATCGGCCTCAGCCTTCCCTGACTTCCGGGTGCCCCCTGTGGCACCGCCTCCGGGGATTGGAAACAGGCCGCTTTCTGATCCCCCTAGAGTGCCTACACCATGGGAGGTATTGGCTGGTTCGCCCATGATGGACTATGTGACTTCCGACTCACGGGATGCATCCGACATTCCTGACGTTGAGAGCCAATAGTCTTCTGACTTGGGGGCAGCTCTTGACTTTAATAATAATAATAATAATTGATTTTCTAGAGCGTAAAACCACAAATAGTGCTCTAAAATGCTTGACAGAAATAAATACACTTTTCTGAAATGAAGAGTCACATATGTTTTGGTTGTCTCTAACAGAGGTTTAGGAGAATGCTTCAGTAAATAGGAAAGTTTTAAGATTTCTGTTGAAGACATCGAGAGTTTCTGAAGTTCTGACACTAATTGGCAGGGAATTCCACAATCTGGGACCCACGATGGAGAACACACAGTCATGAGCCTGATTAGATCTGTTAAAAGGCACAACTAGTTGAATTTGGTTTTTAGATCGAAGACTGCGTGTTGGTTTATATACAGTGAGGAGCTCTTGCAGGTAAACTGGAGCCAGTTTGTGGATACATTTGAATACTAAGATCAATATTTTGAAATCAATCCTCTGTTCAACTGGAAGCCAATGTAATTGTCTTAAAACAGGTGTTATGTGTTCAGAGCGTTTGGTACCAGTAATTATCCTAGCAGCAGTATTCTGAACTTTTTGAAGCTTCTGATTCAGACACTGGGACAGCCCCACTAACACTGAATTACAATAGTCTAGTTGTGAGGTGATGAAGGAGTGCACAAGTTTTTCAAGTGCTGACTGGTTAAGATAAGGTCGCAGTCTTTCAACATTATGAAGCTGCCAGTAGCATTTTTGACATATTTTATTGATATAGATGTCTAGTTTTAAATTTGAGTCCATAATCAGTCCAATATTCCTGGCTGATTCACTTTTCATAGTGATGTTGTTTCCAACCAGAATTGATGTAACAGAGGGTGTAGGCATGCGAACCCCGGATATCACTAAGAATTCAGTTTTAGAGTCATTCATTTTCAGTTTAAGGTCTATCATCCATCCCTGCACAAGATTTATGCAAGTTTCCATGTTATTGACTGCGGTGAAGGAGTCACTTGGAACAGATGGGTTGAATGTGATGTACAGTTGGGTGTCGTCTGCATACAGATGATATGATATGCCATGCTTTTTAAGAAGGCGACCGAGAGAAGAAGTGTACAGAGTAAACAAGACTGGTCCAAGAACTGAGCCCTGAGGAACACCACACCTTAACGTCCTGCTTTCTGAACCGATCTTATTCATGTATATTTGTTGACTGCGACCTTCTAGATATGATGCAAACCACGATAAGACAGTTCCACAAATGCCATGCTGTGTCAATATCCGCATGAGAATACCATGGTCGACAGTGTTGAATGCTGCTGACAAATCCAAGAGAAACTTTGTATTTGGGTTCCTCCCAGGTCGAAAACCGTCACACCAAGGGATAGTGTCAGCCCAGCTGCAATCATCGGTTGTGCTCCTACAGCCTGTGGAGCACCCTTCTTCTGGGCGCTTCGACTGTGCCAGTCGGTACAGGTGGTTGAAGCATCTACAGCTTTGGACTATAAGCTGAGTTCCAAGGCTATGAAGACATCGTTCTTCATCAGGGTTGACACTTTTTTGTCTCCGGTGCGTTATCGTTCCTACGATTTCGCCAATCCGTCCGTCTGCCAGACCTTGCCGGTCATGTATCAGGACTCCAACTCTCAAGTCGGCCATTTTTCATATGGAGACTCTGGAGTCTGTGTTGGGCTTATCAGGAGAGATGCTTTCTCTCTTCGATCACATCATCTCTGCTTTGCTGCTTAACTCATCTTTGCTGTTCCCAGATGAGTTTGATGACAAACAAGTTTTTTTTGTGTGTGCTGTCCAAGGCGCTCATGCATCTTCTCACACACATGCCTGTAACACGGCTAACTTGGAATTAGTTCGCAGGGACACTGCGCTGGACACAAGACTGTCCCTTCTTGAAGGGCAGTGCGCTGCTCTTCGATCTGCCTCTATCGGCGGGTCCGCAACTATTCTATGGTTCCATGGCGACGGTCCGGGATGACTCCCTTTGTCATTTCATTGATCTGCTGCTTAGTCAGCCTTCTGTGGGAGGCAGGGGCCATCCAAAGCCTAACAAGTACCCTTCTGCTTCCTCTGCGAAGCTAAGGGTTGATCCTCCTGCCACCACTTCTACTCACTCACAGGGTAAGGGTAGGCTTCATCAGTAGTCACCTCGATTTTGTCCCAGGTTGAATACTCAGTATTCCACTCAGTACGAGAGTGCCTCTTCCAACATGAGTCCCTCTCAACGTTACACGTTAGAAACTTTTATCTATAATTGCTCCTCAGTTCGGCATGGAGGCTTTCAAGTTGGTTCGCGCTCCATTCCCCAGGATGTTTTCCAGTTCAAGGCCATGCCCTGTGGCCTCAACCTGGATCCTTGGGCCTTCACCTGTCTGATGTCGCATGTGTTAGTCTTACATCGCACACAGTCCAGGGTGTCTTCTTCGGCTTATCTAGTTGATATCCTCCAGAGGCATTCCAATGCTGCCTTTCTGGAATCTGATGTCGTCACACTGTTGAGCCTACTCACGTCACTCAGGTTCAGAGTTAACGGGGAGAAATCGGACCTGGTCCCTTCTCCGTTGTTTTGTCATCTGGGATGGACTTCTGTACTCAGCTGGATACAGTGGTGGTTTCCCAGGCAAGGACTGTGGTTTTCTCAGCCTTTTGCCCTGACTCTGTCTCAGTCCACGTCCGCAACAGCTCGGAGTATTCCCCGGCTGCTCGGTCTCTGTAGTTCGGTGATGGATCTCATTCCTCTAGGTTGGCTACATGTCAGACGTCTCCAACACTTTCTGCTCAGTTGTTGGAGGCCGAATGTCAATCCTCTGGTTACAACGAAGCCTTGTGTCTTCATCTTTGCATTTGACTAGTTGGAAAACTTGCCATAGGTCGCTTTAGTCTTCCAACTTTAGTCTTTATGGTAAGAATCAGTTCTCGACTCTTTTAAGTTGGGGTCTAATGTACCAACATCAGCAGAAAGAGTACGAGAGGTTGTCCTGGACTCAGATTGTCTGTAAGGACTCATAGCAAAGGCATAGGTATACCTAAGTCTTTGATGGTAAGCTTTCATTATTGTAGGATTAAACTACAAGAAAGCATCTATACTCGACTCTTTAAGTTGGGGTCTAATCGACCACAGCCAACAGAAAGAGTAGGAGAGTTTGTCCTTGACTCAATTCGCTTATAAGGGCTCATAGCAAAGGTATAGGTATCTCTCCTATATATATTTCTTTAGGATTGTCTATACAGCCACTTGGAAAGGGGTTTCTCGTCAGACTGAGTTACTGATCAGACTCCCCTGAGCCGGTGGTTTGAGGCTGTTATAGAACTTTGTCTGGCCTTGACTGGAAGTGGATAATTAGATTATTTATGATTATCTTTCAGTCGAAAAGCAAACGTTCGGCAGTTGTAGCAATTATATTTGTTTTGTTTTGTGAACTAGATAATGTCTCATGGGATTTATGATAGGATACATGTATCCCACTATTCATTTGGCTGGTTCATCTGTTGTTTCACAGAGCGAATTAACCAGCTGTTTGGCTCGCTTTTATCTGTTATCTGATGCATTAACAGCGATAGTTTTATGCGCCGGATAGAGTTGTGTGGAGCGGCTTGGAATATTATTTTATTTCGATGCGTTGCTTACACATGTCTACTCCAGTTATTAACTGGAGTGGTAGACGTTTTTCCCTCTTGACCTGTTTTGTTTTAGAGACTATTTTAACTGGTTGAGGGCTAGATTATTTTTGGTGGTCTGAATTTTTTATTCAAAATTTGTTTTATTACAAATTACTCTGCCATAATATGTTATAGAACATATTTATATTAACAAAATATTATTTGCATGTGACTGAATATGAAACATGAGAAGGAAAACAGTGGCTTTTGCTCTGATACCCTCATTTTTTGAAAGCCCTGATAGTGGCTTCCAGCACCCAACCAGTTAACATAAGGTCAAGTTTGGGCATATATTATGGTTTTCTCAATTATTTAGGACGTGAGTTCATATATTGCGTTACAATCCTGAGTCCGAAGGTCTCTCTATGCAGGGATATTGGGACCCTCGGTTATTGGAAATCACATATTCAATGATGTTTCATTGTTTACGCTACATCATCAGATTTTTTTTTCCATTCATGTATTTATAAACGCAGATCAGAGTTTATCAGAAGAGATTTAACACTTCTTTTGTCATTATTTTTCAATAGAAGGGACGTTTATGTTCATTCTATTGTTAAATAAGTCAGTTAGCTGTTCGTACTGCTTGGGTTATTTATCTTCCAATTAGCAGTCAATGCTTAAGATTTCAGCGCATAAGTAAGCGCTGGCTATATCTTGCGCTTATTCTAACTGTTTGGCTATTACATCATCTTATATGGGATCTCTTCAGGATAATTAAGTTTTCGGCGCATGGGAATAATAGTTTCCATTATTTGTGTCGCTAGTATAAGGCTTTTGAGCGCATACATTTGACACTCAGCCGTTTTCTTGGGAATGAATGATAGGATATGTGTATCCTTCAATTCATTTGTTTCTATTGATTTCATTGAGGTTATGGGGTCTGCTATTGAGCATTCGCCAGAAGCTTCCCCATTAGAGGGTTTTCTTCTTTAAGGGAAGTTTTATTCTTCATGTCATTCTCCGCTCTCAGTGGCATTACGGAGTATTTTAGACGTGAAAGAGCTTTATGGTCACTATATTATTGATGTCTGCACCAGCAATGATTAAGTGATGTGGGTGAGGAGGTTTCGACATATATTTGAATTCCCCCCCCCCCCCCACCCCCACACACTCACGCTGTCGCGTATATATTTTTTAATACATACATACTTTGCGTCTGGGGCATGTTGGATGGCGCCATCATAGGCATATATGCAGTTCTGTTGCATTTGTTTCCAGTATTTATTTTCTGGTTTTGGAGCCGGTTTATCATACCTACTTCCTTTCTAGATACTGGTCTCTATTTTGTCGGTTCTCAAATCGCATATTCTCACGTGTTTATAGTTGTAGATACCAAATAGTACACGTTGAAGAGTGTTTTTTTACCAGATTTAATATTACAGAGGCCTCCTGTGAATGACCTTGAAGCGTGTTTTCTCTGCAGAGATTGTTCATCTTATCCAGCTTTTGTATGTATATGTTATAATTGAATTCTCACTGATTTTGCCGTACCTGTATACGGCATCTGCAGTGCATATTTTGTAGCGGATAATGTTATTTTCCAAAATCATCTTTATAGCCTTGGCTTATGAAGTGGCATTAAGCACCATTTATTATTCATGAATAATTTTTTGAGTGCCTGATCGATATTTATTCATATCGTTTCCGGGTTCTGCTTATTGATTCCAGAGATCTCCCCTCTTTCTTTGAAGTTATGTTAAAAAAAAAGTGGGGGGGGGGGGGGGTGCATTTTGTCCACTTCTCTGCCTTATGGGGTATGTAACTATTGAGGAAGCTGTCTTGTCCATACTATGTTCGGTGATCTGCTGCAGTATTATTGTGTGGCGTAGGTTTATGAGAAATTTTCTCTCATTCTCAGTATGCCATAATAATTTTTAGGGCCTAGTCCAGACTAGTCTTAAAAATGGTTTATTTGTTACATCCTAATTAACATTTTTTTATGCTTAGATGTAGGTTTTACATAATTGGGATCCATATTAGAATATGTCTCTTCTATTATGGTATTAAGAGACATACATGTAAATTCTAATTTCTTCATCATGGATTGAAGGATTTGATCTATGTTGATCTACTATTTCGGAAGTTCTAGGCCCTCCGCCTTTTTAAGATTCAGCTAAGTCTGGGTCATTGGTTACAGTATAAAAATATAAAAAAATTTATAGTAATTTATATATTTTGTATACATACCAATGACCCAGGCGGGAATGGCCCTCTGATGAGTGGGCAGTACTGGGCACTCATACCTCCCCGCGGAATGATTATAACCTTTTTTTCTACAAAGAATGATTCATTGGTGCCAGATTCGGTGACTTTCTGGCGTCTGCGCATATGTGGAGGGTAAAATGTATGGAGAGCCAGATACAGTACAAACATCAACTTTTTTGCATTTTTCACGATGTGAGAAATCTCGATCGTGTTGGAGCACACAAGTTTCCAGCATGAGATGTACACGAAATCGTGTAATTCTGCGAAGTCGTGACACTGCCTGGTTTTCTTGACAGTTCAACACGCCATTTGAAATGCTGGCTATCAATAATTAATGCTTTTAAGCAGTCTATCACTATGTTCAAACTGTTTAGAATACAAGCCTGTTTTCCCCCAAAACACAAAAGTTTGCGACATTCTTGAATAAAACTGGGTACAATGGTGTATTATCTTTGATCCGCACCAGCTGATACAAATTCCCGTAAAATGAAAAAAAAATTACACTGCGATTTTGTGGATCCATTTTAGTATCTCCAAATATGAACGGTTTGTGGCACACGGGTGCCGCCATGTTGAATAAATTATCCAGATAGTCTTTTTCCAATTTTGAGGACATGGTGTGCTCATGAGGGCGTAAATAAGTAAAAACCTGGAAAGGGAGAGGGGGTGAGTTTTTTCACTTGAAAACACCCAAGCAACAAACAATTAACAGTAGTGCAAGAAACGTAATGTTGTTGGGGACGGTAGTTTGCGCTGGCTAAATGTTATTGTCTTTGAGGGCAATGCTAATGAACAAAAAATGCAGTTATGCCTGGTTATGCTAAAATATTTATTCATCATTTTTCTTTCATCTGTGAATGTAAATATAATTTAGTCCTATTGTACACCGATATATTATGAGCAATAATGACAAAACATTGATATGCCATTTAATTAATAAAAAGCATGAGAAACAAGCATCCATCATAAGTGGTCATTTTCCCCAACCCAATACACCCCCCCCCCTTTCCTTCTGCGAGAAGATTTACTGGAATGAATCAAACTTTTTCATGTTTTTGTCTCAAAAATACAGCTTATGACCACTCATCAAAATGAGCTCACTTTTTCACCTGTATTCATCGAGAGGTCACAACCTGTGTTTTATCAGGACAAAAATCGAAAAATTGATAATTCAGGACAAAAATCAAAAAATTAATAATTCTGTGCTCCACCTCTCCTACACACGCCGATTTTACTCACTTTCTGTAATCGAACCGAAGGCTACTTAGTGCATTGCTAAACTGTCACAGATTAAAATATTTTTTGCTCAGTTTGGCTGTGTCATGTATTGTTCAATTAAATTCTTGTGAATACATCTGTACTGTAAGTAAGCATCAAAATAGTGAAAGCGCTAAAAAAAAAAAAATAGAAAGGAATACATGGCTTTCAAATTATCAGTAAGCTCTACGTTGTTTGTACAACAATTTTCGCAGCAAACTTCAGCATTTGGAAGTTGACAATAGACAGGTTATTAGAAATAAAGGGCTTCTTTAGCACAGCTCTGAAGCTGTGAACTGGGAGTTGTTTTAGGAATTCAATCGACTTAGGGATGTCCGTATAAATACTGAAAGACCCCATGCAAACCTCAAACCTGCATTATCGGATAACATTACGTGTACACTCCATATAAAAAAAATATCCCAATATCGACTGAGTGTGTTATGTATGATTATATAACAGCAGGTATTTACTCACTAATCAGTGATGATTGGGAAAACACCTCGCAATTTACATAATAAGTTCTCTTCACTAAATCCTTTTTCTGTGCCTGAAATATTTTGGGGGGGAATTTTCTGTATTAAAAAAATCCTTTAAATGCGAAAATCGGTCCAATAATTCATGTTTTGTGTTCTAATAAATCTTGAAAAAAATGCGAATTTTGACGATCCCGTGATGCAGTGTGGCTCTTCCATCTATTGGATTTACATGACATAAAATAGTCTGAACTCGCTTAATCGAGGTCATTGTTGTTGAAAAAAACATTCTGATTCTGAACCGAAATGTGATAAGCTCTAAATATCTAAAGTTTCAACTAATGAAGTCTCGTATTTGTAGCTAATATCATTGGACTCGAGACCGTGCAAGCACTAAATTTCAGGAGATTTTAAAAATGTTTCCCTGTGAATATTTTTATATTTGGGGATGTGATATGATTATACACAGCAAGTGTTTTGTTTCTTTTAACATTTTCTTCGGTATTAACAACAAACAAAGGATTTAATTTAACACGCCACTGAACAGAAGTAACAAATTGAGCTTAATTGGATACTGGTGTGTCATATCTTTAACACCTTTTCTAAGGCTAATTTACATTATCTGTCAAAGGGCCGAAGCATTTGACGCATCTATTGAAAAGAAACCCATGCTAGCTGGGGAGAATTATTATTACCAAAACACCAACATACATACGACAGCGTCTAGCCAAAATGTTATCAGTCTACCCAGTTTCCAGCCACAAAAATAAACATACTATTTCCAAGAAAAAACGTACCAAATGCTAGGAAGATAAACCCGGTGATCCAATAGTCTCCACCGGCCTACAGGACCAGGTGACACTTGCAAGATAAATTCTTTAATAACAACTAAAAATTTGAAATTTTTTGTCTCAAAACAGAGCTTGGGACCCCTCAATGGAACGACTCAATATCCACTAGCTCGTTCCAATAAAGGGTCACAAGCCATGTTTTTGAAACAAAAACTTAAACATAATAAAATTTGAATGCAGATTTTTGCATAGCCTGAGTGCTGGCCAAATTCGGCCATTGGCATTGGATGTAGGGCTATAGTGAATTTCCATATTTTGTCTCAGGGACAGTTTATGGCCCCTCATTGGAATGCCCCCCCTCCGCCGTCAATGAGGGCCACAAGCTGTAAAAAAAGGAAAATATATAAAATTTTAAGGGAGAATTTTTCCAGGCACGGCGGATCAGATTTAAAAGTGGAGAAACCATACTGTCGATCTCTGACTCACGGGAGGCGTGAATATGCCAGGGTTGGGGGGGGGGGGGGTGGCAGAGAGAGAGAGAGTGTGTGTGTGTGTTATGGACGTGGGAAGCAAATGTGGGCAAAATCTATGTTTAAGGGGCAAATGTCTACCCCCACGGCCCCCAGTGACGCCACCAATTTTTCATGCCTTTTTTCATATATTGGAAGATGACAAGAAAATCCCATCGTGTGTGTCTTAGTATCAATCCACTTCCTATACTGCACTATAAATTTGTTTACCGTAGGCCACGATTCATCCGTCCCTTGCTTCTAAAATTTCATGATTCCAAAGACTGAACTTAATTTGAAAAATCCACCCGAGTTATTATGAAAATGGCCGGAAGGAGTGGATGGATTTATTGATTAATTCTGTTCCATTCTCAATTTAGTTCGTCAAAAATAATTACTGAGGTAAACATGAAGCAGCTTATCTGCAATGATACTAAATAATATGCCGGGTTCATAATGATCCCGAGTCTGAAAAACAGGGGCCGCACTTCGTAAAGACAGGATGTATTGCCGAGACTGTCACATTATTGTTCTAAAAAACATAACAACGCACAAAATACGTTTTATTTTAAAATACTTCCTCTATTTGGTAATTTTATTTAAAAATGTCTCGACGAACTGTTTCGAGGATGAAGGTGGACAAGATCATGTTCGATGGCGACAAACTTACCTTTAACTATACAGGGGGAATCCAAATGACATATCGGCAAAACATTTTATTTTACTACGGAAACAAGTTCAATATCTCGAAAAATACTGGGCGAATTGTTTAAAATCGGACATTATTCCGGGGTACAATGATCTGGAAGAGACAGATATCGTTTTTTTATGTCATTATTTTATGAAATGCAGGTTTTAGAAATTCGCTGACTGAAGACAAATATTATTAATCAGGTTCAGACTCTGGAAGAAATTTCTCATCGAGCACTAATTAATTATGTAATGCTTCTCTCCTAACCGCACTTGGGTACCCCACTTTTCTACACAAAAAGTGGGGTACTCGAAGTGCGATTTTATATGGAGTGTACACGTAATGTTCTGTATGGAAACTCATTATGTGTACAGTCCATTTAAAATATTCTCTCCTCTCCACTAGTCGATTGCATAATAGGGTGTCTAAAAATAGGATAAGCTAATTGGCTTTGAGGGGAACTTTTTAGTATCCATGGTAATTACTTCAACAATAACAAGTGCAGTTGTCAATGATGATCTTATGGACAGTCATCTGTGTTGACTGATTATATGGGACAAATGATTTTAACAAACAATACTTTATTAGGCCTAAAAAAATAAAAAATCTGTTTCTCAGGCCCTCCCGCATGGTCCTTTTGGCTGCCGCATGCTCTCTTTTGATAACCAATTTAAACTTAAAAAAAATACAAATTAATTGGTTTATGTCTGATATTTTACTCAAGTTAAAAAAATTGATGAATTTGTCCCTTGAGTGCAAGAAGGCTTTGCAATGCTTTAGCATTGCAAAGCCTTCTTGCACTCAAGGGATGAAATACACCACCACCCATGCTATTCTGTAGATTATGAGGCCTAAAACTTGAACCAAGAACATGAACTTTTGATGGCAAAGAAGAAATTACTGAAATAAAAAATAAAATAAAAAAACCGCTCCCCCACATGCAATTTCACAAATAATGGCCTGAGAAACAGAAGATCTACTTTGTGCGGCCTTAAGCAATTTTTTTTATTAATGATAGCTGACTTTAATGCTTTATCTACAAACATTTGCTCACACGAATAACAGAATATATTATATTTTAAAAAAATATATATGCAAGCACTCTTTCAAAGCACTATAATATCGATCGGGATTTGTGATTAATGATATCTGACTTTAATTCTTTACAAGTATCTATAAACATTTGCACACATGAATGACAGAATATATTATCTTTTAAAAAAAGTATATACACAAGCACTCTTTCAAAACACTATAATATTGATCGGGTTTTGTTTGCACTTTGGACTAGAAAATCTCTGCTAATATTCCATGGAGTTAGCACTCAATTACTAATGGGTAAAAATACACAGTATGTGGCAGGTGGACTACTACCAAATCACTTGTCAAGTGAATGTTTTACAGAACTCATATTTTTTTACACAAACTGATTTTTTAAGGGCCACCAGATTTATCTACACATCCATCAAGAGACAATTTGCTTGCTTGTCTGCTGTTTATCAGCACCTGTAAGTTGAAGTTGAGTGGATAATTCACTCTGTGTGTGATTTAGTTGTAATCCACCCTGCACTTATCTACACACACGAAATAAGTTGTGTGAACAAACTAGACACTTTGCAAGAAGCATTAGCTATTTATTTATCTATTTATTGGTGTTTAAGGTCACTTTTCAGCTATGGCTAATTGTGCCCATCGGTCGCAATTGGCGATAGTTGCAGGAAAGTGACATTAAACACCAATAAATAAATAAATTGTGACCACAACAAATGTCTAAAGTCAAGTTTAGCTGATCGTTTACCCCTTTGGTGCCCATTTTAGTGAACATCCATCCCAGGCACTGGTGACTGGGTCCTATTTCACCAGTAAAGCAGAACTTTCTTACCATAGTAAATAAGCACTGCTTCACTTCCCGTTCCATGGGGAAAGAATTTCTTAATGTACATTATTGTCTAAGAAATTCTGTGGAAATGCAATGACCCCCCCCCCCCCTCCCCCCCCCCCCCCCCCCAGATATTTCAGACAGCACACCTCTTGAGCGAGGTAGTGATCCATTCAACGTGTTTGTTTAAACACACGAGAATAATTTAACTAGGGGTTTTTAACAATTTTTAGCTCACCTACATCTGTAAGATGTGGTGAGCTATTGTCATAACCTCGGGCGTCAGCGTCGGCGTTCGGCGTGTCCAATATTGTAAGATTTAATGTTAAGGTTAATTTCTCAAACATCAATGGGCTCAGGCCTTTGATATTGCATATGTAGGTTGTAGGGGACTATTAGAACAGTATTTAACCCTGATACTATGACTTTTTTCCAAATTTCACCTAAAATTTTCTGCCAAAAGTTGTTGTAAGAATTTGCGTTTAGGTGTTGTAAGAATTTGCGTTAAAGTCAGCTTTTGTGCAGATTGTGCTGCTTTAACTTCTCATTACTGTTGATTTTCATATTTCAATAACAACTGTAGGTATTAACCCTACTGTATGCAGAAATTTAACGAAAATTTTCTTTTTTTCACTCAAAATTTTCATGTTTTTCTCGGACTTAGTAAATTTTAAGTTGTAAAACTTTGTAAACTTTGTGTTTAGGTGAGTTGTGTTTCTATGTGTCTTTCCAAGCGATTAATATTCTACACTTGGGTTACTGAACTCCATTGCAGTAATATTTAACCCTCATTACATGCATATTTGAGGAATTTATGCTGATTTTCTGCCAGAACTTGTAAGAATTAGCGTTTAGGTGTTGTAAGAATTTGCGTTAAAGTCAGTTTTTGTGCAGATTGTGGTGCTTTAACTTCTCATTACTGTTGATTTTCATATTTCAATAACAACTGTAGGTATTAACCCGACTGTATTTTCATGTTTTTCTCGGACTTAGTAAATTTTAAGTTCTAAAAGTTTGTGTTAAGGTGAGGTGTTAAGGTGAGTTCTCAAAGATCAGTGGGCTCTGGCCTTTGATATTGCATATGTAGGTTGTAGGGGACTATCAGAACATTATTTAACCCTGATACTACGACTTTTTTTCCAAATTTCACCTAAAATTTTCTGCCAAAAGTTGTTGTAAGAATTAGCGTTTAGGTGTTGTAAGAATTTGCGTTAAAGTCAGCTTTTGTGCAGATTGTCGTGCCTTCACCTCACATTACTGTTTATTTTCTCATTTCAATAACAACTGTAGGTATTAACCCTACTGTATGCAGAAATTTAACTGATTTCTTTTCTTTTTTTCAGTCACAATGTTCACGTTTTTCTCTGACTTACTTAATTTTAAGTTCTAAAAGTTTGTGTTAAGGTGAGGTGTTAAGGTGAGTTCTGTTTCTATGTGTCTTTCCAGGCAATTGATATTGTACGCATGGGTTACTGAACTACATTGCGGTAACATTGCGCCCTTATTACATGCATATTTGAGGAATTTGAGGGGGATTTTGGGGACTTATATTCACTTTCTTTAAAAAAAATTTTTTTTAACTTTTTTTTTTTATTTAATACTTTCTCATACTTGTTACTAGTAACATTAAGGCTTATTTTAGTTGTTGATGTGATGTATTTTTGTTGGGACTTATAGTCACTTTCTTGAAGGATTGTTTTTCTGCAACTCCTCTTTAACCAGTGAATGTTCTTCAATTACAATTTCAGTGATTTATGAAAGCCTTTCCTAATTCTTATTTATGATTTAATATCTGGCCTCACGATTCATATTCTTAATCATAAACATTTCTAAAAGAAAAAAATGCTTTTATATCCAATGATTCTATGTTGAATTGATATATAATAAATGCAGAAATATTGACTTTCCAAAGCCATCATATAAACCACATTAATCATTTGATGCCCAGTTAATGATTTATATTAACTAAATATTAGGCATGTTACATTGGAACGACATTATCAAGCGCGAATGTAGGTGAGCGTTGGGATGTAACATCCCTCTTGTTTATGGTTGGGAGACGTGATTTGGTTATACTCACGAGTCTCTTTAAAATTTAATCGGGGTCCTTTTTTTGAAAACAAAGTACAAAGAACTGTTTCGACAAGGGGAGATAAGTTTGACCGGTGTTTTTATTTTTTTCTTCATTTTTTTTTCATGCCACTGATCATGTTGTGTGTCCTGCCAAAATATTTTTTTCAAGGCTGGTATCTTTTAAAATGGACACATTTTTCGGTAAATTTGACTGATAATTTTCTGTTGGAAAACAAGTTTTACTGTCAATGCAGTCCAGGATGTGATGGAAGGATATGAAGGGGAAACCCCTTCGAAGTGCTTTCCTTATCGGAATGGGAATCTTTTTCCCTTTCAGTGCTCCATCGCTGGTCAAAACAACATAAACCTTGGTTGACGTTCCCTTACCGTGATCATCGAGATCGTTCCAATGAGAGGTCATAAGATATGTTTTTTAAACAAAAATTTAAAACATAATAAAATTTGAATGGAGATTTTTGTGTATAGTGTTGGCTGAATTTGGCCGTTGACGTTGGGTAAAAACAGAAAGCTTGCTAGCGGTTTTCATGCTTTTTCCCGCATATTGGACGATTAATTTTTTTAATGAATAATACATTCTCATTTTAGTTCATCTAAACTATTTTGGTAAAATGCTTATGCTATAATAAAAATTAAATCACTGGATTTTAACTTTGAAATGTTCAGGCACTCGGCACAGTATAGAATCCATGATCCCGTATCGGAAAAGCTATTGCTGCAGCGAAACGCCAGGATGTTTCACCAAGACTGTCACATTGTTGTTTCAAAAACACCATACACCAAGAACACATTTTATTCACTGAAATACTTGTTCTATTCCAGGGAATCCAAATCATATATCAGCGAAAATTTTATTTTAATATGAAAACAAATCGAAAATCTCACGAATTAACAAACAGATTTTTTCAATTCCTATATTAAACTGCAGTACAGAGTTCTGGAAATGAAAGATATTGCATTTGTATCTGAATATTTTATTAATTGTAGGGTTTAGGAATTTTCTGCCTGAACAATATAATTGCTAATCAGGGACAGTCTCTGAAAGATTTCTTTTTGCCAAACATTAATTGGTTATGTAATCCTTCTCACATGACCGCACTAAAACAGCTTTTCATATACCCGGTCGTTTCTACACAAACAACGGGGTAATTAACAAGTGCTATTTTGTATGCAATGTACACGTAATGCTAAGGTGAGAGTATTCTTGTTATCAATGTGCTTGAAATTAATTCCCATTCACAACAAACTTGTTGTCCATCATTTATGCTGTATTTTTGTTTAAATAAATAGTTGATTCGTATTGGGGACAAATAATGAATTAGTCTACATTCATTTTTATTATGTTTGAAAACAAATCGATGTATTAATTGCATAAACATAGAATGTTTTTCATATTTGACTGGATATCAGTAATTCGGTTTCATCAAGAAACGAACCGCTTTTGATGTCTGATTTTCCCGTCGTCTTTAATTAGCCTCACAAAGGGGGTTGTGGACCCGTGAAGACAGTGTGTTCACTGGATGTGACGAAAGGGGGTTTTAAATGGAGCGTACACGTAATGTCTTGGACAGCTAACAAAACCACCTATGCACTATGGTGTGTTTTTGTACTGTGATAAGAGTTGGTTTTTAGCGAGACGTGGTCAGATTCAATGTGAAGGAATTCCACAAGGGGAATGTGACTACCAAGTCAAATGGACAACACGCAAATCTGCATTAGCACGCGTAATTACGAGCAGAAGTTACCAGGAGGTGAATGAATTTTTTTATCAAAATTGTGATAGAACTCCAGATGAAATTCAGATTTTATCCTCGACATCTGAAGAGCAGATATCATCATCACTGACGACAAGTTCGTCTCCAACAGCATCAACTGCTACAACGTTGTCGACTTCAACAACACAGTCAATAACAGTATCACCACCACCAATAACAGATACAACAAAATCAACCAATAACACTCCAAAAGCAGCCAAAAGCAAAAAAAGGTATGTGGAGATTATTAAATAAAAAATGGGATGCTACTACACACCAAATACCAATACAATTATGGGACGTGACAAGTGGCAACTTGATACATGTATATTGTTAATGGGTGATTGGGGTATAAATATTTTAAGTGTTTTTCTTTCTGTTCTTATCTCGTACTCTATAAAATAAGTTGTTTTAAAAACTACATGTATCCCAAATCCACAGGGTTGAGTGAATATTAACCCAACTGGGTTCATATTTACTCAACCTAATTTATCTGGGGTGCTTTTTAACCCACTATATGCTGGGGTACTACCAAAATGGGTCCGCAGGTAGAAAAAGAGACCGCAAGAGACTGCAAGTAAACTATGGGGGTTAATGTTCTGAAATGAATGGGTTCTGGTTCTGTTGGCTGTATAGCACGTATTCAAACATACGGACTCATTTTTCGCATGAGTCCGTAAGTTTGAATACGCGCTATACATTAATAGTGAAATTCCATGGGTTAAATTTGGAATATCGTTACAAAACTTCGGGAATGTATTAGTTTAACTATTCTCAACCAGAAACCAGTCATGGTATTTTTAGGACAAGTAGTTCATTTGCAGACTCTTTGGCCCATCTTTGGAAAAATGAGTCCTTAAGTTTGAAAATGCGCTATACATTAATAGTGAAATTTTAGGGGTCATCGTTGAAATATCGATACCAAACTTCGGATGTGTATTATTTACAACCCAAAGAACCAGGAACCATTCACTGTACTTAAATCATTTATTAGTGTTTAGACCCATGTTACCCATTTTACAGGACTTCCATCCCAAGCATTGGTGACCGGCTCCTATTTTACCAGTAAAACACACCTTGTCTACCACAGTAAAGAAGCACTGCTTCACATCCGAGGTTCCCACAGGGAACTTATCTTTTCCATTATTTCATTTGTGTTCAGTGTTTGGTAGCACCGTCAATTGCAGTTTACACTGTAGAACAAACTTTGCAATGGTGTCGGAAAAGAGCTAATAGTGGAGAGCTGTCCAACTGATAGAATATTCCAACGGCATTATGAAGGCTGTTAGGCATACAATCATGGAATGCATACCTTTATGATGTAGTTGGAATAATACTCGCTCGGTATTAAGACAGTCAGTGAAGGATCTAATATTCAGTTTGGAGTGTGTGTGTGGGGGGCATTTCAATCACAATCCCCTGAATTTGCTCATGCCGATCAGTTCCGGTAATAGCACCGTCAATTGCTGTTAACACTTTTGAACGAACTTTACAGTGGCAGTCAAAAATTGCCAATAATAGTGCTAGAATATTCCAACTACATTATCAAGACATACAACCATGGAATGCATGCCTTAATCATGTAATTGGAATAATACTCAGTCGGTTGAAATATATTTTTTCACTCTAAAATCAGTTTATTTTTTAAAATTAACCCAAAACAGCTGGGTTGAGTGAATATTAACCCATATGAGTTCATATTCATAAACCCAATATTTGCTGTACTTATAGGATGTTAGCTGTTGCTAGCATATACACTGTTAGCATGATCTGCCAGAAGTTGTTGAAGTCTTTCCTGGAATTCTTCTTTTTCCAACAACCTTTGAAAGTATTCAAAACTTTTCCCAAACGAACGTTCATCAAACAATCTACTGGGTATATCACCAGTGGCGTGGCCGTTGATATGCACACACACGGGTGCAACTTTGTGCATGTGGTCTATATATCTGTTGCATGTGTGAACAGTCATTGTATCCCAGAATAGCTTGAATGACTTCTGCCTGTGTTGTCGGATTTTTCTTTGCCCCATATCTTTTCATCTCGCACCACACCATTTCTATTGGGTTCAAATCCGGACTTTCTGAAAGCAAAACAGAAGAAAAATACATTAGGGAACTGTTCTAGTCAGTGTTGCCCATAGCTACACGTCCCTAAAAACGGGTCGTCATAAAAGTTAATAAAACAACCAAAGTCTGAAATTACTTTAATTACATTTTTTCAAATACTATTAAAAAACAACTAAAAATAATCAAAGGAATCAAAATTTACATAAAAAATATATCAATATATTCGCTAAAAAATAGAATACAATGAAAACAATGACAAACCCTATCTAATGAGGGGTCAAGTTCTATGTTAGACATGGGAATAAAGGTAACTAAGACTAACCTGCTGGCCAAGTCCACCAATTAATGCCATTATCTGTCATAAACTGTTTTGCTAACAGCGACGTATGTTTGGGATCATTGTCCTGTTGAAAACGATGTCCATCAGGATAGACTTCCTTGACAAATTGAAGAAGTTTGTTCTCCAGAATTTTATTAGTGAAAAAGTTGGCATCCATAATGCCCTAAAACACAAGACAATGCGTTTTTCCACGGCGACTTATACCCACCCAAACATGAACCTTCAGTGGGTGTTTTGGCTTTGGCACATGTATTGGTATTGTTCCTTTTGGGTGGTAGCAGAATTGTTTGTTGTGGTGGAGTTGGACTGATGGCTCATCAGTAAAAATGACATCATCCAAGGAGTCGTTCTCATGAATCAAAGTTTTAGAAAATTCCATTCTCTTCACTTTATTGGCATCACGAATCATCTGGCAATACCGTGGAGAAGAACATGTATAACCAGCAGCTGAAATAGCTTTTCTTACAGTTGAGTAATAAAGATGCACCCCTCTACTTTCTAATCGTTTCCGAACCTTTTGTGCTGATTGCAATGGTTGGTCTTTGAGGCATTGCTTTATGAAGTCCAAATCACATTTAGTGATGAATTTGAATTTAGGAGTTTCTACAAGTTTTTGAACCTTAACTGATGTGTCGTCAAAATCTCCATTTCGATACTTCTTTAAATGATATTCAATTGCTTGTCTCGTAAAGTCTTTCCCTTTATCTAAAAAGTGTCTGTGTATTTGTGCAATCTTACGATTTCAAGTTTGGCTAAATGATCTATTTTCGTCATGGTGCATGTCGGATACTTTGGTTAAGATGATGAATGAAAGGTTTTGGTTAAGAATTCCATGTCTCTGAATTTAAGAAGCTCTTCTGAGTATTCTCATTGATCGAACTGATTTGCGAATCACGTGGTTGGAATTGGTCACATATCAACCCCCTTTCTCTGTCGGGGCACAAGCACTAATGTCATTGGATGTTTTGAGCAATAAAACGCACTTCTGCACACCTTCGTTATTTGGTTTATGGGTGAAAAATGAATGTTTGTTACTTTCACCCCATAATTTAAATTTGCAATTATTATTTATAGTTTTACTATTAATTATTATTTATAATAATATTTATAAAGAAAATTATTATTATTCCTTTTCCAGGAAGAATGTCGAGTTTTGAATTCTGGTTCACCAATACAAGCGGCAGTTACAAATGAAAATCAACTTGGCGGTCAGCAAGTCGATTTGAGCCAAATATTGAGTGATAAACTGGAAAATGCCATTTTTCAAATTCAAAGGGCTGTTGAGGCATCAACTTCTCAAGTCACAACTAAAATAGATGAACTGTATCAACGAGTAGGGGCAATGAATAATAGAATCACCAATCTCGAGGGCTCAGTAGTAACGAGTATTCGCTGTTTGATTGACCAGCACATTTGTAATACACCAACAGACTCTCCAGACGAAACACCCACACCTGAATATATTCAACCACAGTCAGTGCCGCAAACACCAGTATGATAAAATCAAGGACCACAAACACCTGTTAGTAGCCAAAGAAATGCGTGTGTGAACGATGGTGTGGTAGGAAGGTTCCAAATACCTATGGACACACTCAGGGTGATTCTGAAAAATGCCCACGGACCAGGCAATTTTGCACTAACACTCACAGAAAAATTGTTCCCAGAACTTTTTTCTATCGATCACAAAAGAAGTGAATTCAGCTATAATGCTACTGGTCAGAAAAATGCTTTGGATGGCCAAAGAAAAGAAATTATCAGACATTACGTATTGTACTTTTACCCTGAATTCAGAGATAAAAAACAGTACCAAAAAATCATAATAAACAGTATAAATGAGGGCTTACGTTGACCAGCAAAGACAACAAACAAAAAACCAGCTTATTGTGCCAGAATTTGAATATTTTGAATCCCAGGATAGTTCAGATTGTGAAAGACCCATCTACGATGATCTCAGAACAGCTAGTGACATTTTGAATGGGCATTATTCTGTTTTAAGGGTGTGCGGAAAAAAATCCCACATTGTCCCTGCGAGCCTTCGGCGCGCTTAAAACCTTTCATTCATTCATTTTTTTCATTTGAGGGTTTTTTTCCTACCCATGCAAAAAAGGTGAGGGTTTTTTTCTTGAGGGTTTTTTTTTTCCGTGAGGGTTTCTTTTCTGTGAGGGTTTTTTTCCTGCATTCGTTTTAACAGCAATCGCAAAGTAAACAAAATAATTGTCATTCCGATTCGATTATAGTCATTCTGGGAGGTTTTGATTTTTCATATAGATAAAAATTTGGTTTCGGTTCCGTAAGTATCTCCACTAGGTTCAACCCAACGTCCCTTTAATCAGGGTAGTTCATTTTGTATTGTAGAACAAATAGATGTCTTTTTTGATCTATGCTTTATGATCTGTCAGTTATGATCCAATTATCGTTGTTTATACAAACAAGCTGAAGCTATTGTCGCCTTCTGTTTTACAATTACGGTAGTCAATTAAGGTCTCATTAACTTTAGTGTGTTTGACATTTTATTGCTGCCGCTAAACAAATAAGTGACACCTACCATTAACCCTCTCCAAAAATTTCAAGCGACAATTTTTCACGAAAGTCAACTATAAGTTTAACCAACTCAATCTTGTTAAGCTGCTTGTGTGTCAAAATTGAACTGGTGAAGTTCTTCGTTGCATAAAGAGAAAACTTGAATCGCTTGACCAATTAACAGTTACACTTCTTTGTATTGACAACTGTTTTCTGAGCAGTATCGAGTTCATTTTTGGAATTCTTAGAAAATTAGATGAGAGAGTAGGGTTGGATGGATAAATTACGAAAATCTTTCACAGTTCATTTTATAGTGAAATTTACGAAATGCGCCCTGTAAAGTAGGTCTGGATCTCGCTAAAGACTTGGACCTAATTTACTGGACTCATCCCGTAACTTTTACTATAAACTAGGAACTCATTGAAGATAGTCAACTTATGGCATTTTATTTTCAACTAAAATACCAAGACAGGGTGGATGGTCCAAGAGGGGGAGGTAATAGTGAACTACTCATTGGTGATCACGGACCTAGACATAGGGGCAGCCTAGGTGTGGCATGCGTGATAAAGAGAAGCCGGGTTTTGATAAAATACCAGTCGTTAGGTAAACAGTATTTTGGTGACATAGCGTCCACCGAGTTACAATGTGTTCCACATGCCTGCCGGCACATAGGCCTAGAACACAATGGAACTGAGGGAACGATATTTGCTCTTATTTTATTTTTCTCAAGTTATTTCATTTAATTATTGGTCTATTTAATTTATAACAGCAAAATATGATTGATTACAATCAACATTTTGCTTGGTGATGTGATCACTTAGGGGTGTGGTGTTTATATTTAAATGTACAGGTTTCTTGCAAGTTGTGTTTAGGCCTACATTTGTACGGGTTTCTTTTTTCACGTCTTGTTATTTTGTATAAAATATATTTTTTTGTATATATCATGTGCCAGTCTTGAGATGAATAAAAAAAAGTTTTTAAAAGTTTTGGACTTAATTCAGAAATCCCAGAAATAAATTGACAATTAGATTTCCGTGGGTCAATCACACGAATAGCCCGATTTTGATCAGCCAAGTGCCAAACAAATGCTGACACAGACCCTGTATGAATTTTGATGCTAAAAGAAACTGAAAATGGAATATTTTTCTGAGAGCGACATGCAAATGTGATTTCGAGGGTGGTTTTAGCAAATTCTTTGCGTTTCTGGGGGGTTCTGGAATTTAGGAGAAAATACTAAATACCAGAATCACCAAGACAAGGTCAACTATGAAAATGAATTTACTTCTATTCTTCTTTCCTGTAATGATTATTACATAAAATAAACATATTTCATCGTAACACACTGCGCAAATGTAATTTAGAGGGGGGGGGGGGTTCTGTGCGATTTTGGTTTTTAGGAGGACCCCAACTTCCAACTTGTTGTTTACCTTAATCTTTCCATCCAAGAGATACATGTTTGTGCTCAACCTCCGAATCCAAAATCCAGGTTTCATGTTATGAAGGTTTGACCCCTCACATTGAATTTTTCTCTCAGACGCATTCCTGTTACGACTCAATCTCCATTGTTATTATTATTCTATCTCTGTGTCAAGTTTCGAGGTTGTGATTTCATACTTGTTAACACGCTCCTGACAGAATTTACAGTTCATCCTTGTGTTTTGTAAATTGTAATAATGCTTCACGCTGTCGTGTTCACTGCCTATTGACACGAAACATATTATTATGTAATGATGATGAACCGGGAATTAAGGTACACTGGAAGTGAGTTTCGTCAATGTGTGTTGGCACAATTCAGTCAAAATATAATCGTGTTTGAACGTCGTGAAAAAAATCACGCGACACGTCCACGCCATGGAAAAGGCAAAAAATTTGATGTTTGTAGTGTGGGACTTCTAATTTTCGGTTTTCATGCAGATTTTAAGGATTGGGGGGCAAAATTTGTGTTTGGCCCTAGATATTTCTAGGTTAGCATAAGCTAAGTCTGGGTCATTGTTAGTATAAAAAATATATAAATTACTATAAATATTTTATTTTTTTGTTTTTTTTTTATGCATTTTGGTCAATTTTAAGACAAAAGAAAATGTTTTTTTTTTTACTCTGAAAATTTGGGGGCCGGGTGGGACTTAGAAAATTTTGGACCAAGATCCGGAAATGAGTTTTTTTGTTTTTTCTGTATTCTAGTCAATTTTAAGACGAAAACATTTTTTTTTTTACACTGAAAATTTGGGGGGCGGGTGGGACTTGTTTGGGACTTCAGAAATTGCAGGAACTGAAAATAGAACGAAAATCCTGTGTATTGTGTAGGCACAATAGCTTCGTGTAGTTGGTGTAGTGTAGTTGGTATATGCTTTTCTTAGGAGGGGCATATGCAGCTTATTCAAGTCAAGTTCCTGGTTTGATATTTAGACTACCACATCAGGTGAATGCCTTAAGGCCCCCCCTGGGGCCTCTTGTTTACCTAATTGAGCTTAATTAGTTCTGAAATAATCTGCAGTTGTTGTTCATGGCAGTCATTTATTTAAACAGCAAAATAGTTAAAATTAGACATCTTACGTATTAAAAAATGATTTCATGGGGATTTTCCAGATTTGATTACCTTCGATAACTTTGGGGTAACCAGGGGTAACTTTGTTTATTTTTTCGTACTGTCGTGTTTTCTGAAATTTTATCTGCATTAAAACTTTTTAACCCTCTGCACTCTGGTGTCAAAATATTAAAACTTCAACATGCAATTATTTCCCATGATGCAGCTAGGAAATTAATCACTGATTGTACATTGCTGATGATGTCTTACACTTTGTATATAATGTTTTTTTTACTGGCTCTTTACACACATGCAAAATCTAAGAGTCAATTTTTTTAAAATTAGCTGCTCATTGTCCCTTTAACTTATGTTTTGCTATGCAGTATGTGGCATCCTCTGTAGATGTAGATTCATATTTGTCCAAATAAAGTTTGTGAATCAATATTTGGGATTTTTCTGAGAGGGTAATTACTTTGTAATCCTACACCAATTTTCTATTTACACAAGTGCTTGACATGCTTGGCCGATTTTGAACAAATTTGGTATGCAGTGGTATTGGATGACATGTACAGTACATGATGAGTGGATTGTAATTAAATCACCTGTGGAGTGGTGATATCACCCAAAGTATCACTTTAAAATTCTGTACATGTGGACAGAAAACAAAAGCAATGTTTCAGCCAATTGATCTCCGGGTTTAACCCGGAGGTCCATTGGCTGGAACTTTGCTTGTGCTTATTATGTTTTGCTACAAATTTGCGATTATTGCTTGGGTGGAATCTCTACTCTGTGGGTGATTTAGTGATAATACACTCTACATATACTGTACTTATTCATGAAAACACTTTGCCGACTTAATTGGCTATTTACCTTGGCTCTCAAGGGACTTGACAATTTAAAGAATGTCCACACACCACAATCTGTAAGTCTAGGTGTGTGACATTGATTTCCAGTCTTAATTGCCAATTTAGGGAGCCAAGACTTGACAAGAAACCACTGCCAGGGTAATTTTTAGAGTTCTGCGAATCATAATTTATTTTTTAATCGAATCTCGAATTGAATCTTGTCTTTGATATCGATATCAAATTGAATCTCAAATTGATACCTTAATAGACAATTGTATTGCAGCAAACAGACGTTACAGAATACTGTGATGACCCTTACAAGAGTGGCTTGAACATCCTAAACACCAATAAATAAATATTCCCTGTAGCACCGTCACAACATTTCGCCTCCTTAGCATCAATCAATGATGTACCTTTGATTCAGCGCATGGAAACATGATATATCCTGAGATGAGACAGTGTGAGTGGCAGGCGGAGGGAGACAGTACATTTATATTAATTTGTCCAGTATATTAAATTGCCAACTGCTTCTTCTGTTCTTCATTTTTTCCAATGTCCCATCAGTATTTGTATTTATAGTACAACAGGGCTGTACATTGTAGCAGCATCAATTGATGTTGCCAGAGATTATTCGGTCATCTCAGAATAGTTCCCAACCAGAGATCAAACCTATGGCCTCCAGCTTGAGAGACCGGCACATGAATCCACTTGGTCACACCACATCACTCTCTTACTCTAGTCTGTTTGTATGAGTTCGAAATGACTCAGTGCAAAGCGTCTTAGTACAAAATGGTAAAGGAAAGAAACGACCCAGGGAACAAACTGGTAAAGGAACAAAAAGACCTGACATCCTATTTGGCGATGGTCTTAGTAATGCATCACTTTGTTAGTATCATTGATTATAGTAAATGTCACTGACTGACTTTTAATTTTGAGTCTATTTTTGCAGACGACGAGATTGTATAGTTTGCAGTGTTAACATGTTAGTATCACCACAAAAATGCACAATTAGTCATATCAAACTGGATATTCTGAACTCTTTTCTAATCAAAGATCATTATTCATAAATAAGTAGGTCGGAGAAATTAACTGCACATTGTGCACGCCCATGGATGTTCTTCAGTCTATACTACTAACCTAACAAACATTGTCAATTACACAGTTAAATATGGATTGAGCCCACTTGAATGAATTGTCTAATGTCAATTTTATCCAATTTTTGTTGGAAATAACAAATTGCGCTAAGTACGAGAGATTAAAAAAAAATTGAATCTTGAGGCTGATTCGAGATTGATCTCAAAACAGACGTATAATATCGATATCGAATCGGAATATTTGCAGGACACTAGTAATTTTACCATCATAATACAGAACTTTCTCAGACTGTATGTTGGGGTACCTTGTTATGAGACTACAAAGTATGCCAAAGTCAGAAATCATCATTACTCTTGCATAATAAAACAGCCAGCACTATTCTCAAAAATCGCCATTCATGAATTACATTTATTTTCAAGTTTTGTCTCAAAAATATAACTTAAAATCATTGAGCTGGCTCCTGTATGGTGTCATAAGCTATGTTTTTGAGGCAAGAAATTAAATATTTTTATACTGTACCAATGACCCAGACTTAGCTGGTGCAAACTCCATTAAATTCAGGGCCAAACACAAATTTTGCCCCCCCCCCCAATCCCCAAAATTTGCATCAAAAACGAAAATTGGATGTCCTGGTAGGTCCTCCATATTTTTACTGTACTGCACATGCGCAGTGTCAAGGAGGTCTCAAAATTTCCACAAAAATGTCATTCTTTGTTTGGCACTGTAAACAGTGTCACCTCACTGATATTTGTGCTGTAAATCTCAGTTTTAATGATGCCAGACACATAATTATGAGAGAAATGGTGGATATGAAGTGCATTTAGGATGAGGAGAGGAGAAAAACAGTGGTTTCTGATGTTCAGGGCTGTAACTTAAAAATTTTTTATGAAAATTTATTCATGTTGCCTATTTTTGAGGCATAGCCCTGTTGTTGTCATTCTTGCTATGAATATTCCATTGTTTGTTCAGTGTTTCCTCTCTCCCTTTCCTTCATTCCCCCCTAGCTATTCTCCCATGCTTTTGGCTTATTTTTGTAATCTTTATTACTAAAAATTTCTTGGGAGTTTTGGCTTGGAAACAGAATTATTTTCTGTTCTTTCCCCATGTTTACGTCCTCACCCTAGGGGTGTTTAGATGTTTTGGTCTGCATCTGCCATCTGATGCTCTGCAGTCTCTTCTGGGGAAGGCTCTGTTTAGCATCAGATAGTGTTTAAATTAGATACTGATTACTGGGCCATGTTTACCAGTGCCTGGAGTCAGTTTTCTGGTTTGTTTACACTTTTTGTTTATGTTGACAACGGTTACTTCTGATAAGTGATTCCTTGTCTTTTGCCTTGATTATTCATAGTAAGATACATTAATATTGTCCGTAAGTGTTACATTAATTTTTTCAGAATGATTTAAAATTTTTGTCCACACATAGGCTTTTTTGGGATCCATTTGGGCTCTGGGTTCCCTTTGGGAACTTGGGCTCTTCTGAAATTTTTTTTTCAAAAATTTTTTTTCTTTTTGAATTGTTTTTTCATATTATTATAATGGATTTTTATATTATGTATCTTTGTTTACAAGGTTTATTGCGGGTACTATGATTGATTATTTTTACAATGAAAGATTATTGTTCAAATAGTAATGGAAGGAAGTCTTCCTCTGATTCTCATGATTTCTGCATTAATTGTAGTCAATGTAACCGCACTAAGCCTTGTTCTGTATGTAGCAATTGAGATGACAAACGTTGGACACATGTGTCACGGTATGTTGTTAGCGGGGAGAGGGACATGCCAGTCCTCTCTCTACAGGGTCACTCGTCAGGAACCAGAATTGGGTGATGTTTCCATGATGTCGTCTACCAGTGCATCCGTCGTCACAATCCAGAGAAGAGCTAGCGGCAAAACTGCTCATGGATATACGGCAATTGCCTAAGAGGCCCCTAGTAGGGTCGACGGCGGTGGCATCTATGTCCGCTAGCTTGCCATCGCGTCCATTTACCGAATGGTACAGCACCCGGGTTCGTCCGTTGCGGCCCAGTAAGGGAATAAGGGTGTTGCGAGCACTATAAACATTCCACAGGCACACCCAGTGACAACGGAACTTGGTTTAGGATGGAAGAAGCCTTTGGGTTCGGTCCCTAGCTCATCCAGCTCCGCACGGGCTGCGAGCGAGAGAGGTCTCTCTCTCGTACAACAACATCGCGGTCCTGATGTTGTTGTACAAAACGTTCCTCAGTCGGAGCTTATGTCCACCCCTCGGGACGCTCCGGTGTATAAACAGTCTGGAGAGAGTGTATCAAGGGCTTCTTCCTCCTCACGTCAGCACACTCGACCGCACCTTGGCTACATGACCGCCGATTTCCAGCCGGCATCACCTTCCAGAAATTCCTCAACAGCCAGGTCACGCCATCCAATAGCCAAGGATTCAAGGACGTTTGCATAAGAGAAGTATGCAAGAGACAATGTCCACGGAGCTTCCTGCGGCTAAATCACGTAAGACCACAGCTCGGCAGGACTCGTTAACCGACGTGCTATCGCAGATAGCACAAATCACAGCAGCATCCCAGCATCCGGCAGAAGCCCTATCAGAGCAGGAAGAATCTGATGATGCTGGGTCGGTGCGTTCCGCAGCTGGATCGGGAGCGGACGACCGAGATATCCAGGAGGTCCGTCAGGATAGCGAAAGGGATATGGATGAATTGGAGCTCTCCCTTTCGGAACAACACAAAATCGCCGTTGAATTAATACGGCATTTTCTATCTGATGTTGTTCCAGCAGACCAGGATGCTGCTCAGCCGGATAGGAGGCTTATAGTGCCACTGGACACCAAAATTTTTAATCGGTTTAGGGACACCGTCTGAGTTTTCATCTCAGTCCAGGAATGTCTCACGGACATTTGATCTTTTGAATGACCCTATCAATAAACTTGCTGGTAAATCGGGCAAGTCAGCCTTCCTATCGGCTAATGCTCTTAATCTTCCTTTCATTAATTCAAGGAATAGATTTGAAATGGCAGGACAGGGCATTCAGAGAGTTCCTCTGCATCTAGACGACCAGGCTGAAGACCTTGAATTATCCATGCCATCGTCTATGTCTATTCATAGCTCTACCTTGGAAACTACAATATCTTCGAATAGAGCAAATTTAGACACACTCTCGTACGCAAATCACCTTACCAGAGCATTGTCGTTATGCCTTGAAGGGCAAGAATTTCAGGACGTACAAACTTCCTTGAGAGTTATGTCAGGGGGCTATTGCCTATTCTACATATAACTCCGCCCTTTCAGTGGCTAATCTGGAGTTGGTTAGACGTGACGGAACCCTAGCTACGTCCACGAGAGTGGATAGCAAGGTGAAAAACTCTCTTAGAGTCGCTCCGGTCTCCAGAGGGCTTCTCTTTGATGGCAAGCTTTCTGCTATTTATGATAAGTTAACTAAGAAAGCTTCAGACTCTGCTTTTTAAGTCCGCTTCTAATAAGTCGGAACCAGCAGAAAAAAGTAGGCCTGGATCTTCTGGGACGAGCACGTCCAGGGGAAGTTCCTTTAGAGGTGCATACGTGCCCTCTAGGCCTTATTCTCAAGACCATCAAGGCAGCGACTCTAGCAGGGCCCGTAACGCTGGCCGTAATAATAGGTCAGACACCCCTAGGTCGACAGCGTGAGGTGCGGGTCGGGAAGACGTGGTTTCTCCTTCCGCAAGCCTCGCAGGTCCAGGAAGTGATGTGTAGACCTCAGTCGCGTTCCTGTGGATGGAAGGTTGTCGAGTTATTTACAAAATTGGGAATTGATTACGGAGGACCCTTGGGTTCAAAGTGTAATTGCAGAAGGACTGAAACTGTCCTTCAAAGGAAAACCTCTGTTAACTCGAAGTCCAAGATGGACTCAACTTCCGTCGAATATTCTAAAAAGAGACGCACTTCTTTCTGAAGTTCTGTCTCTTTTACTGAAGAATGCTATAGAGGTCGTAGAAAACCAGGAATCTCCAGGTTTCTACAGCCATCTGTTTCTGGTTCCCAAACCAGACGGCTCGTTCCGTCCCGTAATAGATTTAAGCTGGATAAATAAGCTGATTGTGGCTCCAAAATTTTATATGAAGACCATTTGATCAGTCAGAATGAGCATTCGGGTGAACGACTATGCTGCGAGCATAGACCTCAAGGATGCGTACTTTCACGTCATGGTACGTGACAGCTTTTCTCTTAGCCTTCTCTTCTGCTAGAAGAGTTAATGAGCTTCATGCTTTATCGGTAGATGATTCTCACTATCGTAGTGTTGGTAATACTATTACTTTTTCTTCTAATGTTGAATTTTTGGCTAAGAATCAGGCTCCTAATAAGTATCCTGAACCTATTGTTGTTAGGGCCCTTCCGTCTTCAGACGGGCGTAGGCCTTTACTCTGTCCTGTTAGAGCAATACGTATTTATAAACTTAGGTCTGAGTTTATTAGAAAGGGATGTAAGCATTTCTTTTTGTCTTTGATGCCGAATAGAAAGGACATTATTGTTCATTTTATTGCTAGATGGATTGAATTAACTATACATACTGCTTATGAAAAGTTATCTTCTTCTCAGCAGTCTGCTCTCAAGATTTCGGCTCATGAAGTAAGAGCTCTATCAACATCTTGGGCTTATACTAATAGTGTTGCTATTACAGATTTAATGAAGGCTGCATATTGGTCTCAGCCTTCCACTTTCACTAATTTTTATCTTAGAAATATTGAGTCCATTTTTGGAGATCTACATTGTTTAGGTCCGTTATCAGTTGCTCAGAATATCGTCCACTAAACAGTTGCAACTATAGTTATGTAGGCTTTCTGTTCCGGCAGTGACTCCGTCCTGCTGCCCTCTTTGCTCTGGGGTATTTGACCCAGGGCAAGGAGAAGGGGTGGGGGGGGGGGGGGTGCTTTATAGTGAAAAGCAAGGGAATACCTCCCCCAGAGTCACTAATTCCGAGTCGGTACCAGGATGGTTTTAAAGTGTAAAGCTAATGTTTACTCTTACTCATGTCATGTAATATTTTTAAAGTGTAGCTCGGTGTGAAGCATCTGTATATGTCATGTGTCAAACGGGCGTTAATATACAATCCTCGGACACTTTTAATGAGTATAAAGATTCTCTTTTCTCTGGACTGTCTTTATTTATTGGCTTACCTTTAAAAATAATTAGAGTAAAGGGTTATACTGGATTTTAATAGAGATCATTAATGTATTTGTGCTCAATTACGGAATGGTTTTGTGTCTTTCTTTTTTGATAAAATAAGAAAGATACATATAAATCCTATCTCTGCTTTTCTCCTTGAGGGGATAATTCTGTTATATGTAATTGAGCCTATTGAATTTCCCTTTATGTCCTGGGCCCTCCAGCCTGTTTACTATTCAGCTAAGTCTGGGTCATTGGTACAGTATAAAAATGTTAAAAAATTTATAGTAATTTATATATTTTTTATACTTACCAATAACCCAGACAGGGATGGCTTTCCCAGGAGTTGGGAACTCTTGCCTCCCCGTTGCGTACATAACACTTACCAGGCACTGGTCGTAAGAATGACATTTTGGCGGGAATTTTGAGACCTCCTTGACACTGCGCATGCGCAGTACAGTAAAAGTATGGAGGACCTACCAGGACATCTAATTTTCGTTTTTGATGCAAATTTTGGGGATTAAGGGGGCAAAATTTGTGTTTGGCCCTGAATTTAATGGAGTTTGCACCAGCTAAGTCTGGGTCATTGGTAAGTATGAAAAATATATAAATTACTATAAATTTTTTAACTTTTTAGCTGTTCAACGATTTTGTTTGGCATGTATCTTTACTAACTGTGTTGATTATATTTTGATGCTTGGGCAGTGCTGCATACATTTTTTTGGCCAGCATTCATCATATTTATTTCAGAAGCAAAATTTAAAATGTATAAAACCATCACAGGGTGTGATTTTAGCAGTATCATATCGCGATTTGCAATGCAATATGGCATATACATTTATTTATTTATTTATTGGTGTTTAAGGTCACATACTTATGCACAATGGCTAATCGTGACCGTGACAGTTTTACGGGTGGAGGAAGCCGGAGTACCCGGAGAGAACCACCGAGCAACGACGAGCAGCTGTCAGCTCTCCAACATCGTAACTCTGAACTCTGCACCGCAGCACAGGCAGGGTTAGATTGGTTGAAGACATGCGCACCATCGACGTGCAGTACGCCTCAGTACACAGCGTCATCGTGCCCCCATGTAGGCAATCGGGGTGAAGTGTCTTGCCCAAGGACACAACGCGGTTGCCGCAGGTGGGATTCGAACCAAGGACCCCTCGGCTTGCAGCCTGCTCCTCTACCAACTGAGCCACCGCGCCCCCCGGCATATACATTGATACAGTATTGTTATTCTCCTCATGAAATGCGACACAATTCTCATGTATGTACAAAATAAATACGAAAAACAATCAGAAAGTGATTTGGGGGGTGGGGGGGGGGGTGGTTCTGTGGGGGGATGTTTTGTACTTGAACACCAAACAGGTAGTTTTTTTAATATAACCCCAAACTTGTAGTATCTTAACTTTTGAGTGACTAAATAAAAAAAAAAAGGCCAGTGATACCATATGGTTTGATATAAAGGAAAATTGTTTAAACCTCCAAAGGTGTTTTCCAAAAGTGTTTTAGCAATGTTTATCACTCAAGGGAGGTTATTCTGGTGTTGGACATCACAAGAATGTTTGCTGGTAATCTCAAGAACTCACGTTGATTTCCATGCCAGATCAGCTTTTTTTTAATTAAGTTTACACCTATAAACAAGATATTTATTGGGAAATTATAATAATTAGTTTGTTAATAAATGATAGTGTGATATTATATGGAAAATTCAAAAATGCAAGTTATTTTCTAAGTAAATTAAAATTTGTGAACCGCAAGGTAGCAAAACGATCTAGAATCAATTTTGTGATAGCGCTCTATAAAATGGAGGTAAAAAATAATAAGAGTATTATTTATTTAAAAATCTCTTATTTTTTATCTTGATTTTAGTTTTTAGTTCACCTGACTTTCAGTCAGGAGAGCTATAGTGATCACTCACCGCCCGTCGTCCATGAACATGGTGTTTGCATCTTCTCCTCCTAAACTGCTGAACCAATTTAATTGATATTTGAGATAATAGTTTGTTATTACATCGCATTTGATTTTGTTCAAATCAAGTTGACCCGCCCCTTGGTAGGTGTGCTTAAATCTTAAAAAAGTGTGCTTAAATCTTAAAAAATCTTCTTCTCATGAACCAGCAGTAACAGAGACTTGATATTTGGAGGGCAGCTTCCTTTTGAGGTGCAGACTCAGATTTGTTCATGATAAGTTTGTGGAGCTATATTTGCCATCGTTATGGGAGTGGCAAGAATTTTTGCCCCTCCCAAAATTTTTATTTCCACACCGAGAGGCAGATTTGGACCAAATTTGATATGAGAGCTTATTGGGTCATAAGTACTTAATTTATGCCCAAATTTTTGTTCCTGTCACCCCATGGGAACTGCAGGAGCTAAAAATAGAAAAAAATTAAAATGCCCATATCTCCAAAACTACAAGGCACTGAGAATTCTTATTTGGTGTGAAGCTTCCTTAGGACCAACAGAATGGACTGGTAAAAAAAATTGCTATCGATTTTATCATGGGATACTTTTCTGGGACTTTGAAAAAGTGCTGAGTCAGCATTTTTTAACACGGTGGGTAATGGGAAAAACATTTAAGACTACTTTTCTCCCAAACCACTGCTCCAAAAGCTTTCAAACTTCACATATGGCATCTTTGGAAGATTGTTCACATGTTTTTTTAAATCAATTCCCAGGGTCCATATTTGGGCTCTCTAGCAGTATGAGGAATATTCTTTAAAAATCTTCTTCTTCAGATCTACCAATAAGAATCTTTTGATATTTGGTATGCAGCATGGTTAGGGAGGTGAGATTCAAGTTTGTTCAAGCCAAGTCCCTGGGTTCATATTTAGGCTGAAAATTTGGGGTCCCGTTGCGGACTTAGAAATTTTGGACCAAAATCCAGAAAAATTTTTTTTTTTGTCTTTTTATGCGTTTCGGTCAATTTTAAGAAAAAAATTTTTTTTTTTTTTATACACTGAATATTTGGGGGCTGGGTGGGACTTGGAAAATTTTGGACCAAAATCTGGAAATAAGTTTTTTGGTTTTTTATGCGTTTTGCTCAATTTTAAGAAGAAAAAAAAATTTTAGGCTGAAAATATTTTGTTTGGGACTTCAAAAATTTCTGAACAGAAATAAAAAAAAATCTGTTTTTTTTATGCGTTTATCTCAGTTTTGGGACGTAAAAGTGCAGGAACTGAAAATCGAAGGAAAATCCTGTGTATTGTGTGGGCACAACTGCTTCATCTAGTTGGTATATGCTTTTCTCAGGAGGGGCGTATGCAGCTTATTCAAGTCAAGTCCCTTGTTTGATATTTAGACTACCATGTCAGGTGAGTGCCCTCAGACCCCCTGGGCCCTCTTGTTTTTATTTTGCTTTGTGTTGTATGATTACTGTTACAATAACAACTGTCAGTGAAATCAAAATGGGAGTTCCAGTATTTAATATTAGGCTCTCACAACTGGATCTGGCGCATCAACCATTGCATCAGGGATAAAAAATAAAAACTGCCCCCCCTCCTCATTATGTTGAATGAGATGATGGATGGCATAGGTTAATTATGACCCATACACTCAGAGTGCCTCGCACAAGTTCTTATTTTAGTTCAGATGTTTCTTTTCTAACCTTTTTTTAAATGACGTTATGACATATCATGTTTCTGGCCAGAAAAGCGGCCGCTCAGGTTCAGGGAAGAGGGGTGGGTGGGGGGGGGGGGGGGGGGGGAGGGGGCGGGCGGGTGCAGGGATGAGCAATATTAAGCAGCAGCATGGCATAACATGCTAACCATGCTTGTGTGGAGTTAGTATGGTACAGAAATCTATGGACTTAATATTAGGTCGTCCATGTTTAGGGGGTGTCCCCCTCCCATAATCTCCTCCAACCTTTGGCCATTGGTGATGGTCTGGGGTAAGGGGGGGGGGGGTCTATTCAGCATTTGATATCAGCAGTGATTAAAGATTTCATGTTAAGGGAAAGTGAATCAAATTCAATGTAGGCATGTATTAGATTGCTGTGGAGAATATCGGCTGCAGACTTTTGGGATTGGGGGGGAGGGGGGGGGGGGTCATACGACCCCCATGGCCATCCCTGGCTATGCCCTTGCCATCTTGTTTGTGGCCAAAACTCCCATATTGAAATACGAAATGTCCAATTCATGCAGCTTATGGGAAAATATTTGCAAACTGTATTCATTTTTTGCATTACTGTTCCAATGTTGCAGGCCCATCTCCTTTTTTCAGTAGAGTAAATATGCTGCTGTCTGCGTTTGGAACTTTTATACTCGTAAGTTTCAGAATTAAATTAATGTAATGTCATTATTGTCTCCCACTTTTTGAAAAAAAAAACGAGAGATATTAAATTCGGGGTGTCCTTCCGTCCTTCCATCCGTCCGTCCTTTCATCCTTCTGTCCTTCTGTCCTTCCCTGTTTTTCGTTTCCAGACTCTAACTTTCCTTATAGTGACCAGATTTCGATGAAATTTGGGTAGTAGATCACTTTCATCAATTGTGGGTCCAAGTTCGAATATGGGCATTTTCCGCACATATTTAATTAAGTTGCTGAAATTTGATTGGCTGACAGTTTCCAGACTCTAACTTTCCTTAAAATCAACCGATTTCGATGAAATTTCATATATGGATTACTTTTATCAATACCTAGGTCAAGTTCGAATGTGGGAAATTTTGTACCGAAAATCTGTCCGTCTGCCCTGTGCTTCAGTGCACCTAGGACTAAAAGCTGAATTTATGAAACGATCTTCACGAAACTTCTTGAGTATCTTTGTTATCATTGTGATACCAGAATATGTGTTTTGAGGTTTGGTCCAAAATTCAAGATGGCCGCCAGTGGCCATTTTGTTCCGAAATTGGGTATAATCAGTTTTTTGTACAGAACTTCTATATGAAAGTTCATATTTGAATAAATTTCTGTGTGAATGTTTAGAAACATGCAATACATCACATATAGTACAGGTTTTGTTCTCGTGCAAAAATTATATAAATTAGGAAAAAATTGATTTAGTCAGTGCTACTACTAATACACTAAGAGCACACCTTCCGTGCTTTTCAGTTCCAGACACTAACTTTCCTTACAGTCAGTCGATTTCGATGAAATTTGGGTAGTAGATCACTTTCATCAATTGTGGGTCCAAGTTTGAACATGGGCATTTTCTGCGCATAGTTAATTAGGTCGCTTAAATTTTGATTTTGAAAATAAATCTGATAGTCACTGTCTGAAGCACTGTCTGTTCTGTCTCTTCTAAATAACTTCCACTTGCAACTCAACTATATTCCACTGGATGCATTAATTCCCCTTGAAACTTCTGCCCAGCGTGAGACATGAATTCACTGAATTTGCATGTTCATATTTAGACGCATTGGGCCATTATTAATTTATAGTGCTTGGCTCTTATAGTCAATGACGGCCCGATATGTCATGTGACTTTTACTTATTGAGCATTAATATTAATATTATAGTTGGGGAGATTGAGAAAGTGCCAGTGTGAAACATGTGGGACAGGGGAAATGAAGGCCTCCTCTGTAGAGGGGAGCGGCAAATTAATGAACGTCTTGTGTCGGAATTAAAACTTTTATTCTACGAGTAGGTTTAATTTAATTAATTAATGTAAATTACTGGTTTGTGTTATGTTATAATACCCTCAACAGTCCCAGTTTTCTCTCTGGTATAAATAATTAACATTTCCTCACTCATCTCAACAGGGACAGCCAGCTTGTTTATTACAGTGGAGACAGAAAAAGCTGCATTGCAGTCAGTGATTGACAGAATCTATTTATAGGCTGACTGATCGTAATTACCCTTGATTAACAGGATTCAGATTTTTAATGCACTGTACACGTAATGAAAAGGTTCACTGTCTAAAGGGTTAAAGATTTTCACTGTTTTAATTTATGATTTCCATTTTTTTAACAGCTCCACAAGCAATTCAGAATCTATGTTTATGAGTGCACAGACACTTACCAGATCTTTTCCTTACTTTGAAGTGAAATGCCTCCACTCTAAAGAAGAGAAATTATCAATGTTTTTTTGCATGGGAGTATGGTCTGGGTCCTTATGTGATGACAGAGATACTGCAGGTGGACAGACATATGCAAATGGTGTTGCTGAAACGTAAGTAAATAACAATTTAGTTAGCTTATTTCCAGCTGACATCAAAGGCTTTCATGCCTCTGCAATATCCTTTTGTCTTGACAGACCTGTTACTTTTTTATGTTAGAGCTCCGAGTTATCTGCCTTTAAAACTTGGTAGTTATATATATATCTGCTGATGACAAAGTCATTCGTACTTAGAAAATGCTCTTCATCTTTAGCTCTTTTCCTGATACGAAGAGCTGATGACACTTGCAAAATAGTATTTTGAATAACTTAAAAATTATTTTTTGCTTCAAAAAACATCGCTTATGATCCATCATCCGAATGAACTCACTAAGCTCATTCACATTAGTGGGTTAGAAGCTTTGGTTTTAACTCACTGAGTGGTAGAAGCCACTATCAGGGCTCTATTGAAAAGTGCTGAAAGCTGTTATACTGGCTTTACACTGTGTGTGTGTTAGCTTGTTGTTTGGCTGTAGAATACAAATGTTTGCATAAAATTGTTTGCGAACAATTTATTGAACTGTGACGTATGGCACTCGCTAATAAATTGTAAAAAAATGTAGGTATTTAGGAACAAAATCTCACAAAACAAGGCTGCTATTGCTGGAGGCATGATACCTATGAAAAATAATACTTGAGTTACAAATGGCCCTTTGAAAAATTATTAAACACACAACCATAAATGACACTTTTGACAGTCAGGATTGCCTCATGTTGGACACTTTTATGGGTGGTGGAAACCTGGAGGACCCACCGAGCAATGGCGAGCAACTGTCAGACTCCCCAACGTACTAACTCCACACAGGCAAGGTTACCATTGGTTAGAGACAAGTGCACCATCGAGGTGCAGTACACCTTAGTACACAGCACCACTGTGCCTCCACATGGGCAATCGGAATGAAGTGCCTTGCCCAAGGACACAACGCAGTCACCCCTGGTGAATATCAAACTGTGGATCTTTTGGTTTGAAGTTCAACCAGTTAATACAAACATTGAAAATAATAAAATTTGCATCGCAGTTTTTGTGAATTATGCTGACCTGGTTTGTCTGTTACATTAGATAAAGAAAGAGTTAACCCGTTACCCAATGCACACGATTTCAAAATTTATCATTTAACTGGATGAGAGCTAGATTATTTTGGTGGTCAGAATTTGTCATAATAATAAATAAATAATGGAGATAATCGTTTGACTGGACTTGCTACATGAGATAATTCATGAGAGGTGAGGGACGTTGTACAAACACGAGTGCGCGAATGCACACGATTGTTTTACAATATAGTCCCTCACCTCGAATGAATTATTTCACGTAACCAGTCCAGTCAAGCGATTACTCTGTTTATTACTTTTCATTATTAACAATAATTGTATTATTTAACCCTTTACCTAATGTAATGGCCAGTGTTATTCTCAAAAATCGCCAGTTAATTTTCATTATATTTTAATTTTTTGTCTCTAAAACATAGGTTATGACCCCTCATTGGTACAAGCTCATCGAGCTCATTCCAATGAGGGGTCATAACCTATGTTTTTGAGACAAGAGATGAAAATAATAGCTATTCAAGAATATTTTTATACTGTACCAATGACCCAGACTTAGCTGGTGCTAACTCTCAAATTCTAGGGCCAAACACAAATTTTACCCCCCAATCCCCAAAATTTGCATCTAAAACTGAAAATTACATGTCCTATATGGTTCTTCATACCTTTTCTCCACTGCGCATGCGCAGTGTCAAGGAGGTCTCGAAATTGGCACTGAAAGTCATTCTTTGTTTGGCCCTTCATCAGTTCACATCTGACTGATATTTGTGCTTGTAAATCTCAGTTTAAATGATGCCAGACACATAAATATGAGAGAAATGGTGGATCTAAAGAGGAAATAGAAGGATGAGAGGAAAATTCAGTGGCAGGAAATAATCAGGGCTGTAACTTAAAATTTTTTTAGGAAATTATGTTATGTTCCCTAATTTCGAGGCATGAGCCTGTTGTTATCATTCTTGCTATGAAAGTTCCACTGCTTGATCAGTGTTGCCTCTCTCCCTTTCCTTTATTCCCCCCTTACTATTCTCCCATGCTTTTGGCATATTTTTCTGTAATAATTATTACTAAAATTTCTTGGGAGTTTTGGCTTCTTAACAGAATGAATTTCTGTTCTTTTCCCCATGTTGACGTCCTCACCCTTGGGTGTTTAGGCGTTGTGATCTGCATCTACCATCTGATGTTCTGCAGTTTCTTCTATGGAAATCTCTGTTTTGCATCAGATAGTGTTTAAATTGGTAACTGATTTCGGGCCATGTTTATCAGTGCCTGGAGTCATGTTTCCGGTTTTTGTACAACTTCTTGTTTACATTGACAACGGTTACTGCTGATAGTGATTTCTTGTCTTTACATTATTTTAGACATAGCAAGATACATTAATATTGTATGTAAGTGTTGCATTAATTTTTTGAAATGTTTTAAAAAATTTTATCCCCACTTAGGCTTTTTTGGGATCCATTTGGGCTCGTTGTTCCCATTGGGAACTTGGGCTCTTCTGAAAAATTTTTTCAAAAATTTTTTTTTTTGAAAATTATTTTCTTTCAAAGGTTATAATGGATTATGTTATGTTTATGTATCTTTATTTCAAGGGATAGTGCGACTAATATGACTGTGTATTTTTTCTTGATGAAAAAATATTTTTTATTTATAATGCGAGGATATCTTTCTCTAATTCTCAGGTTCAATGTATTCGCACTAATTCCTGCTTTGTGTGTGTTGATTGAAATGACAACGTTGGAGGCGTGTGTCACGATATTGTGTTTGCGGCAGAGGGGTTCATACCGGTCCTCTCTCTGTAGGGTCACTCTATATTATCATTTTATTTTTCAGAATTCAGAGTGATGTTTTCGTGATGTCTTCAACAAGTGTGTCTCTGTCGTTGCAGTGTTAGGGCTAGCGGCTAAGTGCTCAGGGTAATACGACAATTGCCGAAGAGGTCCCTAGTAGGATCGAAGGCATTGATCGTCCGCTAGTCCGCCCGGTGTAGCAACCATTCATCGAATGGCTCAGCAGCCGGGTTTGTCCGTTACGGTTCTGGGAAGCAGTGTGGGTGATGCGAGCACTATAAACTTGGAACGTGCACACCCAGCAACGACGGGTCCGAGGATAGTTTGGAGGAAGCCTGTCAGTCTAGTAGCTAACTCGTCCAGGTCTATCCGGACCGCGAGCGAGAGAGGCCCCCTCTCTCTTACAACTACATTTGAGCCGCAATGTTGTTGTATGTTTGTTTGTTAGTCGGAACATACGTCCAATCCTCCTTTTCGGGACATTCCGTCATATACACAGTCCGAACTGGCTGTGTTATGGGCTTCCTCATCCTCATGTCAACACACACCACCGCACCTTGGCTTGTGACCACAGAGTTCCAGGGGATGTTCGCATATTATATAAATGCAGGAATGAACGTTCCTAGAGCTTCTGCTTTGCCGACCAGGGAATATTGTCGACCAGGTTACTTCATCTGTTAGCCAAGGATATGAGGTCTTTCCTGTTGGGACGTTCGCATATTATATAAATGCAGGAATGAATGTCCCTGGAGCTGCCAGTGGATATTATGTTAATCACGGCTCCACAGACCTAATTCAGGAATAAGAATGCGGTGATTTTCTGTGATGTCTTCAAAAAGTGTGCTTCCGTCGTCACAGTCAAATGAAGAGCTAGCGGATAAGTGCTCATGATATTACGTCAATTGCCTAAGAGGTCCCAAGTAGGATCGACGGCTTTGGCGTCCGCTAGCTCGCCCGGTGTAGCATCCATTCATCGAATGGTTTGGTAACCGGGTTCGTCCGTTGCGGTCCAGGAAGGAGATTTGGGTGATGCGAGCACTATAAAATATACTACGTGCACACCCAGTGACGATGGATACGAGGAGGGTACGGAGGAAGCCTATAAGTCTGGTTCCTAGCTCATCCAGGCCCACCCGGGCTGCGAGTGAGAGAGGTCCCTCTCTCGTACAACAACATCTGAGAACAGATGTTGTGGTACAAATGTTTCTCATTCGGAGCATACGTCCACCGCTCGGGACGCTCCGATATATAGACAGTCCGGAGAGACTGCTCTAATGGCTTCCTCATCCTCACGGCAGCGCACACGACCGCACCTTGACTAAGTGACCACTGTTATCTAGCCAGTCTCACCGACCAAGGATTTCACGGCGACCAGGTCATGCCATCCGATAGTCAGGAATACGAGGCCTATAGACTCCGGATGTTCGCATAAAAAATATGCAGGAGTTAACGTCCAGGGAGCTTTCAGCGGCTAAGTAAGGTAAGACCGCTGCTCCACAGGTCTCCGTAATGGACGTGCTATTACAAATAGCACAAATTATCGCAGCATCCCAGCAGATGACAGAATCTCTGTCGGATCAGGATTTATCCGATGATGCTGGGTCGGTACGCTCCGCTGAAGCATCAGGTACGGACGACCGTGAATTTGAAGTGGTCCGACAGGATGGCAAAGGGATACCGAGGAGTTGGATTTTTTCCTTTCGGAACAACATAAAGTTGCCGTAGATATCATCAAGCGTTATCTTTCAGAAGTTGTTCTGTCGGACCAAAAGGCTGCGATGCCGGATAAGAAACTGTTAGCATCACTGGACACGGAATAATTTTATCGGTTTAGGGACATCGTCCCTGAGTTTCCGACACAGTCCAATAATGTCACAAGAACATTTGAACTATTGTAGGACGCCATATATAAGCCTGCTACCAAAATGAGCAAGTCAGGTTTCTTATCGGCGAATGCTCCACATCTGCCTTTCATCAATTCAAGGAATAATTTCGAAACGGCAGGACAGGGCATACCGAGAGGTCCTCTGCGTCTAGACGATCAGGCTGAAGACCTAGAATGATCTATACCGTCGTCTATGTCAATTTCAACCGCGATGTTGGAAACGACAATATTGTCTAATAGAGTTATCTTAGACGCATCATCGTACGCAGATCACCTTACTAAAGTGTTTTCATTACGCCTTGAAGGGAAAGAATTCCAGGATGTACTATCTTCCTTAAGAGTTCTTTCGAGGGCCATGGCTTATTCCATGTATAACTCCACCCTTTCAGTGGTAATCTGGAGTTGATTGACGTGACGTGGCCCTAGCTACATCCACGCGTGTGGATAGTAAGGTGAATAACTCTCTCAGAGTCGCTCCGGTCTCCGGAGAGCTTCTCTTCAACGGCAAGCTTTCCTCAATCTATGATCAGATTACTAAGAAAGCTTCTGTTTCTCTGCTATTCAAATCCGCTTCTAAAGGTCGGATTCAGCAGAGAAGAGTAAGACAGGCACTTCTTGGAAGAGTATGTCCAACGGATGTTCCTATAGAGGTTATATGTGTCCTCTAGGTCTTATTCTAGAGACCGTCAAGGCAGCGACTCATGCAGGGGACGTTTTACTGGCCGCGATATCCGGTCAGATGTCCTTAGGTCAACGGGGCTAGGTGCGGGTCGTGGAGGATGTGATTTCTCCTTCTGCATGCCTCGCAGGTTCAGGAAGTGATGGTATGCACCTCTATCGTGTTCCGGTAGGCGGAAGACTGTCGAGTTTTGATATCAATTGGACGTCAATTATGGACAACCCCTGGGTTTGAGGGGTATTTTCGGAAGGACTAAGAATATCCTTCAAACAAAAATCTCCGTTAACTTGAAGTCCAATGGACTCAGATTCCGTCAAATCCGCAGAAAGGAGACGCTCTTCTATTAGAAGTACAGTCTCTTCTGGAGAAGAGCGTGGTAGAGGTCGTAGAAGACCAGGAATCTCCAGGTTTCTACAGCCATCTGTTTCTGGTTCCAAAACCAGACGGCTCGTTCCGTCCAGTCATAGATCTGAGCTGGATAAACAAGCTGATCGTGACTCCGAAGTTCTATATGGAGACAATTCGATCGGTCAGAGCGAGTATTTGGGTGAACGACTATGCTACGACCATAGATTTCAAGGAGGCGTACTTTCATGTCATGGTACATCAGACATTCAGAAAGTATCTGTGCTTCGCAGTTATAGGAGCTGTGTATCAGTTCCGAGCGATGTGCTTCGGTTTGAATCTAACTCCCTGTGCTTTCACTAGAATAATGAACTTGGTAATGACTAAAAGAGAACATTTCTGAGCTCATTCGTCTGTGGTAACGTTGGCCTACCTGGACGACATTCTTCAGAGGTACGGCAACGAGTTAACGCTTCAGAACGATGTGCAGAATCTACTTCTATTACTCCGACATCTCGGTTTTATAATAAACGAGGAGAAGTCGGATCTGGTGCCGTCCAAGTCATTCACCTACTTGGGAATGAGCTTCGAGACGCACAATAATCTCGTTCGTCTGCCGTTAACCAGAGCGAAATTAATCAGTTGTTAAGCTCGCTATTGTCTTCACTCAGACAAAGTTACAGCGAGAGAATTCATCAGACTGATAAGGTTGTGTGGAGCTGCTGCAGATTTTATTCCAATGGGGCGGCTACGCACTTGTCCTCTCCAAATCTTTTTGACTCAAAAAGAACTAGAGTTGGAGGGTGAAGATTCTTTCGCTCGTTATGGACATCCTCTTGTAAAGTCAAGTGAAACAGATTCAGACTTGGGCAGATATTCAGTGGTTTATTCAGGGAAATAAGTTCCACTGCAATTGCCGGATCCGAGTTTTACAGTTTTGACGGATGCCAGTTAAATAGGTTGGGACCCAACATTGAGCCCAACGGTTTTTAAGTGCCAGGGTCCTTAGGATCTATATTTACTAATCAAGCACATAAACATCAGGAATTGATGTTATTTTGGCTTGCGTTACGTCATTGCATGAATGTTATCCAGAATGCCCACAGGCAATTCTGTCCGACAATTCGACGGTATAAGCGTATTTTCGGAACTAGGGAGGTACTCATTCCATTCTGTTATTCACTGTAACGGAATGAATCCTTCTGTTGGTACTAGAACATCAAGTTCTCCTATCGGTCCATCGTATTCCGGGTCGTCTGAACGTGTTAGCGGACTCCCTTTCACGAAAGGGCCGCTTGTTGCAGTCAAATGGACTTTTAACAACGAGTATTTAATCAGATTTGCTACCTATGAGAGCGGCCAATGATGGACTTATTTGCGATGCATCTCAACAATCAGTTGCAAGTGTATGTGTCAACATGTTGGGATCCTCGAGCGTTTGCAGTTGACGCTCTATCCATCCCATGAGACGGGATAATAGGATATGGGTATCTTCCAGCGCCGTTGATTCAGTAGATATTGCTTAAGTTAAATAATCTCAATGCAATTCTGTTGGTAGCACCTCTGTCTCCACAAAGACCGTGCATTAATCTATTCAGGTGTCTGTTGTGGCTTATGCCGTGGAAGCTTCCTCCACATTTCGATCCATTCTATAGCTGATGGATTGTATTAGCTTTCAGTACTGCTTATGATAATATCTTCAACACAGCAGTCTGCGATTAAGATTTTAGCTCTTGAAGTAAGAGTTTTTTCTACTTCAGAGGCTTATGCTAATAGCGTTGCTATTACAGTTTTAATGACGGCTGCATATTGGTTTTAGCCTTTCACTTGCACGAATTTATACCTCAGAAATATTGAGTCCATTTCTAGAGACCGGCATTGTTTAGGTTCGTTATCTGTTGCTCAGAATGTCGTCCACAAAACAGTTGCAACTATAGTTGTGTAGGCTTTTGGTTCCAGCAGTGACTGTGCTGCCACCCTCTTTGCTCTGGGGTATTTGACCCAGGGCAAGGGGAAGGGGGGGAGGGTGTTCCCTTAGGTCACCTGCTTTATAGTGAAAAGCAAGGGAATACCTCCCCTAGAGTCAGTAATTCTATTCGGTACCAGGATGATTTTTAAAGTGTAAGATAATTTTTTACTCATCCATGTAATATTTTTAAGTGTACTTCGGTGTGTAGTATTTGTATATGTCACATATCATGCAGACGTTAATATACAATTCTCGGTCACTTTTAATGAATTTAAGAGTCTCACTTATCTGGACTACTTTATTTATTGGCTTTCCTTTAAAAATAATTGCCATGATGGATTATACTGGAGGTTAATAGACATCAGTGATGTTATTATGCTCAAGTACAGAATGGTGTTGTGTCTTTCTCGTTTTGATGCAAATAGAAAGATACATGTAAAGCCTATTTCGACCTTTCTCCTCGAGGGGATAATTCTGTATATATATAGTTGAGTTATTGGATTGCTTTATGTCCTAGGCCCTCCAACCTTTTTACTATTCAGCTAAGTCTGGGTCATTGGTACAGTATAAAAATGTTGAAAAATTTATAGTAATTTATATATTTTTTATACTTACCAATGACCCAGACGGGGATGGCCCTCCCATGAGTTGGGAACTCATACCTCCCCGCTGAGTACATAACCCTTTTCCAGGCACTGCTTGTAAGAATGACTTTTAGCGCCAATTTCGAGACCTTCTTGACCCTGCGCATGCACAGTGGAGGAAAGGTATGGAGGACCATATAGGACATGTAATTTTCGGTTTTAGATGCAAATTTTGGGGATTGGGGGGGGGGGTAAAATTTGTGTTTGGCCCTAGAATTTAAGAGTTAGCACCAGCTAAGTCTGGGCCATTGGTAAGTATAAAAAATATATAAATTACTATAAATTTTTTAACTTTTTTGGCAAGTGTCATCTGCTTTTCTTATTAGGTAAAGGGTTAAAAAAACAAAAAACAATGACGTCCCCATTACATCCACGGCAAAGCGTCTTCGTTTGCGCGCACGGATACATGACCCAATTGTTGATTGCATAATTCACTTGTGAAGTTATCGTTTATATTATCAAACCCAGATATCCCAGTAAATCACACTTTGGAAAGTAATAAATAATAATAATTAATTTTATATAGTGTAAAACCACCAAGGGTGCTGTAAAATGCTTTACAAATTGTAGAACACAAGCTATGAAATAAATGATTTGAATAAATGAGTTTTAAGCTGCTTCTTGAAAGCAAGTAAACTTGGCTGTGACCGAAGATGCGGTGGCAATGCATTCCAGAGTCTTGGACCAGCAACCAAGAAGCCTGCTTGCTTGCCAATGCAGATCACATAAAAGGTACGGCCAGTAACAAATGGTCAGAAGAACAAAGACTGTGTATCAGTATGCAGCAAGAGAGAAGCTCACACAGGTATGCAGGCGCAAGACCATGAACACATTTAAATACCAGCATGAGAATTTTAAAATGTACTCTACTTTGGACTGGAAGCCAGTGTGGATTCTTCAAGATGAGAATGATATGGTCAAAGCGAAAGCACCACTGATAATTCTAGCAGCAATATTCTGAAAGAATTCTCTGCAATTGCTGCAGCAATGTATGTGGCAGACCAAGGAAAAGAGATTTGCAATAATCCAAATGAGAGATTATGAAGGAGTGAACCACAAGCTGCTCCAAAGTTTTACCACTGAGGAATGGACAGAGTTTGATCAGCTTTCCGAGTTGCCAGTAGAGAGTTTTACTGATGTTCTTAATAAGAGATTCAAGGGTGAGATTAGCATCAAAAAGCACCCCATTATCTCTAGCAAGTGACCAGAGCTGTCGAATCACTAACATCAACTGACTAAATAGGAGAAGGGAAAGATGTTCACTTTCTTGTAATGACCAATACCTCTGTTTTGGAATCATTCATTTTGAGCTGCTAACTGGACATCCTCTGTCTGATGTAGTTACATCTTTTCATTTCAGACACACTACCAGCTGTTTCAGAAACATTAGTTGGATTGAATGTCAAGTAGAGCTGGGTGTCATCAGTGTAAAGATGGTATGGCACGCCAAAATCTCTCAGCATTTGTCCAAGTGATTCTGTGGATATGATGAATAATATGGGTCCAAGAACTGAGCCCTGTGGTACTCCGCAGTTCAATGCTTCACTTTCAGATTTAACGTCCTCAATATGGATTTGTTGAGAATGATGTTCAAGATAACTATGAAACCATTTTAAAACAGCCCCAGTAACCACATGTTGTTTCAAAATATCGATTAGAAAGTTGTGACCTACTGTATCAAATGCAGTCGAAAGGTCCAGAAGTACGAGAAGAACAGCATTCCCCTCAGAGAGACACAAATGATGTCATTGTGCACTCTTATGAGGGCTGTTTCTGTACCATGGTTGGATTTGTATGCCATTAAAGGGTTCTACTAGACCATTAACCCTTTACCTAACGTAAAGGCCAAAACCGGCCAGCGCAAATCTCAAAAATCGACAATTTTCATTATTTTTTTCCTTTTTTGTCTGAAAAACATAGGGTTTTTTTTCCAACGAGGGGTCATAACCTATGTTTTTGAGACAAAAAATGAAAAAAATTAGTTATTCAAGAATTATTTTTCCAAGTGTCGTCTGCTTTTCAGGTTAGGTAAAGGGTTAACAGATAGATGCTTGCTAAGTTGACTGACAACAATCTTTTCAATGATTTTAGAAACAAATACCAGGTTTGATACAGGTTTGTAGTTCTTCAGGTTATTGGGGTCAAGTGATGGTTTTTAGCTCACCAACGAAGTTGTGTGAGCTTATGTCATGATCCAAGGTGCGTCGGTGTCACGTACAACACTTTTGTTAAAGTTATTGTACCACTCCACTCTGGCTTTCAGCCCTGTTACTATGTACCTCATACTGTGTTTCTATGGCTTATAAGTACCCACAGACCCTCAACCAGTGATATTTTATTGATTTTTAGTGTTTTTGCAATGTTTTGTCAGTGTGGACTTGAAAATTTCTGACCTGTTTTGCTGTATATGAGTGGAGGCTACCACTGGTATGCTGTGGCTTTCATACTTCATATATGTGTTAAATGTATCAATATAAGATGACATTAACCCTTGGCTGGACATTTTTCGGCGATTTTTTACTTTTTTAATGCAATGTTAGACTTTTTTATCAGTGTGGACTTGGAAAATTTCTGACCTGTTTTGCTGTATATGAGTGGAGGCTACCACTGGTATTCTGTAGCTTTCATATTTCATATATGTGTTAAATGCATCAATATAAGATTACATTAACCCTTGGCTGGACATTTTTTGGAGATTTTGGACTTTTTTAATGCATTGTTAGACATTTTCGTCAGTGTGAACTTGGAAAATTTCTGACCTGTTTTGCTGTACATGGGTGCAGGCTACCACTGGTATGCTGTGGCTTTTAAACTTCATATATGTGTTAAAAGCATCAATATAAGATGACATTAACCCTTAACAGACATTTCTTATCAACCTACCATTCAATTGTTTACAACAGGCTTGCATTACAATCCCTATCTCCGAAAAATTAACTCTATTTTCTTCTTTCCCAAGTGATTTGGGAAAGAAAAGTGGTTCAAAACCACCAAGAAAAAATAAGCCAAAACTGGGTCGAGTGCGACTGGCGCACACCCAGTAGGGGACACTCTTCTCCTTGTACTAATCCACAGCTTCCGGAACCAGTGTGCAGACGTATTACCATTATCTCTCTGCTGTGGTCTCTCAGCCATCAAGCCCAGCAGGGTTTGATTTGGATTCAGATGTCAATGGTGGGGTCACCATGGACTCTGTTGCACTTCCGTCCATGCACTCTGGTCCTTCAACCAGTTTTGTGGGGCCGGCATATTTTTGTGCAGCCTTGACCTTCTGCCCCTCAGAGGTACGCTGCGACTCTCCTGAGTTCCAGCACTTCAGATCCTCGGGGTATTCATACCCCTATAAGCATTTGTATTCAGATGTTTCAGCTGCCACCACTCGCCCCGCATTGGGTGTTCTAGAGGATCGTGACCATTCACTGTTTTAGAGGGTCAGATGCAAAGCCACTTTGCCGGGCCATTCCCACGTAGAACTGGCAGATACGGGTTGTGAGCTTAGGGAGGCCCATCCTTGCTCACTCGGGTTCTTTCCAAGAGCCTTCCCTTTTTCCTCCAGCGCGGCTTTTAGTGGCTTCCAGGCACCCTCCGCAGCACCGCCTCCTGGGCTTGGAAGCAGGCCACTGCTTTCTGATCCCCCTGGTGTTCCTACACCATGGGAGGCATCGGCTGGTATGCCCGACCTGGGCTTTGTGTCTTCCGACTCAGGCGATGGGTCAGACACACCTGATGTTGAGAGCCATCAGTCTTCTGACTTGGGGGCAGCTCTTGATTTGTGTTTGAGTTCCTTCAAACCATCAGACCAGCTGGAGGTTTCAGCCAAGCAGCAATCATCAGTCATGCTGCTACAGCCTGTGGAGCAACCTGCTTCTGGGCGCCTTTGACAGTACCAGTCGGTACAAGTGGTCGAAGCTTTTGCAGCATTGGACTCAAAGCTGAATTCCAAGGCTATGAAGACTTCATTATTCACTAGGCTGATACCTTTTTGCCCCCTGTGCATTATCATTCCTACGATTCCGCCAATCCGTTTGTCTGCAAGACTTTGACAGTCTTGGATCAGAACTCCAAGCCCAAGTCGGCTGTTATTCCTATGGCGACTTTGTTGGGCTTATCCATGGAGATGCTAGGCATGCTTTCTCTCTCAGATCCCGTTGTCTCTGCCTTGGCTACTTATCTGCCTCCAGATAAGTTTGACGACATACAGGCTCCTTTGCGTGTGATCTCTAAGATGCTCTTGCATCTTACTCACACGCATGCCTGTAACACAGCTATTTTGGAATTAGTTCGCTGGGATGCTGTGTTGTTCACAAGTTGTTCCCTTCCTGAAGGGCAGGGCACTGCTCTTTGATCCGCTTCTTGGTGGGTCCGCAACTATTCCATGATTCCGTGGCGATGTCCTGCGTCATTCCAAAGATCATCTGCTTCGCCAGCTTGATCCGCCTTCTGTTGGAGGTCGGGGCTGTTTCAAGCCTAACAAATACCCTTCTGCTTCCTCTGTGAAGCCAGGGGCTGATCCTCCTGCTTCTGCTTCTTGTGGTAAGGGTAAGCATCGGCAGTCCAGAGGGAAGTCTCAGGATCCTTCATCTAGCAGAGGAGGTGGTTTCTTCTCTCATAGGCCTTGCCGAGGCTTTAAATGAAGGTCGTTACCTCGATTCATCCCAGGTTGGAGGAGGGATATCTGAGTTTGCAGACTGTTGGGCTGTGATCACATCCTATCCTTGGGTGTTGGATGTTCGGTCCAATCTGTGGATATCCTTTCAGAGGCACCCCACTGTCAAGAGTGCCTCTTCCAACACAAGTTCCTTTAGACGTTTCACTTTTGGAACTTTTGATCACAGAGATAGACAATCTCCTGTCAAAGGGGGTGATCAAGGTCGTCAAGACCATTCATTCAGTGGGATTTTATTCCCTCCTGTTCTTGGTGCCGTAGAATGACAGGTGACTCCGACCGGTTATCAATCTGAGTATCCTGAACCAGTCTATTATTACTCCCAAGTTCAGCATGGAGACTTTCAGGTCGGTTTGCTGCTCCATTCACCAGGGAGATTTTGCTTCCAGCATTGACCTGCGGGACACTTACTTTCACGTTCCGATTCATCGGACATCGCGAAAGTATCTCAGGTTCGCTTTTCTCGGGCGAATATTTTTATACTCTACCATGACCCAGACTTAGCTGGTGCTAACTCCTTAAAATCAAGGGCCAAACACAAATTTTGCCCCCAATCCCCAAAATTTGCGTTAAAATCTGAAATTTCAATGTCCTATATGGTCCTCCATACTTTTTATCTACTGCGCATGCGCAGTGTCAAGGAGGTCTCGAAATTGGCGCCAATTGTCATTCTTTCTTTGGCCCTAAATTCAGTAACACCTCACTGATATTTGTGCTGTAAATCTCTTTTTAAATGATGCCAGACACATAATTATGAAAGAAATGGTGGATCTAAGGAGGAAATAGAAGAATGAGAGGATGAAACAGTGGCAGGATGTAATCAGGGCTGTAACTTATAATTTTTTTACGAAATTATTTCATGTTCCCTAATTTCGGGGCATGGCCCTGATGTTGTCATTCTTGCTATGAATTTACCATTGTTTGTTCAGTGTTTGCTCTCTCCCTTTCCTGTATTCCCCCCTTGCTATTCTCCCATGCTTTTGGCATAGTTTTTCTAATTTTTTTTACTAAAATTTCTTGGGAGTTTTGGCTTGGTAACAGAATAATTATTCTGTTTTTCCCCATGCTTACGTCCTCACCCTTGGGTGTTTAGGCATTGTGATCTGCATCTACCATCCGATGTACTGCAGTTTCTTCTCTGGAAGTCTCTGTTTTACATAGGATAGTGTTTAAATTGGTGACTGATTTTGGGCCATGTTCACAGTGCCTGGAGTCATGTTTCCTGGTTTTTGTACACTTTTGTTTATGTTGACAACGGTCACCTCTGATAATGATTACTTGTCTTCTGTTTAGTTCTCCTCATAACCAGATACATTAATATTGACCGTAAGTGTTACATTAATTTTTAAAAATGTTTTAAAATTTTTGTCCATACTTAGGTTTTTTTGTATCCATTTGGGCTCATTGTTCCCTTTGGGAACTACTTGGGCTCTTCTGAAAATTTTTCAAAAAATTTTTTTTTTGAAATTATTATTTCGAAATGTTATAATGGATTATATTATATTATGTATCTTTGTTTCAAGGGTTAGTGCGAGTACCATGACTGTTTATATTTTTTCATGATGAAAGAATATTGTTCAAATTTTAATGCAAGGAAATCTTCCTCTGATTCTCATGTTCAGTGTGTTTCTTGTAGTCTATGTACTCGCTCTTGCTCAGTGTGTGCCAATTGGAATGACAAACGTTGGAGACGTGTGTCACTGTATATTGTTAGCGGTGAGGGGTCCATGCTGGTCCTCTCTCTGCAAGATCACTCTAGTTTATCAGTCTGTTTTTCAGAGGAACAAGAACAGGGTGATGTTTCCGTGATGTCTTCAAGAAGTGTGCCTCCGTCGTTGCAGTCTAACGAAGAGCTAGCAGCAAAAGTGCTCATGGAAATACAACAATTGCCTAAGAGGTCCCTAGTAGGATCGACGGAGTTGTTGTCCGCTAGCTCGCCCGGTGTAGCGACCATTCATCGAATGGCTCGGCAGCCGGGTTCATCCGTTGCAGTCCAGGGAAGCAGTTTGTGTGATGCGAGCACTATAAACATTGAACATGCACACCCAGCGACGACGGATCTGAAGATAGTACAGAGGAAGCCTGTCAGTCCGGTAGCTAGCTCGTCCAGGTCCACCCGGACCGCGAGCGAGAGAGGACCCTCTCTCTTACAGCAACATCTGGGACCAGATATTGTTGTACATGACGCTAGTCAGTCGGAGCATACGTCCACTCCATCTGCTCGGGACACTCCTTTACATAGACAGTCCACAGCGACTAGTCTATCGGCTTCCTCATCCTCACGGCAGCACACATGACCGCACCTTGGCTACGTGACCACTGATATCCAGCCAGCTCTGCTAACCAGGGATTCCACGTCAACCAGGTCATGCCATCTGGTAGCCAGGGATACGAGGCCTTTACAATCGGGACGTGCGCATAAAAGAAGTATAGGGGAGTCAACGTCCCAGAAGCTTTCAGCGGCTAAATCATGTAAGACCGTGGCTCCACAGGCCTCCGGAATGGACTTGCTATCGCAGATAGCTCATCTTATCACAGCATCCCAGCAGCCGTCAGAAACCTTTTCTGATCAGGAATTGTCTGAGGAAGCTGGGTCGGTTCGTTCTGCTGCAGAGTCAGCAAGGGACGACCGCGATTATCAAGTGGTCCAGCCGGATGGAGAAAGGGATTCAGAGGAATTGGAATTTTCCATTTCGGAGCAACATAAGGTAGCCGTAGATTTCATCCGGCAATACCTTCCTGATGTTGTTCCTCCGGACCAAAATGCTGCATTGCCGGATAAGAGACTGATAGCGTCACTGGACACAGACGTTTTCGGCCGGATTAGGGACACCGTCCCTGAGTTTCCGACCCAGTCCAGAAATGTCTCATGGACACTGGAATTTTTGAATGATGCTATATTCAAACTTGCCTCCAAGACGGGTAAGTCCGGTTTCTTATCGGCCAATGCTCTACAGCTGCCTTTCATGAATTCAAGGAATAAATTTGAAACGGCAGGACAGGGCATTCCGAGAGTTCCTCTGCGTGTGGACGACCAGGCTGAAGACCTAGAATTGTCTTTGCTGTCGTCTATGTCTATTCCAGCCACGACGTTGGATACGACAATCTCGTCTAACAGGATCAGCTTAGATGCATTATCGTACGCAGATCAGCTTACCAGAACGTTATCATTATGTCTCGAAGGAAAAGAATTCCAGGATGTTCAAACTTCCTTAAGAGTTCTTTCGAGGGCCATAGCATACTCTACGTATAACTCCGCCCTTTCAGTGGCAAATCTGGAGTTAGGTAAACGTGATGCTGCCCTCGCGTGAATCGTAAGGTGAAAAACTCTCTTAGAGTCGCTTCTCTTCGACAGCAAGCTTTACTTGATCTATGATCAAATTACTAAGAAAGCTTCAGACTCTCTGCTGTTCAAGTCCGCTTTTAAAAAGTCGGATTTAGCGGAGAAGAGCAAGATAGGCACTTCTGGAATGAGTACGTCCAAGGGAAGTTCCTATAGAGGTTCTTATAAGTCCACTAGGTCTCACTCCAGAGACCGTCAAGGTAGCGACTCAGGTAGGGGCTGTAATACTGGCTGAGGTAACCGGTCAGACGCCTATGTCGATGGGGTGAGGTGTGGGTCGTGGAGGACGTGGTTTCTCCTCCCGCAAGCCTCGCAAGTCCAGGAAGTGATGGTGCAAACCTCTATCGTGTTCCAGTGGGCAGAAGGTTATCGAGTTGCTTAACCAATTGGTTGCGATTACGGACGGCCCTTGGATTCAAGGGGTGATTTCAGAAGGGCTAAAACTGTCCTTCAAAAGAAAACCTCCGTTAACTCGAAGTCCAAGATGGACTCAGCTTCCGTCAAATCCTCAGAAGAGAAGTTTGCTTCTATTAGAAGTCCAATGTCTTCTGGAGAAGAACGCGATAGAGGTCGTAGAAAACCAGGAATCTCCAGGTTTCTACAGCCATCTGTTTCTGTTTCTGGTTCCGAAACCAGATGGCTCGTTTTGTCCAGTCACAGATCTGAGCTGGATAAACAAGCTGATCGTGGCTCCCAAATTTTATATGGAGACCATTCGATTGGTCAGAGCGAGCATTCAAGTGAAAGACTATGCTGCGAGCATAGATCTCAAGGATGCGTACTTTCACGTCATGGTACTTCCGGCATTCAGAAAGTATCTCCGCTTCGCTGTCCTAGGAGTTGTTTATCAATTCCGAGCGATGTGCTTCGGTCTGAATCTAGCGCCCTGGGCTTTCACTTGAATAATGAACTTGGTAATGACTCATTTCCGAGCTCATTCGTCTGCGGTAACGTCGGCCTACCTGGACGACATTCTTCAGAGGTTCGGCAACGAGTTAACGCTTCAGAACGATGTTTAGAATCTGCTTCAACTGCTCCGACATCTCGGTTTTATAATAAATGAGAAGAAGTCGGATCTGGTGCTGTCCAAGTCATTCACCCACCTGGGAATGAGCTTCGAGATGCACAACAATCTCCTTCGTCTGCCGTTAACCAGAGCGAAATTAATCAGTTGTTATGCTCGCTTTTGTCTTCACTCCGAGATAGTTACAGCGAGAGAATTCATGCGACTGATAGGTTTGTGCGGAGCCGCCGCATATCTTATTCTGATGTGGCGGCTACATACTCGGCCACTCCAAATATTTCTGACTCAGAATTGGAGTTTCAAGATTCATTCGCTCGATACGAACATCGTCTTGTCGAATCAAGTCAAACAAGAGATTCAGACTTGGGCAGATATTCAGTGGTTAACTCAGGGAGTTCCACTGCAATTGCCGGATCCGAGTTTTCCAATTATGACGGATGCCAGTCAAACAGGTTGGGACGTAACCTTGAGCCCAATGGATTCGAAGTGCCAGGGTCTTTGGGATCTGTAGTTCCTAAACAAGCACATAAACATCAAAGAAAGGATGTCAATTTGACTTGCGCTATGTCATTGGATGAACATTATTCAGAATTCACATGTGCAAATTCTATCCGATAATTCGATGGTTGTATATTCGGAACCAGGGAGGCACTCATTCCACTCCATTATTTAACTTAACAGAAAGAATCCTTCTGTTTGTCCTAGTGCATCAAGTTCTCCTATTGGTCCGTCATATTCCGGGTCATCTGAACGTTTTGGCAGACTCCCTTTCTTGGGGGGGGGTCGCATGTTGCTGTCAGAATGGACTCTCAACAAACGAGTATTCAGTCAGATTTGCTACCAATGGGAGCATCCGATGATAGATTTATTTGCGACGCATCTCAACAATCAGTTGCAGATGTATGTGTCGCCGTGTCCAGATCCTCGAGCATTTGCAGTAGACGCTCTCTCGATCTCTTGGGACGGAATGATAGGATATGCGTATCCTCCAGCGCCATTGATTCAGCAGATATTGCTCAAGATAAAGCTATCTCACTGCAAAATTCTGTTGGTAGCATCTCTGTCACCCCAGAGACCATGGATAAATCTACTCAGCTGTGGGAAATGCCGCAGAAGCTTCCTCCATGAGAGGATCTTCTTTCGTAGGGGAAATCGTGCACACTGCATCACAACCCGCAAGGTCTCAACCTTCACGTATTTCCATTGTGCGGTCCTTCTTGCATGGCAAGCAATTTACAGGATGAGCAGTGGACGCAATTTCTAACTGTAGGAGGACCTCCTCTTCGCTAAATTATGCTGCTAAGTGGAAGGTTTTCTATCGGTGGGATCATTCTATATTTATGATTCCTCCAGACATTGCTAATTTTCTAGTCTACCTGTTTGATGAGATCAAACTGCAGCCTGTTACCATTAAGGGTTATAGGTCTATGCTATCTGATACCTATGCACATCATGATAGCTTACAGGTTGGATCTAATGTCTCTTTATCTAAGTTAGTGAAAAACATTTCGATAAATAGACCTAGAACCCTTAGATTAATTCCTAAGTGGAATTTAGCTTAGGTTCTTCTTAAGCTAAAAGAAGCGCCATTTGAGCCTCTTGACACGGTGGACTTCAAATTCTTATCTTATAAGTCAGCTTTTCTCTTAGCCTTCTCTTCGGCTAGAAGAGTTAGTGAGCTTCATGCACTATCTGTTGATGATTCTCACTATCGTAGTGTAGGTAATACTATTACCTTGACTACTAATGTTGGATTTTTGGCTAAGAATCAGGCTCCTAATAAGTATTCGGAACCTATTGTTATTAAGGCTCTTCCATCTTCAGACGGGCATAGGCCTTTACTCTGTCCTGTTAGAGCTATGCGTATTTACAAACGTAGATCTGAGTTTATCAGAAAGGGACATAAACGTTTCTTTCTGTCTCTGCTGCCTAATAGAAGGGACATTACGGTCCATTCTATTGCAAGGTGGATTCAATTAACTATTCGTACTGCTTATGAAAAATTATCTTCAACTCAGCAGTCTGTGCTTAAGATTTTGGCGCATGAAGTAAGAGCGCTGTCTACATCTTGGGCTTATGCTAATAGTATTGCTATTACCGATTTGTTGAAGGCTGCATATTGGTCTCAGCCTTCGACATTCACAAGTTTTTATCTTAGAAATATTGAGTCCATTTCTGGCAGCCTGCGTTGTTTAGGTCCGTTATCTGTTGCTCAGAATGTCATCCACTAAGCAGTTGCAACTATAGTTATGCAGGCTTTCTGTTCCGGCAGCGACTCTGTCCTGCTGCCCTCTTCGCTCAGGGGTATTTGACCCAGGGCAAGGGGAAGGGAGGGGGGGGGATGGTGTTCCCTTAGGTCACCTGCTTTATAGTGAAAAGCAAGGGAATACCTCCTCTGGAGTCAGTAATTCCAAGTCGGTACCGGGATGGTTTTAAAGTGTAAAGCTAATGTTTAACTCATTCATGTTATATTTTTAAAGTGTAGCTTGGTGTGAAGCAATTGTATATGTCACGTGTCATACGGGCATTAATATACAATCCTCAGACACTTTTAATGAGTATAAAGAGCCTCATTTCTCTGGACTTCCTTTATTTATTGACTTTCCTTTTAAAAAATGAGTATAACGGGTTATACTGGATGTTAATAGAGATCATTGATGTTATTGTGCTCAAAAATGGTATTGTGTCTTTCTTTTTTGATACAAACAAGAAAGATACATGTAAAACCTGTTCTCCTCTTCTCCTTAAGGGGATAATTCTGTTTACATGTAATTGAGCCTATTGGATTTTCCTTTATGTCCTAGGCCATCCAGCCTTTTTTCTATTCAGCTAAGTCTGGGTCATTGGTACAGTATAAAAATGTTAAAAAATTTATAGTAATTTATATATTTTTATACTTACCAATGACCCAGATGGGGATGGCCCTCCCATGAGTTGGGAACTCATACCTCCCTGCTGATTACATAACGCTTACCAGGCACTGGATGTAAGAATGACAATTGGTGCCAATTTCGAGACCTCCTTGACACTGCACATACGCAGTGGATAAAAGGTATGGAGGACCATATATGACATTGAAATTTTGGATTTTGATGCAAATTTGGGGATTGGGGGGCAAAATTTGTGTTTGGCCCTTGATTTTAAGGAGTTAGCACCAGCTAAGTCTGGGTCATTGGTAAGTATAAAAAATATATAAATTACTATAAATTTTTTAACTTTCCAGTTCAAGGCCATGGCCTTCCATCGGACTCAGACCACGGTGACTACTTCGGTGTATCTGGATGATATCCTCCAGAGGCACTCCATTGCTGCTCTTCTGGAGTCAGATGTCGAAACACTTGAGCCTGCTCATGTCGCAGAGTCAATGAAGAGAAGTCGGTGCTGGTCCCTTCTCAGTCGTCTTGTAATCTGGGGATGGACTTCCATACTCAGCTGAATACGGTGGCGATTCCCCGTGCAAGGGCTGTGATTCTCTCGGCTTTCGCCCTGACTCTAACCCAGTCCACATCTGCAAGAGCTCAAGAGTATTCTCCAGCTGCTCGATCTCTGCAGTTCGATGACGAATCTCACTCCTCTTGGTTGGCTGCATGTCAGACCTCTCCAACACTTTCTCAGTCATTGGAGGTCGAATGTCGATCCTCTGGATCAGGTGCTTCAGTTACCTTCTTCCCTGGATGGATGTTCAGTGAATTATGCAGGGAGTTCCGTTGGACTTGCCCATGTCCAATGGTGTTCTGACAGCTGATGCCAGTGATCTCAGATGGAGCACGATGTTGGATCCTCTGGTTGTTCCCTTCATGGTGTATAGGACCAGGTTCAAACAGCTCTTCACATCAACCAGAAGGAGCTTCTTGCTGTGGATCCCCCACCTTTCAAATCATCAGGTCCTTCTGTTGTCCAACAATTTTGACAGTGGTCACTTACTTTAGGAACCAGGGCGTCACGCACTCGGTTCCCATTTACAAATGTCTTGGGATCTACTACTGCTCTCTCGGGATCTCAATGCAGGGGTGGGGGTTCATCACATTCTCAGTCACCTGAACAACCTAGATGACTCATTTCCACTGAGTGGATACTTCGCAGGGTAGTGTTCTAGTTGCTTTGCGATCTCTGGGGTCGTCCCCACATCGATCTTTTTGTGACCCGTCGGAACCCTCAGGTGTACACTTTCATGTCCCTGTGTCTAGCTTCTCTAGCTTTCGCCGTGGATGCTCTGTCACTCGATTGGAAATGTCTAGTCGGCTATGCCTTCCCACTGGTTCCAGTTCTGCCTCAGGTTCTTGCCAAGATATGAACCTGCAGTTGTTGAATCATTCTGATCGCTCCCCTGTTGCCTCAGCAGATGTGGATCAATCAGCTCTGCTCTCTGTTGGCGGCAGTTCCGGCATGTCTCCATCTGCATCACAACCTTCTTTGCCAAGGTCACCCAAGGAGTTTAGTTGTCGACCTGACTTCATTGTGCCTTCACGCATATCTTTTGTCAGCTCAAGACGAGCAGTGGTCAGGAGTGCATTTCTTCTTCAAGGCGGCACTCCATTGGTTTAGCCTATGTTGCAATTTGAAAATGGAAGGCCTTCTGTTGATGGTGTGCTGATCACTCTGTTGATTATGCCGATCCTTTGATAACACAGATTGCAGAGTTTCTGGTATATCTGTTTGATTCTGGGGGTCTCCAAACTGTTACCTAAGGGTACAGGTCCATGCTTTTGATGACCTCTTCGTATGTGGGAAAGCATTGTATCAGCACTAAACCATACCTTTCCAAGCTTATTCGGCACTTTTCTTTGAAAAGGCGTAGGATTTTGCAGCTTTCCCCAAGATGATATATTTCTTGGGTGCTGCTTTGCTTTGGGGGGTGGGGGGAGGGGACCATTCAAACCTTTATCCCAGGTGGATATGTTTTTTCTGATGGCTTTTGCCTCAGCCAGAAGGGTTAGTGAGCTTCATGCCCTCTCATTGATCTGCCCTTTCTCAGGAGCTCTGCCAACAGTGTTACTTTACCACTGATTGCTCCTTTCTGGCCAAGAATCAGATGCCAGAAACTACTCAACCTCCAATCTGTATCAGGGCTCTTCCTTCTGCTGAGGATAATCACCCTTTGCTCTATTTGTTTCGTGCAATTCGCATTTACCTCAACCGGACGCAGTTCATTAGGAAAGACAGGAAAAGATATATTTCTGTCTCGTATCCCTGGTCGACAGAAGATCTCTCCTCAATCCATTTCTAGATGGATTTGTCTTGCTATTCGCGCATCATACGCTCAGTCTAGCGACTGATGATTGTATTACCAATCGTTTTTCTGCCCACGAGTTGCGTGCATTGTCTACCTCCTGGGCTTATGATAACTCCGTCAGTTGACAGATGTTTTGCAGGCAGACTACTGGAGAAATGCTTCTACTTTCTCCACCTATCTGCATCAGTTGCAGGAGCAGTCTTTTTTCTTTAGGCCCTTTTTTCTCCTGCTCTGGCTGTCATCAACCCTAGCCATTAGGGTTCTTCCGAGGTCAGTTCCAGCCCCTGTTCTTGGTACTGTCCTTTCTGTCTGTGTGTCACACAGGGCCGTACGCCTCATCTCCAATTGTCATTTACCAATGGGTGTGATGCTATGGTTTTATTGGCCTAGGGAACTCTTCTTCTGTCCACGGTTCCAGCGCAGTCAGGTTATGTGGGGGTTGTTTATGTGATTCCCTCCTCCTATTGTCTATTCAGCCTGTTGTAAACAATTGTAAGGTAGGTTTTTGTTTGAGTTTTTTTTTAGGGTTTAATGACACATTAACAGCCAGGGTCATATTATGTCAGTGACAGTTTTATGGGTGGAGGAAGCCGGAGAGAACCACCGAGCAATGGCGAGCAGCTGTCAGCTCTCCAACATCGTAACTCTGAACTCTGCACCGCGGCACAGGCAGGGTTAGATTGGTTGAAGACATGCGCAACATCGACGTGCAGTATGCCTTAGTACACAGCGTAATCGTGCCCCCATGTAGGCAATCAGGGTTAAGTGCCTTGCCCAAGGACACAACGCAGGAACGCGAATCAGTCGCTGAAATGGGAAGGTAGGTTTACAAGAAATTTAAATTTTATAGTAAATTTCCTTTCTTATTATACCTACCGCAACCGTTTACGTGGAGGCCCTCACATCTTTTTCAGGTAAGAATCCTTCCTCCCCGCAAATCCCATAACTCCAATGTCAGAAGATTCAATAGAAAGACACATTGGTAATATGTCTGCGCACTGGTTCCAGAAGCCGTGGATAAGTACAAGAAGAGTGTGTCCCCTATTGGGTTTGCGCCGGTCATATTATTATTGAGAGCGCAGCAGAATTATGTTTTTGGCTTTATTATTATTGTATATATTATCATAATTGGTACTTAGTGTAAGTCCTGGAAGCCTCGGGATAAAGGCTTGTTGTTTAACGATAGTCCTGTGAGCAGCATATGGTGAAGAAGTGGATAATCGCTGCTCTGCAAGCCTCATTCACGGGCCTGCTGTCGCAGATTGTGCAGCATATCTAAGCATCCCAGTAGTTGCAGGTTCTGCCATCAACAGCAGTGAGCTGTCAGATGGTGCTGGGTTAGTCCAGTCATCTGTACATTCGGATGGTGTTGACAATGTTTTCAGATGGAACATTCAGATGGTGAGAGGGTTACGGAAGTTGATTTTCCATCCCTCACGCAACAGCACATTAAGACTATGAATTTTTATTCATAAACTCTTCGAATCTTGTTCCATCTGACAAAGATCTTTCCTTCCTGAATCTTTTGGCTCAGGTGTTGAAGACTTTTGGTTTGATTAATGACGCCTCCCTTGGCTTAGCAGTAGTATCAGAAAGGCAATGATCTATTCATTATGAATAGAAGATCAATAGCTCATAGATAGGCTAAGACAGCTGTCTTGTTGGAATAGAGCCATTGGAAGGAATAAGTATGTCTTTTCCTTCTCGGTGTTGTATTCCCAGTCATCAGAGGCATTTAGTGCTATTGTGGACGCCATAGTAGCCTTATGTACTGTTAGAGGGCTCTTTTCTTATGCATTAGCAGCTAACATTGTAAGTCTCCATTTAGTGAGCTGTTTAAGGCCGCAGGGTAACGCACAGATATCTGTCTTCACCGATATATGACTTCTAGGCTGTGTTAGCTACGCTGAGACCGCTAGCTTTTTGGAATAAGGCCGTTAGAAGGAAAGATTACGTTTTCATTCTTGGTGTAGTATTCCTAGGCATCACAGGCAATTAGTCCTATTGTTGTCACCTTAGTCTGGCTTATGTGAATTAGGAGTGGTCTGTGTTTATATATCATTAGCGGCTAACATCATAGTGGCCTTAAATATTTTACAGCGGTGTTTTTCTTATACATTGTGGCTAAAGTTGTAAGTCTCCGTTTAGTGAGCTTTCCAAGGCTGCAGGTGACACAGATATCTGTCTTCATGGAGATGAAGACTAATAAACTGTGTTTGCTAAGCTGGTACTACTGTCTATTTGAAATTAAAGCTGTTAGAAGTACGGTCCTTTATTCTTTACCTTGAGCGAATAATGTTGTAAGTCTCTGTTTAGTGCGCTTTCAAAGTCCCAAGTTTTACTAAGGTATCTGTCTTCATGGGATGAAGACTTATTAGCTACGCTAGCTAATCTGAGACTGCTGTCTCTTTGGAGTTAGGGCTGATAAAAGGAAAGAGTTCATTGTTTTCTTCTTGGCATTGTATTTTTAGGCATCTGGGGCTTTGTCCTTTTGTTGACACCTTGTAAGAATCAAGGGCGGCCCTTTTTCCCTTAACTTGAGTGACTAACACTGTAAATCTCTATCTTGGGAGCTTTCTAAAGTCGCAAAAATTACTCCGAGATATCTGTCTTCATGGAGATGAAGTCTTATAAGCTTTCTTAGGTAGGCTGAGTCTGCTGCCTGATGGGAATAGAACCGCTAAAGGAAAGAGTGGATATTTTCCTTCTCGGTGTTTGCATTAGTGTCGCAGACTTTTGTCTTCTAATTGACACAAGAGTAGCCTGAGCGGTGTTTTTTCTGTATCATAAGCGGCTAGAGTTGTAAGTCTCCTTTAGTGAGCTTCTGGGGCTCCAGTTAACAGCCATTAATTGTCTTCACGAATAGGAAGACCTTTAGCTGTTTCAGCCAGGCTGAGACCACTGTCCTATCGGACAAGGTACCATTACAAGAGAAGAGTTTGTTCTCTCCTTAATGGTATTGTTTTTATGGTAGTTGTCTGAGACTTTTAGCCCTATTGATGATGCCATATTAACCTAGTGTGATTAATGAGCGTTCTTTCGAATGCCTGTAGTTAACTCCTTTCAGGAATATATTTCCTGCTATAATCTTTTCATGGTGTAGTATTTGACAACATGGCGTACTGTCTTGATTTCAAGAGATATGTTGATGCTGTTTCAGCGGGGATATTCCTTGCAATAGTGCCATGTTCATCAAGTCCCCCTCCGTCCTTAATGGCATTACGGAGTCGGTCAGACATGAGGGAGCCCTACAGTTTCTATACTGTTCTAGCTTACTAACACTAAAGCATTACAAGTCACTCCGGGTTAGTGTGATTATGCTTGCTTTGACTAACTGTAGGCTTTTTAGCTATATTTCTCTTTATTGAAAATAGCAACAGCAGTTTTGCTTTGGGAATGTTGCATGAAGTTTCTTTTTCATATTGTGAAAAAGGATTTTGTCTCACTCTTCCAAGCTTTAATATTACTGCACCGGCCTTTCTTATCTAGCAATTCAAGTAATGCGGATGAGGGGGGGTTCGATATGATATATTCATTCCCCCCTCCTCCCCCCCACCCCCCGGCCAATATGTTTAGAGGCGATTACAGAGAAGGATGTAGTGCTCTTCTTGTAAGCCTCATATGTATTCAATTATATGCATGACTTTCATGCTCTTCGATTGGCGGGTGGGTTGTGGTCTAACAATGACATCAGGGGCGCATCCACTCTTTAGTTGATTTGCTTCCTGTAGTTGGGTGTTCATAAGTTGTATATGAGCATATGATTCCTGAACAGTAACTGTTTTTGGATTCAGAATTCTTTCATGAATACATACGGTTGATATCACTAGCCTTGTACCTGTGTGGCAGGTATGTCTGGGCGACATTCTCCAAATGTGGCAGTTAGTCCACTCTTGAGATTTTATGGTCAGAGTTGTCTGTTTTCGGTACGATGTATGAGTCTATTCCTCAGGTTAATTGCGTTAACGTCATTTTATTTCTTCAGTTTCCTGGTTACATTTTGTATTGCTCGGTCACGCCATTGATAAGGATGTATTCAGGCAAGGGTACAGGCGGGATTCTGTAGATTGCGTGCATAATATATATATATTATTTGGCAGACGTATTATTGAATAAATTCTCTTAAATTCTTGCTCTGCGTTAGTATAGAGCTTATGAGAATTTTGGGGTTAGTTGGATCAGTTATGGAGTTTCCAACAGGCCATCTATGCATACATTCTCTTTTTTTGGCTTCATTATGCGAAGTGGTATATTCTTTCTCCAAGCAGTCATTGGTTTTAACAGACCCAGGGAACAATGAATTATTTGGAGACGGTCCATGACAGGTTTTTTAATAGAATCCTCTTCCATGCTCTGAATCCAGTCTTCAACCGGAAACGGTACACAAGGAAAATTCCTATTCTCATAATGAGCGGTTACAATTTGGAGATTCATTATTGCAATTAATTGTTCACCTGAACGTGATCACCTGTTGGTTGGCTCAGAAGCATATAAGTTCTATCAGATAACCTTTCCATTTGGATTCAGTTGGACAAGTTTAAAGTTGAACATATTAATACTACCGGTTTTCGACCTATCAACGTATTCTGGAGATGGCATATGTTTAGAAGCTTGCAGTTTTAATAATGCCCATATTTCCCAAATCATATGGAACAATGAACTGTTATTTGGTATGAAGCATCTTTAGGACTAGTAGAACTGAATGGCAAAAAAAATTACCATCTGTTGTGTCAGGGTGTTCTGTAGGGGGCATAAAAAAATTGCTGAGTAAACATATTTGCAAAAATTTTTTTACAAAATTTCTCCAAAATCACTGATCAGAAGAATCTTTTGATATTTGGTTTTGAGTATCCCTAGGGGGGTCCGATACAAGTTTGTTAAAATGAAGCTCATATGGGAGCCCAAATTTTAACTTAGTGCAGTATAAGGAATTTCTTTAAAAATCTTCTTCAGATCCACCTGTCAGAATCTTTTGATATTTGGTATACAGCATCCTTATGGAGGTCATATCTAAGTTTGTTCAAAGCAAGTCCCTAGGTTAATATTTGGGCTCCGTATTAGGGTCTGAATTTTAACTTAGTTCAATATGAGGAATAATCTGCTTCTTGAGATACAAAATCTTTCAAAATTTGGTATACAGCATCCTTTGAGGATTTAGATTCAGTTTGTTCAAATAAAGTCCCTGGGTTGATAATTGTTTTCCCTGTGGTGGATGGGGGGAAGGCTTCACCCCCATTGCCCACATGGGGGCACGGTGATGTTGTGTACTAATGCATACTGCACATTGATGGTGCACCTGTCTTCAACCAATGCTAACCCTGCGTGTGTGGAGTTGGTATGTTGGGGAGCTGACAGTTGCTCGCCGTTGCTCGGTGGTTCTCTCCGGTTACTCCAGCTTCCTCCACCAGTAAAACTGTCACGGTCATGGTTAGCCATTGTGCATAAATATGTGACCTTAAACACCATTAAATAATAAATATGGGGGAAGGGGGTCAATTTAAATTGGTAATAGTCTCAAAATCTTCTTCTCCAGTCAAAATCTTTTGATAATTGGTATACAACATCCTTCAAGTTCCAGTCAAGTCCCTTGGTTGATATTTGGACTCTCTAGTTTTCCATTACTGAAAATCTGGGCATTATTTCCGTGGTTGCATCCCAATACTAGAAAAAAAAATTATCTGTAATGGACAACAGAGTTATAAATGTATTAAATAACTTCATTCCTCTGTTGTGTTAACTAGCAATAGATGGTAATTAAATCCTTCTTTAAACAACTTTGGTTAGATGAGTGCCTCAGACCTCATGGGGCCTCTTGTCTTTTTTTTTATTTTATTTTTTTTTTTTACGTGGGTGGGGGGGGGAGGGGGTGCTGGGGGGGAGGAATCTGAAAATTAAGTGTTTGGCTTAATTTGTCATTTTGAGCTAAAGTAGCAAGTCTGAGCCAGTGGTAGATGTGAGAAATATAGAAATTATTTTAACCCTTTACCTACCAAATCGACTGCATATGCCCATGTAATACACAATTACAGCTGTTGAAAAAATATTATTTTTCAAAAAGTTTCAACAATACCATATCATGTGATTCCTCATTGGAAAGAGCTTATCAAGCTTGTTCCAATGAGGGGGATCACATAATATGGTTTTGTTGAAATTTTTTTAAAAATTTGAAAAAATGTTATATAACCCTTTACCTAACATGAAAAGCAGACGACACTTGCCAAAAAAATTCTTGAACAACTTAATTTTTATACTGTACCAATGACCCAGATGTAGCTGGTGCGAACTCCATTAAATTCAGGGCCAAACGCAAATTTTGTCCCCCAATCCCCAAAATTTGCATCAAAAACCGAAAATTAGATGTCCTGGTAGGTCCTCCATATTTTTACTCCACTGCGCATGCGCAGTGTCAAGGAGGTCTCAAAATTGGCGCCAAAATGTCATTCTTTGTTTGGCCCTAAATACAGTGTCACCTCACTGATATTTGTGCTGTAAATCTCAGTTTTAATGATGCCAGACACATAATTATGAGAGAAATGGTGGATATGAAGTGGATATAGGATGAGGAGAGGAAAAACTGGTTTCAGATGTTCAGGGCTGTAACTTATAATTATTTTACGAAAATTATTTCATGCTGCCTATTTTCGAGGCATGGCCCTGTTGTTGTCATTCTTGCTATGTATGTTCCATTGTTTGATCAGTGTTTCCTCTCTCCCTTTCCTTCATTCCCCCCTAGCTATTCTCCCATGCTTTTGGCTTATTTTTTGTAATGTTTATTACTAAATTTTCTTAGGAGTTTTGGCTTGGAAACAGAATTATTTTCTGTTTTTTCCCCATGTTTACGTCCTCACCTTTGAGTGTTTAGGCGTTTTGGTCTGCACCTACCATCTGATGCTCTGCAGTTTCTTCTGGGGAAGGCTCTGTTTGGCATCAGATAGTGTTTAATTTTAAATTAGACACTGATTTCTGGGCCATGTTTACCAGTGCCTGGAGTCATGTTTTTGGTTTGTTTACACTTTTTGTTTCTGTTGACAACGGTTACTTCTGATAGTGATTTCTTGTCTTCTACCTAGTTTAATTCATAGTAAGATACATTAATATTGTCCGAAGTGTTACATTAATTTTTCAAAATGATTTAAAATTTTTGTCCACACTTAGGCTTTTTTTGGGATCCATTTGGGCTCGGGGTTTCCTTTGGGAACTTGGGATCTTTGGAAAAAATTTTTTCAAAATTTTTTCTTTTTGAATTATTTTTTCGTATTATTATAATGGATTATTATATTATGTATCTTTGTTTTCAAGGCTTATTGCGAGTACTATGACTGTTTATTTTCACAATGAAAGATTATTGCTCAGATTGTAATGGAAGGAAATCTTCCTCTGATTCTCATGATTTCTGCATTAATTGTAGTCAATGTACTCGCACTAATCCTTGTTCAGTGTGTATCAATTGGGATGACAAACGTTGGACATGTGTGTCGCGGTATGTTGTTAGCGGGGAGAGGACCATGCCGGTCCTCTCGCTGCAGGGTCCCTCAAGTATTTCACTCTCTTTTTCAGAGGAACAAGAATTGGGTGATGGTTCCGTGATGTCGTCCACAAGTGCACGTCCGTCGTCACAATCTAGAGAAGAGCTAGCGGCAAAAGTGCTCATGGATATACAGCAATTGCCTAAGAGGCCCCTAGTAGGGTCGACGGCGTTGGCGTCTACGTCCGCTAGTTCGCCTGGTGTCGCGTCCATTCACCGAATGGGTCAGCACCCAGGTTCGTCTGTTGCGGTCCAGGAAGGAAATACGGGTGTTGCGAGCACTATAATCTTACCACAGGCACACCCAGTGACGACGGAACTTAGATCAGGATGGAAGAAGCCTTTGGGGTTGGTTCCTAGCTCATCCAGCTCCGCACGGGCTGCGAGCGAGAGAGGTCCCTCTCTCGTACAACAACATCGCAGTGCGGATGTTGTTGTACATAACGTTCCACAATCAGAGCTTACGTCCACCCCTCAGGACGCTCCGGAGTATAGACAGTCTGGAGAGACTGTATCAGTGGCTTCTTCATCCTCACGACAGCACACTCGACCGCACATTGGCTATGTGATCGCTGATATCCAGCCAGTATCACTGTCCCGAGATTCCTCGACAGCCAGGTTACGCCATCCGGTAGCCAAGGATTCGAGGCCTTCTTCTTCCGGACGTTTGCATAAAAGAAGTATGCAGGAGACAACGTCCACGGAGCTTCCTGCGGCAAAATCCCGTAAGACCGCAGCTCCGCAGGCCTCGTTAACGGACGTGCTATTGCAGATAGCACAGATCATAGCAGCATCCCAGCAGCCGGCAGATGTTCTGTTGGAGCAAGAGTTATCTGATGATGCTGGGTTGGTACGTTCCGCTGCTGGATCTGGAGCGGACGACCGAGATATTCATGAGGTCCGTCAGGATGGAGAAAGGGATGTTGACGAGTTGGAATTCTCCCTTTCGGAACAACATAATATCACCGTCGAGTTAATCCGGCATTTCCTTCCGGAAGTTGTTCCAGCGGACCAGGATGCTGCTCAGCCGGATAGGAGGCTTATAGCGCCACTGGACACCGATTTTTTCAATTGTCCCTGAATTTACGTCTCAGTCCAGTAATGTCTCAGGGACATTCAAGCTTTTGAATGACGCTATCAGTAAGCTTGCTTCTAAAACGGGCAAGTCAACCTTCCTTTCGGCTAATGCTCTTCATCTGCCTTTCATTAATTCAAGAAATAGATTTGAAACGGCAAGACAGGGCGTTCAGAGAGTTCCTCTGCATCTAGACGACCAGGCCGAAGACCTTGAATTATCAATGCCGTCATCTATGTCTATTCTAAGCTCTACGTTGGAAATGACAATTACTTCTAATAAAGCAAATTTAGATGCACTCTCATACGCAGATCACCTTACCAGAGCGTTGTCATTACGCCTTGAAGAACAGGAATTTCAGGAAATACAAACTTCCTTGAGAGTTCTGTCAAGGGCTATTGCCGTTTCCACATATAACTCCGCCCTTTCAGTGGCTAATCTGGAGTTGGTTAGATGTGATGGAGCCCTAGCTACATCCACGAGAGTGGATAGTAAGGTGAAAAACTCTCTTAGAGTCGCTCCGGTCTCAGGAGAACTTCTCTTTGATGGCAAGCTTTCTGCTATTTATGATCAGTTAACAAAGAAAGCTTCAGACTCTCTGCTATTTAAGTCTGCTTCTAAAAAGTCGGAACCAGCAGAGAAAAGTAGGCCAGGATCTTCTGGGACAGGTACATCCAGGGGAAGTTCCTATAGAGGTGTGTACACGTCCTCTAGGCCTTATTCTAGAGACTGTCAAGGCAGCGACTCTAGTAGGGGCCTGTAACGCTGGCCGTAATAACAGGTCAGACGCCCCTAGGTCATCGACGCGAGGTGCGGGCCGTGGAGGACATGGTTTCTCCTTCTGCAAGCCTCGCAGGTCCAGGAAGTGATGGTGTAAACCTCTGTCGCGTTCCAGTGGGTGGAAGGTTGTCGAGTTTCTTAGAAAATTGGGAATTAATTACGGAGGACCCTTGGGTTCAAAGGGTAATAGCAGAAGGACTGAAGCTGTCCTTCAAAGGAAAACCTCCGTTAACTCGAAGTCCAAGATAGACTCAACTTCCGTCAAATATACAAAAAAGAGACACGCTTCTTTCAGAAGTCCAGTCTCTCTTACAGAAGAACACGATAGAGGTCGTAGAAAACCAGGAATCTCCAGGTTTCTACAGCCATCTTTTTCTGGTTCTGAAACCAGACGGCTCGTTCCGTCCAGTAATAGACTTAAGCTGGATAAACAAGCTGATTGTGGCTCCAAAATATTATATGGAGACCATTTGATCGGTCAGAGCGAGCATTCGAGTGAACGACTATGCCGCGAGCATAGATCTCAAGGATGCGTACTTTCACGTCATGGTACATCCGGTGTTCAGAAAGTATCTTCGTTTCGCTGTCCTAGGTGTCGTATATCAGTTCCGTGCGATGTGCTTCGGTCTGAATCTAGCGCCCTGGGCTTTCACTCGGATAATGAACTCGGTCATGATTTACACTTCAAGTTCATTTGTCTGCAGTAACGTCGGCCTACCTGGACGATACTCTTCAAAGGTACGGCAACGAGTTAACGCTTCAGAACGATGTGCAGAATCTACTTCTATTGCTCCGATGTCTCGGTTTCATAGTAAATGAGCAGAAGTTGGATCTGGTGCTGTCCAAGTCATTCACCCACCTGGGAATGAGCTTCGAGACGCAAAACAATCTCGTTCGTCTGCCGTTAACCAGAGCAAAGTTAGTCAGTTGTTATGCTCGCTATTGTCTAAACTCAGAGAAGGTTACAGCGAGAGGATTCATGAGACTGATAGGTCTGTGCGGAGTGGCCGTGGATCTCATTCCAATGGGGCGGCTACACACTCGTCCTCTCCAAATCTTTCCGACTCAGAATTGGAAGGCGAAGACTCATTCGCTCGATACGGACATCCTCTTGTCAAGCCAAGTGAAACAAGAGATTCAGACTTGGGCAGACATTCAGTGGTTAACTCAGGGAGTTCCACTGCAATTGCCGGATCCGAGTTTTACTATTATGATGGATGCCAGACAAACAGGTTGGGACGCGACACTATGCCCGTCGGATTCGAGGTGCTATGGTCTTTGGGATCCGCAGTTTTTAAGCAAGCACATAAATATCAAAGAAATGATGTCAATTTGGCTTGCGTTGCGTCATTGGATGGACGTTATTCAGAAGGCACACGTCCAAATTCTATCCGACAATACGATGGTAGTAGCATATATTCGGAATCAGGGAGGCACTCATTCCATTCCGTTGTTCAAGTTAATGGAAAGAATCCTTCTGTTTGTATTGGAACATCAGGTTCTACTATCAGTCCATCATATTCTGGGTCGTCTGAATGTGTTAGCAGACTCCCTTTCATGGAGGGGTCACCTGTTGCCGTTGGAGTGGACTCTCAACAAACAGGTTTTCAATCAGATTTGATACCAACGGGAGCAGCCAATGATAGATTTGTTTGCGACGCATCTCAACAATCAGTTGCAGACATATGTGTCCCCATGTCCGGATCCTCGAGCGTTTGCAGTAGACGCTCTTTCGATCTCGTGGGATGGGATAATAGGATATGCGTATCCTCCAGCGCCATTGATTCAGCAGATATTGCTCAAGATAAAGCAATCCCAGTGCAAGATTCTGTTGGTAGCATCTCTGTCACCACAGAGACCGTGGATAAATCTACTCGGGTGTCTGTTGTGGGACATGCCGCGGAAGCTTCCTCCACGGGAGGATCTTCTGTCGCAGGGGAAATCGCGCATTCTTCACCACAATCCGCAAGGTCTCAACCTTCACGTATTTCCGTTGTGCGGTCCTTCTTGCACAGTAAACGTTTTGCAGGATGAGCAGTGGACGCAATTTCTAACTGCAGGAGGACCACCTCTTTGCTGAATTATGCTGCAAAATTGAAGATCTTTCATCAGTGGTGTAGGGATCACTCTGTAGATATTTACTATCAAGGGTTATAGGTCTATGTTATCTGATACCTATGCACACCATGATACATTAATGATTGGATCTAATGTCTCTTTATCTAAATTAGTAAGAAACTTTTCGATAAATAGCCCTAGAACCCTTAGGTTAATTCCGAAGTGGAATTTAGCATGGGTTCTTCTTAAGCTAAAGGAAGCACCTTTTGAGCCTCTTGACACAGTGGACTTCAAATTCTTAACATATAAGACAGCTTTTCTCTTAGCCTCCTCTTCTGCTAAAAGAGTTAGTGAGCTTCATGCTTCATCTGTAGATGATTCTCACTATCGTAGTGTTGGTAATACTATCACCTTTACTACTAATGTTGGATTTTTGGCTAAGAATCAGGCTCCTAATAAGTATCCTGAACCTATTGTTGTTAAGGCCCTTCCGGGCAAGGGGAAAAGGGGGGGGGGGGCGTGTGTTCCCTTAGGTTACCTGCTTTATAGTGAAAAGCAAGGGAATACCTCCCCCAGAGCCAGTAATTCCGAGTCGGTTCCGGGATGGTTTTAAAGTGTAAAGCTAATGTTTACTCATGTCATGTAATATTTTTAAAGTGTAGCTCGGTGTGAAGCATTTGTATATGTCACATATCAAACGAGCATTAATATACAATCCTCGGACACTTTTAATGAGTATAAAGAGTCTCATTTCTCTGGACTCCCTTTATTTATTGGCTTACCTTTAAAAATAATTAGTATAAAGGGTTATACTGGATTTTAATAGAGATCATTGATGTTTTTGTGCTCAATTACGGAATGGTATTGTGTCCTTCTTTGTTAAGAATAAGAAAGATTCATGTAAATCCTATCTCTCCTTTTCTCCTTGAGGGGATAATTCTGTCATATGTAATTGAGCCTATTGGATTTTCCTTTATGTCCTGGGCCCTCCAGCCTTTTTACTATTCAGCTAAGTCAGGGTCATTGGTACAGTATAAAAATGTTAAAAAATTTATAGTAATTTATATATTTTTTATACTTCCAATGACCCTCCCAGGAGTTGGGAACTCTTGCCTCCCCGCTGCGTACATAACACTTACCAGGCATTGGTTGTAAGAAAGACATTTTGGCGCCAATTTCGAGACCACCTTGACACTGTGCATGCGCAGTGGAGTAAAAGTATGGAGGACCTACCAGGATATCTAATTTTCGGTTTTTGATGCAAATTTTGGGGATTTGGGGGGCAAAATTTGTGTTTGGCCCTGAATTTAATGGAGTTTGCACCAGCTAAGTCTGGGTCATTGGTAAGTATAAAAAATATATAAATTTTTTAACATTTTTTCTTTTTTTATCTCAAAAACTTAGGTTATGACCCCACATTGGAATGAGCTCATTCCAATGAGGGGTCATAACTTATGTTTTTGAGACAAAAAATGAAAAAATAATGAAAATTAACTGACGATTTTTTAGAATAGCACTGGCCGGTTTTGGTCGTTACATTGGGTAAAGGGTTAAAATAATAAATTCTCATATCATCTGCATTGGGTAAAGGTTTAAATTTCCAATATTCCCACATATCAATAATCTCTGTCAAAAAGAAAATAAATCACCATATAATTAGAAATTAGAATTTTCTCTAATTCTGGTTAATTGAATATTTCTCGTTTCCCACTTGGTTTTTAGTGATCAGTTTTATTTTCACACAACAAGGTTTCACCATCCAACTTTAAAATTGTAGTTTAATATTTTTCTAGCCATATATTAGGTGCAGGTATGGAGAATTTAATTTTTTTTTCAATCTTTCTTATCCAGGAGCAAATTTATTTTTCAGATTTCATTTTGTGCCTCATACTGTGTTCAGATTTGGAATAGAAGGCTACTGGGAGTCGGAATATGTCCCAAAGAAAAACTGTAAATTTTATAAAATGGAAAATGGGAAGAAGACTGTACTGGTAAAGCATATATTATCAACTATTGGGTCAAATGTGAAAGTTAAAAGCTCATAATTTAATCAATTAATCTTTTTAGGCTTTTCCCTCTGGAAAAGACTATTGTTTTTCTATGGATTATTATTATTATTTTTGGGGTTTTTTTTTTTTGGTTTTTTTGTTTTGGTTTTTTTTGTCTGTACGATTTAGAAGCCATTTTCGAACCGATTTTCACGACATTTTGCACACGCATAGAGGGGCACAAAATCTAAAAATGTACTGAAGCGGAATTTTCGATTTAACCCTTATTTCGTCAGAATTGGCAAAAAACTGCCAAAATTGGGGTTTATCGGCACTTTCTCGAAACATATCTTGTAGATTTTTTTTATACATTCGTCATTGCTAGACCTGTCTGTGACACACCCTTTGATATACACGACATATCAGGCGATGCATATGGTAACCCTCCACAGGCTGCCAAACATCAAAATTTTGATGAAATAGGCCGGTTTCAGGTCCCCACTGCACCCAAACAATATACAAGAGATAAACATAACTTCCTTTATTGGGAGTGGAATTCACAGAGGATCATTTTTGTCAGTAATAAGGGTGTTCAGAAAACCAAGCGTTAACCCATTTTGAGCTGCTTAAACAGCAATACCCCCCATAAACCTAAAACATTTGTGTTTTCCGTGGATTTCTCTAAACGAGTCCTGTAGATTTTCAAGAAAAATTTGTCACTCCCAGGCCTTGGTGTGACAATAGAAGTTGCGTGGACAAAATACTGCGGTGAGCATTTGTTAACCCTCCACGGGGTGCTAAAAGTCAAAATTGTGATAAATAAAATGGGCTGTTTTTGGACGCCAACAGCGCCCAATGGGTACGCCACAAAGAAAAGTGCCTTCTTTTATCGAGCGCACAATCTATATGGAAACATTTTTGTAAGTAGTAAGGGTATACAAAAGTCAAAGTCTTAACCCATTTTGTGCAGGCTAAAGAGAGAGACCCCTTAAAATCTTAAAATTTCCATTTTCTGTGGATTTCTCTAAATACATCCTGTAGGTTCTCAAGAAAAATTGACTACTCGCAGGTCTTTGTGTGACATTATAAGTTGCATGGACAAAATATTCCGGTGAGCGTTTATTAACCCTCTACAGACTGCCAAGCATCGTAATTTTGTTGAAATGGGCTGTTTTCAGACATGCACAGCACCCAACGTGTACCTGAGAAATACACATAATCTCATTTGTTGGAAGTGGAATTCACCGAGGACCATTTTTGTAAATAATAAGGGTATTCAAAAAACCAAGCGTTAACCCCTTTTGTGGTTGTTAATAGTGATACCCATCAAAGGCTTAAAAATTTATGTTTTCCCTGGATTTCTTTACAAACATCTGGTAGCATTTTCAAGAGAAATGGCCATTGATAGGTCATGGTGTCACATTACCAGTTGATTGGATAAATTATTCCGGTAAGCATCTGTTAACCCTCCATGGGCTGCTAAATGTCAAAATTTTGAAACAACATCAAAAGGAAAAGCAACAGAGAAACGTAACCTCTTTTACCGGACGCAAAACTGACAGGGAAACATTTTTGTAAGTAGTAAATGTATTCAAAAATCGAGGTCTTAACCCATTTTTGACTGGTTAAGGAGATATACCTCTTAAAAGCTTAAAATTCCAGTTTTCTGTGGATTTCTCAACAAAAAAAATTCAAGAACAATTGACCATTCGCAGGTCTTCGAGTGACATTACAAGCATGAACAAAATGTTTCGGTAAACATTTGTTAACCCTTCAGAGGCCTGAAAGCATTGACATTTGGAGAAAATGGGCTATTCTTGGGCAACCATAACACCAAATGTGTACCTACGAGATAAACATAACCCCCTTCATTGGAAGTGGAATTCACCATCGATCATTTTTGTAAGTAATAAAGGTATTCACAAAACCAAGCATTAACCCTTTAGAACTGGCTACAGAGAGATACCCCTCAAAAGGTTAAAAATTTGTGTTATCTGAGGATTTCTTTAAAAAACATCCCGTAGATTTTCAAGAAAAAATGGCCATTCTCAGATCTTAACGTGACATTACAAGTTGCATGTACAAAATATTCCTGTAAGCATTTGTTAACCCTATGCAGTTCTCAAACATCAAAATGTTGATAAAATGGCTGTGTTTGCGTACCCACAGCACCCAAAGTTGGGAGGAGAGATCAAAATAAGTGGAAGTAGATTTCACTGAGAATTATTTTTGGAAGTAATAAGAGTATTCAAAAAAACAACACTTAACCCGTTTTTGGCTGGATAAACAATGATACCCATCAAAAGCTTAAAATTCATGTTCTCCCTGGATTTCTCTGAAAACATCTTGTAGATTTTAAAGAAAAAAATGGCCATTCACAGTTTTTGGTGTGACATTACAAGTTGCATGAATAAATATTCCTGTTAGCACTTGTTAACCCTCTACAAGCGCCAGACATCAATATTTGGGATTCATTTGAGATAAAATGAACCATTTTTAAATTGATACAGCACTCAGTGGGTATGTGTCAAACAAACATAACTCCTTTTGTCGGTCATTGACTTGTTGGACGACGATATTGACATTAAACCACTCCACCGTTAATGATGGTTTTTTCCTGAACAATTTTTTATCAAACTCTGTCATTTGAGATTACTATCTTCACCTTTCTCATAACATCAATGAAGGGACATCAGTGAGACAGTTAAAAACAATTCATCAGACACTGTAGGGTCATGAAAAATCATGGAATCTCAACGGGAAAAGCCATGATTCTCCAGAATCATAAAGTCTAGTTTATACCTACGTTCTACCAGTGAAAAGCCTGTATGTTAAATTTTAGCTTTTAACCCCACTTCGAGTGTAAAGCTTCTACTGTGGTTAAAACATTTTCAATGGGAATTCCATTACAAAAATTTATACCTTTATTAGGAACTACATCCAACTTGACCTTGGACATGACCCAAATTTGCCGACTTTGATACATCCTCACTTCGCTATGTTTCATTCAAACTTATGACGTTTTCCGGTTCTAACTACTACATGTAATGGCTTATTAAGTTTAAAATACCTACAATTAAATATTTAAAATAAAATTTAAGAATTGTTAATAATAATTTGACTGTAAGAGCAAGGTAACTTCAATCAACTTTGACAATGTGTCTCGCTGTCAATAAAGCAATCACGCCATGGCGGAAGTACTACCCACAGGTGCAGATGCAAACAAAACAAACCCATGAGTTTGTGACAGAAAGTATCGTTTTTCTCCATTTTAAGTGACAAAGTCACTTTTTATTAAGAGCATGCTATAAATAAAGTACTAGGGCAGGTAATCAGATTTAAACCACTCGTATAATATTATTTTTAACCACTTAGCAGAGCCTCATGGGTAAAACTCTTATCTTACTCGTGGTTTAAATCTGTTTACCATCCCTTGTATCTATTTATTCTATATACAAACCGATGTCAGAGTCTCAAGATTTCAAGTGGCTAATGTTTCCCATAATGCAACTAGGAATTTAACCTATTCAGTCTTATTCGAGAGTTCATTGCTGGTTGAATTTTTAATGTTTTGATATCATTGCAGGTTGAATTTTTTATATTTTGACATCAGAGTGCAGAGGGTTAATTAATTTCTACACAATTAACCCTTTGAACACTGGTAGTATCTTCCATGCCAGTTATATGGCAGAAATTGGAAGAGTCCATATCCATTATTGTGGGGAAGAGCATTTCATCTTTTCATCATGCAACCTTCAGGCTGCATGTTGAAAATATTAATTGTTCTAACACACACGTTCACTTAGTAGCCATCCTACTTAATAAAATTATGATGTGTTGTGTTCCTGGACCAGAAAAACGGCCTCTCGTGTTGAAAGAGTTAACTGTTTCTTCCAACTGCAGGAAAATCAGAATTTGCATTCTAACTATCTATGTAATGTGGAACCCCAACAATTGAATAGTTATTTCACAATTAACCCTGTAGCTACCGCAAATGATCACAAAATTTTTTTTAATTTTTTAAAAAAATTTCTCAAAGCAATATCATTTGACCCCCCTCATTGGAATGAACTTGATTAGCTCATTCCAATGAGAGGGAGAGGGGGTTTAATGATGTGGTTTTGTTGAAATTCCATGTTTCATGTGTAAAGATTCATGAGAGCTCATCATTGGAGGACAAATATGCCCGAATGGAAATTCCTCAACAATCAGAGACATGAATTCTTTTCTTGCACAGTATTTCTCTGATGTGGTGTCTACTTCTTTGTAACAGATGACCATAGACAAACCGGTTTCCTCATTTGATACCCTTCAGTGTCTGCAACTGATGGCTTTACCAGCTTTTCTGATAGAGTCTTGTAAAGTGATGGAGGTTTTCTGTAGATTTGATTCTTTACCTTTGAGCAAAACTGAGAAGAGTTTGTTCTTTTCCAATAAGGAGCTCCAAAGAGAAGGACACCAACTCATTGACCAGATCTTTAAGGCTCATCACTAAATGGAATTTAGCTTCAGTTTTTCAAAGCTTCAAGAACCTTCATTTAAACCTCAAAATACTGTTGAGTTTATGTATCTTTTGCATAAAATTGTATTACAGTACTTGTTGCATTCAGTTCTTCTACAAGAGCCAGTGACATTTATTGCTCTTGTGTACGTAACTTGATAAACCCCACTACACAAATTGAGATTTTAGCAGAGAATCAAGCATCTGATAAACTTCACCTCCAATTGTTATTAATGGTTCACCTCAAGTTAATAATTCAAATGGAGTAGTTTCATGAGGAAACATGGGAAAAGGTTATTTCTCATCTTATTGCAGATAGAAAGGGTGTTTCTGTTCATTCCACATCTGGATGATTCAAGTCTTCAATTAGTATTGCATTTACAGTTATGAATTGCAGCATTAACAAGATTTCTGCTCATAAAATGAGAGCTCTGTCTTCATCTTTTACTCCCTTTCAGTTGATATCTCATATTATCCCAGAAATCTTGAATCAGTGTCAGGAACCCCCACCCCTCTTGCCCCCCCCACTCCTCCACCCCTTCCCCCCATCTGTTGCACAAAATAATCTGTTTTATCAATGTTTTGGTGGCAAGAATCAGGCCTTTACATTACCTCAATTTCACACCGTTTACAGGTGTGCCCAAATTAGAAAAGGTGTGAAAACATCTGGAAAAATATATCAATTCTCTGTGCCTCTTGTACATTTGAGAATAACTTAACCCTTAAGTCCTCAGATTAATTTTAAAGTATTTATGGCCTTTTTCTGCTTACATAGTTATTGATGACTTGGCAGTGGTTCTACATCACTGCTGGCTGCCTATACAGGCAGCCAGCAGTGATGTAGAACCACTGCCAGGGAAAATTCAGTCTACACACAAAAGTAATAAAAAAGATTACACAAGGGAGCACCTGCTTCAATGCAATATAAAAGTGGCGGTTTGGGGCTATATGGGGACTTAAGGGTTAATATGACCATAGGCATAGAAGCACAAAGAAAGACTGGGCAGAAAAACATAACAGGATAAGGCTGTTATTTCTGGTTATGATGTGCGGAAATTAAGGCAGAATGGTGCAACCAAAATAAATGAATTTAAAGGGCTGGTAAGAATTTCTCTAAATGTCATATTTCTCTTGGGAATCTTGCTTATATAAGCAGCCAAGATTTGCCCAAAACAGCAGCAGAACCAGAGGATATGTAGACTGTCAAAATGTAGCATAAATGTATAAACATCTCCTGTCCTTTAACCCTTTACCCAACGCAGACGATATCAAAATTTATTATTTTAAATATCATTTTTTTTTATTTTTCAAAAAATGTCAACAAAACCATATCATGTGACCCCTCGTTGGAACGAGCTTGACAAGCTCGTTCCAAAGAGGGGTCACATGATATGGTTTTGTTGACATTTTTTTTTAAATAATATTTTTTCAACTGCTGAATTTGCATATTACACGGGCATATATGAGCGATTTGTTGGGTAAAGGGTTAAGGATTATACTTTGGAGGTGAGGAGAGAATAGTGTTAAGCTTTCATATAGTATTGCTTAAAGATGGATTGTCAGTTTTCGAATTTATTTTCTTATATATTTTAGGGTTTAATGACATTTTTGTTTTTCTGGGTCACCTTGTGTCAGACGGTTTTATTATTGGAGAAAGCGGGAGTTCCTGGTGAGAACCTGGCTGAGCAGCGTCGAGCAACTGTCAGACTCTCCAGCATACTAATTCCACACAAGCAGGGTTAACATTGGTTTTAAGACAAATACACCATCAATTAGTATTACAATGTACATCAATGTACAGTATGCCTTAGTACACAGTGCCACCGTGCCCCCACATGGGCATTCGGGATGAAGTGCCTTGCACAAGGACACAATGCTGTTACCCCTGGCAGGAATCAAACCTTGGACCTTTCAGTTTGAAATCCAGTTCCATAACCACTGAGCCACCACACTTCCTCAGTTTTCAAATAAAACTCAACAGTTCTCTTGGTAACAACAGCATCTAATACATTAGTTTAATATACACATATAAGAATTGAAATTATTTGTCACTTTATCAGAGTATGAATGTGGGATGGGTGTGTAAAGTTGAGTTGTATGAAGTTGATGTGCAGAGGGGAAGTATGATGTACCAAGCATGACTCAAATAACTTTTCTTGATACTTTGAGGGGCATGTTGTAGTGATGGGAGGAAAATTACAGCATTTAGTCTAATTTAAATGAAGTGAGTAGCTATCATATTTTTAGACAGTAACCAATGGCCCAGACTAGCTCAGTTTAATTCAGGGCCAAACACAAATTTTGCACCCCCCAATCCCCAAAATTTGCATAAAAAAACGAAAAATTCAAATCCTATCTGGTCTTCCATATTTTTGTTATCTACGCATGCGCAGTATCCAGGAAGGGACTGAAATTGGTGCAAACCGTCATTTTTTGTTTGGCCCTAAAGTCAGTAACAATGATCTGACATCTGTGCTTTAAAATCTTCTTTTTTGAGGATGCCAGACATAAATCAATGAGAGAATTGGTGAATCCAAGACTGTAAATGGATGATGGAAGTGAACAATGGTGGTTTCAAATGTTTCGGGCTGTAACTTTATAATAATTATAAAAGTTATTTCATGTTTCCCATTTTTGGGACATATGCCTGACGTCATCTTTCTTGCTAATGATTAATCCACTGTTTGTTAAGTGTTCCTTCTCTATCCTTCCATGATACCCTCCTGTTAAACTCCTAAGCTTTTTGGCTATTTTTTATTGAAATTTTTTATTAAATTTTCTTGGGAGTTTAACGTGTATTACAGAATGTTTATTCTGTTTATCCCCATGGTTACATCCTCACCCTAAGGGTGTTAGTTTTTTTTTGTGCTTGCATCTTCTATCCGATGTATCATATTTTTTTCGTATGAAGATCTAGCTTTTGCATCTGGTAGCATTTAAATCGGTTACTGACTTTGGTCCTTTTTGTGTGCCTGATGTCTAGTTTCCAGTTTTTTCCATGACGTTGTTTACATTGGCAACATCCTCAAATATATGTAGTATGTAATATTATATTACTGTAGAATTACTGTAGGTTATATTGATTATAATTCTGGTAGTGTAGCTCATAAAATGTGGATTTTGTCCACACTTAGACTCTATTGGGATGCCCTTGGGCTCATTATGTTCCCTTTGGGAACTTAGGCATTTTCTCAAAATTTTTTTCGAAAAATTGTTTAGAAGTTTTTTCCGAATTTAATTTTGATTGCTATTATTCATGTATCTTTTTCATATATTTTATTGTGGAGTTTGTAGGAGTGCTATCGACTTTGTCTTTTGATTGTAATTATGAAAGCTTACTGCTCTAAATGCAAGGCGAGGAAGTCTTCCCTCAAATTTACATGCTTGTTGCCATGCCTGTAGTCGATGCACTCCTACAGATTCTTGTCCTACTTGTGTACATTGGGATGACAGATGTTGGAGACGGGTGTTCGGTACGTCGTTGGCAGTGAGGTTCCTATGCTGGAGCTCTCACCGCAAAATACTTCAAGTTTTTCAGTTTCTTTTTTTCAGAGGTACAAGAACATGGTCATGGTATTGTGACACTCATTCAAAGTGTGCTACATCATCGCTCAGGAATATTAAGCAAGGGATAAGGCCTCTAGTTAGTGTTCTTTATCCTTTTTCAGGCAGCTAGCTCAACCAGTGAAGCAGTTACTCCATTCGTGGGAGTCGTGACACCAGGTAAGTCCATTGTGGTCGAGGGAAGTGTAGATTTGGGTAGAGCAAGCACCTCAAAAATTAAAGCTCATCCAGTGATAATGGAATTAAGGAGGAAGTCAGCAGGTTTCTTTTGGAGAGCCTTCTCTAACCCAGCAACATTTGGGGCCAAATGTTGTTTTGAGAAACCGGCATGAGCCGGAGCTCGGGATGCTCCGTCTAGACTGCAGCCGGGGTTGGCTACTGTCAAGGCTTCCTCTGCTATGTTAGAAAAGCACACATGGCTGCATGCTAGCTACCCGATTTCGGATATCCAGCCAGCTGCGCGAAGACAGAGCCAGTCTTTGCCCGTGAAGTCAGACCATCCGGTAGCTAGCGATCCGAGGCTTCGTTCATTGGGATGTGCAGAGAAAAGGTCTACCTCCGAATCTCCATCCCAGGAGCAGCAAGCGGCAAAAAAATCCCAGAAAACTGCTACTTCTCAAACCTTGGTAATGGACTTGCTGACGCAGATTGCACAGCTAATCGCAGCATCCCACCAAGTGCAAGAGCAGCCTTCCACAGACTCCAGTGGTGAGCTGTTGGAAGGTGCTGGGGCGATCCAGTCATCTGCACACGCAGATGCGATGGACTGAACTTCACAGCTGATCATGAATGAGTCGGATGGTGAAAGGGACAAGGAAGAGGATTACCCTTCCCTTTCAGAACAGCATATGGTAGTGATGAATTTTGTTCATCAATACTATCCTGACTTTGTTCCACCTGATCAGCAAGCTGCGACTGCTAGAGAGAAACCGCTGTTGTCTCAGGACAAAGATTTTCTGCGGATGAAAGAGGATGTTCTTTCCTTCCCGAAAAGTCTTGGCAGGTATCGGAGGCCTTCGGCCATGTAAACGACACCATATTCAACCTCTCTAGTGCTAAGAGGAAGACGTTTTTTTTATCAGCATCTTCAGTAAATATACCATTCCTTGGACCACAGTTGGAGAAGATGTCCAGAGAGCTCCTCTGCATTTAGATGAGCAGGCCGAAGATTTAGATATGTCCCTACCTGCATCATTCAATATACGCTTGGAAGTGATGGAATGTGCTATTTCATCCGATAGAGCGAATCTGTCTATGCAGATCACCTCACCAGAGCTATGGTGCAACGTCTTAATGGGAAGGAATTTTAGGACGTTTGTTCCTCGCTTAGAGTTCTTTCCAGGGCAGTCATGTATGCCATGTAGAAATCTGCCCTAACAGTGGCAAATTTGGAGTTGATCAGATGACAAGATGGAAAGCTCTCTCCGAGTCGCTCTGGTCTCTGGACATACTCTATTTGATGACAAGCTTTCATTCGTCTATGAACAGGTGACAAAGAAAGCTCCAGTGCTCTACTGCTGAAGTCTGCGTCTTAACAACATGCTTCAATAGACTGGGGTAAGTGAGGCCATTCATTCCGAGCAAAACTCCCACTTACAAGATGTCCGTGTTGGACAAATCTTCCTTTCAAAAGAGAGTCTCTCCTTGCGGAGATACAAGTTCTCTTATTAAAGGAAGCAATAGAGGTTGTCGAGAATCAAAATTCTCAAGGTTTTTACAGTCACCTGTTCCTCGTACCGAAGCCAGATGGCTTGTTCCAACCGGTAATAGACTTGAGCTGGATAAACAAGTTAATCGTAGTTCTGTATGGAAACCATTCGGTCGGTAAGAGCGAGCATTTTAGTGGACGACTATGCGGCAAGCATAGATCTAGAGGATGCCTACTTTCATGTCCCGGTACATCCGGCATTCAGAAAGTACCTGCGGTTTGCCGTGTAGGGAGAGGTTTATCAGTTCAGAGCAATGTGCTTTGGTCTGAACCTATCTCCTTGGGCTTTCACTCAAATTATGAACTCAGTTATGTCATACTTCCGAGCTCATTTGTGTGTGGTTACTTCGGCTTACTTCGATGACATTCTTCAGAGATGCGGCAACAGAATTATTCTTCAGAACGATGTTCAGAGTCTGCTTCAATTGTTCCAATGTCTCGGTTTCATAGTAAATGAGAAAAAGTTGGATCTAACTCCGTCCAAGTTATTCATTCACTTGGGAATGAGCTTCGAGACTCACAACAATCTGGTTCGTCTGCCGTTACCCAGAGTGAAGTTAGTCAGTTGTTATGCTCGCTTTTGTCTAAACTCTCCCGCAGTGACGGCTAGGGAGTTTAAGCGACTAATGGGGCGGTGCGGCTGTGGATCTTATTCCGATGGACTGCCTGCACAGACGTCCCCTCCAGATATTCTTTACTCAGAACTGGAGTGTGAAGATGCATTCGCTCGAAACCAGGATTGTTTTAACAGACCAATTAAAACAAAAGGTTCAGTTTTGGACGGACCTCCAGTGGTTGACTCGGGGAGTTCCGCTTCAGCTGCCAGATCCGGCTTTCACGATTATGAAGTATGTGAGTCAGATGGGCTGGGTCGCGTACCCAAGTTCCGCAGACTTGAAGTGTCAGAGTTTTTGGGACTCTCAGTTCCTAGAGAAGCACATAAACATCAAGGAGATGATGTCCATCTGGCTAGCACTACAATTGGATTCTTCAAATAGCTAACGTCTGTGTTCCGATTCTGTCGGACAACTCGACAGTAGTAGGTTACGTCAGGAACCAAGGCGGCACTCACTCGATTCCGTTATGCGAATTAATGGATAAGATTCTCCTATTCATTCTGAATCATCATGTCATCTCTCAGTCCATCATATACCGGGTTGTATGAACGTACTAGCAGACTTGCTCTCTCGGAAAGGTTGCCTGTTACCATCGGAGTGGCCTCTCAACAAGTGAATATTCAGTCAGATCTGCTACCAGTGGGATATATAGTCCCATGATAGATCTTTTTGTGACACACCTAAACAATCAGTTACCAATGTTTGTGTTGCCATGTCCAGATCATCGAGCGTATGCAGTAGACGCTATGTCGATCTCATGGGACGGAATGATGGGATATGCATATTCTTCAGCTCCATTGATTCAGCAGATTCTGTTAAAGATCAAACAGTCTCATTGCAAAATCCTGCTATTAGCATCTCCGTCATCACAGAAACCTTGGATCAATCTTCTTAGGTGTCTGTTATGGGACATTCCCCAGAAGCTTCCTCCTCGAAAGGATCTTCTGTATCAGCGGAAGTCTCGTGCACTGCATCACAACCCGGAAGGTCTCAACCTTCACATATTTCCTTTTGTGCAGTCCTTCCTGCATGGAAAGCATTTTACAGGACGAGCAGTGGATGCAGTTTCTAACTGTAGGAGGACCTCCTGTTCATTGAATTATGCAGTGAAGTGGAGGGTTTTCTTCCATTGGTGTACGGACCAGACTGTAGTCATTTACAATCCATTCCACAGATTGCCAATTTCCTGGTCTACCTGTTTGACATACTCAAACTGCAGCCCGTCACTATTAAGGGCTATAGCTCTAGGTTATCAGACACTTACGCTCGTCATGATAACTTGGCTATTGGATCAGATACTTCTTTATCCAAGCTAGTTAGAAATTTCTCTATTAATAGACCTAGAACCCTCAGATTAATTCCTAAATGGAATTTGGCTTGGGTTCTGTTGAAGCTTCAAGAAGCTCCATTTGAGCCATTAGACGATGTAGAGTTCAAATTCTTGATGTATAAAACGGCTTTTCTCTTAGCCTTTGCCTCTGCCAGAAGAGTTAGTGAACTTCATGCATTACCTGTTGACGATTCCCATTACCGTAGTGTGCGTAATACTATCACCCTCACTACAGAAATTGGATTTTGGGCTAAGAATCAGATTCCAGATAAGCGACCAGAGCCTATTATTAGCTTAACTTGACAAAGTCAAGATAAGCTATTACCATCACGCGTGCGGAAGTCTGTTAGTCTATTCGTCTGTGAGTCTGTGAACATTTTCCTTTAGCACAGGTTACGCCCCGTAGTTATTGTCTGATCATCACGAAATTTCATATGCAGGTTTGGGGTCATGTCTAGATGAGAACGTCCCCTTTTGGTCATGATCGGTCAACCGGTATGGCTGCCTGAGCCCAAAACCCAAAAACTTTTAGCACAGTCTGCAGGTCATGTTTAATACGGATGGATTTCATTGTAACTTGGTAGAATGACTCCATATGATGTCTAGATGAGATCTTCCCCATTTGGTCACGTTCTGTCACCCATGACGACTGCCCGAGCCCAAAACCCCAAAACCTTTAGCACAGTCTGCAGGTCATATTTATGGAGGGATTTCATTTTAACTTGGTAGGTTGACTTCATATAATATCTAGATGAGTAAGTCCCCTTTTGGACGTGATTGGGCAACTGTGACGGCTACAGGGGCGCGAAGCCCGAAAACCTTCAGCACAGTCTCCAGGTCATATTTATGAAGGGATTTCATTGTAACTTGTTAGGATGACTCCAAATAATGTCTAGATAAGAACATCCCCTTTTGATCGCGATCATTCAGTCTTGATGGCTGCCCGAGCCCAAAACCTTTAGCATAGTCTATAGGTCGTATTTATGGAAGGATTTCATTGTAACTTGTTAGGTTGACTCCATATAATGCCTAGATGATGACATCCCCTTTGGTCGTGTTTGGTCAACTGTGACGGCTTCAGGGGCCCGAAGCCTCGAAAACCTTGAGCACAGTCTACAGGTCATATATATGAAGAGATTTCATTGTAACTTCGTAGGATCACTCCAGATTATGACCAGATGACAACAGCCCCTTTTGGTTGCGATCATTCAACCATGATGGCTTCCTGAGTCCAAAACCCGAAAAACTTTAGTACAGACTACAGGTCGTATTTGTGAAGGGATTTCTTTGTAACTTAGTAGAATGACTCAGTATAATGTTGAGATGAGGATGTCCCCTTATAGTTGCAATCGGTCTACCATCATGGCTACACAGGCCTGACGTCCGAAGTCCGAAAACCTTTAGCACAGTCTACAGGTCATATTTATGAAGGGATTTCAATGTAACTTGATAGGATGACATGTTTTGGAATAATTTCACTGTAACTTGGTAACTTTTGTTGACATTCGTTAACTGTGAGGGCCACATACATTAACTGTGAGGTCATATTAACCCACCCCTCAGCTCTTTAGTACAGTGTACACCTCATATTATTTTTATTAAAAACATAGCATACAGGGAACAGAAATTAACATATTGCCAATTATCACAATTCGTGTCTTACTTTATAATCCTTTCATAAACATTGAACATTATCCTTTTCATCAAACACAACACACAGACAAGTTAAGTTACCATGTCATTGACACTTTCATTATTAAGGCTTTACCGTCCTCAGATAACCATAGACCTTTGCTATGCCCAGGAAGAGCAATGCGCATTTATAAATGTCGATCGGATTTTATTAGAAAGGAAAGAAAAAGATTCTTTCTTTCTTTGATTCCTAACAGAAAAGATATATCTGTTCATTCTATCACTAGATGGATTCAGTTGGCAATACATATTGGCTATGAAAGTTGGACTGGACATGTACTGGACTCAGCCCTCTTCATTTATCAAGTTTTACCTTAGAAATTTAGAGTCCATCTCTGGTGACATAAGATCTTTGGGTCCTCTTTCTGTTGCTCAGAATGTCGTCCATTTATATTACATCTAGAAGGTGTTTAGGTATTCTGCTCGAGCACTGATGCCATTTCACTGCCCTCTTCATTCTGAGGAATTTATCCTCAGATCAAGGGGAAGGGGAGGAGGGGGGTACAATTTTTTCCCTTAGGTTATCTGGCTTTATATTGAAAAGAGACAGTAGTCCAGCATCGGTGCTGGGTAGTTTTAATGTGTAGCTTGGTGTGAAGCAATAACTATGTCTCATTTATGTACTGTTTTTAAAGTGTAGCTCACAGTGAAGCATTTGTATATGTTACGTGTCATACGGGCGTTAATATACAATCCTCGGACACTTTTAAATGAGTATAAAGCATCTCATTTAGCTTTATTTATTGGTTCCCTTCACCGAATTAATATAATGGGTTATGCTGGCATTAAATGGATAAATTATGTAATGCTCAATTACATTGTTGGTGTTATGTCATTCTCTTTTCTTATAAAAGAGAAGGACATATGTAATTCCTATGGGTGCGCGGTGGCATTGTTGTAACCGGTTCTTGTCAGATCACCGAAGTTAAGCAACATCGAGCCCGGTTAGTCCTTGGATGGGTGACCATCTGAGTGATCGATTCAGACTCCCATGTTGTGTCCTTGGGCAAGGCACTTAACTCCGATTGTCCATATGGGGGCACGATGATGCCGTGTACCAAGGCATACTGCACATCGATGGTACGCATGTCTTCAACCAATCTAACCCTGCCTGTGCCGCAGTGCAGAGTTACAATGTTGGGGAGCTGGCAGCTGCTTGTCATTGCTCGGTGGTTCTCTCCGGGTACTCTGGCTTCCTCCACCCGTAAAACTGTCACTGTCATGATTAGCCATTGTGCATAAGTATGTGACCTTAAACACCAATAAAAAAATATATAAGTGTAATTCCTATGTCTTCTCCTATTCTCCTGTAGGAGCTATCTTTATCGAAGTAATTGAGAGATTGGATTTTCCTTTAAATCCTAGGCCCTCCAGGCTTTTTACGATTCAGCTAGTTTGGGCCATTGGTCGTAGTATAAAAATATAATAAATTTTAAGTAATTCGTATATTTTTTTTCCTTACCAATGCCCCAGACAGAAATGGCCCTCCCATGAGTGGGCACTCATACCTCCCCGCTGATTATAACACTTATATAATTAGCAGGCACTGTAGGAAGAATGATGTTGGCGCCAATTTTGGTACCTTCCTGGATACTGCGCATACGCAGATAACAAAAATATTGAGGACCAGATAGGACTTGAATTTTTCAATTTTATATGCAGATTTTGGGGATTGGGGGTGCAGAATTAAATTGAGTTAGCACCAGCTAGTTTGGGCCATTGGTAAGTATAAAAAATATACAAATTACTTCAAATTTATCATGTTTGGTTCAATGATAGGCTCATTAAATATAGAAATTCTGTAATAAAACAATTTTAAAACAATTTTTTTACAGTTCTTTGTATTGTAAATTGAAATTGTTTTGAGAGAGCCTCTGTCTCCCTTGGGGTCTCTTGTTGTAATTGGTCTTTTCATTTCAGGAGAGTGAAAAACTACCTTCTGATATCTCTGAGTTGTATCCAGTTGTTTCTGTATTTGGTAAACAGACTGCATCTCTGAAGTTATTGAACTATGCCATACGACCAACTGTAAGTATCATCTAAGAGATTTTATGGGAGGATAAAAAGATTTATATAAGCCTTTATTCAGCATCCTACCAGAACCAGTTGAAGAAAATAAACAATTATTTATTTTCTTCAGTTTGTAATATTTTCTCTAAAAGAAATAGGCTTTCACCCTTTCAGTCACATGGACTACTTGGCATGCTGCATGTCAGTAATACGTAACTTCTTCTATGTGCTATCTGTCCATTATGTGTAATTTCTATCGTGTTTAGGGAATATCTGCAGTTTGGTGTATTTTAAGGGGTAAATTTGGTGTAGACATTGGAGGGTTAATATTTTTCTCAAAATAGAAATGAAATCAAATTGTTGTGATTGGTACATGTGTTTGCCTCCAGGCTATTTCATAGTTTCTCTGTCTTGAAGTAAAGCCAAAAATAAATGAGTATAATTAATTAGTCTCTATTTTGTGGCACCCTAATGCCAGCCATTTGAAGCTAGAAGCTTTATTTATTGGATACCAACTTGTTAAAGTGAATGCATGAAAATTATCTGTAGTCTAAACTGTTGCTGGACTAATTCAAAACACTACTAGAGAAACAGAATTGACTGCAGTAAATTCAAGTCTTTGTGAAGGGGGTTAAAGCATCAGAAATAAACAAAATAGAAAGAGAATTTATGGAGGCTTATATTTTTATACTAAAAACCAATGGCCTAGTCTTAGCTTGTGCAAACTCATTCATTTTCAAGGCCAAACACAAATTTAATTTTGAAACCCCCCAATCTCCAAAATTTGGTTACAAAACCTAAAAAGAAAAGTCCTAACTGGTTCTCCATACTTTTGCTTACAGCGTATGTGCAGTAACCAGGAAGTGACCGAAACTGGCGCCAACATCATTCTTTTGTTTGTTCCAAAGTCAGCAACAACTGAACTAACATCTGTGCTTCAAATACTCTTTTCTGAAGATCCCAGACACAAATCAATCATGAATATTGGTGGATTCAATGAAATGAAAGGATGCTGGGAGTGAACTACGGAGGTTTTGGACGTTCTGGGCTGTAACTTATTAATAATTTTGTAAAATTTTTCTTGTTTCCCATTTTCGGGGCATGGGCCTGAACGTCATCATTCTTACTAATGAAAAACCTACTGTTTGTTAAATGTTCCTTCCCCCTCCTCCCATGAAACCTCCTGTTAAACTCCCAAGCTTATTGGCTTTTTTATTAAAAATTTTTTATTAAATTTTTAGAAGATGCACAGAATGTTTATTCTGTTTATCCCCATGGTTACATCCTCATCCTTGGGGTGTTAGGATGTATATTGTCTTGCATCTTCTACCAGATGTATTGTTCTTTCTTCTCGGGAAGATCTAGCTTTGCATCAGGTAGTTATTAACCGGATTCGGACTTTGGGCTTATTCTATAGCCTTTTGTTTAGTTTACGGTTTTTCTCTTGGACAACGCTTTAAATTATTGAATTATTAGTTTATAGTGTAACACAGTGATCATATTTATAGTAGGATACATGTATTTATTATGCCGGTAGTGTAGCTTAAATTCTGTTGATGTTTGTCCATACTTAGGCTCTATCAGGATGCTTCAGTCCTGGACTTGCTGTCTCAGATAGCTCAGCTTATCGCAGCTTCCCAGCCAACGCAAGTGCGACTGTCAGCAGACTTCAGGAGTGAGCTGTCGGATGGTGCTGGGTCGGTACGGTCATCCATTCACTCGGAGGGAGCCGACCGAATTTCACAGTCTGACCAAGTGGATTATGATGGGTTGGGGGGGGGGGGGGGGGGGGTATATGGGGGAAGTGGAGGAAGATTCTCCAACATATGGAAGCAATGAATTTTATTCATCAGTTTTTTCCTGAATTAGTTCTCTCTGGTCAGAAAGCTGCATCTGCTAGGCAGAGATCGCTTTCATCCCTAGATAGGGATACCCTGTGGAGGAAAGGGGACGTTCTTTCCTTCCCGAGTCAGTCGGTCCATGAGTCAGAGACTTTCTGCCACGTTGACAATGCAATATTTAACCTAGCAAGTTCAAGAAAGAAATATCCTTTCTTGTCATCATCTTCCATTCACATACTGTTTCCTGAACCTAGCAAATAAAAAACAGTTGTAGAAGATGTACAGAGAGCTTCTCTGCATTTGGTTGGCCAGACTCTGGATATAGACATATCGTTACCTGCATCATTCAGTGTCTGCTCAGATGTGATCGAATCTACAAGTGATTCTAGTTGGGCAGTTTTGGATGCTATGTCTTACGCAGATCATATCACCAGGGCTTTGGACCATCATCTTGTGAGGAAAGAATTTGACGATATTAATGCATCTCTCAGAGTTCTTTCAAGGGCAGTTATGTATGCCACACATCATTTCACCCTTACAGTGGCTAATATGGAATTAATAAGACATGATGGAGCATCGTCTTCCTTGATTGACTATCTTGTGAAGAGCTCTCTTAGAGTCGCTCTGGTTTTTGGACAAACAGTGTTTGATGACAAGTTGTCCATGGTGTATGATGAAGCTACCAATAAAGCTACCAGCACTCTCTTGCTGAGGTCAGCTACCCAGCATTAGCCATATGCTGGACATGGTAGGCAAGTGGCTCCAGTTCTTCTTCACGAAAAACTGGATGGATATAACAGAAGATCAGTGGGTCAGAAATGTTGTCAGCACGGGATTCTGACTATCATTCAGATCAAAGCCCTCCCATTTACAAGAAGTCCATGTTGGACAGTTCTTCAGCAAATCCTTCAAAAAAGGAGTCTCTTCTTGCAGAAGTTCAGCCTCTCCTGCTAAAAGACGCAATAGAGGTCATAGAAAATCCCATCTCACCGGGATTTTACAGTCACCTGTTCCTTGTGCCAAAACCAGATGGCTCATATCGACCGGTCATAGATTTGAGCTGGATAAAGAAACTGATTATCGCTCCAATAGTTACCATTTAGTCAGTAAGAGCGAGCATTCGAGTGAACGACTTTGTGGCAAGCATAGATCTAAAGGACGTGTACTTTCATGTCATGGTTCATCCAGCTTTCAGAAAGTACCAGCGCTTTGCCATCCAAGGGAAGATTTATCAGTTCAGAGCGATGTGTTTCTGTCTGAAACTGGCCCCTTGAGTGTTCACTCGGATAATGAACTCGGTAATGTCGTACTTCTGAGCTCATTCAGTCATAGTTACGTCGGCTTATCTGGATGACATTCTTCAGAGATACGGTGACAAGATGCACTTCATTTATTCTGATGTCTCGGTTTCATAGTAAACTAAAAGAAGTCAGATTTAGCTCCGTTCAAGTCATTCATTCACTTGGGAATGAGCTTCGAGACTCGTTGCAATCTGGTTCGCCTTTTGATAACCCGAGCGAAATTGGTCAGTTGCTATGCTTGCTTCTGTCTAAACTCTCTAACAGTATCAGCAAGAGAGTTCATGCAACTAATGGGTCTGTGCGGAGCTGTGGCTGACTTGATTCTGCTGGGAGCTCTTATGCATGCGTCCTCCTTAAATATTCTTTACTCAGAATTGAAGTGTCAAGACGCATTCGTTAGAACACCAGATTGTTTTAACAGATCTGCTAAAACAAAAGGTTCAGATTTGGGTGGATCTCGAGTGGTTAACTCAAGGAGTTCCGCTTCAAGTACCGAATCTGGTCTTTACTATTATGACGGATGTGAGTCTGACAGGTTGGGGTGCGTCCCTGATTCCTGCAGACCTGAAGTACCAGGGTCTTTGGGACTCTTTGTTCCAGGAAAAGCACATAAACATCAAAGAGATGATGTCTATTTGGCTTGCACTGAAACACTGGAAATACTCACGTAACCAACGTCCATGTGCAGATTCTGTCGGACAATTCGACAGTAGTGGTGTATCTCAGGAATCAGGATGGCACTCATTGAATTCTTCTATGCGAATTGATGGAGAACATTCTCCTATTTGCTCTGACTCATTATGTTCATCTCTCAGTCCATCACATTCTGTGTCGTCTGAATATAGTAGCAGACTCACTCTCAAGGAAAGGTCGCCTGTTCCATCGGAGTGGACTCTCAACAAATGAATATTCCGGCACATTTGTTACCAGTGGGATCATCCCATTATAGATCTCTTTGCCACAAACCTAAACAATCAGCTACCAACATTTGTGTCGCCTTGTCCGGATCATCGTACGTAGGCAGTAGACGTTCTGTCGATCTCATGGAACGGAATAATAGGATATGCATTTCCTCCAACTCCTCTGATTCAGCAGATTCTGTTAAATCTCAAACAGCCTCACTGCAAAATCTTGATGGTAGCACCTCTGTCATCTCAAAAACCCTGGATCAGTCTGATCAGGTTCTGTTATGGGACAGTCCCCGGAAGCTTCCTCCTCTCAAGGGCCTTCTGTACCAGGGGAAGTCCCACACACTGCATCACAACCTGGAAGGTCTCAGCTTCATGTATTTCCGTTGTGCCATCCTTCTTGCACGGGAAGAAGTTTACAGGACGAGCAGTGGACACAATTTCTAACTATAGGAGGACCTCCTCTTCGCTGAATTATGCAGCGAAGTGGAGGGTTTTCTGTTGTTGGTGTACAGACCAGTCGGTGGATATCTATTATCCATCTGTTCCTCAGATTGCCAATTTTCTGGTCTTCTTGTTTGACGTACTCAAACTGCAGCCCATTTCCATGAAGGGCTAAAGGTCTATGTTATCAGACACATATTCTCATCATGATAACTTGAGTATTGGATTAGGTCCTTCTTTATCCAAGCCAGTTAGAAATTTCTCTATCAATAGACCTGGAACCGTCAGATTAATTCCTTAGTGGAATTTGGCTTGGGTTCTTTTGAAGCTTCAAGAAGCTCCATTTGAGCTGTTAGATGATGTAGAATTTAAATTCCTCACTTATAAAACAGCTTTTCTCTTAGCCATTACTTCTGCCAGATGAGTAAGTGAACTCCATGCTTTATCTGTCGAAGTTTCCCATTACCGTAGTGTGGGTAATACTATTAATCTTACTATAGAAGTGGGATTCTTGGCTAAGAATCAGATTCTGGATAAGCGGCTGGATCCTATTGTCATTATGGTCTTACCATCCATGGACAACCGTAGACAGCTGTTGTGTCCAGTGAGAGTGCTGTGCATTTTTGAACATCGATCTAGCTTTATTAGAAAAGGAAGAAAAAGGTTCTTCCTTTCTCTTATACCTAACAGGAAAGATATTTCTGTTCATTCAGTCGGTAGATGGATTCAACTGGCAGTAAGAATCGCTTACGAGAGTCTGTCGGCGGATCAACGTTCTGTCAATAAGATTTCAGTACATGAAGTTAGGGCACTGTCTTCTTCTTGGGCTTATTCAAATAGTATTGCTATTACTGATTTAATGAAGACAGCCTACTGGACACAACTGTCTTCATTTACAAAATTCTGTCTTAGAAATTTAGAGTCTATCTCCAGTGACCTGAGGTCCTTTGGTCCTCTTTCTGTCGCACAGAATGTCGTTCATTAATAATACATCTCAGTGATGTCTTAGGCAGTCTGCTCGAGTACTGCTGCCCTCTTCATTCTGAGAAATTTTCTTCAGAACGGGGGGGGGGTTCCCTTTATATCATCTGGCTTTATAGTGAAAAGCAAGGGAATTCCTCCTCCATTGTCAGTAGTCCAGCGTCGATGCTGGATGATTTTAATGTGTAGCTCGGAGTGAAGCAACAATCATGTCTAATTTCTGTATTGCTTTTAAAGTGTAGCTCACTGTGTGAAGCATTTGTATATGTTACATGTCATACAAGCATTAATATACAATCCTCGGACACTTTTAATGAGTATAAAGCGTCTCATTCTCTGGACTTCCTTATAATTGGTTTCCTTCACCGAATTAGCATAAGGGTTATGCTGGAATTAAATGGAGAAATTATTATGTCTTACTCCAGTATATGTTGGGTGTTTTGTCATTCTGTTTTTTTATTGGGAAAAAGAGATAGACATGAGTAATTCCTATGTCCTCTCCTATTCTCCTGTTGGAGCTATTCTTTATTATGGAGTAATTGAGATACTACAGGTCCTAAAGTCCTAGGCCCTCCAGCCTTTTTATGATTCAGCTAAGTCGGGGCCATTGATTATTAGTATGAAAATATGATAAATTTAAAGTAATTTGTATATTTTTAGCTCACCTAGCCTAAAAGGCCATGTGAGCTTTTCTCATCACTTTGTGTCCATCGTCGTCCGTCAGTCATTGTCCGGCGCCTGGCGTCTGGCGTCCGTAAACTTTTCACATTTTCATCTTCTTCTCTGTAACCGCTGAGCCGGTGTGAACCAAACTTTGCAGGAATGGTCTATGGGAGGTTCTACAAACAATCCTCATTTTGTTCCCGTCGGATGAAAAACATGGCTTCCAGAGGCATTCTTTGATTCCAGTTGGTGGATTTTCAAAAATCTTCTCTGAAAGTGCCAGGCCAAATGTTTTGAAACATCACATAAATGATGACTGGGACTCCCTCTACCAACGATCCTCATTTAATGTTGATTGGGTTACAAACATGGCCACAATTGCGGCTTATAGTTACTGTAGAAACCCTATGGGAAATCACATTTTCCTCTTCTTCTCTGGAAAAACAAAGGCGATGTGAAAACAAACCTTGCAGGGATAGTCTATGGGAGGTCCTCTACAAATGATCCTCATTTTGTTTCCATGGGTTGAAAAACATGGCCGCCAGAGGCATTCTTTGATTCTGATTGGTAGATTTTCAAAAATCTTCTACTATGAAACTGCCAGGTGAAATGTTTTGATACTTCACATAAACGATGACTGGGACCCCCTCTACCAACGATCCTCATTTAATGTTGATCAGGTTGCAAACATGGCCACAATTGCGGCTTATAGTTACTATAGAAACCCTATGGGAAATCACATTTTCATCTTCTTCTCCGGAACTACTGAGCCGATGTGAACCAAACCTGGCAGGGATGGTCTATGGGAGGTCATCTACAAACGATCCTCATTTTGTTACCGAGGGTTGAAAAACATGGCCGCCAGAGGCAGTCTTTGATTCTGATAGGTGGATTTTCAAAAATTTTCTCCTCTGAAACTGCCAGGCCAAATGTTTTGATACTTCACATAAGTAATGACTGGGACCCCCTCTACTAACGATCCTCATTTAATGTTGATCGGGTTTTAAACATGGCCACAATTGTGGCTTATTGTTATTATAGAAACCCAATGGGAAATCACATTTTCATCTTCTTCTCTGAAACTACTGAGCCGACGTGAACCACACTTCGCCGGAATGGTCTATGAGAGGATGGAAATATGTGGCCACCAGAGGCTATATTCTAATGCTTAACCCAATGCCCTTCCTGTCTGCACAAAAGATTGGTACTGACAGCAAAATACTATTTTTTTGAGAATCTGGTAAGGGTTGGTTCCATTTTTTTCTCCACTGAAAACTGAGAAAAAAACCCCAAAATATTATGTATACAGTACAAGTCAAAACAAGCTGTAGCATAACTGCAGTAAACTAAGTAGACTGCAGCTTCTGCCCTGAAGATGATGTCATCTTCTGGTCTTATCAGTGTAGGAAGAGAAAAGATACATAGTTTATAGGATTATCCTACACAACTTATTTTGACTTGTACTGTAAAACAAGTGCAACTGTAGGTTGATATCTTCAGCTGTAATCTAATTATGTTTGACACATGTTAAATTATTTATGTAGAAAAATCTAGGTTATATTGTAAATTCTCTTTATTATCTTGCAATCATGTCAGCTCAGATGACAGTAATTATTGTATATCTTTTAAGATTCCTGTAACCCTTTACCTGTCCAAAAGCTATTTTGAAAGAGAATACTGTTTGAAAAAATTGTAATTTTCAAAATATTTTAACCCTTTTTTACTGATTTTTTTTCGTTGAAACAGAATTTATAAATGTGTGCATTTTCAAGAAGATCTTCTTTGAAACTACAAGGCCAAATGGTTTGAAAAAACTTAATGTGACTGATGACTGTAACCTCCTCTACCAATGATCCTTATTTTAATCTTCATCTGGTTGCAATTATGACTGCAATTGTGGCTTATAGTTACTATAGAAACCCTATAGGAAATCACATTTTCATCATCTTCACTGAAAGTACTGAGCCAGTGTGAACCAGACTTGGCAGGCATGGTCTATGAGAGGTTCTCTACAACTGTTACTCATTTTATTCCTGTTGGGTGAAAAAACATGGCTACCAGAAGCATTCTTTGATTCTGATTGGTCAAATTTAAAAACTCTTCTCCTCTGAAACCACAGGGCCAAATGTTTTGAAACTTTGCATGGTTGATAACTGGGACATCCTCCACCAACATTCCTCATTTTAATGTTGATCGTTTTGCAAACATGGCCACAATTGCGGTTTATAGTTACTATAGAAAAAACCTATAGGAAATCACATTTTCATCTTCTCTCTGGAACTATTGTGCTGACGTGAACCAAAACTTGGCAAGAATGGTCTATAGGAGGCCCTCTACAAATGATCCTCTTTTTGTTCCCATTGGCTGGAAAATATGACCACCAGAGACATTCTATGATTCTGTTTGATGGATTCAAATGTTTTGAAACTTCATGTGATTGAAGACTTGGACACCTACCAATGATCCTCATGTAAATTTGATGTAATGTTGCAAACATGGCCACAATTGCAGCTCTTAGTTACCATGGAAAGCCTATGGGAAATCACATTTTTATATGTAGTTCCAGGTGAGCGATTACAGGCTCTGTAGAGCCTCTAGTTTATACTTGCAATGACCCAGACAGGGATGGCACTCCCATGAGTGGGCCCTCATACCTCCCCACTGATAGATATGTATAACATTTAGCCGGCATAACTAGGAAGAATGATGTTGGCACCAGTTTTGGTCACTTCCTGGTTACTGCGCATGCACAGTAAGCAAAAGTATGGAGGACCACTTAGGACTTTTTGTGGGGGGGGGGGGGGGGGGGGGGATTGGGGGTTCAAAATTTGTGTTTGGCCTTGGAAATTAATGAGTTTGCCCCAGCTAAGTCTGAGCCATTGGTAAGTATAAAAAATATGCAACTTACTTTAAATTTATCATTTGTAAGTGTGAAATATCTTTAAAGAAATCAGAAATAGGTTTGTGTTAATAGTGTTTAAAGATATTCATACAGGAATCAGATAAGTTTTTTCAAGAAGCCAGAAAAAGTGGATATGTGGCTAGCATTCAAAAGGTTCAATCAAGGAATCAGAAATGGACATTTTTTGCCTGCCACTTATTTGAATGATGTTTAGAGCAGTAATGTGAGTATGGAAAGGGTTATTATTCTTTCTGCCCCTTTAGACATGGGATATCGGCCTCGGCCTTTCCTGGCTTCAGCTCAGTGAAGTTAGAAGGGGTGCAGGCTGATTCCTCAGCTGTGGTCTCTAGGCCGTTGAGACCAGCAAGTTTTGCTTTGGATTCAAATGCCCATGGTGGGGGTCACCTTAGACTATGTTGCGCTTCCGTTCATACACTCTGGCCTGTTTTGCAGGACTGGCGCTTTTTGTGCAGCCTGGACCTTCTGTCCCTCAGAGATCCATGGCTACTCTCCTGAGTTCTTGCACTTTGGATCCTTGGCATTCAGATGTTTCGGCTACCGCTCGTTCCCCCACGTTGAATGTTCTCGAGGATCATGACCCTTCGCTGGTTAAGAGGGTCAGATGCGAAGCCACTCTGCTTGGTCCTTCCCACGACGGACCGGCAGATTCGGGTTGTGAGCTTAGTGAGGCTCTCTCCTTGCTCACTCAGGTTCTTTCCAGAAGACTCCCTGTTGCCTCCAGCGAGGCTACTAGTGGCTCTCAGGCTCCCTCAGTGGCGGTGTCTCCTGGGATTGGAAGCAGGCCTCTTTTTGATTCCTACACCATAGGAGGCATTGGTCTTCTGACTTGTGTCCTTCCGAAAGTCAAACTGTCAAACCAGCTGGAGGTTTCAGCCAGTCAGCCATTATTCCTATGGCGACTTTGGAGTCCCTATTGAGCTTATCCAGAGAGATGCTGAGAATGCTTTCTCCCTCGGATCCTGTCGTCTGTGCCTTGGCTTCTTATTTGCCTCCAGATAAGTTTGATGACATACAGGCTCCTTTGCATGTGTTTTCTAAGGCACTCATGCATCTTACCCACACACATGCCTGTAACATGGCTATTCTGGAATTAGTTTGCTGGGATGCTGTGTTGGACACTAGCCGTTCTTTTCCTGAAGGGCAGCGTACTGCTCTTCTGTCCACTTCTTTAGTGGGTCCACGACTATTCCATGATTCTGTGGTGATGGTCTGGGATGATGTCCTGTGGCATTCCAAAGATCAGCTGCTGCTTCACCAGCATGATCCGACTTCTGTTGGAAGCCGGGGTCATTCCAAGCCTAACAAGCACCCTTCTGTTTCCTCTGCAAAGCGAAGTGCTGATCCTACTACCTCCACATTTTCCCCTCACTCACATGGTAAGGGTTAGCATCAACAGACCAGAGAGAGGTCTTGGAATCCTTCTACTAGCAGAGGAGGTGGTTTCTCCTCTCACAAGCCTCGCCAGGGCTCAAAATGAAGGTCCTCACCTCGATTCGTCCCAGGTTGGAGGAAAGATATCAGAGTTTGAAGACCGTTGGGCCATTATCACATCCGATCGTTGAGTGTTAGATGTTGTTCGGCCTGCTGATATCCTTTTGGAGGCACCCCACTCTGCCGCTTCAAACCAAAGTTCCTTCAGACGGTTCACATCGGGAACTTTTGATCATGGAGGTAGATAATCTCCTCTCAAAGGGAGAGATCAAGGTTGTCAAGAACATTCGTTCAGTGGGATTTTATTCCCGCCGTTCTTGGTGCTGAAGAAGGATGGCCCATTCTGACTGGTTATTGATCTGAGTATCCTGAACCAGTCTATTATTGCTCCCGAATTCAGCATGGAGACTTTCAGGTCGGTTCGCCACTCCATTCACCAGGAAGATTTTTCTTCCAGCATCGACCTGCAAGACGCTTACTTTCACCTTCCGATTCATCAGACATCGCGAAAGTATCTCAGGTTTGCTTTTCTGGCATGAGTTTACTAGTTCAAGGCCATACCTTTCAGTCTCAACCTGGCTTCTTGGGCCTTCACCCGACTCATTTGATAGCCTCTCATCACACACAGTCCAGGGTGACTCTTTCGGCGTATCTGGATGATATCCTCCACAGGCACTCCAATGGTGTTCTGGAGTCTGGTGTCGACACACTGTTGAGCCTGCTTTCGTGGTTAGGGTTCAAAGTTATCGAGAAGTCGGACCTGGTCCCTTCTCAGTTGTTTTGTCATTTGGGGATGGACTTCTGTACTCAGCTGAATATGATGGCAGTTTCCCGGGTGAGGGTAGTGATTCTCTTTGCTTTTGCCCTGACTCTGACCCAGTCCCCGTCTGCGACAGCTCAGATTATTCTCCGGTTGTTTGGTCTCTGTGGTTCGGTGACAGTTATCATTCCTTTAGGTCGGCTGCATGTCAGACCTCTCAAACACTTTCTGCTTAGTCGTTGGAGGCCAAATGTCGATCCTCTGGATCTGGTGCTTCAGTTACCAGCATTTCTTAGTCATCACCTTCTTCCTTGGATGGATATTCAGTGGATTATACAGGGAGTTCTGTTGGACTTGTTCAAGTCCGATTGTGTACTGACAGCAGATGGCAGTAATCTTGGATGCAGCACAATGTTGGATCCTCTAGGTCTTTCCTTTCACCGTGTTTAGACCAGGATCAGGCAGCTCTTCACATCAAGCAAAAGGAGCTTCTAGTTCTTCTGAGTGTCTGGCAGTGGATTCCCCACCTTTTGAATCATCAGGTCCTTCTGTTGTCCAACAATTCGATAATGGTTGCTTACATTCGGAACCCCTGTACAGATTGGCTCTGGATCTTCTGCTGCTCGCTCAGGATGTCATCTCCAGAGTCGTGGTTCGTCACATTCCCGGACGACTGAACGTCCTAAACAACTCACTAGCCTGGTGGGGCAGAGTCGTTTCCAGCAAGTGGATGGTTCACAGAGCAGTGTTCCAGTCGCTTTGCGATCTCTGGGGATCATACCCACATGGATCTGTTTGCGACCTGTTGGAACCATCAGGTGGACACTTTTGTGTCCCCGTGTCCAGATCCTCTGGCTTTTGCCATGGACGCTCTGTCACTTAATTGGAACTGTCTAGTCGGCTATGCCTTCCCACCATTTCTGATTCTGCCACAAGTTCAAGTCAAGATACAAACCTACAATTGTGTAATCATTCTGATCGCTCCTGTCACCTCAGCAGGTGTGGATCAATCAATCTCTGTTTGTGGCGGTTCCAAAACGTCACCCTGTACATCATGACCTTCTCTGTCAAGGTCACCTGAGGAGATTTCATGATGACCCGACTTCATTGTGCCTTCATGCATACGTTTCAAACCATTATCCCAGGTGGATACGCATTTTCTCACATACAAGACAGCTTTTCTGATGGCTTTTGCCTCAGCCAGAAGGGTTAGTGAGCTTCACGCCTTATCGGTTATGAATGCCTGAGTTGATATCACTGCCATGCTTGGGTTACAAGCAGTTCACAGTGATTGTACTATAGTTTCAGGTGTCTTTTTGTGCCATGATCATTTCTTTTAATCTTTATTGTACAGTCATGGATTTTTTTTCTCAAGTTTGGCGCAAAAATTTACTTAATTTCTATTAGTAAGAACTTCTGTTTAGGTCAGCTTTTGCATTGATCTATTTTGTACGAGTTTAGGTTTAGCTAAGTTTCTTTGAAAAGTATGTCCCCATGACCTTGATATCACACTTGTGTCTTTTTTTAGGACCATCACATCAGTATTTAACCCTTGTGCTGCATTTGTTGATTTCAGTCATCACAATTTGCGTTAGGTCAGCATTGATGCTTCAAGTCCTCCTATTGCAAGGCAGTTAATATCTTCAAATATTGTTTGGGAGATGTGAGTAATTCTATTAGGCCAAACAAAGTAGACCTGTCTCTCAGCCCATTGTTTGTAAAATTGTTTGTGGGTGTGCAGTTTTTTATTTTATTTTTTTATTTTTGTAATTATTTCTTTTCCATCAAAAGCTCATGTTCTTGGCTTGTTTTATGTTTAGGCGTCATAATCTACAGAATAGCATAGGTGGTGGTGTATTTTGTCCCTTGAGAGCAAAAAGGCTTTGCAATGCTAAAACATTGCACAGCCTAGTTGCACTCTAGGGAAAAATTTAACAGTTGTATTAACTTGGGTAAAATATCAAACATAAACCATCTAATTTTTAATTTTTTATGTTTACATTGGTTATGAAAAAAAAGTATGTGGCAGCCAAAAGGACAATGTGGGAGGGCCTGATAAATAGATTTTTAACCCTTTACCCAACGTAACGGCCAAAACCGGCCAGCGCTATTCTCAAAAAACGCCAATTAATTTTCAGGATTTTTTCATTTTTTGTTTCCAAAACATAGGTTATGACCCCTCATTGGAACGAGCTCGTCGAGCTCGTTCCAATGAGGGGTCATAACCTATGTTTTGGAGACAAAAAATGAAAAAAATTAGTTATTCAAGAATTTTTTTGCAAAGTGTCGTCTGCTTTTCATGTTAGGTAAAGGGTTAACTTTATTAGGCCTTATTCTTTATAGTCTGTGTATGGGTTGGTTTTTTTTCAAATTTTTTGTTAAAAAATTACTTAGTTTTTCTATTTGTAAAATTTAGGTTTGACTCATTCTTTGTACATTTTCTAAGCAATTACTCATAGCTAAGTTTCTTTGAATCCCATGGCACCATGACCTTTATATTGCATTTGTGTCTTGTTTAGTCCCATCATTGCAGTATTAACCCTCAGATTGTGCACCTTTTTGTGTGGTTTTGGATATATTTTCCAGTGTAAATATTAGTCATACTCGAGTTGTAAGAATTTTGATTTAGGTTAGTTTTGTTGAATCACCTGGACCCCATGGCTTGTTTGTTTCACACTTGCAAAAAGTTTAATTATATGAAAAATTAGAGTATGCCAAAGCCATATTGGCAGAGTACAAAACAAAAAACTCCCAAACAACATTTGAATTAACTTTTCTGAATGATGAAATTTTGCTTAATTGTAGAATTCTGTCAAGTTGCCAAGAGGTACAAAATTTTTGGAACCATTTTATTGCTCTTCTCTCTGTTGCACAGAAGATGGTATTCTCAGGTGTGTTTTAGTTATATAAGATTTATCTTACAATTCTCGGCTGTAATAATTTGATTATCATTTTACCTAACGTTTTGACCACTTTCTCCTTCATAATTCAGAAATTAATAATTGAAAAAACATCATTTTTCTAAAGATTTCAACAAAACCATACCATATAACTCCTCACTGGAATGAGCTCATTCTAATGAGGGGTCACATGATATGGTTTTGTTGAAAATATTTTTTACAAAAAATAATTTAAAAAAAAATACTTATAAGCATCCATGCAAAACTTGAAAAGATATTTTAAAACTTAAAAATGATTTGTCACAAGCCACTTGGAGAGGGGGTGGGGGGCTGCTATAATCTATGTTTAACATTTTTTCACAAATCACTATGCTTCCCGCCCCTGCCCCATTATGAAATAGTTGATAATGGGACAAGCATTAACAATAATTTTCTTCAAACTCACTTTGGCATATCTGGTGAATTATTTTTTTTTTGTAATTTTCAAATCCTTTATGAAAAATCAATGAGCTTTGTTAAGTGAACACTTACGGCCTCTTTGGGCTTCTTATTTGTAAATTGTCTGCTCATATTGGTTTTGCCTGAGCTCTGAGGGTTTTAATTTGTTTTTGAAATTTAGTTTATGATTCATTGCTTTAAAAAATAACTGACTTCATTGCTAATATTCAAGGTTAATTGTTGTTAATTAGTGAAGGTTTAACTATTTTCTACTAACAGCCTTTATTGATTTTGATTGCTCCTGTAAATGATTTTTTGAAACTTTGTAAGAGAGCTTTAATCAAAGCTATTAATTAAAAATAACCCTTCATATTTTATTATTTATTAAATTTTTGCCTCCAAAAAATAGCTTATTGAAACGAGCTTGTTGAGTTTGTTCCAGTGATGAGTCAATAACTGTATTTTTGAGGCAGAAAATGAAAACTTGAGTTATTCAAAATTTGTTTTTTAGAATTGTCATGTGCTAGCCATGTTATGGTATATGTTTAAGTAATCAGCGTCAAACGCACTGGTATTATTTGCAATGGAAAAATAAGAGCAGATTGAGTGATTGTTCCTCCCCCCCCCCTCCCCCCCCCAAAAAAAAAAAAAAATTGGGGGGTCTACCAAAATAGCCAGTGTCCGTGTGTCTGTCCCACTTTGGTTTCCGTATGATAACTTTAGTTATAGGTGGCCAAATCAAATGAAATTTGGTGTGTAGGTGTACCAACATACAATACAGGTTAAGTTTAAATCTGTGTGCATCCCAACAATGTTTGCCAGAGTTAAGCCCCTTTTTCGACTTAAAAAATTCTTTTTTTTTTGGTTTACCAATGATAACTTCAGTTACAGTTGACCAAATCAAATAACATTTGGTATGTAGGTGTATCAACATAAAATATAGGACATTTTCAAATCAGGGTATGGTCTGACATTTTTTGCCAGATTTATGACCCTTTTTTGACTTAAAAAAAATGCAGTTCTTTTCAAATACCTTGAATTGCACACTTTTTTTTGGATGACATGTGGCCAGACAGCCTTTTCTTCTTTTCTGAGGTAATTATGCTCACGCATCTATAACGCACTTTATTTACAACTGAGGTTATCTTTTACTCACTCTTCTAAACTATCAGCAGCAGGCTTTTTCTCATAATTCTAAGTAACATCTCAGGCCCACCTGGGCGATCGCCTGGCATAGAAATTAGTAGATATATCCTACTGTTGATATTTTTGGATTGCAAGTGCAAGTAAGCCAGAGGCAGGCTTTTCATTTTCAAAATTGCAGGAGAGCCATAATGGTTCACCTCGAATGACCATCAGTGAGTTTTTTTCAGTCCAGCTTAATTCATCTCTGAACAACCGTTTTCAAAATTCTTATCTCTCCAAAGAGGATTCGGAGGTATCTAGTGGAGACCTCCGTTGACTGTCAATTTGTCCATCCATCTGTCTGTACAAATGTTTTGGATTGTAATTTCAAAGCCATCAGTTGGATTTGGATCTCCTTTGGTATGCTGATTGACCTGCATGGGGAAACAGATATGCACAAAAAATGGTTTCTGTCCAATATTTTTTTCCAGAGTTAAGAACCTTTTTCACTCTTTTGACATAGAAAGTTTTTTGCCATGGCGATATGACCTACATGACTGGATATGCACATGAAACAGGTTCCATCAAATACTTTTTTCCAGAGTTATGGCACTTTTTCACTCTTTCGACCATGGCGTTATGACACCATCAGTGGCATATGCCACGCTTCACGTTGCTCTTGCCGCTGATGCAGGCTTCGAATTGGGATATAAGAGAGTCCAATAGTTACTCTCTATAATGAACTGCTAAAGACCATTGAACGTTTGAGTATAAAACTGAAACATGCAGAATATAGGCAAAAATTATGTCAGAATTTTAAACTCTCAGGAATCAGTACTTAGATACTGCATAACCAAAAATATCATATACCAGGTAATTTACCTACATGGTGCTGTCAAAGCTGAAAGTTCAAAATTCATACCTCTGGTATTGCTTACATTATGACAGCTGTGATCATTTTTTCATATTCTTAAAGTCACATAATGTTTTTATATGGAAACAAATTACTGGAGATGCGAACACATGCAGTGACAGTCAACTGATGTAATCAAAAAGTACTGGCAGTTCCTGCAAAGAATTACCTATGTAATCCATATCAAAACAAGTTCACCACCATTGTGTATGCTTTTGAATAATGTAGTTGAGCGACGTTAGATCCTATTTGTGAAGAATGCTGGGTGAGGAATGTAATATCAATACTTCAGACATTATACGCCAAATTGACATTTGTTGCATCAGAATGCCCCATAAGGAGGACATTTACCTCTTGCTGAAAATTGAGTTTATGTGGGTGAGGGCGATCACCTGCCTGAAAATGACTAGCCTGTCTGAGACAGGGTACATAAAATTCTGACAGCGAACGTGGGGCTGTGTACCCTGCCAAAAGCCTGTATAAGTAACAGTATCCAAAATCACTTGCATTGAACATTTGCAGCATAAACCTTAACTCTCTTTGTAATTTTAGCTGCATTATTTTTCACATGACTTCTTTTGACAGACACGATGCCCTGTGGAGAATAATATTTAGGATTATCCAGCAATTTACTTTTCTAGTTTCATATATATAAAACCTGTATGTTTACTGTTGTGAATATTTCAGTTGTTTATCAGAAGAATCTCATATCTCAGGATTTATGTTGCTTGAGCCTGGCATATCAGAAGAAAATACATCGTGTACAATAAAAGTACTATCACTTGGTTATAGAGGAAATGCTTACTTTGGTACAGCAATGGAAGATTACAGCTCAGATAATCGTACATATACGTGTTTTATCACCAGTGATGGCGGGTAAGCATTTTTCAGTCCTTTACTAGACAAATCAGCCTCATCTCTTCAGCACTATGCTCAAAAAGTATCATTCAAATTTTGTTTTCTCTCCGATATGGTATGTATATACAATTAGAATATTTTGTACATCACGTCAATTCAATTGAGAGTAATAAAATATGAAAGTCACTCTGAGGGGAGTCAGCTACTGAGCATAAAGGCAGTTTTGAAAAATTTACAATTAGAATGTGTGTTCTTAAACTATTCTTCATCATCAAAATATTTCAAAGCTTGAACAAATAAATAATCCTACCTTCCATCAAGTGTACTTCCCCAATAGATTTATGTCATTTCAAATACTTGCACAGAAATGTACATATTTGTCTGACACAGTTATGGTTTGCCACACTACAAGGACCTCATACCTGTGATAGGCACACAAGGAAACAATTTTATTTGCAAGCTAGTATTCAAACATTTTTACTAGTACTCTTTGTAATTCAGTATGATGCCCAAATTTAGTAGGGTCAAATAATTTTCACTTACTGGAACGCTGTAATAAGAGAGTTTTTCAATATATGGAAATACAGTAGAACCTGTCTTGAGAGACCGCCCTTTGGGCCACTCAAAAGTGGTCTCTCAAGACAGGTCGTCTCTCATAACAGGTTTCAGGTTTTCTCAAGTCAGTGAATAATCAACCACAAAATTCAGAAATGGAGAAGAATGGATTTTTGTAATTACTTTGTAGTTGTTCTTTTTTAGGAAGTTTTCAACAAAATGAAATGGACTGTTATATATAAAAATTATAAAAATAAATTAATGTTGAAAATCTTCATTGAAGATTTTCAACACTAATTTATTTTTATAATTTTTATAACAGGCTTTTTTTTTACAAAAAGATTTTCAACACAAATTTATTTTTATTCCTATCTGTCACATTTCAGGTTTGTATGAAATTGTTTTTTCAGCAATAATCCTAATCTTTTCACAGGGGTCTTATAATAACATCTCAATCTTTAATGAGCTAGCAATTAAAACCCAATTAAGAGCTTTTAATACTTTTAATTATGTTAGTACAACCACAATGGATTTTCCAATTCCAGAACAGGTAAAAAGTTTTTGTCATGGTTTCAGTCTTCAAAGGGGCGGTCTCTCAAGACAGGTCCATTATGGCATAAAAGTACAAGTTGGTACCAGGTCACAGTGGTCTCTCAAGACAGGTGGTCTCTCAAGACAGTTGGTCTCCCATAGCAGGTCCATTATAGAGTAAAACCAATCGGTGCCTGGTAGATGTGGTCTCTCAAACCAGGTGGTCTCTCAAGACAGTGGTCTCTCAGGCAGGTTTTACTGTAAGACAACATTTCAGTTCTATCAAAATATAAATATAAAATGTGGATTGAAAACAGTTAACCTCAGAATTAACACCATCCCCCCCAAAAAACCAAACCTGGTTCATCAAGGGCCGATTTGTGAGGTACACACAACCTGGTGAACTTGAATCCACTAGAACAGTCACCTATTGTCCATATTCCCCCCCCCCCCCCCAAAAAAAAAAAAAAAAAAAAAAAAACATGCACAAACAATCGATTTCCTCTTTTTCCATTCTTCTGGAAGGATGTGAAAATATTCTCAGTGCTGGAAACTTTTAAATTATGGCAGTTGTGGAAGGATTCCTGGAGGTTTTGTGGTGGAATATTCACTAATATGATGTCTGGATATGGATTCAAGTTGGATTATGTGAAAATTCCCCCAGGAAAGTGCTTTTGAAAATTTCTTACAATTTTATCGAAACATAATTCATCATGCAATTCATTTTGCTTCTCAATTTGGTTTACTTATTTTTAGTGATCATTTCCACAGTAAATTATGCATTTATAAAGGTGTTTTCTGCTTTCCTTATAATCCACACCTCTTCTGTCTAAAAAAAACTTTGACGTAATTTCCTATTCTGTTGCTTGGGTCTCAGTCTGTTTTTTCTCTGTAGTGGTTATTTTAGCTTATGCTTGTAACACTACGTTGGAATGATTAACTTGGGCCTTAGTGAAGGGTTTAATTTTTCCCCTTTTTGGAGATTTAAGGCCCTTCTGGCCTCTTATAAAATTTTGCCCATCCTCCCTCCCTCCCAAAATTGATTATAGTTTTAGTGGGGTGTTGGCATAATTTCAGTCTTGGATATATATAGTTTTCATGTATTTCTACATGCATTCATGTTAGTCTACCACTCATTCATTCACCCTATGCAAAATAAGTTTTTTTTGTAAAAAATGTTTGTTGGTTGATTTCTTTTTCAGCTTACGGACCATCTGTGGTAAGTCTGTGTTTTCCCAGCTGTATTTCAGATCATTATATATGTAGGTAACATTCAATGATATTTTTCATGTTATATATTCATTGTTTATGTTTACCTATCTGAATTATTCTTTCAGATGCTGCCCTCCAGGTGCCATGTACTGTACGTTGTGTTAAATGTGATCGCAAGAAGCATTGTGAGGATAACCATTCGGATTGTATTATCTGTAATGGATGTTTTCCAGATTTTCATTGTTCCGTGTGTGGTTTCTGGTCTTGGAAAATGTGGTTGGATGTTAAATTTTAAAATCAAATGCTAAAAAGGATTTACGGAGTGCACCAGTCCCTGGTGCTTATTCTCTGCCACCTACAATTGATTACATGGTGGACAATTCTTCTGCTGTTACAGGATTAGTGCTTCATCCAGTTTCTGTTTTGGATTATGGTCTTCTGGAGTTAAGGCACTCTCCGAGACTTGTTTTGCAGGGTCAGTCATTGAATCAGTAGCCTTAGCATTGCCTAGAGATTCCTGTCCCAAGTTGGCCCTTAAGGCTAACTCAGCAACACAAAATAGGACAGGATTGATGTCTGAGGGCGTCAATCCAATCGGTTCTGACTTTACGTTGGTTCACAATAATAATAATTTGTCCTATGTCTCGGAGATAAGTGTGGTCATTGCGCCTGGTAAGTGCGTGACTCAGGGGTTGCCTGCCCTTTAGCCCACACAGTGGGGTTCTTTCTTACAGTGATAGCTCTATTGGTCAGTCTGTAGATCAGAGGTATCACGAACCCCAGCAATATGTAGGCTCTTTGACCTCTGTTGATTCAGCCATCCAACATAATTCATCATGTATCAACACGTCGAGCCTACATCCAGTACAGTTTGTTCCAACCCAGTACCCTGGATCTCACCTTGGTACTGATGCTGCCGAAGCAGCAGCCAGTTGGGTATAGACTCAATTACAATACCCATAATATGAGTCTGGCTCTGACGGTAAAAACTGCTTTTTCCACTTCTTATCAGTCTGACAGCTGGACATTTTAGCAGACCTGATGTAGCGATGCTATCTGCAATATCTGCAATCATCAGTGCGTCGCTACATCAGAATAGATATGATGATACTCATGGGCATGCAGTGCAGCAAATCTCTCATCATGCACTGCTCAGCAGAGATTTAGCTGCTACTCAGCGTCGTTCAGTTTCGTTCAGATCCCCATTAGAAGAACGAGCTGATGTCAGCCTGCATTCTATTTATGAGCATTTTGCTAAGACTTTCAGTTCATTAGCAGAATCCTTGATTCCTCAAAAGAGACCTGCGGTTTCGATGATTCATCGGCGATTGATACTTTACTAGCTTATGATACCAACTACGTCAGTCATTGAATCAGTATCCTTAGCATTACCTAAAGATTCCTGTCCCAAGTTGGCCCTTAAGGCTAACTCAACAACACAAAATAGGACAGGATTGATGTCTGAGGGCGTCAATCCAATCAGTTCTGACTTTACGTTGGTTCACGATAACAATAATTTGTCCTATGTCTCGGAGATAAGTGTGGTCATTGCGCCTGGTAAGTGCATAACTCAGGGGTTGCCTGCCCTTTAGCCCACACAGTGGGGTTCTTTCTTACAGTGATAGCTCTGTTGGTCAGCCTGTAGATCAGAGCTATCATGAACCCCAGCAATATGTAGGCTCTTTGACCTCTGTTGATTCAATCATCCAACATAATTCATCAGTTCCGATGATTCATCGGCGATTGATACTTTACTAGATTATGATACCAACTACGTCAGTCATTGAATCAGTAGCCTTAGCATTGCCTAAAGATTCCTTCCCAAGTTGGCCCTTAAGGCTAACTCAGCAACACAAAATAGGACAGGATTGATGTCTGAGGGCATCCGATGACAATGACAATGATGATAATGTAGATGATCATACAACCTTTATCCACTTGTCGCTTTTCTACAGTTGAGAGAAGGGCTGCTAATTCCGCATTTCAGCCCTCCTCTCTCAAGAAGCCTGTGCAGTCCCAATTAGGAGATGAGATTTTCACTTCAATCGATTCTCAGCTTCCATCTAAGGCTTCTAAGTCTACTTTCTTCAATATTGTCAATGCTTCTCTTCCTCAAAAACGTTTTAAGAGATATCATAATTCAGGGGATTTTCTATCTGAAAATCCATTGGTGCCAGATGAGGATGCTGCTTCGCTGAAGCTTGTCATGCCCAGGTCCATCAGTGTTCCATTGAATGTTTGTGAATCACTGTTGGGCCTTTCTAGAGAAAAAATGCAAATTCTTTCTTACACTGACCATATTTTTATACTGTACCAATGACCCAGACATAGCTGGTGCTAACTCTTAAAATATAGGGCCAAACACAAATTTTGCCCCCCAATCCCCAAAATTTGCATCTAAAACTAAAGAAAACATGTCCTGAAAGGCCCTCCACACTTCGCCCCTACTGCGCATGCGCAGTGTCAAGGACGTTCCGAAATTGGCGCCATTAATCATTCTAAGTTTGGCCCTTCATCAGTTAACATCTGACTGATCTTTGTGCTTATAAATCTCAGTTTAAATGATGCCAGACACATAAATATTAGTGAAATGGTGATTCTAAGGAGGATAGAGAAGGAGGAGAGGAAAAGAATGTGTGACAGAATATTATCAGGGCTGTAACTTAAAATTTTTTAATGAAATTATGTTAAGTTACCTATTTTCAAGGCAGCAGCCATTTTGTTGTCATTCTGATTATTTAGTTACACTGTTTTTTCAAGTGTTTTCCTCTCTCCCTGTCCTTTAAATTCCCCCTTGCTATTCTCCCATGCTTTTGGCATAGTTTTTGTAATTATTATTACTAAATTTTCTTGGGAGTTTTAGCTGAATAACAGAATGAATTCTGTTCTTTCCCCATGTTTACGTCTTCACCTAGGGGTGGTTAGGCGTTGTGTTCTGCATCTACCATCTGATGTTCTGCAGTTTCTTCCCTGGAAGTCTCTGTTTTGCATCAGATAGTGTATTTTTGGTAACTGATTTCGGGCCTGGGTGCCTGGAGTCTTATTTTAGTGTTTTTACACTCATTGTTTACATTTTCAACAGCCCTCTGTGTGAGGGGGGGATTTCTAAAAAATAATATCTTGATGTTATTTTAATCATAACTAGATACATTATTATTGTTCGTAAGTGTTGAATAAATTGTTTAAAATATTTTTAAAATTTTTGTCCACACTTAGGCTTGGGATCCTTTGGGGCTCAACGTTACTTTTCAGAAACTTGGGCTGTTCTGAAAAAATATTTTTTCAAAATATTTTGATTTCAATTATTTTTTCTATATCAATGGATCATATTATTATTATGTATTTTGATTGCCAGGGATTAGTGCGAGTACCAGGACTTGTTTTCTTTTCACATTGAAAGGATATTGATCAATTGTTTTAAGAGGAAGTCTTCCTCTGACTTTATTATCATTCTATATGTGGTCAGTGTACTCGCATTAACTCCTGTTCTGTATCGTATGATTTCGATGACAATTTGGGAAGCGTATGTCACGGTATGTTGTTGGGGATTTGGACACTCCGGTCCTTTCCCCGCAGGGTCACTCTACTTTATCAATTTCTATTTCAGACGATCAAGATTAGGGTGATGTATCTGTGATGTCTTCCAACAGTGTGCCTCCGTCGTCACAATTAATGAAGGGCTAGCGGAAAAGTGCTCATGTAAATACGCCAATTGCCTAAGAGGACCCTAGTAGGTTCGACGGCCTTTGACGTCCGCTAGCTCGCCCGGTGTAGCGTCCATTCACCGAATGGTTCGGCAGCCGGGTTCGTCCGTTGCGGTCTAGAAGGAATTTTGGGGTGATGCGAGCACTATAAACTAACCTAATGCACACCCAGTGACGGCGGATCGGAGGGAGAACGCAGGAAGCCTTTTAGTCCGGTTCATAGCTCGTTCCGGTCCATCCGGACGGCAAGCGAGAGAGGCCCCTCTCTCGTTCAACAACATCTTGCCCCAGATGTTGTGGTACAAAATGTGTCGTAAGCGGAGCATACGTCCGTCGCTCGGGACGCTCCGTTGTATAGGCAGTCCGCTGAGACTGCTAAGGCTTCCTCTTCTCGTCAGCGCACACGACCGCACCTTGGCTGCGTGACCGCCGATATATTACCAGCTTCGCCGATCAAGGATTCTTCGGCGACCAGGTCACTCCATCCGGTAGCCAGGGACACGAGGCCTGCAGACTCTGGACGTTCGCATAGGAAGTGTGCGGGAGTCAACGTACACGGAGCTTCCGGCGGCAATGCATCATAAGACCGCTACTGCACAGGCCTCGGGAACGGACGTGCTTTCCTAAATAGCACAGTTTATCGCAGCATCCCAGCATCAACTGAATCTGTCGCATATATTTTATCCGACGATGCTGGGTCGGGACGCTCCGCGGAAACGGGTACGGACGTCCGAAAGTTTCATCCGGTCCGACGGGATACCGAAAGGGATTCGGAGGATTTCGAGCTTTCCCTTTCGGAACAACATATGCTGTTGTGTATGTCATCTGACTTGGTCTTCTCCAGCTTCTTTCGTCGGACCAGAATGCTGCGATGCCAGATAAGAAACTGATAGCGTCGGTGGACTTAGAAATTTTTGGTTCGGTTCAGGGACATCGTCCCTCAGTTCCGACATAGTCCAATAATGTCACACAAACTTTTGAATTATTGAACGACGCTATATATATTATTATTTTATGCTTGCTAACCAAGCATTTCTGGTTTCTTGTTCGAAGAGTTATGGAGATGTCTTTCAAAAGTGTGCCTCTGTCGTCATAGTTAATGAAGAGTTAGCGGCTATAAGTGCTCATGGAATATGTCTATCGCCTACGGAGTGACATTCGCTAGCTCACCCGGTGTAGCGTACATTCATCGAATGGTTCGGCTGCCGGGTTCGTCCGTTGCGGTCTAGGAAGGAGATTTGGGTGATGCGAGCACTTTAATTACTTTAGTACTCACCCAGTGACGGCAGATTGAGGACAGATCGGAGGAAGCCTGTTAGTCCGGTTCCTGGCTGGTCCAGGTCCGTCCGGGCTGTGAGCGAGAGAGGTCCCTCTCTCGCCCAACAACATAGGGGACCGCATGTTGTGGTTCAGATATTTTACATTCGGAGCATATGTCCGTTGGTCGGGACGCTCCGTTATATTGACAGTCCGAGAGACTTCTTTAATGCTTCCTCATCCTCACACCAGGGCACACGACCGCACATTGGCTACGTGACCTCGAGTATCCGATCAGTTTCGGCATTCAGTGATTCCACGGCGAATAGGTCGCGCCATCTGGTAGCCAAGGGACACGAGGCCTATACACTCCGTTCGCTCGCATATTGGTAGTATGCACGGGGTAGCGATCACGGAGCTTCCAGCGGCAATGCATCGTAAGACCGCTTCTCCTCAAGCCTCAGTGACGGACGTGCTATCCGAGTTAGCACAGTTGTTTCGCAGCATCCCAGCATTTGACAGTTTCTCGGTCGAATCAGGAATTATCCGACGGCGCTGGGTCGGTGCGGTCCGCGGTTGCATCAGGTACGGACGACCGAACGCTTTATAGGGTCCGACAGGATGGCGAAAGGGATTCGAAAGATTTCGAGTTTTCCCTTTAGTAGTATCGGAAGATGCCTTTCATATCTTTTGGCATTATCTTCCAGTGATTATTATTTCGGACTTCATTGCTGCGATCTTGGATAAGAGACTTATAGCGTCATTGGACTCGGATTTTTCGATCGGTTCGGGGACATTGTCCCTGACTTACCGACGCAGTCCAATATTGTCATTACAACATGTGTTTTATTTTTCGACGCTATATATATATACGAGCCTGCTACTAAGCATGATAGTTTAGTTTCTTGTCCGCGTTGCTCATTTCTGCCATTTTATCATTTATACAAATAGTTTATTTTGGCAGAGCAGGGCATACCGACAGTTCATATGCGTCTAGACGGTGTGATTAAAAACTGCATATATTCTTTTTCGCCGTTTATGTCTTTTCCAATTTCAATGTTGGGAACGACATTATGTATAGTAGACTTAACTTAGACGCTTTATTATACGTAATCCGCCTTACTGAGGCGTTATCATTACGTCTTCAAGAAAAGATTTACGGGATATTATTCTCAATGTAATTTCTTTTGAGGGCAGTAGTTTGTTCACGTATAACTCCGCCCTTCAGTCGCTGATTGGAGTTAGTTAGACGTGACGCAGCCCTAGCTACATCCACTCGCGTGGATAGTAAGGTTAAGAACTCTCTCAGAGTCGCTTCGTTCTCGGAGGAGCTTCTCTTCGACGGCAATCCATGAATTGCTCGATTTACACGTTCTCTTGTCTATCTAGTGTTACAAGAGATTCAGACTGGGGCAAACATTCGGTGGTTGACTCAGAGAGTGCCGCCGCAGTTGCCGGACCCGAGTGTGGCTGTTATGACGGTTGCCAGTCTTACAGATTGGGATATAATACTGATCCCTACGGATTCGAAGTGCCAGGGTCTTTGGGTTCCGCAGTCTTTTAGCAATCAGTTTTCTTCCGCGGAATAATGTTTTTTAGGCTTGCTTTATGTCATTGCATGAACATTATTCAGAAACGCATGCCCAAATTCCTGTCCTTTAATTCGACAGTAGTGGCGTATCTCCGGAACCAGGGAGGCACTCTTTCGTTTCCGTTATTCAATTTAATGGAAAGAATCCGTCTGTTGGTTATAGTACACCAAGTTCAGTTTTGGTCCGTCATATTCCGGGTCGTCTGATTGTTTTATCGGACTCCCGTTCTCTTACGGGTCGCTTGTTGCTGTCAGAATGGACTCTCAACAAACAAGTATTCAATCAGATTTGCTATCTATGGGAGCGCCCAATGATGATTTATTTATGACACAGCTTGCTAATCAATTGCAGACGTATGTGTTGGCTTGTCCAGATCTCTGAGCTAATATTCTTAACGCTCTATTGATCTATAGGACGGAATGATAGGATACGCGTATCCTCCGGCGCTGTTGTTTTAGCAGGTATTGCTAAGATAAACAACCACAATACATTTCTGTTGATAGCATCTCTATCTTCACAGAGATCATGAGTAATTTTCTCTCTTGTCTACTGTGGGTTTTAACGTGAAATCTTCCTCTATGGGAGGATCTTTTTCACTGGGTAAATCGTGTCATCTTTATCACAACCAGCAAGGTCGCAACCTTCATGTATTCCGTTGTGTGGTCCGTATTGCATTGTAAGCACTGTACTGGACGAGCTTTGGACGCGATTTCTTACTATAGGAGATCCTCTTCTTCGCTATTCTATGCGGCTAAAGTGGAGGCTCTTCCGTCGTGGTGTAGGGATCATTATGTTCATATTGTTGATCCCTCCATACTACTCATTGCTATTTTTTAGTATACTTGTTTCACGAGATCTACTGCAGCCTGTTATTATTTAGGTTATAGGTTTATGTTACCTCATACCTATGCACTCTACGATAGTTTACAATAGAGTCTTTTGTCTCTTTATCTAAGTCAGTTAGTAACTTTTTGATAAATAGACTTAGAATCTTTAGATTAAATTCCTATACGGATTTTAACTTCGGTTCTTATTTAGCTAAGTAATCATTTGAGCCTCTGGAAACAGTAGTTTTTCAAATTCTGACCTTTTAGACAGTAATTCTGTTGGTTTCTCTTTTACTGTAGAGTCAGTGAGTTTCATGCACTATCGATGGATGATTTTCACTTTCATAGTTTCGGAATCAATACTTCCGTTACTATTTAGGTTGGATTGTTGCATAAGAGTTAGGCTCCTATTATCCGGAACCTATTATATTAAGGTCCTTCCGTCTTCGTATGGGCATAGGCCTTTACTCTTTCCGGGTACAGTTTATGTATTTATAAACGGATTTCTGTTTATTACTATGGGCGTAAGCTTCTTCTGTCTTTGATGTCTAGTAGAAGGACGTTACGCTCCATTTTATTGTTAATGGATTCTATTAACTATCGGTACTGCTTATAGTATATCATTGACTTAGCAGTTGTGCTTAAGATTTCGGCTCATGAAGTAAGAGTTCTTCTACTTCTTGGGCTTACATTAATAGTGTCGCTATTATAGATTTTTGAAGGCCGCTCATTGCGCTCAGCCATCCACATTCATGAATTTTATCTCAGAAATATCGAGTCCATTTCTGGAGGCCTCTATTGTTAGGTCTATTATCTACTGCTCAGAATGTCATTCACTTAACAGTTGCTACTATAGCTAGGTAGGCTGTCTGTTTCGGCAGTGTCTCCGTTCGGCTGCCCTCTTCGCTCTGGGCTATTTGACCCAGGGCAAGAAAAAGGGGGGGGGGGGGGGAGGGTGTTCCCTTGGGTCACCTGTTTTACTATGAAAACAAGGGGATACCTCCTCCGGAGTTAGTAATTCTGAGCTGTTATTGGGATGGTTGTTTAGTGAGAAGTTTAGGTTTTTAAAATTCATAAGAGTCTCTATTCTCTAGACTTACTTTATTTATTGGCTTACTTTAAAAATTATTAGTATAAGGATTATATTGGATATTAATAGAGTACATGGATGTATGAAGCTCAATTTTGGAAGGTGTTGTATCTTTCTAATTTATCATAAATAAGAAAGATACATGTAAGGCCTATTACTTCTTTTCCCTACAGGGGATGACTCTATTTTATTTTATTGAGCGTATTCCATTTTGCTCTATGTCCTTGGCCCTCCAGCCTTTTTACTATTCAGCTATGTCTGGGTCATTGGTACAGTATAAAAATGTTGAAAAATTTATAGTAATTTATATATTTTTTATACTTACCTATGACCCAGACGGGGATGGCTCTCCCAGGAGTTGGGAACTCTTGCCTCCCCGCTGAGTACATAGCGCTTACCAGGCACTGGTTATTAGAATGATTAATGGCGCCAATTTCGGAACGTCCTTGACACTGCGCATGTGCAGTAGGGGCGAAGTGTGGAGGGCCTTTCAGGACATGTTTTCTTTAGTTTTAGATGCAAATTTTGGGGATTGGGGGGCAAAATTTGTGTTTGGCCCTATATTTTAAGAGTTAGCACCAGCTATGTCTGGGTCATTGGTAAGTATAAAAAATCTATAAATTACTATAAATTTTTTAACTTTTCTGCGGCTTTAGCAGCCAGAGTTTCTCTAGATGAGCAGATGGATGATACCACTTTGACATTTAGATCCATGTCTCGTTGCGTTATGAATGCTATTAATGCATCTGCAGTTAACATTGCTAATCTGGAGATATTGTAATGGGATGCAATCCAATCCTTCCCATCCTGAAGTTCAACGTAATCAGTTACATTCTCCTTCTTTATTACACAAACTCATTTTCGATGGAGTCATTGCTAATGTTCAGGAAGGGGTTCTGAAATTCTCACAGCAGCAACTCCTTTCTTGACAACTTTCAACCGATAATAGAGGTTTGTCGAGAAGAGGACAAGTTTTTATTCACTGTCAGTCCGCTTATAGGTCATTGGCTTATTCACAAACTCCCCCCAGACTTCAAACAAAGCTAAAAGATCTAGGGGTTGGAGTAGGAAAGGTGAAGGTAATTTCTCTTCATGCAGGCCTCACACCTCTTGCAAGCGATAGTTCTCACCTCGAGTCGCTTCCAGTGGGGTTTGGGGGGTCAGATTGCTCTTTTTCTTCTTCAGTGGCTCAAGATTTCTGCAGATCCTTGGGTTCACCAAGTTATTTAGTACAGCCTAAGAATTTCTTTTGTGAACAGAACCCCTCTTACTTGCAATCCGTTCCCCACCACAGACCCTCTAAGAGCTTGCCTTTTAGACACTGAGATTCACAAGCTCCTAGAGAAGGAAGCGATCAAGGTCGTTCTCACCCTTCAGTCACCAGGGTTCTATTGCCATCTCTTTCTGGTACCGAAGAAGAACGGTCAACTCAGATGTGTCGTCGATCTCAGTTTTCTGAATCTCTTCATCAAAGCTCTGAAATTCAGTGTGGAGACATTCAGATCAGTTCGGACTACAATTCACGAGAGCCTTTTTTTGCTGTGAGCATAGACCTCAACGATGTGTATTTTCATGTTCCTATCTGTCCTCAGTCTCGCAAATTTCTCAGATTATCATTCCGAGGCATTGCGTATCAATTCAAGGCAACTCCTTTCGGACTCTCTTTAGCTCTGTGGGTATTCACCCGCCTTATGAATCAAGTTACGGCCTTTCATCAGGCAAATTCTTCAGTCACATCGTCAGCCTATCAAGACGACATTCTCCAGAGAGATGCGGACAAGTGCCTCTTGAAGAGGATCATCAATGTCTTTGGCTAAAGCTCAAATTATCAGTGCGTTCACACGCTATTTTCACAAAGCAAGCCAAGTTACTGCCTGGGAGGTTCTGCGCCTCATCAGGCTTTGCAACTCAGTGACCGATCTCATTCCACTGAGAAAACTTTTTCTTCGACTTTTCACTCTTATCTCCTTCAAAATTGGATGCCGAATCTCGACTCTTTCGACATGTTGATCCCTTTGGAAAATCAAATTCGGGATCTATCTGTACAATGGCAAGATCTGACTTGGCTCACACAAGGTATTCCTTTAGATCCCCGCTTCCTAGATCATATTATCACAGCAGATACCAGTGATCTGGGTTGGGGGGGGGGGGGGGGGGCGACTGAATCCTCGCAGTCTTCAGATCAGCGGGCGATGTTTGGAGGATCAGTCTCAGTTTCATATAAACCAGAAGGAATTATTCTGTTACCATTTCAACACTGGAGTCATCTCCTTTTCAACTGTGCTCTGCTAATTCTGTCACAACTCGACCGTAGTTACCTACATACGGAACCAGGCAGGAAGTCATTCCTTTCTGATGTATCTTTTGACCAAGGATCTCCTTTCTGCTCTGCGACTGAATTGTCAAATTCTGGTCAGGCACATTCTGGGTCGTCTGAACGTTTTAGCGGATGCACTATCCTGCAAGGACAGGACTCTTCCGTTGGAGTGGTCTCTGAATCTACAAGTTTTCAGAAACCTTTGTGACAAGTGGGGTACACCCTACTTAGTTCTATTTGCAACAAGGTGGAACAAACAAGTAGACAATTTTGTATCCCCTTGTCTGGATCCTCAGGCCTTCGCAGTCGACAATCTTTCGCTTAATTGGAACGGGATAGACGTTACACCTTTCCCCTTCACCAATCGTTGAGTTAGTTCTGAACAAAATTCACAACTCCCATTGCCACATCATTCTCTTCTAGTGGTCACTCTCCTCAGAAGGTTTGGGTCAATGAGATTCCACCCCTCCTTCTCGATTGTCTGGTCAGGCTTCCTCTTCGTGACCATCTCTCTCGGGGCCAGCCTCATCGGTTTTCTTGCACAGTGAGTCTGCAGCACCTTCATGCTTGTCTTTTATCTGGTCCTGCCTTTGAAAGAGAGGTTTTTTGAGAAGAGCAATGGAGTGCATTTCTACACCGTGCAGATTTTCCATGAGCTTAGCATACAACGTTAAATGGCAAGTCTTTACTCGCTGGTGTTTCAGCAGGAACATTGATTTCAAAAGTCCTTCTATAGCTCAACTGGTGGACTTCTTTGTTTACTTTTTTGATACTAAGGGTCTTCAACCTATTTCTATCAAGGTCTATCGTTCCATGCTGTCAGAAACTTTCTTATTTGCCAGGAACCTTTCTATTGGCTCAGATCCCTTTTTAGTGAATCTCATGAAACATATCACCCTTCAAAAACCTAAGGTTCTCAGAATTAAACCCAAATGGAATCTCTCTTGAGTTCTTCATTGTCTTACCAAGGCTCCTTTTGAGCCCTTGTCTCAGGTTGAGATAAGGTTCCTTACATTTAAGATGGTCGTTCTGATGACATTTGCTTCAGCTAGGAGAGTTAGTGAGTTTCATGCTTTGTCTGTGGACCCTCATTTCTACCGCAGTGTGGGTAATACAGTAACTTTACCACAAATAATTTTCTTTTGGCTAAGAATAAAGTTCCAGATACTTCTCTTATTCTTATCCGGGCTTTACCACCTCCTGATCAGTCTAACATTAGACCCTTGCTGTGTCCAGTTTGAGCTATCAGAACTTATGTGGAGAGAACTCATGGAATTGGGAAAGACAGGAAAAGATTTTTTCTTTTCCTTACATCTAGGTAGAAAGGATGTTTCTCCTCACTCCATCTCTAGATGGATTCAATCTGCTATTCGTTTATCCTACAAACATCTTCCTTCTCCAGATAGAATTTTGAATAGTATTACAGCCCACGAAGTTAGAGCTCTGACAACCTCATGGGCTTTTGCTAACTCTGTGTCTATTAATGACCTCATGTCCGTGGCTTATTGGAGTTTCTCAAAAAATTCATTCAAGTCTGAAGGTGTGTAAGGCTGTGGGTCATTCCGAGTAGATGGGGATATTCCATGCTATAGGTTAGAGGAGGTGCCGCATCGGTGCAAATGTATATGCATGTTGTGATGTAGGGGAGCCACAGAGCTCATATTTAGAATAGGAGCATTCGCGGGCTAAGTCAGTGGCCATATATGAGAATATATCGGAAGCATGAAGTACGAGCTCAGGGAGCTATTCGCATTTAGGAAAACAGCTTTACCTGTTGTAGGAGGCAAGACATACGTAGGCAGAGTAGGTTTGCCTGTATGAACATTATTCTGAGATATACGTAGACGAGCATTTAACCCCATTGGTGGCGACTGCTTGTTTGAAAAGCATCAAGTAAAGTGACAATAAGCTAATGGCTGTGCGACTGCAGTGGTAAAGTGACATTCCGTCACTTGTTGGAGCGAATGCGATATAGTGAAGTGACAATAAGTTAGTGGCCGTGCGATGGCAGTGGTAGAGTGACATTCCGTCACTTGTTAGAGCAAAGGAGTCTGGATAAAATGACAATACGTTATTGGCCACGCAATGGCAGTGAAAGGGTGAAGTGAAGAGGCGACCAAAGAATGAACACTGCGATTGCAGTGGTGAAGTGACATTCCATCACTTGTTGGAGCGAATGTGATCTAGTGAAGTGACAATACATTAGTGGCTGTGCATTGGCAGTGGTAGAGTGACATTCCGTCACTTATTAGAGCAAAAGCATCCAGATAAAGTGACAATACGTTACTGTCCACGTGACAGCCCTGAAAGGATAAAGTGAAGAGGCAACCAAAGAACGAACACCAGAAGGAGGAGAAACCAGCAACAGCAGAGTATGAGGGCCCGAAAGTGACTCAAAAACTGTGTGGGTGGGGGTGATTGACGCTTTGTTTTCTTATTCTTTTGGATTCCATGTAAGTCACAAATTATCATATTTATTTTTATATATATGTATTAAAATTGTTGTTTTTGGTGAACCCCTGTTGATTCATGCTTTTTGACGAAAAGTCACCGACCCCTTCAGGATAAGAACCACCCCAACAAAAGTGAAACGGGTGGGTTTGTTATTGTGAGACATACATTCACACATGGGTTCAGGTGACACACCTTGAGTTTGGGTTGAATACGTGGCCTGAATCTATTTCTTCCAGCAGCAACAAAGCCCCATATTTTTATACTGTACCAATGACCCAGACTTAGCTGGTGCTAACTCTTAAAAATCTAGGGCCAAACACAAATTTTGCCCCCCCAATCCCCAAAATTTGCATCTAAAACCAAAAGAAATCATGTCCTAAAGGACCTCCATACTTTGCCCCCACTGCGCATGCGCAGTGTCAAGGACGTTCCAAAATTGGCGCCAATCATCATTCTTTGTTTGACCCTTCATCAGTTAACATCTCACTGATCTTTGTGCTTGTAAATCTCAGTTTAAATGATGCCAGACACATAAATATTGGAGAAATGGTGATTCTAAGGAGGATAGAGAAGGAGGAGAGGAAAAAGGAGTGACAGAAAATAATCAGGGCTGTAACTTAAAATTTTGTTATAAAATTATGTTAAGTTGCCTATTTTCGAGGCATGGGCCTGTTATTGTCATTCTTGCTTTGAAGTTGCACTGCTTATTCAGTGTTTCCTCTCTCCTTATCCTGTAAGTCCCCCCTTGCTATTCTCCCATGCTTTTGGCATATTTTTGAGTAAGATTACTACTAAAATTTCTTGGGAGAATTAGCTTGGTTACAGAATGAATTCTGTTATTTTCCCCATGTTTACGTTTTCACCCATGGGTGTTTAGATGTTGTGTTCTGCATCTACCATCTGATGTTCTGCAGATTCTTCTCTGGAAGTCTCTGTTTTGCATCAGATAGTGTGTAATTTTGATAACTGATTTCGGGCCAGTATTGTCAGTGCCTGGAGTCATGTTTTCTGGTGTTTTTACACTTCTTGTTTACATTGGCAACAGTCTCTTTTGAGGGGGGCTTTTTGCCTTTGGAGTAGTTTATCTCATTACAAGATACATTATTATTATCCATAAGTGTTGCAATAATTATTTAAAATAATTTTAAAATTTTTGACCACACTTACCCTTGGGATCCATTGGGGCTCAACGTTACTTTTCAGAAACTTGGGCTTCGCTGAAAAAATATTTTTTCAAAAATTATTTTGAATTTCATTTGCTTTTTTCAATGTTAATGGATCATGTTATTATGTATCTTTGTGTTTAGGGGTTTGTGCGAGTACTAGGACTTGTTGTCTTTTCACAGTGAAAGGACATTGTTCAAATTGTAATAGGAAGAAATCTTCCTCTGACTTTCATGATCATTGTATTAATTGTAGTCATTGTACTCGCACTAACTCCTGTTCAATATGTCAATATTGGGATGACAAACATTGGAAACGTGTGTCACGGTATGTTGTTAGTGGGGAAAGGGCTAAGCCGGTCCTTTCTCCGCAGGGTCACTCTAGTCTATCAGTTTCTATTTCAGAGGAACAAGAACAGGGTGATGTTTCCATGTTATCTTCCAAGAGTGCGCTTCCGTCGTCACAATTGAATGAAGAGTTAGCGGCAAAAGTGCTCATGGAGATACGGCAGTTGCCTAAGAGGTACCTAGTAGGATCGACGGCGCTGTCGTCCGCTAGCTCGCCCGTTGTAGCGTCCATTCACCGAATGGTTCGGCAGCCGGGTTCGTCCGTTGCGGTCCAGGAGGAAATGTTGGGTGATGCGAGCACTATAAATATACTAGGTGCACACCCAGTGACGGCGGATGTTAGGAGAGATCGGAGGAAGCCTTCTAGTCCGGTTCCTAGCTCGTCCAGGTCCAGCCGGGCCGCGAGCGAGAGAGGTCCCTCTCTCGTACAACAACATCAGGGACCTGATGTTGTGCTACAAAATGTGTCGCAAGCGGAGCACACGTCCGTCGCTCGGGACGCTCCGTTGTTTAGGCAGTCCGCGGAGACTGCTCAGGCTTCCTCATCCTCTCACCAGCGCACACGACCGCACTTTGGCTACGTGACCACGGATATTCTACCAGCTTCGCCGATAAGGGATTCTTCGGCGACCAGGTCACGCCATCCGGTAGCCAGGGACACGAGGCCGGTAGACTCCGGACGTTCACATAGGAAGAGTATGCGGGAGTCAGTTGATGCGGAGCTTCCCGCGGCGAAGCAGCGAAAGACCGCCACTCCGCAGACCTCGATGACGGACGTGCTTGCTCAGATAGCACAAATTATCGCAGCATCCCAGCAGCCGACAGAATCGGTGTCGGATCGGGAATTATCCGACGGCGCTGGGTCGGTACGCGCCGCCGAAGCATCGGGTGCAGACGACCGGGAGCATCGTGAGGTCCGACCGGATGGTGAAAGGGATACGGATGACTTGGAGCTATCCCTTTCGGAACAACATAAAGCTGCCGTGGATTTTATCTGGCACTTTCTTCCTCACGTTGTTCTGTCGGGCCAGACTGCTGCGGTTCTGGACAAGAGAATAATAGCGTCATTGGACACTGAATTCTTTGAGCGGTTCAGAGACATTGTCCCGAGTTTCCGTCTCAGTCCAATAATGTCACAAGAACATTTGAATTATTGAACGACGCTATATTCAAGCTTGCTTCCAAAACAGGCAAAGCTGGTTTCTTGTCCTCCAATGCTCTTAACCTGCCTTTCATTAATGCAAGGAATAAATTCGATATGGCAGGACAGGGTATTCCGAGAGTTCCTCTGCGTCTTGACGACGAGGCGGAAGACTTAGAATTGTCGTTACCGTCGTCTATGTCCGTTCCAACTGCGGTGTTGGATACGACAGTCACGTCTAACAGGGCCAGTTTAGACGCTTTATCTTACGCAGACCACCTTACAAAGGCGTTATCACTGCATCTTCAAGGGAAAGAATTCCAGGATATACAATCCTCTTTAAGACTTCTTTCAAGGGCAGTGGCTTATTCCACGTATAACTCCGCCCTTTCAGTGGCAAACCTGGAGTTGGTTAGACGTGACGCAGCCTTAGCTACATCCACACGTGTGGATAGTAAGGTGAAGAACTCTCTCAGAGTCGCTTCGGTCTCTGGAGAACTTCTATTCGACGGCAGGCTTTCTGCAATCTACGATAAAATTACGAAGAAAGCTTCGGATTCTCTGTTGTTAAAATCTGCTTCCAAAAAGTCGGATACGGCAGAGAAGAATAAGACAGGCACTTCTGGGTCTAATGCGCCAAAGAAAGGTTCCTATAGAGGTTCCGGTGCATCCTCTTGGTCTTATTCAAGAGACCGTCAAGGCAGCGACTCTTGTGCGGGACGTCCTTCGGGCCGGGACAATCGGTCAGACGCCCCGAGGTCGACGGGACGAGGTGCGGGTCGTGGAGGATGTGGTTTCTCCTCCCGCAGGCCTCGCAGGTCCAGGAGGTGATGGCTTCAACCTCTATCGTGTTCCGGTTGGCGGAAGGTCGTCAAGTTTTTCAGAAGAGTGGGCGTCGATTACGGACGACCCTTGGGTGAGAAGGGTGATTTCAGAAGGTCTAAGAATATCCTTCAAACGAAAGCCTCCGTTAACTCGAAGTCCAAAATGGACTCAACTTCCGTCAAATCTGCAGAAAAGAGACGCTCTCTTATCGGAGGTGCAGTCTCTTTTAATGAAGAACGTGGTAGAGGTCGTAGAAGACCAGGAAACACCGGGATTCTACAGCCATCTGTTTCTGGTTCCGAAACCAGACGGCTCGTTCCGTCCAGTCATAGATTTGAGCTGGATAAACAAGCTGATCGTCGCTCCGAAATTTTATATGGAGACGATTCGGTCGGTCAGAGCGAGTATTCGGGTGAACGATTATGCTACAAGCATAGATCTCAAGGATGCATACTTTCATGTCATGGTACATCCGACATTCAGAAAGTATCTACGCTTCGCAGTCCTAGGAGTTGTGTATCAATTCCGGGCGATGTGCTTCGGATTGAACCTAGCACCCTGGGCTTTCACTCTGGTAATGAACTCGGTAATGATGTATTTCCGAGCTCATTCATCTGCGGTAACGTCGGCCTACCTGGACGACATTCTTCAGAGGTACGGCAACGAGTTAATGCTTCAGAATGATGTGCAGAATCTGCTTCTATTGCTCCGACGTCTCGGTTTTGTTATAAACGAGGAGAAGTCGGATCTGGTGCCGTCCAAGTCATTCACTCATCTGGGAATGAGCTTCGAGACGCACAACAATCTCATAGGTCTGCCGTTAACCAGAGCGAAATTAGTCAGTTGTTACGCTCGCTATTGTCTTCATGCAGACAAAGTCACAGCGAGGGAGTTTATGAGACTGATAGGTTTGTGCGGAGCCCCGCGGATCTCATTCCGATGGGGCGGTTGCGCACTCGTCCTCTCCAAATTTTCTTAACTCAGAATTGGAGTGTGAAGATTCATTCGCTCGACATAGATGTTCTCTTGTCAGATTAAGTGAAACAAGAGATTCAGACTTGGGCAAACATTCAGTGGTTAACTCAGGGAGTTCCGCTGCAGTTGCCGGATCCGAGTTTTATCATTATGACGGATGCCAGTCAAACAGGTTGGAGTGCAACATTGATCCCAACGGATTCGAGATGCCAGGGTCTTTGGGATCCACAGTTCCTAAGCAAGCACATAAACATCAAGGAAATGATGTCAATTTGGCTTGCGTTACGTCATTGGATGGACATTATTCCCAAAGCTCATGTCCAAATTCTGTCCAACAGTACGACAGTAGTGGCATATATACTGAACCAGGGAGGCACTCATTCCGTTCCGTTTTTCAATCTAATGGAGAGAATCCTTCTGTTTGCTCTAGAACATCAAGTTCTACTTTCGGTCCGTCATATACCGGGTCGTCTGAATGTACTAGCAGACACCCTTTCATGGAAGGGTCACTTGTTGCCATCGGAGTGGACTCTCAACAAACAAGTATTCAATCAGATTTGCTACCAGTGGGAACGGCCAATGATGACTTATTTGCGACACATCTCAACAATCAGTTGCGGACGTATGTGTCACCGTGCCCGGATCCAAGAGCATTTGCAGTAGACGCTCTATCGATCTCATGGGACGGAATGATAGGATATGCATATCCTCCAGCGCCGTTGATTCAGCAAATATTGCTAAAGATAAAACAATCTCAGTGCAAGATTCTGTTGGTAGCATCTCTGTCTCCACAGAGACCGTGGATAAATCTACTCAGGTGTCTGTTGTGGGACCTACCGCAAAAGCTTCCTCCACGCGAGGATCTTCTTTCGCAGGGGAAACCGCGTCGACTTCATCACAACCCGCAAGGTCTCAACCTTCACGTTTTTCCGTTGTGCGGTCCTTCTTGCATGGCAAGCACTTTACAGGATGAGTAGTGGACGCGATTTCTAACTGTAGGAGGACCTCCTCTTCGCTAAATTATGCGGCTAAGTGGAAGGTTTTTCGTCGTTGGTGTAGGGATCATTCTGTTGATATTTTTGATCCCTCCATACCAGACATTGCAAACTTTCTAGTATACTTGTTTGACGAAATCAAACTGCAGCCTGTTACTATTAAGGGTTATAGGTCTATGTTATCTGATACCTATGCACATCACGATAGTTTACAAATTGGATCTAATGTCTCTTTATCTAAGTTAGTTAGAAACTTCTCGATAAATAGACCCAGAACTCTTAGGTTAATTCCTAAGTGGAATTTAGCTTGGGTTCTTCTTAAACTTAAGGAAAAGCCATTTGAGCCTCTTGGGACAGTAGATTTCAAATTCTTGTCTTATAAGACAGCTTTTCTCTTAGCTTTCTCTTCTGCTAGAAGAGTCAGTGAGCTTCATGCACTATCGGTGGACGATTCTCACTATCGTAGTGTCGGGAACACTATCACCTTCACTACTAATGTTGGATTTTTAGCTAAGAATCAGGCTCCTAATAAATATCTGGAACCTATTGTTATTAAGGCTCTTCCATCTTCAGACGGGCGTAGGCCTTTTCTCTGTCCTGTTAGAGCTTTACGCATTTATAAACAGAGATCTCAGTTTATCAGAAAGGGATGAAAACGTTTCTTTCTGTCTCTGATGCCTAAAAGAAAGGACATTTCGGTCCATTCTATTGCTAGATGGATTCAATTAACTATCCGTACTGCTTATGAAAGTTTATCTTCTTCCCAGCAGTCTGTGCTTAAGATTTCGGCTCATGAAGTAAGAGCTCTTTCTACATCTTGGGCTTACGCTAATAGTGTGGCTATTACAGATTTAATGAAGGCTGCTTATTGGTCTCAGCCATCCACATTCACGAATTTTTATCTCAGAAATATTGAGTCCATTTCTGGAGACCTGCATTGTTTAGGTCCGTTATCTGTTGCTCAGAATGTCGTCCACTAAACAGTTGCAACTATAGTTATGCAGGCTTTCTGTTCCGGCAGTGACTCCGTCCTGCTGCCCTCTTCGCTCTGGGCTATTTGACCCAGGGCAAGGGGAAGGGGGGGGGGAGGGTGTTCCCTTAGGTCACCTGCTTTATAGTGAAAAGCAAGGGAATTCCTCCTCCGGAGTCAGTAATTCTGAGTCGTTTCCGGGATGGTTTTAAAGTGTAATATTAATGTTAAAAATTCATTCATGTCATATTTTTAAAGTGTAGCTCGGTGTGAAGCATTTGTATATGTTAAGTGTCAAACGGGCGTTAACATACAATCCTCGGACACTTTTAATGAATATAAAGAGTCTCAATTCTCTGGACTAACTTTATTTATTGGCTTACTTTAAAAATAATTAGTATAATGGGTTATACTGGATGTTAATAGAGAACATGAATTTATTGTGATCAATTATGAAGGGTATTGTATCTTTCTAATTTATCATAAAATAAGAAAGATACATGTAAAGCCTAATACTCCTTTTCTCCTTGAGGGGTTCACTCTATATTATATAGTTGAGCTTATTGGATTTTCCTCTATGTCCTATGCCCTCCAGCCTTTTTACTATTCAGCTAAGTCTGGGTCATTGGTACAGTATAAAAATGTTAAAAAATTTATAGTAATTTATATATTTTTTATACTTACCAATGACCCAGACGGGATGGCCCTCCCAGGAGTTGGGAACTCTTACCTCCCCGCTGAGTACATAGCGCTGACCAGGTACTGCCAGTAAGAATGATGATTGGCGCCAATTTCGGAACGTCCTTGACACTGTGCATGCGCAGTGGGGGCTAAGTATGGAGGTCCTTTAGGACATGATTTCTTTTGGTTTTAGATGCAAATTTTGGGGATTGGGGGCAAAATTTGTGTTTGGCCCTAGATTTTTAAGAGTTAGCACTAGCTAAGTCTGGGTCATTGGTAAGTATAAAAAATATATAAATTACTATAAATTTTTTAACTTTCCGACAGTGATTTTTATAAAGTTGTATATTTATATATATTATTCATTATTTCCTATGTTATTCTCTTCCCACAGGACATGCTGAATATTCATTGTACTCCCTCCATACCTAGTGTTCATTCAGCAATTTGTATCACTTTGGTAAGTGGAGAAATTAAATTTTTATACCAAAATTTTTTTTTTTTATAATACTTGCCAAAGTGATACAAAATTATGCCTTCCTGGCATCATTCTTAAGTATAATGACTTGCCTCCCCGCACAGTAATATACATCCATATTGATTGATTTATTCAAAATTTCGGAAATTGATTGTTTGCACACGTTTTAGCGGGAATATGGACAATAGGTGACTGTTCTAGTAGATTCATGTTCACCAGGTTTTGTGTACCTATGCAAATCAGTCCTTGGTGAACCAGGTTTGGTTTTTCTTTCTGTCAGTTTTACTGTGTCCTGAGGGTTTTTTTCTTAGGGACTTCTTCTCCTACACTCATTTTCACCTGAGCGGATACAGGAATATAAGGCAGTTTGTATCACTTTGGTAAATATTATAAAAAATAAATTTTGGGATAAAAATTTCATTTTCGCTCACGAAAAATAAACATTTGTCTCGGTCACTCATGAGATCATTTTCGGTGTCCAGTCAAAAACACTAGATTTTCTTTTTATTATTTGCTTTTCATAAGAATCTGATCATTCCTATCGATAATTTCACTTTTTTCAACCTTGAATTGATGCATGAAAGTAAACAGCTAATGCACTTTGACACGTGGAAGTGATTTGATTGATAACACGGAACTGGTAGCGTCTTGCAATCTGATTCAGCTGGTGGGTTTCGTGCATCAATTGAAGTTGAATACATGTTGTCTTGCAATCTGATTCAGCTGGTGGGTTTCGTGCATCAATTGAAGTTGAATACATGTTGAATTATTGTTGGAAATTATCAATTATCGGTATCAAGTCAAAAACACTAGATTTTCTCTTTTCATGATACATTTTTAGAACAAATTGATCATTTCCAGTGATAATTTGACTCATATTCACCATGAAATGATGCTTTGAAAGCCACTGTTTGAATGAAAGTGAAAATTTCTATATCTTCACAGTGGGGGGACACAATTTTTATCTTTCCACAATCTTTTCGATAATCTATCATTTAGCGTATAATAAATATCGGTATGACTTTGCCTTTCCATTGCTTGCAAAATCTGTAAAAAGAGTTACTTGAAATAAATGGGTTGTTGAAACTTGCTTTAAAAAGTTATGGTAATCTTTTTTATGGTTGATTAATAATTTCTAATTTGTGTAGGTCTGGAATAACCATTCTGCTTCTGTGTTCTCAGTGGACACAACAAAGTTAACATCTCATAGTAATTGATACACTACATTCACAAATGGAACAATATTATTTAAAGCAAAAATATAATAAGAAGGGAAACACTAATGCTCCACAAAGTAGATCTTCTGTTTTTCATGCCACTTTCTGTAAAATTGCATGTGGGCAGGCATTTTTATATTTTATTTTTGTTATTATTTCTTTGCCATCAAAAGTTCATGTTCTTGGTTTGTCTTATGTTTTAGGACTCATAATCTACAGAATAGCTTGGATGGTGGTGTATTTCGTCTCTTGAGTGCAAGAAAGCTTTGCAATGCTAAAGCATTGCAAAGCCTTCTTGCACTCAAGGGACAAATTTATCAGTTTTATTAACTTGGGTAAAATATCAGACATAAACCATTTAATTTTTAGTTTTTTAAGTTTGCATTGGTTATAAAAAGAGAGCATGCGGCTGCTGAAAGGACCATGCCAGAGGGCCTGAGAACCATATTTTTAACTTTTTTTAAGACTAAAGAACAATATTTTTTATGAAGGTTCAACACTTTTATTGAATTTCCATGGGCGACAGTCTGGATAATCTGACGTGACACTCTGACAGTAAATAATGCATTACCATGAAACTGATTCTCTATATTTCAAACCTGGAAGATATCAAGTTTTTACAATTTTACATCAATAATTTATAGTTGAGCGTACCATAGGGCTAAAACAATTAATTGTTATACTGTTGAATTGTGATACGTTGCTCATGATTCAATACATACCATTATTCAATATGTATCCTGATATGTTAAATATAAATCACCTCATGCTAAATGACCTCTTGGATTTTGATGGCTGGTGCAATAAAAAACTGTCATTCGCATAACAACTCTGGCAATAATAAGTATGATATTAAAAGGATTATTCAGTTAACCAACATTTGGTAAATTCATGCTATTATTCAAAATATTTATTTGATAAAACCAATATAACAGGGCTCTGTCAAACAAGGGTTTAAATCAGACATGTTATCCTCAGAAGAATATTTTATACTAATAACCAATATCCCAGACTAGCTGATATTATCAAGGGCCCAACACAAATTTTGAACCCCCCAATCCCCAAAATGTGCATACGAAAATCAGAAAAATAAAAGTCCCATCTGGCCCACCATACTTTACCATCTGCACGTGCGTAGTGGTCAGGAAGAGACCAGAATTGGCACAAACATCATTCTTTGTTTGCCCTAAAGTCCTTAACAATCAACTGACATCTGTGTTTTAACATCTACTTTTTTTGAGGATGCCAGACACAAATCAATGCAAAAATTGGTGGATCCAAGTCTGTTAATGGATGATGGAAGTGAACAGTGGTGGTTTTAAATGTTCAGGGCTGTAACTTTATAATAATTATAAAATTGTTTCATGTTTCCCATTTTCGGGACATACGCCTGATGGCAATCATTCTTGCTAATGATTATTCCACTGTTTGTTAAGAGTTCCTTCCCTATCCTTCCATGAACTCTTCCTGTTAAACTCCTAAGCTTTTTTGGCTATTTTTTATTGCAATTTTTTATTAAATTTCTAGGGAGTTTAATGTGAATTACAGAATGTTTATTCTGTTTATCCGCATGGTTACATCCTCACCCTAGGGGTTTTAGGTCATTTTGGTCTTGCATCTTCTGTCCAATGTATTGTTTTTTCTTCATATGAAGATCTAACTTTACACCTGGTAGCATGTAGATCGGTTTCTGACTTTGGGTCTTTTTGTGTCTGATGTCTTGGTTCCGTTTTTTCCCTTTGATGTTGTTTTCATTGGCAACGTCCTTAAATATATGTAGTACTTAGTATTATATTACTGTAGGATTAATGTAGGATTCATTGATTATGATTCCGGTAGTGTAGCTCATAAAATTTGGATTTTGTCCACACTTAAGCTCTATCGGGATGCCCTTGGGTTCATCATGTTCTCTTTGGGAACTTAGGCTTTTTAAAAAAAATTTTGAAATAGTTTTGGTTTAAATTTTCGAATTTAGTTTTGATTGCTATTATTCATGTATCTTTATCATATATTTTATTGTGGAGTTTGTAGGAGTGCTATTGACTTTGTTTTTTGATTGAATTATCAAGCTTACTGCTCTTAATGCAAGGCGAGGAGTCGACCTAGGAGTTGCATGCTTGTTGCCTTGCCTGTAGTCTATGCCGTAGACCGTTGCTCCTACAAATTCTTGTCCTACTTGTGTACATTGGGATGACAGATGTTGGAGGCGGGTGTCACAGTACATTGTTGGTGGTGAGGTTCCTATGCCGGAACTCTCACCGCAAAATAATTTGAGTTTTTAGCTCACCTGACTTTCAGTCAGGAGAGCTATAGTGATCACTCACCGTCCGTCGTCCGGCGTCCGTCGTCCGTGAACATGGTGTTTGCGTCTTCTCCTCCCAAACCGCTGAACCAATTTAATTGATATTTGAGATAATAGTTTGTTATGACATCGCAATTTGATTTTGTTCAAATCAAGTTGCCCTGCCCGTGGGTAGGGCCACACCCAAAAAGTGTGCTGAAATCTTAAAAAATCTTCTTCTCATGAACCAGCAGTAGCAGAGACTTGATATTTGGTGTGCAGCTTCCTTTTGAGGTGTAGACTCAGATTTGTTCAAGAGAAGTTTGTGGGGCTATACTTGGCGTTGTTATGGGAGGGGGCAAAATTTTTGGCCCTGCCCAAAATTTCTATTTTCCAAACCGAGAGGCTGATTTGAACCAAATTTTATGTGAGGGCTTATTGGGTCATAAGTACCTAATTTATGCTGATTTTTTATTTCCTGTAGCCCCATGGGAACCGCAGGAGCTAAAAATAGAAAAAAATTAAAACGCCCACATCTCCAAAACTGCATGGCACCGAGAATTTTTATTTGGTGTGAAGCTTCCTTAGGACCAACAGAAAGAATTGGTAAAAAAAATTGCCATCGGTTTTATCATAGGGTACAGTTTCGGGACATTGAAAAAGTGCTGAGTCAGCACTTTTTAACACTGTAGGCAATGGGAAAAACATTAAAAAATCTTCTTCTCCAGATCCAGCAGGCAGCATCTTTTGATATTTGGTATGCAACATTGGAGGGTGGATCTGATTCAAGTTTGTTCAAATCGGCCCCCTGGGTTCATATTTGGGCTCAGTATAGGAGCCTGATTTTGAACTTAGTGCATTTCAGGCAAATTTCTTAAAAAATCTTCTTCTCCAGATCCAGCAGGCAGAATCTTTTGATATTTGGTATGCAACATTGTGGGGTGGATCTGATTCAAGTTTGTTCAAATCGGCCCCCTGGGTTTATATTTGGGCTCAGTATAGGAGCCCAAATTTGAACTTACTGCATTTCAGGCAAATTTCTTTGAAAATCTTCTTCTCCAGATCCAGCAGGCAGAATCTTTTGATATTTGGTATGCAACATTGTGGGGTGGATCTGATTCAAGTTTGTTCAAATTGGCCCCTTGGGTTTATATTTGGGCTCAGTATAGGAGCCCAAATTTGAACTTAGTGCATTTCAGGCAAATTTCTTTGAAAATCTTCTTCTCAAGATCCAGCAGGCAGAATCTTTTGATATTGGGTATGCAACATTGTGGGGTGGATCTGATTCAAGTTTGTTCAAATCGGCTCCCTGGGTTTATATTTGGGCTCAGTATAGGAGCCCAAGTTTGAACTTAGTGCTTTTCAGGCAAATTTCTTAAAAAATCTTCTTCTCCAGATCCAGCCGGCAGAATCTTTTGATATTTGGTATGCAACATTGTGGGCTGGATCTGATTCTATTTTGTTCAAATCGGCTCCCTAGATTCATATTTGGGCTCACTATAGAAGCTCGAATTTGAACTTAGTGCATTTCAGGTAAATTTCTTCAAAAATCTTCTTCTCCAGATCCTGCAGGCAGAATCTTTTGATATTTGGTATGCAACATTGTGGGGTGGATCTGATTCCAGTTTGTTCAAATCGGCCACCTGGATTCATATTTGGGCTCACTATAGAAGCCCAAATTCGAACTTAGTGCATTTCAGGCAAATTTCTTTGAAAATCTTCTTCTCAAGATCCAGCAGGCAGAATCTTGTGATATTTGGTATGCAGCATACTTAGGGGGGTGAGATTCAAGTTTGTTCAAGCCATGTCCCTAGGTCCATATTTGGGCTCACTGTGGGAGCTTGAATTGTAACTTTGTTCAAAATGAGGAATTTTCTTAAAAAATCTTCATCTTCAGATCCAGCAGTCGGAATGGTTTGATATGTGGTGAGTAGCATCCTTGGGGGGGGGGGGGGGGGATTCAAGTGTGTTAAAGCCAAGTCCATGGGTCCATATTTGGGCTCACTGTGGGAGCTTGAATTGTAACTTTGTTCAAAATGAGGAATTTTCTTAAAAAATCTTCTTCTTCAGATCCAGCAGTCGGAATGGTTTGATATGTGGTGAGTAGCATCCTTTGGGGGGGGGGGGGGGGGGGGAGGGGGGGATTCAAGTGTGTTAAAGCCAAGTCCATGGGTCCATATTTGGGCTCCCTGTGGGAGCCCAAATTATAACTTAGTCAATATGAGGAATTTTTCTTTAAAAATCTTCTTCTTCAGATTCAGCAGTTGGAATGTTTTGATATTTGGCATGGAGCAACCTTAGGGGGCTGAGATTCAAGTTTGTTCAAGCCAAGTCCCTTGGTTCATATTTGGGCTCACTATGGGAGCCTGAATGACAACTTAGTTCAAAATGAGGAATTTTCTTTAAAAATCTTCAGATCCAGCAGATGAATGATTTTGATATTTTTTATGCAGCATCCTTAGGGGGGTAAGATTCATGTTTGTTCAAGCCATGTCCCTAGGTCCATATTTGGGCTGATTGTGGGAGCTCGAATTGTAACTTGGTTCAAAATGAGGAATTTTCTTTAAAAATCTTCTTCAGATCCAGCAGTCGGAATGTTTTGATATTTGGTGTGCAGAATCCTTAGGGGTGTAAGATTCAGGTTTGTTAAAGCCAAGTCCCTGGGTTCATATATGGGCTCCCTGTGGGAGCCCGAATTATGACTTAGTTCAGTATGAGGAATATTCTTTAAAAATCTTTTTTTAGATCCACTGGTCAGAATATTTGGATATTTGGATTCAGCTTTTCTTAGGAGGAGCAGATGCAACTTGTGGAAATCAATTCTCTGGGTTGATATTTAGGCTACCATGTCAGGTGAGCGCCCTCAGGCCCCTTGGGGCCTCTTGTTCAGTTTCTATTTACAAAGGAACAAGGATATGGTGATGGTGTTGTGACATTCATCCAAAGTGTGCTACCATCATCATGCTCTGAAGAGCAAATAGAGCTAGCTGCAATGTTCTCATGAATATAAGCAGGGGATAATGCCTCTAGTTAGTGTTCTTAATCCATTGCAAGCAGCTAGCTTGACCGGTGAAGCAGTTACTACGTCCAGGGAAGCTGTGACACCGGGTATGTCTGATGTGGTCAAAGGAAGTGTAGATTTGGGTAGAGCGAGCACCTCAAAATCAAAAGCTCACCCAGCGACGACGGAAATAGTGAGGAAGTCAGCAAGTTTCTTTTTGGGAGGCTCGGGCGAGGTCTAACAAGGCCACGAGCTGGAGAGGTCCCTCTCTAACCCAACAACATTTGGGGCCAAATGTTGTTTTGAGAAACTTGTACCATTTTACCAGCCAGAGTATACGTCCACACCTGCCGCTCGGGACGCTCCGTCTAGACTGCAGCTGGCCTCGGCTACAGTCAAGGCTTCCTCCGCTACGTTACACAAGCACACACGACCGCAGGCTAGCTACCCAACTTCGGATATCCAGCCAGCTGCACAAAGACAGAGCCAGTCTTCACCCGTGAAGTCGGATCTCTGGTAGCTAGTGATCCGAGGCTTCGATCATCGGGATGTTCAGAGAAGAGACCTGTCTCAGGATCTTCATCCCAGGAGCAGCAAGCGGTGAAAATCAGTAGACCGTTGCTCCTCAAGCCTCGGTAATGGACTTTCTGTCGCAGATTGCGCAGCTGATCCCAGCTAGTGCAAGAGCAGCCTCCCGCAGACTCCAGTGGTGAGCTGTCGGATGGTGCTGGGTCAGTCCAGTCATCTGCACACGCAGATGCGATGCACCGAATGTCACAGCTGAATCTGTCAGATGATGAAAGGGACAAAGAAGAGGATTACCCTTCCCTTTCGGAACAGCATATGGTAGCGATTAATTTTATTTATCAATACTGTACTGACTTTGTTCCACCTGATCAGCAAGCTGCGACTACTAGAGAGAAACCGCTGTTATCTCTAGAAGCAGATTTCGTGTGAAGGAAAGAGGATGTTCTTTCCTTCCCAAAACAATCTTGGCAGGTGTTGGAGGCCTTCGGCCATGTTTCTTATCAACATCTTCCATAAATATACCGTTCCTTGGACCACGTTCATTTAAAACGTTTGGAGAAGATGTCCAGAGAGCTCCTCTGCGTTTAGATGAGCAGGCCGGGATGTAGATATGTCCCTACCTGCATCATTTAATATATGCTTGGAAGTGATGGAATGTGCTATTTCAACCAATAGGGTCCTACGCAGATCACCTCACCAGAGCTATGGCGCAATGTCTTAATGGGAAGGAATTTGAGAACGTTTGTCCCTCGCTTAGAGTTCTTTCCAGGGCAGTCATGTTTGCCACGTACACATCCGCCCTGATGGTAGCAAATTGGGAGTTGATTAGACGTGATGCTGCCCTTGCATAATCATCACTTATAGATGACAAGGTGAAAAGCTCTCTCCGAGTCGCCCTGGTCTTACGGTATTCTTACTCTATTTGAAGACAAGTTTTCATTAGTCTATGAACAGGCTACAAGAAAGCTTCCAGTACACTGCTGTTGAAGCCTGCGTCTCAATAACACACTTCAGCAGACTGGGGTAAGCTAGGCCATTCCACTTCAAAATCAATTAAGGGAACTCCTCGCGAGGGTACAAGAATCCCTCTTATAATTACTCTGGAGGTCGTCAGTATAGCGACTCGGGAAAGGGGCGCAGGTCTGAACCAGACTATAGGTCAGATGCCCCTAAGCCAACGGGACAAGGTTCTTCATGGGGAGGACATAGTTTCTCCTCCCGTAAGCCTCAAAAGTCGTACAGGTGATAAATAAGACCTCTATTGCTTACCAGTTGACGGAAGGTTATCAAACTTTGCGAGCAACTGGATTAAAGTAAGGGAAGATCAGTGTGGAAAAGTGTTGTCTCGGAAGGCCTACAGCTATGATTCTGAACAAAAACCCCCACTTACAAGATGTCTGCGTTGGACAATTCTTCCGGCGGATCCTTTCAAAAGAGAGTCACCTAGTGGAGGTACAGGTTCTCTTATTGAAGGAAGCAATAGAGGTTGTTGAGAATAGACTTCTGTTGCTTTCCACTTAGCAGAAGGTTGAATGAAAATTGCGGAAAATCAGTGGATGCGAATGTAGTCCGGGCAGGCCTGCGGCTATCAGTCCGAGCAAAGCTCCGCTTACAAGACGTATGTGTTGGACAAATCTTCTGGCAAATTCTTCCAAGAGAGTCTCTCCTGGCAGAGATACAGGCTCTCCTATTGAAGAAAAGCAATAGAGGTCATCGAAATATTCTCTAGGTTTTTTCAAATCACCTGTTTCTTGTCCTGAAGCCGGACGGATAGTACATAGATAGGCTGAGACAGCTGTCTTGTTTGGAATAGAGCCCTTAGAGGGAATAGGTACGTCTTTTCACTCTCAGTGTTGTATTCCTTGGCGTCAAGACATTTAATGTCATTGTGGATGCCATAGTAGCCTTATATACTGTTACAGCAGTCTTTTCTTAGTGACTAGTGTTGTAAGTTTCCATTTAGTGAGCTTTCAAAGGCTGCAGTGACACAGATATGTCTTCAATTAGACGAAGACTCATAACTGCATAGCTACCTTGAGATTACTGTCTCTTTGGGAATTACAGCCGTTAGAATAGTGGCTCGTCATTCCCTACCTTGCACGACGATGGTTGTAAGTCTCTGTTAGTGAGCTTTCAAGGTCGCTAGTCACACCGAGATATCTGTCTTCATGGAGAGGAAGACTTCTAGCTACGTTAGCTAGGCTCTGACCGCTGTCTTTAGGGAATAAAACCGTTAAAGGTACAGTGCTTTTCGCTTTGTTTTCCTAGGTGTCATAGACTTGGGTCTTATTGTTTACACCATAGTAGCCTAACTAAAATCATGAGCGAAATATTTTCAGTGACATAACTGATTTTATTATCTCTTGGGACTGCTGTCTCTTTGGGAATTTAGGGCTGTTAAATAGCGGCTCTTCATTCCCTGCCTTGCGCGACGATAGTTATAAGTCTCCGTTCATTGAGCCTTCAAGGTTGCAACTTACACTGATATATCTGTCTTCACAGAGATGAAGACTTATAAGCTACAGCTAGCATTGTAAGTCTCCTTAGTGAGCTTCTAAGGCTGCAGTTATCAGTCTTTTATTGTCTTCACGTATAGGAAGACCTTTTGCTGCTTCACCTAGGCTGAGTTCGTTGTCCTATAGGACATGATGCCATATGTTAGAGGAGGTTATTCTCTTCCTACCAGTATGGTTTGGTGTTAGTTATATGAGGCGATAACCTATTTTGATGATGCCATATTTACCTAGTGTGAGTATGTCAATATGGTGTATTTGTTCATCACGTCTCTATCCGTCCTTAGTGGCATTTCTATACTATTTAACACAAGCCCCCCCACACCCCCCACCCACCTCCCCCCCCCCCCACCCCCACCACTAATGTGTTAAGAGGCGATTACAGGGCAAGACGTAGTTTTCTTCCTGTAAGCCTCGTAAGCATTTAAGTATATACATGCCTTTCATGGCTTCATAATTGGCGGCTGGGTCGTGTTCTAACAGCAACCTCATGGACACATCCACTTTTTAGTTGGTTTGTTTCCTGTGGTTGTTTAAGTCATATACGAGCATATGATTCATTACCAATAAAATTGCCAGCCTTTGTTTACTTGTATGGCTGACATGTCAGTTATCTGGGTGACATTCTCCAATGTGGCAATTAGTCCACTCTGAAAAGTTTTGCTCAGAGCGGTCTGGCTTTTTCTTATGACGTATTTTTATTATTTTATTGTTTGTCACTCAGTTAACTGCATATTAACGTCATATTATTCATTCAGTTTCCTGGTTACACTTGTATCACTTGGTCATACCGTGGATATAGGCTGTATTCAGATGAGTACATGCAGGATTTCATTGCTCACATGCATAATATGTGTATTTATTAGGCAGACGCATTACTGTACACATTATATAAATTCTTGCTCTGCTTATAGAGCTCATGAGAATTTTGGGGCTATTTGGATCAGTTATGGAACTGCCAACAGGCCGCCTATGCATATGTTCTCCATTTTTGGCATCATTATTCGGAGTAGTATATTCTTTCTCCGAACAATCAATGGTTGTTATGCACCTAGGAAAAAAGGAATTATTTCTGGGAAGGTCCATGACGAGTCTGTTAATCATGGCTCATTCCATGTTCTAAATCCAGGTTTCTTGAAGATACAGTATGCATTCTCGTATATTCGAACGGTTCATTGGAGTGTTATTATTGGAATCAATTGTACACATGAACGGGGTCGTCTGTAGGTTGCCTTAGAAGCGTGTTTGCTCTTCAGCTACTTTCCATTGATAATAAATTGCACAAGTGTATGGTCGTACACTTTATATCACCGGTTTTCATCTTATCTATGTATTCCGACTCTGGTATACGTTAGAAGCGTGCTCTGTTAATTACCGGGATCGCCACAATAGCCTTAGTTTCTGAAGTGGCATTAGGGGGTCGTCCAACGTAACTTTGGTCAATTTGTTGACATTTTTCCCAATGCCCCAGAAACAGATAAGAGAAGTAAGGAAAGGCAAATTATATGAGTAAAGTGCATAGAAAAGGTACATATAATTTTTTTCAGGAAAAAAGTGAATTTTCTGATTTTGAAGAACATTAATTTGCCAATGGCATAAGTAATGAACCCGTAAAACCACAAAATGATCGGTAATTCAAAAGCCTTGTCCTCAGTGTAATGATAACATACTACAGACTCGGAGAAAGCATTTTTATGACCCACACTCTGGTTTGTTTTGATGTTGGAATGTAATACCACCACCACAAATTTTGGATGTTCCAGTTGTGGCCATGTTTCAATGATGTTTATTCTGGTCATGTGATTACAATGTGGTTCTTGCAGGAATACTCATTTCGGGTGATCGTAAGAATGAAAGGACGTGATCACGCCCTTTATTTGTTCAAGACAATGTATGAGCGGATTTGCAAACAGGTTACAGCAAATACTTGAGCTGTTTATGTCATAACTATGGTTTGAAATTCCCTCCAGTGTTTACAGGCCGTCTGAACTTTTTTGTTGACAAAAAAAATCATAATTATTGCGTTCTAAAAAGACAACATGAACCACTTGTAAAAAAATAACCGAGTGTATAAAATCGGGACGACACACATAAAATAAGGTACCGGGTAATATTCATAAAAAAGTAGCTGAATGCTTCAGAAATCACTTTTTTCTCGAAGTATATTTAAATTGACCTGGAACTATATTGAGCGTGTTGATTTCCCCCGATGTTGTGAAGTTATTTACTTCCTAGTAACCATGGATCTTTGCTGCGACTGTGTTGATGTCCGCAAATGATTGATTGAAGATGGGTTGAAAATGATGCATTCGCGCTTTTAAATAAGGTGCGATTGGACGATGCTGTGAATTTAGTTTTTTCTTGCAATCAGCCATACCAACATAAGCATCGATCAGTGTCTTTTGTCATCATTTTACACTGACAAATGTGACAAATCTCCTTTACCGGAAACTATCTCCCAATTTGCATACCATAATAAACATAACTGCTGTCAGCATGACTGTGATGATCAAAACCCAAATGAATTATCGAATCCATGGTCAAAATTAGCCGCAATTGGCATTTAAACAAATGAAATATTCACAGTTTCTTCATTATCCGTGCCGAGTTACTTTTTAACCTGACACACCAGACCACATGCATTCAGTTTTGTTTGTCAGCATCATACTGCCTGCAGATGTTTGTGGTAATAGTACTAGAAGGCAAAAGAAGCCAAATACTTTCCTATCATCGATAAATTAATTAAAATTGATAATTCTGTTTATTTTACTGAAATTATGAATTGATAAGGTGGGCGTGTTGTGATTATTCTGCCCCTGACTTGGAAGTTGGAAAGTCAAAGGCGCATCTTGTGCTGTGGAGACCTCTGTCCTCTAACCCATACCAGCATTCTCCCTTGTATCTCAACCACTGCTACTTTAATTTGAAGGTTATTTGGTGTTGTGATCGAGCATCATGGAGAAACGAAGCATGTGTAGCTGCTGTAGCATTGGTTTCTTCCACACATTTTTTCTAGAGTTATGGTCCATTTTCACTCTTTCGAGTTAGAAAATTTTGTTTATAACTAGTTGATTTGTTACAATTTGTTGTAAAGTGCCTGTTGACACCCTCAAATTAATTGCAACAAAATATATTTTGTTCCTATTACTTAACAAGCTAATGAATATTCTGTAAAGCCACAAATCTGATGTTTGACACTTTTATCGGAGCTGTTATGGAGGCTTCTGGAACTCAACATGTTGATTATGGCAGGGTTTTTCTATTCACCCATTTATTCATAAATGAAGTGTTATAGTTGGAAGTAAGAAGCATGAAAGGTTCAGAACTTAAAGTCTAAAAAGAATGTTTTGCAATGTAATATGATTTTTGCAGATACACTTATTTGGAGGGTTACCTGTCTGATAGTGTTTGGAACATGTGTGTCGCCAGGATCTTCAAAAAGAAAAAAGAGTTAAACTTTGATGAAAAAGGCATATGCCATGAGTGCCGCAGGTAAAGAGACATACAAGGAAGGGAGCACCCCCCCCCCCCCCCCCCCCCCAGGAAATTTTTTATCAAATGGAGCTCACTTGTCGCCTTTTGGGGATTACTTTGCATACTGCATTCTTGAAAAAATATGTGAACACCTATGAATGTGAGATCTACTGGATGGGCCCTCCTGATCTCAATATGCCAATAAGCCTCTTTTGGAAAAGTACATGCAATAATGGTTATGTAGGGTTGATTTGATGTGTTTTGAATAACAATGTACTTTTATGTACATTTGATGGTTTATTGCAGTAACAGGTTACAGTTACTCTTATTTCTTCTCCAACAGATATCATGAGTGTATTGGTGTCCAAGAGAAAACGAAGCTACGTTACTTATTGATAAACCAGACAAATTTAACAATTTAATCACTAACAAATTGGTGCATGGGATAAAAGGGGTTACAATGCAAGGGGTTTGTAAATATATTTATTCAACTACAATGTATGACTTGCAGTGCATTCTACATAGGAGAATATCATAGTTTCTTTCCAAACCACCACAGTGACACATACATCTTTATATTGGGAAACACTCCTTTGTCCTTCCATACATCTTCTAGTGGACTCCTTCAAGTTGACCTTTGTTGAACTCCCTCAAATCAAAACATAAACAAAAGAAAATGTCAGCCTTCAATCAGTGAGCACTCCACTTATAACATTTGGTCTCAATCTTTATTACTTTCAAGAATTAGGAAAAGATTTCTTCGAGTATGTACTTCAATGTTTATAGAATACAGCTGTTATTTTATTTTGAGGTATTTTATTGTAAAAATTTTGTTCTCTTACTTATGCCATAGCAGACTTTCAGGTGGTGCCATCTACACATGGCAGCAGTTCCATAGCAAATTCCAGTTTCCACATGTTCTATGTTTCATTCCAAGCATTTTAGTATATAATTTATTGGGGTTATTCATTTTGGGTCTTTTTTAGACTTGGAAGAAAATTACATGAAATTTGACCAAAGTTAGGTTGGACATCCCCTTAAGCGCCAATAATTAATAATAATTAATAACGGGGTGCTTATTGGGTGAATATATTTGGATTATTTAGTATCGCTTTTCACTGATTCCAGAGCGTTCCCCTCTTTGTTTTGAAGAATATTCCTTCAAAAAAAAAGGGGGGGGGGGATTTTTCTTCATCTCATCCAGCTTGATAAGTGTGTAACTATGAGTGAAGCTGTTTTGTCTGTAGATTATTACTGATCCTTGATACAGCTTGTTTATTATTTATATATGGCGTATGTTTGTGGGTGTTGATCTCTCACTCTCAAAAACACCATCATAATTTAAGGGACTTAGTCCGGACTAGCCTTAAATTGGGGGCATAATCTTTCATGTTAAGATTACGGAATTACTTGGATTGGCTCCTTATTTATGATTTGTCTTCTCTATTATTGTATAGAGAGACATACATGTAATTCCTTTTAAATTTAATTTTCTTTCACCTTGGAATGCAGTCTTAGGAGCTATATTTGGTCTGTTAATTCTTAAACTTTTTACAATTCAGTTAGTCAGGGCCATTGGTTATTAGTATAAAAATATGATCAATTTAAGGTAATTTGTATATTTTTATACTTACCAATGTCCCAGATGGGGATGGCCCTCCCATGAGTGGGCACTCATACCTTGCCACTGAGTTATTATTAGTACGCTCATCTAGAAAGAATGATGTTGGAGCCAATTCCGATCTCTTCCTGACCACTGCGCATGCGCAGATGGTAAAGTATGGAGGGCCCGATAGTACTTTTATTTTTCGATATTGTATGCAAATTTTGGGGATTGAAGGGTTCCAAATTTGTGTTTGGCCCTTGATAATATCGAGTTTGCAGCAGCTAGTCTGGGCCATTGGTAAGTATAAAAAATATACAAATTACTTTAAATTTATCATTTTTTCGGGTAACTTGACAGTGATTTTCAGGGAAATTTGATGAATTTTCGGGAAAGTCTGTGCGCGGGCAATTCACAAGAAAAACTAGAAATTTTCAGCACTTCAACGACCACTAGCACCAGGTTGCACCCAGTGGTTCATAGGCCATAGGAATTGTTTTAAAATTTTTGATTAGCAGTATTTTGCGATGCCTCATTTGGGGTCTTATCACTTTGAACAAAAGGCACTTGCTTAAATGCTAAATGGTGGTGGTGGTGAGAGCGCGAGAAGGTTTGTTAACCCTTTACCCAACATAATGGCCCAAACTGGCTAGTGCTATTCACAAAAATTGCCATTCACTTTTCATTATTTTTTTCATTTTTGCCTCTAAGACATACCTTATGACCCCTCATTGGAATGAGCTCATTGAGCTCATTCCAATGATGGGTCATAAGCTATTTTTTTATTAAAAAAATGAAAAAAATAGTTATTCAATAATTTTGTTTGCAAGTGTCATCTGCTTTTCTTTTAGGTAAAGGGTTAGACCCATCTTGTTGAGTGGGTCAGAAAATTGTTCAGTACATGGGTGCCTGAGATTGCATTTGGTGGTCTTTTCTGTCAGAAAAGTTCACTGTGAAGGGTCGAATATAATAACAAATTTGACTATAATTCGTCAGAATTTTATGTCCCAAAAATTATTTTGTTGATGCAAAGTTGTTACTGTTCCAACCCAATGAGATAATTTCTTCGAAAAATATTCATTGATATAATATAATATATTTATTCTTGTTGGTGTTGCTGATGATCTGTTTTATCAATAGTCACCCTTAGAAATCTGCATTTTCTTTTTGAGCCCTGGAAATGCAGTTTCCTTGCATCTAGATATAGATTTCCATTTAATTTGTGCCAAGATATAGATTTCCAGTTAATTTGTGCCATGAATTTTAACTGGAATCAAAATAGTGTGATTTAATTTAATTTATGTCATGATGTTCCAATTTGGAATTCCGTGTTGATAATCACCAGTGAAATAAATACCATTCTAGATATATATTAGAAATGTCATGGACAACAGGTATATAAGTAGCACCTGTGCTGAAGTCACTGCTTCTGTTGCAGTAAAAATGAAAATGCATTTTCAGTTATTGCTCTCAGGCATTCTTTTTGGGTAACAATTATATTTTTACTTATCATTTTTTATATGCATGTTTGAAAAATTTTTCATATTATATAAATGGATTGTCCATCCATCCATCCATCCATCCATCAATTCATCCATCCATCCATCCATCCATCCATCCATCCATCCATCCATCCATCCATCCATCCATCCCATCCATCCATCCATCCATCCATCCATCCATCCATCCATCCATCCATCCATCCATCCATCCAAGCTTACATAGGTACATTGTGGGGTTTACAATTTAGGGTAAGTGGTAGTTGTGGTACATTGTGGGGTTTACAATTTAGGGTAAGTGGTAGTTGTGGGGTTGGGTTAGTACAGTGGCCACTTGTGGGGTTATTTTTTACACTGTGGGGTTCATTTTTTGACCTTGTGGGGTAAGGATTTAACATGGGGAAAAACCCACAAGTAAGAACCTGTAAGAATGTCAATCCATCTGTCTGTCCATCTGTCAATCCATCTGTCCATCCATTCATCATCCATCCATCCATCCATTCATCTTGCTGTTTGTCCAGAGCATTTCACAGGCATATATTGTCGAATATTTTTCAAAATTGGAACACAAGTTAACCATCATGAGAACCTGTGCAAGAGTGGTTTTGTGTTTCTTTTCAACCTACCGTACAATTGTTTACAAAAGGGTTGCATTTCAGTGGAAGCCCCTAACTCGGAAGTATACTCTCTATTTTGATCTTTCCCAAGCGATTTGGGAAAGAAGAGTGATGCAAAAGCACCAAGAAAAAAAAGCCAAAACTGGGTCGGGTCGTTCCATTGTACACCCAGTTGGGGACGCTCTTTTCCTGGAACAGACCCACGGCTTCCGATACCAGTGCGCACGTAACCAATGACTCATTCTTTTGAATCCGCCAAGATTGGAGTTATGCGTTCAGCGGAGAGGAAGAATTTTTACCCGAATAAGAAGACAGGAGGGCCTCTACATAAACAATTGTGGTAGGTATATTAAGAAAGGAAATTTACTATAAAATTTAAATTTCTTATCAACTTACCTTACAATTGTTTACAACAGGCTGAATAGACAATAGAAGGAGGGAATCGCATAACCAACCCACACATAACCTGCCTGGAACCGTGGGCAGAAGAAGAGTTCCCTAGACCTATAAAACCATAGTATCACAAAGCAATAGTAAAAGACAATGAAAGATGAGGCATATGGCTCTGTGTTCACATCCAGTATGGGATGCTGTTCTTCTAGAACAGACCCACGTCTTCCGGTACCAGTGCGCAGACGTGTAAACAGTGACTCATTCTTAGTATTTGGGTGACTGTTGTAGAAGCTAATGATAGGACAGATGATGGTGAATATGGGTAAGTCAACAGTCGTGGTCTAAGATCTATAAAAACCAAAGCCGATCAAGTACCAGGAACTATAACTATCTTCAGGTATCCTCAAAAGGTATCCTCCAAAGGCATCCCCAAATAGTACATCACCATGTCATAAGTATCCTCCAATACCAAGATGAGGATAAGAGACGTAAAGAGGAGTCACTCTTTCGAGCAATTACCCAGTGGCCTATTTGCTGGATGGGATTCTAGTCGTTCGAGTAATCTGACATAGTTAACAAGCCTGCAGTAGTGCTGCAAGTGAGTAGTAATGAAACAAGGCTGGAAGATGACTATGGGATTGTTTGACTACAGTAGAAGCCAATCAAAGGACAGATGATGGCAATATTGGAGAAGTCAGCAGTAGCGGACTAGGAGATATGAAGGCCATGGGGGGATTGGAGGGGGGGGTCTAGATACAAGGAACTGAACAGACACTAGGAACAATAACTATTTTCAGATAGATATCTTCCGATAAGTATCCTCTAAACAGTATCCTCTAAAAAGTATCCTTACAAAATATCCTTGACATTTACCCTCAAATAGTACATCATCATGTCATAAATATCCGCAAATACCAAGATGAGGATATAAGAGGAGTCACTTATTCAAAAGGTACCCTCAAATATTACATCATCATGTCATAAGTATACGCAAATACCAAGATGAGGATATAAGAGTCATAAGAGGAGTCCCTTGTTCAAGCAATTACTCAATGGCTTGTTTGCTTGATGGGATTCTAGACGTTCGAGGAATTTGAGATAGTTAGCAAGCGTGCAGTAATGCTACAAGTCAGTAGTAATGGTACAAGGCTGGAAGAGGACTACAGGATTGGACGATTACGGTAGAAGATAATGATAGGACAGACGGTGGCGATTTTGGACAAGTCAGCAGTAATGGTCTTGGAACTATGGAGGCCATGGAGAAGTCTAGATGCAAGGAACTGAACAGACACTAGGAACCATAACTGTCTTCAGATAGATATCCTTCGATAAGTGTCCTCTAAGAAGTATCCTCCAAAGTTATCCCCCAGCACTTCATCACCATGTCATAGGTATCCTCCAATACCCAGATGAGGATAATAGTCGTAGGAGGAGTCACTTGTTGGAGTAATTACTCTATGGCTTATTTGATTGATTAGATTCGAGCAATGCCTGTTCCAGTCACCTCTTGATAGCTTATTCGCTGGATAAGATTCAAGTCATTCAAGCAATATTTACTATTGCTCGATTGCCGCTTGGCCTTGGAAATCATATAGGAGGTTGCTATACACAGGGGAGATAACTCTATGGATATGCACAGATTATGGGAAATGAAGGAATCTGACTGGTGATTATAAGACTTGGTTGAGGTCAGAGGATGGGACAGAGACAGCTGAGACTAGATAGGCAGCTAATATAGTCAGAATAGGATCAGTTATAGACAAAACAGATAGAAACCGAGGATTCCAAAGGAATCCGAACTAGATAAATAGGAAGTATCTGAACCAGCAAACTACTCCAAAGCGATCGAACTTACCCCTAAGAGACCTCTCGGCCCTATAGCACACTGTGCTACTATTATAAGCCCAAAATGGGGAAATCTAAGCAAAATAAAGTCTGTTTTGGTAATTTGGGGTGGTTTGGAGGGATTGTCGGGTTGTTTGTGGTAAGTAGATTAATTCTATTCAATCGAACACACCCTCCAAACATACCCTGGTCCTATTGTAGGGTTTTGGTTCACATAGCAACCACATGCTGCCATTGAAACCAAGATGGCGGCCTCCAGTATAAAAACACTTTCAAACATTTTTTCCACAACCATCGTACGTACAACTTGAGAAAGAGTAAACTTGTCCATTACAAAAGTGGGATAACTGAAAACGTGTGGTCTCACTGGTGGCCATCTTGTTTTCCACATTGGCTTTTGATGGTGCATGCTGATGCTGGGTATTATCGGAGAATAATTTGCGATCAACTTAGCATCTAAAAGTTTGCAGTTTTCTAATTTTTATCATGATTGTATAAGTTTTTTTGCCAAAAAAGTGTCAAAAAACTCGATTTCTGTCTATTTTGAGGCATATTTTGGTGGCCATCTTGGATTTTCACTTACTCGATTGATATTATTATACGGGGAATGGTACCAGAAATACGAATGAGTTAATTTACGTTCCTTATCTCATATAGTTTTTCCGTAATCGAGAAAAATTAGTGATGGTGTAAAATCGTGAAATTGACCAACCCCTATGGGCGCCATCTTTGATTACGTCATATCCGACTAGGATGATTTCTTGTTAACATCTGAAAATCTACTCTCAAGATGTCCAGGTACCTGAAAAAAATGGTCTCGTTTGGCCCTGGGGGGTCCCATAGGGGGTGTGCTTAGCTGCCCGACTATGACTTTTGTCGGTCCATCCATCCGTCTGTTAACATTTAACGTTTTGGTTAAAGTTTGTGGTTAAAGTTTTTTAGTGAAGGTTACAGTTTTTTTTCCTTTTAATTATTATTATTTACTATTGATTGTATCATTCTCATTATGTTTTATGTTATTTTGGGACATATTTAACCCTTTTTTGCAGTCAATTTAACTTAGAACCTCCAGGTTAAAGTTTTTGGTTAAAGTTTTATATTTACAGAGTTACACGTTTAATTCTGCAAACTATTTAGTGCAATGTCACTGTTCTCATTTGGGACAATGTCAATACTGTCTACTGAAGCTTTCTACAGTGATTTTAATTAATATTGGCAGGATTTTAACCCCTTTTAGACATGTTTTCAGACTTAGTTTCTTTATATTGGAAATTAGGCTGTTACCACATACTTTGTTACTTTAATTCTTGCATGGTCAGTACAACTTAATGATTGCATTTACATCAGTGATTTCTTTTATCAGTTAGGGGCACAATGGCGATGGCGTTGCGGTAACCGATTCTCGTCAGATCATCAAAGTTAAGCAACGTCGACCCCGGTTAGCCCTCGGTTGGGTGACCATCTGAGCGATCGATTCAGACTCCTGTGTTGTGTTCTTGGGCAAGGCACTTAACCCAGATTGTCCACATGGGGGCACGATGATGCCATGTACTAAAGTGTACTGCATGTCAATGGTGCACATGTCTTCAACCAATTTAACCCTGTCTGAGCCGCAGTGCGGAGTTATGGTATTGGGGAGCTGGCAGCTGCTCATCATTGCTCGATGGTTCTCTCCGGGTACTCTGGCTGCCTCCACCCGTAAAACTGTCACGGTCATGATTAGCCATTGTGCATAAGTATGTGACCTTAAACAATAATAAATAGATAAATTCTTTTTATCAGTTTTAGGAAGTATTTCACCCTTTTCTGCAGTCAATTTTACTTAGTATTTTCAGCTTAAAGTTTCGGATTAAAGTTTTGCTTTTCAAGGTTATACCTTTCATTCTTCAAACACTGTGTTACAACGTCATTGTTTTTCATTTGGGGCAAGGTCTACTGATGCTGTATACAGTGGTTTCAATTAATATTAGCGTTAATTTAACCCTTTTCAAAATGATTTTCGAATTTAGTTTCTTTAAATTTGAAATTGGGCTTCTAACACATACTTTGTCACTTTTTGTTCTTGCATGCATATAATCAATACAACTTTTAATAACTGCACTTACAGACCTGATTTCTTTTTCTTGTATGCAGCTTTTTTTCTCATTACCTGAGCTTCACAGTTTGAAATATAAAGAAATGCCTTCTGCAGCATATTTCTGTTGTTTTACAAAAGTAATACAGATTGGAAGGAAATGGGATTGAGGGACTTTGATACTGTCTCCAAAACTTTGGGGGAGATGGGTGGAATCAATCCACCCCTCCCCCTCCCCAAGTAATCCAGAAGATAAATCCAGTTCTAATTATACAATTTACTTCAAATTTGATATTACTTTTTTGTAAAAACGATCATATTATGTAAATGGTCCATCCATCCGTCCGTCCGTCTGTCCATAAACAATTGGTTTCTGACCAATAACTCCAGTTTGGATTATTTGATTTTTAACCAAAGTTGATAGATGTATGTGTATTTTCCAGCTAGTAATACAGCCCAAGCTTGAATATGGGTTCTGCCTCTCCTCCCTCTCCCCCCCCCCCCCCCCACGGTAATTTAGGCATTTTTTCAGAAATGCATTTTGAAGGGTTGGGAGTTATTAAATGCAAACAAAACAAAAACTGACAACTAGAACACACCACCACAATCCCCCTCCTACCCCCCCCCCCCCCCCCCCGCCCACTAGTAATACAGGCCAAGTTTGAATATGGGTTCTGCCTCTCCTAACTCCCCCCCCCCCCCACCCCCCCACACCTCGGTAATTTTGAATGCATTTTGAAGGATTGAGAGTTTTTCAATGCAAACAAAACAAAAACTGACAACTAGAACACACCACCACAATCCCCCCTCCTACCCCCCCCCCCCCTCCCGCTAGTAATACAGGCCAAGTTTGAATATGGGTTCTGCCTGTCCTCCCTCCCCACTCCCCCCCCCCCCCCCTCCCATGGAAATTTAGGCAATTTTTTCAAAAATGCATTTTGAAGGATTGGGAGTTATTAAAAACGAACAACTAGAACACACCACCACAATCCCCCCTCCTACCATATCCCCCCCCCCCCCCCCCCCCCACCCCACCCCCATGTCATTTAGGCAATTATTCCCAAAATGCATTTTGAAGGATTGGGAGATATTACATGCAAAAAAAAAAAAAGATTGACTCCTATAGCCCAACAATGTTTTATGTACTGCATCTTTAACCTTTTACCTAACATAAATGGGTGATCATCTGAGCGATCAATTCTGTCTCCCACGTTGTATCCTTGGGTAAGGCACTTTACCCTGTTTGTCCACATGGGAGCACGAAGATGCCGCGTACTAAGACGTACTGCACGTCATTGGGACGCATGTCTTTAACCAGTCTAACCCTGCCTGTGCTTCAGTGCGGAGTTATGATGTTGGGGAGCTGGCAGCTGCTCGGTGGTTCTCTCTGGGTACTCCAGCTTCCTCCATATGTAAAACTGTCAGGGTCATGATTAGCCATTGTGCATAAGTATATGACCTTAAACACCAATAAATAAATAAATAAATTACCTAACACAAGTTGAAGCCAACAGCACAAATTATTTTTCTGAAACATCTGATTTTTTCATTTTTTACTTCTAACCAATGCTTATTAGTCCTTATTGGAGCAAGCTCATCAATTTGAATAGCGATTTTTGTATATCACGAGTGCAGATATGGCAGATTTGTTAGAGGTAAACGGTTAACAAAAAATGGCTTAGACTATTTTGTGTCTACGCATTGCCATTGCTGGGACAGTCAGGCTGCATGCGTGACATCACTGTAGTTTGTATTTATTATTTTCTCCGTGTTCGTGCACAACTTTTGTGTATCATGCAGTTATTGGTTGACAATTTGTGCTATTCTTTTTGATATTATTTTTGAAGTTAGGTGTCAGTAGGGGGGCTGTTCTAGCAGGATTTCTTCCCTCCGTTGAGGGTGGAATTTTTGCTTTCTGGGTCCCTTCTGGCTGTCTGGGTTCTGTTGTGTTCCCACCGGGCCTTTATTTCTTGCCACCTTCTTCTTGTAGTTGGGGTTGTTCTACTTCTTTTTATGAAATTTTCTCGGGAGCATTATGTTTTCACCATTTTCTGGTGTCTGTTATCTTCTGTCGGTTAACTTTTCGCATTCCATCAATTAAGTAAAGTTCTACCAACTGGATCTTTACCAAACTTCATGTGTTGGTTAGGTATGATGAGTGGAAGAAGCCTATGTATTTTGACCATGGTGTGCCAAAGGTCAAGGTCACAGTGACCTCCAGTGTTAAATACACTTGAAATTGGTTTCTGCTCTATAACTAAAGTTCTCCCAAATGGATCTTTACCAAACTTCAAACGTGGGTAAGGTATGATGAGTGGAAGAAGCCTATTTATTTTGACCATGATGTGCCAAAGGTCACAGTGACCTCCAGTGTTAATTACCCTTGAAATTGGTTTCTGCTCTGTAACTAAAGTTCTTAGAACTGGATCTTTACCAAACTTCATTTGCACTTAGGTATGATGAGTGAAAGAAGCATATTTATTTTGACCATGATATGCCAAAGGTCAAGATCACAGTGCAGTGACCTCCAGTGTTAAATACACTTGGATTTGTTTTCGCTCTATGACTAAAGTTCTGCAAGAATGATCCTGGGTTTTTTTGTGATTCTGTCCATGATACTGCAGAAGGGGGCATATGCTGCACTTCGCATTGCTCTTGTTTCTGTTGGTTTCACCATCCATTCTACTTCACTCACGTCTGCTATGCCCAGGACAGTTCCTTGTGGGCAATGTCCTTTGATGAATCATGTGGATGATTCTCATGCTTCATGTTCCACATGTAATGGGTGTTCTTCTGATCGACCCTGTGGGCTGTGTGGGTGTTGATCATCCACCTTTTTTAGGGCTTCCAAGAACCGTGTGGTGCATTCTCATGCCTGTTCTTCCCGTGCCCCCCACGAAAGGGGAATGCTGTTGTTTGGGGCCTCCTGACACGACCACGTCTGGTGAGAGTTCTACCCCCTCTGTGGGGGATGCACAGTGTTTTATTGCCGCGGCTAGTGTGAGAGCCGTTGATTTATCTGCTGAAGAGAGGCCTGGTTCTGGGACGGTGTACCTCCCCAGTCGACATCTGAGGTTGTCACTACGGTTGTGACTCCTCCCTTGGAGCTGAGCACGGTTGCTCTCACTGCCTTTTCACCGGTTTCAACAGCTTTCGATGTATCTGCTGCTACTGCTGTTCCATATGCAACGTTTACGGTCATTATTTCAGCTGACCTTGACTTATTACTGCAGAGATCTGCAGGGATGTCTGGTAATTTGGACATGGTATATCAGCCTCAGCCTTCCCTGGCTTCAACTCGGTGAAGTCGAAAGGGGCTGCCGGCCAAATCCTCTGCTGTTGTCTCTCAGGCGTCGAACCCAGCAGGTTTTTCCTTGGATTCAGATGTTCATGGCTCTGTTGCATTTTCGTCCACGCACTTTGGTACTTCGGCCAGTTTTGCTAGACCGGCGAGGTCCATGGCAACTCTCCTGAGTTCCCGCACTTCGGGTATTTCATACTCCTATAAGCATCTGCATTCAGATGTTTCGGCTGCCACCCATTGCCCCATGTCGGGTGTTCTAGAGGATTGTGACCCTTCACTGGTTAAGAGGGTCAAGAGCGAAGCCTCTTTGCCGGGTTGTTCCCACGTCAAACCCGCTGAAACGGGCAATGAGCTTAAAGAGGCCCTCTCCTTGCTCATGCAGGTTCTTTTAAGAGCCTTCCCATTGCCTGCAGCAAGTCTACTAGTGGCTGCCAGGCGCAGACTGCTTTCTGATCCTCCCTGGTGTTCCTACACCATGAGAGGAATCGGCTGCTTTGCCTGTGATGGGCTATGCATCTTCCGACTTGGAAGTTTGGTCAGATACACTTACATCGAGAGCCAGCAGTCTTCTGACTTGGGGGCAGCTCTTGACTTCGTGTTCGAGTTCCTTCTGCAAACTCAAACCGTCAGACCAGCCGGAGGTTTCAGCCAGGCCGCGATCATCGGTCACGTGCCTACAGCCTGTGGAGCAACCGGCTTCTGGGCTACTTTGACCATACCAGTCGGTACAAGTGGTCAAAGCGTTTGCAGCATTGGACTGTAAGCTGAGTTCTGTGAAGACTTCATTCTTCACCAGGGCTAATACCCTTTTGCCTGCAGTGCGTTATCGTTCCTACAATTCTGCCAATCTGTTGGTCTGCCAGACTTTGCTGATCATGGAGCAGGACTCCCCCTCCCTCAAGGTTTCCAAGCTCAAGTTAGCCGTTATTCCCATGGCGACTCTGGAGTCCCTGCTGGGTTTATCAAGAAAGGTGCTAGGCATGCTTTCTCTCTCAGATCATGTCGTCTCTGCCTTGGCTGCTTATCTGCCTCCAGATAAGTTTGACAATGTACAGGTGCCTTTGTGTGTGATCTCTAAGGCGCTCATGCATCTTACTCACACGCATGCCTGTAACACGGTGAAATTGGAATTAGTTCGCCAGGACACTGTGTTGGACACAAGCTGTTCCATTTCTGAGGGGCAGTGCACTGCTCTTTGATCTGCTTCTTTGGCTATTCCATGGTTCTGTTGCGATGGTCTGGGATGACATCCTGCGTCATTCCAAAGATCAGCTGCTGCTTTGCCAGCTTGATCAGCCTTCTGTTGGAGGCCAGGGCCATTCTAAGCCTAACAGATGCCCTTCTGCTTCCTCTGTGAAGCCAAGGGCTGATCCTCCTGCCGCCGCTTCTTCCTCTTACTCAGTGGTAAGGGTAAGCATCGGCAGACCAGAGTGAGGTCTCAGGATCCTTCATCTAGCAGAGGAGGTGGCTTTTCCTCTCACGGGCCTAGTCGGACTGGAAATGAAGGTCCTTACCTCGATTCGTCCCAGGTTGGAGGAAGGATATCAGAGTTTGCAGACCGTTGGGCCACGATCACATTCGATTCTTGGGTGTTAGATGTTGTTCGGTCCGGTCTGCGGATATCCTTTCAGAGGGACTCCATTTTGTCTAGAGTGCCTCTTCCAACTCAAGTTCCTTCAGACGTTTCACATTGGGAACTTTTGATCGCAGAGATAGACAATCTCTTGTCAAAGGGGGCAATCGAGATCATCAAGAACATTCATTTAGTGGGATTTTATTCCCACCTGTTCTTGGTGCCGAAGAAGGACTTATTGATCTGAGTATCCTGAACCAGTCTACCACTGCTCCCAAGTTCAGCATGGAGACTTTAATGTTGATTGGCCACCCTATTCACCAGGGAGATTTAGCTTTCAGCACTGACCTGCGAGACACTTTCATGTTCTGATTCATTGGACATCGCAAAAGCTTCTCAGGTTTGCTTTTCTGGGGCGAATTTACCAGTTCAGGGCCATTCATTTCAGCCTCAACCTGTCTCCTTGGGCCTTCACCCGACTGATATCGCATGTGATAGCTTTCCATCGCATACAGTCCGGGGTGACTACTTCTGCTTATCTGGACGATATCCTCTGGAGGCGCTCCAATGCTGCTCTTCTGGAGTCAGATGTCAACACACTGTTGAGCCTGCTCACGTCGCTACGGTTCAGAGTCAAGGAGGAGCAGTCGGATATGGTCACTTCTCAGTTGTTTTGTCATCTGGGGATGGACTTTCATACTCACCTGAATACGTGCTGGTTCCCCATGCGAGGGCTGTGATTCTCTTGGCTTTCGCCCTGACTCTGACCCAGCCCACATCCGCGACAGCTCAGAATATTCTCTGGCTGCTTGGTCTCTGCTTTTGAGTGACGGATCTCGTTTCTCGAGGTCAGACCTCTCCATCACTTTCTGCTGAGTTGTTGGAGACTGAATGTCGATCCTCTGGATCTGGTGCTTCAGTTACCAGCATATCTTCTTCATCTCTTCTTCGTCACCTTCTTCCCAGGATGGATGTTCAGTGGATTATGCAGGGAGTTCCGTTGGACTTGCCTACGTCCGATCATATTCTGACGGCAGATGGCAGCGATCTTGGATGGGCATGATGTTGGATCCTTTAGGTCTTTCCCTTCATGGTGCATGGGATCAGGATCAAGCAGCTCTTCACATCAACCAGAAGGAGCTTCTTGCTCTTCTTTTGAGTTTCCGGCAGTGGATCTCCCACCTTTCGAATCGCAGGTCCTTCTGGTGTCTGACAATTCGACAGTGGTCGCTTACATTCGGAACCAGGGCGGCTCGCACTCAGTTTCCATCTACGAATTGCCATGGGATCTTCTACTGCTCGCTCGGGATTCGACATCGGGGTGGTGGTTTGTCACATTCCCGGTATCTGATCGTCCTAGCCAACTCCCTGCCCCAACGGCCCAGGATCATTTCCACCGAGTGGATGCTTCACAGGGCAGTGTTCCAGTCGATTTGCAATCTCTGGGGTCATCCCCACATCGATCTTTTTGCAACCCATTGGAAGCATCAGGTGGACACTTTCATGTCCCATGTTCAGATCCTCTGGCTTTCGTCATGGACGCCTGGTCACTCGATATATTATGAAGAAGTCAAGATAAGCTATTGCCATCACATGTGCGGAAGTCTGTGAGTCTGTAAGTCTGTTCACATTTTTTTTAGCACAAGCAACACCCTGTAGTTCTTGTCCAATCATCACTAAATTTCATGTGCATGTTCAAGGTCATGTCTAGATAAGAACATCCCATTTTGGTTGCAACTGGTCAGCCATGACAGCCTTGCACGTTCAAAACCCCAAAACAGTGAGCATAATCTACAGATCGTATTTATGAAGGGATTTCACTTTAACTTAGTAGGGTGATGCTGTATAATGTCTAGAGGAGAACTTACTGTTTTGGTCAGATTGGGTCAACCATGATGGCCGCAGGGGCCTGTGACCTAGATTCCTTTAGCACTGTCTACAGGTTGAATTTATGAAAGGATTTCATTGCACCTTGTTAGGATGACTCGGGATGATATCCAGATAAGACTTCCTATTTTGGTCGCGATCAGTCAGTCGTGACTGCCAGACGGGCAAATGTCCTAGATTCCTTTAGCAAAGTCTACGAGTCGTATTTATGAAGGGATTTCATTGTAACTTGATAGGATGACTTGTTTTGGAATGAGTTTACTCTAACTTGGTAGCTTTGGTTGACATACGTTAACTGTGAGTGCCACATTAACCCAGGCCTCAATTCTTTAGTACAATCCAACACTCAAATTATTCAAAACCTAGCATGTAGGGCACAGAACTTAACATATTCTCAATTATCACAATTTTTATCTTATTTCATAATCCTTTCAAACACATTGAACATTATCCTTTTAATCAAACACTACACACAGTCAAGTTAAGCTGCTGTGTCATTGACACTTTCATATTTTGTTTCAGCAAAACTACAGGAGCAAAATCTCCATGGAACGTTCAGGATGAAATAACAGTGACGGTGTCCAAATTGGCTGTGAAGGATAACATAGTGTTCTGCAAAGCTACATTCCTTATGAATGGTAACCTTGTAAGTATGGGGATTTTAATTTATTCTTAAAGCAAGTTCGATATTAACACCTGTCCTTAGCCAGTGATACTGATTCTGTGGGATGACTTGTGGCTAAGACATTGTGGTCTACTCTTTTAGTGTTCAACCGATGATCAAAATCGGCCACCCCAATTGGCCAATTGTGGGCAATCGGATGACAACAGAAACGGCTCCTGAAATATGGGTTCAGTTGACTCAAGTCGCAGTAAAATTACCAGTTGTGCACACATGGGCAGTAAACATGGCTCTGAGAGTCACATTTACTGCCCAAGTGTCCGTGACTGGTAATTTTACTGGACCTGAGCACGGAGTATTTCTTATCAACCTACCCTACAATTGTTTACTACAGGCATGCATTACATTGGTAGTCCCTAACTCGGAAAATATACTCTCTATTTTGATCTTTCCCAAGCGATTTGGGAAAGAAAACTGGTGCAAAAGCACCAAGAAAAAATAAGCCAAAACAGCCAAGTGCTACCGGCGCACACCCAGGAGGGGACGCTCTTCTCCTAGTACAGATCCACAGCTTCTGGTACCAGTGCGCAGACTTGTAACTAATGACTTATTCTTTTTTCTTCCGCCATCTGGGAAGACATGCTTCCATTTGCATTAAGAATCAGTGATAATTCAACTCGTTGATAATGGTAACCTGTGACTAGAATTATGGATTTGAGGATCGTATAAAACAGGACTGTTTTATATATTCTCCTTATTAATTTCAACCACATTTCCAATGTTTTTTGTATATTCTCTGTGTTCGCGCACGACTTTCGTGTAGTGCGGTTCGGACATATAATTTTTGGGGGTTGATAAATTTATCTTATCCTTTTGGATATTATTATTATTATTATTATTGGAGTTAGGTGTCAGTGCGGGGCTGTTCGTATGGACAGGATTTTTCCTCTCCGTTGAAGGCAGAATTTCTGTTTTTGGAGTCCCTGTCATCGTGTCTGGATTCAGTTGTATTCCCGCTGGTCCTTTTATTTCTGCCACCTTTCTATCGTAGTTCGGGGTGTTCTACTTTCTACATCTGTTGAGTTCACCTTTTCTTCCACTGCTCTCACCTGTGTTATGCCCAGGACTGTTCATTGTGGGCAATGCCTTTTGCCCAAGTATTTGGACGATTCCCATGCTTCTTGTTCCCCTTGTAATGGGTGTTCTTCAGATCGACCCTGTGGGTCTTGGTCATCCACTTTTTGGGCTTCTGTGAACCGGTGTGGTGTGTTCTCGTGGTCATTCCTCCCGCACATGCGGGAAAGGTGAACACTGTCGTTCGTGGCCTCCCGACACGACCACGTCTGGTAAGAGTTATACCCCCTCCATGGGGAATGTGCAGTCTTTCCCTGTGGTGGATACTGCGGGAGCTGTTGAGTTGTCCGGTGAAGAGATGCCTGGTTCCGGGACTGTGGTCCCTCTCCAGACGACATCTGAGGCGGTCACTAAGGTTGTGACTCCTCCTTTGGAGCCAAGCTCAGTTGCTCTCTCCACTTTTCCACCAGTTTCAACAGCTCCCGACGTATCTGCTGCTACTGCTGTTCCATCTGCATCACCGTTCACCATTTCAGCCGGCCTCGGCTTATCCCTGCAAGGGTCTGCAGAGATGTCTGGTAGTGTGGACGTGGGATATCGGCCTCTGACTTCAACTCGGTGAAGTCGGAAGGGGCTGCTGGCCGAACACTCTGCTGTGGTCTCAGCCGTCGTGCCCAACAGCTTTTTCATTGGATTTGGATGTTCATTGTGTGGTCACCATGGACTCTGTTGGGTGTCTGTTCATGCTTCTGGTCCTATGACCAGTTTTGCGGGACTGACGCTTTTTGTGCAGCCTGGACCTTCTGTCCCTCAGAGGTCTGCGGCGACTCTCCTGAGTTCCTGCACTTCAGATCCTTGGGGTATTTCATACCCCTATAAGCATCTGCATTGAGATGTTTTGGCTGCCACTCGTCACCCCACGTCGAGTGTACTAGAGGATCATGACCCTTTGCTTGTTAATAGGGTCAGGAGTGAAGTAACTTTGCCAGTTCGTTCCCCTGTCGAACCGGCTGACAAGGGCCGTGAGCTTAGGGAGGCCCTCTCCTTGCTCACTCAGGTTCTTTCCAAGAGCCTTCCCGTTGCCTCCAGCAAGGCTTCTAGTGGTTTCCAGGTACCCCCTGTGGCACCACCTCCAAGGATTGGAAGCAGGCCACTATCTGATCCCCCGCTGTGCCTACACCATGGGAGGCATCAGCTGGTTTGCCCGTGATGGGCTATGTGTTTTCTGACTCAGAGGATTGGTCAGACATAACTGACATCGAGAGTCGACAGTCTTCTGACTTGGGTGGGGGAGAGGGGCAGCTCTTGACTTTGTGTTTGAGTTCCTTCCAGATCTCAAACCGTCAGACCAGCCGAGGGTGTCAACCAGGCCGTGATCATCGGTTGCACGCCTACTCCTGCTTCTGGGGGCCTTCGACCGTGCCAGTAGTTACAGGTGGTTGAAGTGTTTGGAGCTTTGTTCCTACAATTCTGCCAATCCGTAAGTCTGCCAGACTTTGACGGTCTTGGATCAGGACTCCTCCTCCCTCGAGTTTTCCAGGCCTAAGTCAGCCGTTATTCCTATGGCAACTCTAGAGTCCCTGTTGGGCTTATCGAGAGAGATGCTGGGCATGCTTTTTCTCTCGGATCACATCACCTCTGCTTTGGCTGCTTATCTGCCTCCAGATAAGTTTGATGATGTACAGTCTCCTTTGCATGTGATTTCCAAGGCACTCATGCATCTTACTCACACGCATGTCTGTAACCCGGCTAACCTGGAATTAGTTCGCCAGGATGCTGTGTTGGACACTGTGTTGGACACAAGCCGTTCCCTTCCTGAGGGGCAATGCGCTGCTCTTCGATCTGCTTCTTTGGCTATTCTGTGGTTCCGTGGTGACGTTCTGGGATGACGTCCTGCGCCATTCCAAAGATCAGCTGCTGCTTCGCCAGCTTGATCAGACTTCTGTTGGAGGCAGGGGCCATTCTAAGCCTAACAATCGCCCTTCTGCTTCCTCTGCGAAGCCAAGGGCTGATCCTCCTGCTGCCGCTTCTACTTCTTACTCACGTTGTATGGGTAAGTGTCGGCAGGCCAGAGGGAGGACTCAGGATCCTTCATGTGGTAGAGGAGGTGGTTTCTCCTCTTTCGGGCCTCTCCGGGGCTCGAAATGAAGGTCCTCACCTCGATTCGTCCCAGGTTGGATGAAGGATATCAGAGTTTGCAGACCATTGGGCCACAATCACATCCAATCCTTGGGTTTTATATGTTGTTCAGTCTGGGTTGCGAATATCCTTCCAGGGGCACCCCACTCTGTCAAGAGTGCCTCTTCCAACACAAGTTCCTTCAGACGTTTCACATCAGGAACTTTTGATCATGGAGATAGACAATCTCCTGTCAAAGGGGGCATTCGAGGTCATCAAGAACATTCATTCAGTGGGATTTTATTCCCACCTGTTCTTGGTGCCGAAGAAGAATGGCCGACTCCGACTGAGTATCCTGAACCAGTCTATCATTGCTCCCAAGTTCAGCATGGAGACTTTCAGGTCAGTTTGCCGCTCCATTCACCAGGGAGGTTTCACTTCCAGCATCAACCTGCGAGGTGCTAACTATCACGTTCCGATTCATCAGACATTGCAAAAGTATCTCAGGTTCGCTTTTCTGGGGTGAGTTTACCAGTTCAAGACCATGCCTTTCAGCCTCAACCTGATGTCGCATGTGATAGCCTTGTATCGCACACAGTCCAGGTGACTACTTCGGCATATCTGGACGATATCCTCCAGAGGCACTCCAATTCAGCTCTTCTGGAGTCGGATGTTGGTACACTGTTGAGCCGCCTGCTCACGTCACTAGGGTTCAGAGTCAACGAAGAGAAGTCAGATCTAGTCCCTTCTCAGTCGTTTTGTCATCTGGTGATGGACTTCCATATTCAGCTGAATACGGTGGTGGTTCCCGGGGCGAGGGCTGTGATTCTCTCAGCTTTCTCCCTGACTCTGTCCCAGTCCATGTTCGAGACAGCTCAGAGTATTCTTTGGCTGCTCGGTCTCTGCAGTTCGGTGATGGATCTCATTCATCTAGTTCGGCTGCATGTCAGACCTCTCCAACACATTCTGCTCAGTCGTTGGAGGCCGAATGTCGATCCTCTGGTTCTGGTGCTTCAGTTACCAGACTCTCTTCATCCTCACCTTCTCCCCTGGATGGATGTTCAGTGGATTATATAGGGAGTTCTGTTGGACTTGCCCACGTCTGATCGTGTTCTGAAGGCAGATGTCAGCGATCTCAGATGGGGTGCGACATTGGATCCTCTAGGTTTTTCCCTTCACAGGGTATGGGACCATGATCAAGCGCTCTTCTCATCAACCAGAAAGAGCTTCTTGTTCTTCTTCTGAGTTTTCGGCAGTGGATCCCCCACCTTTCGATTCGTCAGGTCCTTCTGTTGTCTGCCAATTCGACAGTGGTCACTTACATTCGGAACCAGGGCGGCACGCGCTCGGTTCTCATGTACGAATTGGCTCGGGACCTTCTACTGCTAGCTCAGGATGTCGACACCAGAGTGGTGGTTCGTCACATTCCCGGTCGTCTGAACATCCTAGCTGAATCCCTGTCCTGAGTTCATGCTTCACAGGGCAGTGTTCCAGTTGCTTTGCGATCTCGGGGGGGGGGGGGGGGGGGGGGGGGGGGGGGGGGGGGGGGGGGGGGGGGGGGGGGAATCCCCACATCGATCTTTTTGCGATCTATTGGAGCCATCAGGTGGACACTTTCGTGTCCCCATGTCCAGATCCTTTGGCTTTCGCCATGGATGCTCTGTCACTTGATTGGAACGGTCTAGTCAGCTACACCTTCTCGCCAGTTCCAATTCTGCCTCGGGTTCTAGCCAAGATAAGAACCTGCAGTTGTCGAATCATTCTGATTGCTCCCCTGTCGCCTCAATGGGTGTGGATCAATCAGTTCCTCTCTCTGTTGGCGACGGTTCTGGCATGTCTCCCTCTGCAGGGTACCTGCACCTCACCTGACATGAAATTCCAGGCTTTTCCAAGCCATATACATCCCAAATTCAATGAGTTTCAAGGCTAATAGAAAGTTAAATTCAAGGTTTTTCCAGGCTTATCATAGATGAACCACTCGAACCGTCTCAGACGTATTTCATTCATCTCAACTCGGCGCGCAGTGCTTCATTTTTCAAGGCTTTTCCAGGCCCAGGGAGCCAAATCAAGGCTTTTCAAGGCCTTGAATTTCATTTTTGAAATTCCAGACTTTTCCAGGCTTTTCAAGGCCAGCGGGAACCCTGCTCTACGTCACGGCCTTCTTAGCCAAGGTCACCTGAGGAGGTTTCATGTCGACCCGACTTCATTGTGCCTTCACGCATATCTTTTGTCAGGTCCTGTCTCCTCGTAGAGGTTTTTCAAGTCGAGCAGTGGAGTGCATTTCTTCTTCAAGGCGGCACTCCATTGGTTTAGCCTATTTGGCTAAGTGGAAGGGCTTCTGTTGATGGTGTGCTGATTACTCAGTTGATTATGCCAATCCTTCGATAACACAGATTGTGGAGTTTCTGGTATATCTGTTTGATTCTCGGTGTCTCCAGCCTGTTACCATCAAAGGGTACAGGTCCATGTTTTTGGAGACCTTTTCATATGTGGGAAAGCATCATATCGGCACAAATCCATACCTCTCCAAGCTTATTCGGCACTTTTCTTTGAAAAAGCGTAGGATTTTGGAGCTTCCCCCAAGGTGGAATCTTTCTTGGGTGCTGCTTTGCAGGGGGGGGGGGGGGAGGAGGGTGGCACCATTAGAACCTTTATCCCAGGTGGATATGCATTTTCTCACATACAAGACAGCTTTTCTGATGGCTTTTGCCTCAGCCAGACGGGTTAGTGAGCTTCATGCCCTCTCGGTTGATCCGGCCTTTTTCAGGAGCTCCGCCAACAGTGTTACTTTTACCACTGATTGCTGGTTTTTGGCCAAGAATCAGATACCAGAAACCCCACCTCCTATCTGTATCAGGGCTCTTCCTTCTGCTGTGGGTAATCTTCCTTTGCTCTGTCCGGTTTGTGTACTTCGCATTTATCTCATCCGGACGCAGTTCATTAGGAAAGGCAGGAAATGATTCTTTCTGTCTCTTATTCCTGGTTGACATAAGATCTCCCCTCGGTCCATTTCTCGGTGGATTTGTCTTGCTATTCACGTGGCCTACGCTCGTCTAGCAACTGATGATTGTATTACCAATCGTATTTCTGCCCACGAGGTACGTGCATTGTCTACCTCTTGGGCTTATGCTAACTCTGTCTAAGTTGTCAGATGTTATGCAGGCAGCCTACTGGAGAAATGCTTCAACTTTCTTCACCTTCTATCTGCGTCAGTTGCAGGAGCAGTCTGAGGACCTTTTTTCTTTGGCCCTCTTTTTTCTGCTCAGGCTGTTGTCTACCCTAGCCATTTGGCGTCTTCAAGTTCAGTCCCAGCCCTGTGCTGTTTTACTGTCTTTTCCTGTCTGTGTGTCATGCAGAGCCATACGCCTCATCTCTTATTGTCTTTTACTAATGTTTGTGATGCTATGGTTTGATAGGCCTAGGGAACTCTTCTTCTGTCCACGGTTCCAGTGCAGTCTGGTTATGTGGGGGTTGCTTATGTGATTCCCTCCTCCTATTCAGTCTGTAGTAAACAATTGTAGGGTATGTTGATCAGAAATTAAAATTTTAGAGTAAATTTCCTTTCTTATTATACCTACCACAATTGTTTATATGAAGGCCCTCTCGTCTTCTTATTCAGGTAAGAATCCTTCCTCCCTGCTGATCACATAACTCCAATGTTAGCGGATTCAAAAGAATGGGTCATTAGTTACATGTCTGTTCACTGGTGCCGGAAGCTGTGGATCTGTACTAGGAGAGGGGCGTCCCCAACTGGGTGTATGCCGGTAGCCTCGACCCAGTTTTGGCTTATTTTTTCTTGGTGCTTTTGCACCACTTTTCTTTCCCAAATCGCTCGGGAAAGATCAAAATAGAGAGTATATTTTCCAAGTTATGGACTCCACCATAGCGCAAGCCTGTAGTAAACAATTGTGGTAGGTATAATAAGAAAGGAAATTTACTATAAAATTTAAATATTCATTCTCCCTGACCTGAGTCAACAGAGTTTAACAATGTCAGTGTAAAATAATTGTTTAATTTGATGTAGTTCTTTCGAGTCTCGACTTGCCTAGAAATGCACAGTATTGAAATCGTAATCGCCATCAGAACTGGCTGATTTTGAGCTCAAATAACCTGTAATCGGTCAGCGACCATTTTTGGTAATCACTTGAACACTATACTCTTTCGAATTTGCAGTGTAACCAAATCAACCCCATAATTAATGTTGCCCGTGAACCTTCAGATATTTTTGTATCTTCAGCTGGGGTTCAATCCTGCGATTTCTGGCTTAGCTCTATAACCTGTACATCTGTTTCACTATCTCTCATTTGTAGCCTGACTCTTTACAGTGAGGGCTATAGTCATGACTTTTGTCCATTCGACCGTCCGTCCATCTGTCCATCTGTTAACATTTAGAGTTTTGGTTAAAGTTTGTGGTTAAAGTTTTTTACTGAAGGTTCAAGTGGTTCTTTGTTTTTTTTTTCTGTTTAGTCATGACTTTCTTCTGTCTGTTCACATTTGGAGTTCTGGTTAAAGTTTATGGTTAAAGTTATTTAGTCAACCATAAAGTTTTTTGGGTTTTTTTTCTTTTAAATTGATACTATTGATTGTATCATTCTCATTTTGTTTCTATTTTTTTATGTTTCATGTTATTTTGTGAAATATTTAACCCTTTTTTCTACGGCAATTTCACTTGCAACTTCCGGGTTAAAGTTTTTGGTTAAAGTTTGTTTTGTTTTTTTGGGGGGGGGGATTTTAAAATTACACCTTTAATTCCTAAAACAGTTTAGTGGACTGTCACTGTTTCTTATTTGGGACAATGTCTGCTATCTACTGAACATTTCTATAGTGATTTTCATTAATATTGGCATGATTATAACCCCTTTTAAACATGTTTTCAGACTTACTTTCTTTGTATTTGAAATTAGACTTTGCCACAAACTTTCTTACTTTAATTCTTGCAGGGTCAATACAACTTAATGATTCCATTTACATCAATGATTTCTTTTATCGGTTTCAGGAAATATTTTAACCCTTTTTTGCCAATCAATTTTACTTAGTATTCCCAGCTTAAAGTTTCGGCTTAAAGTTCTGCTTTTCAAGGTTCTACCTTTCATCTCCAAACACTCTGTTACAACGTCATTTCTTTTTTTCATTTCAGGCAAGGTCTACTGAAGCTGTACACAGTGGTTTCAAATAATATTGTTATTAATTTAACCCTTTTCACAATGCTTTTTGGGGAGGTGTGGGGGGGGGGGGGGGGGGAGCAGTCAGGCACTTTTTTTATCAAAAATGTTTTTTTACAGTTTGGGGTAAAGTTTGTGGTTAAAACCCAGACAAATACTACCACCCCCACCCCCATTAGGCTTTTTTTTCTTCTTCTTTCCTCCAATATGCATTTTTGAACTATTTACAGTCACTACATGCAGAACCTTTTTTTAAACTTATGTATCCCCCTCCCCCCCCCCCTCCCCCCCCAGGGGCCAATTAGGCACTTTTCTTTTCTTTCGTCAAAAATGCTTTTTTACAGTTTTGGTTAAAGTTTGTGGTTAAAAATCCAGACAAACACCATCACCTCCCCCCCTTCCAATTAGGCATTTTTTTTTCTTTCCTCCAATATGCATTTTGAACTATTTTCAGTTACTTTTCTTTTGTCAAAAATGTTTTTTTTACAGTTTTGGTTAAAGTTTGTGGTTAAAAATCCAGACAAACACCATCACCCCCCCCCCCACCCCCCCCTCCCCCCCACCCCCCCAATTAGGCATTTTTTTTTTCTTTCCTCCAATATGCATTTTGAACTATTTACAGTCACTACATACGGAACCTTTTTTTAAACTCAAGTAACCCCACCCTCACCCACCCCACCCCTTCCGGGAGGGGTGGCTGGATGAGGGCATTTACGCACTTTTTTTTCTTTCGTCAAAAATGCTTCTTTACAGTTTTGGTTAAAGTTTGTGGTTAAAAACCCAAACAAACACCACCACCCACCCCACCCCCATGGTGCCAGTTAGGTATTTTTTTTTCTCTGCTCAAAATGCATTCTGAAGGATTTAGGTTTGAATATAGGTTCCACAACTCCATTGCAGTAATATTTAACCTCATTACATGCATATTTGAGGAATTTGAGGCTGATTTTCTGCCAAAACTTGTAAGAATTAGCGTTTAGGTGTTGTAAGAATTTGCGTTAAAGTCAGCTTTTGTGCAGATCGTGGTGCTTTAACTTCTCATTACTGTTCATTTTCATATTTCAATAACAACTGTAGGTATTAACCCTACTGCATGCAGAAATTTAACAGAAATTTTCTTTTTTTTCAGTCAAAATTTTCATGTTTTTCTCGGACTTAGTAAATTTTAAGTTCTAAAAGTTTGTGTTTAGGTGAGGTGTTAAGGTGAGTTCTCAAAGATCAGTGGGCTCAGGCCTTTGATATTGCATATGTAGGTTGTATGGGACTATCAGAACAGTATTTAACCCTGATACTACGACTTTTTTCCAAATTTCACCTAAAATTTTCTGCCAAAAGTTGTTGTAAGAATTTGCATTTAGGTGTTATAAGAATTTGCGTTAAAGTCAGCTTTTGTGCAGATTGTGCTGCTTTAACTTCTCATTACTGTTGATTTTCATATTTCAGTGTGGTGAACATTGACTTTACCCGCTGGGATAATTACCAACAAACATGACTTAAGACTCCCTATGGACTGGGGACAGGAATCCACCAAGAGCTGCTATAAATTAACTGACACCATTACCAAAAAGCAGCATGCTGTGTGCTAAAACCCCCGTAGTAGAATGTCAGGACAGAGTTCAGGTTTTCACACACAAGGGAGAATGCCACAAAATAAAGGGTTATTTTTTAATAGATAAATACAATTCAAATCTGTTGAATTCTTTAATCTGCATTCTTCATCTGTGGCCACACCACATACTGTCATTGGACAGAAATACACAATACATGGGGACAATGGGACAGGGTACATAAAGGGTTAAAATAACTCTCACACGGGAGTTTGCTTATTTGCTGTGATATTACACCACTTCAAAATAAGCAACACTTGAATAGCATACGGAATAAAGGGGTAAAATGTAATTGATTGAATCAACACTATACAAATTTATTATGATATTGAAGCATTTAAAATAGCCAAAAATACCGTTGCAAGTGTTGACACAATCTACAAAAGTTTTAGAAATTCATTATTCAGGAACATTTATTCAAACACTTGAGGCATTATGCCCCTTCGGAATGGATAGATATCTCTGAACGATGGCAATTTGCCATGAACCGAATCGGAAAATAGAGGGTTAACTGTGTGAGGCTCTCACTGAATTGGCCCGAAATAATTTAGACATAAGCAGCCGAAAAGTTTCCCTAAGTTGGACTGGATCTGTATTCAAGGCGGAAAATATTTGGAAATATTAGGAATCTACTATTAATAAATAATTTAGCAACAGCATTACGCCGTTCTAGGACGTCCGAAATAGAGGTGTAATTTAATTAGTGTTAGTGTTGGCATTGCGCCACTACACTAAGTCCAAAAACGGACACTAAAAGCTTATAAATTTCGTTACACTGCCTTGAATACAGATGCGGGACTAATAACCGATGATATAATATACTAAGATAACTTCATGATGGTATCCACCCAAGCCCTACCCCAGGGAAAGGGGGTGTATACCTAAAAGTGTGGCATGCATAATTCTAAGATTTCGGAAGATGCTTTCAGACATCAGATTGTGGCATCGCTGCCTTATATAGGAACGAAACTCACAATCTAACCTCGTAAAACGTATTCCTAGTAATGAATAAACTGTAAGCTATATTGATATGAAAATTAATAAAATATTCCAAACTCCACGCCCGGAACTTGCAGGTTGAAATGTATCCCATAAAAACATTGATAAGGTATTTAATTATAATTTAGATTTTGGCTTAAAGGTTAGAATATAAGTAAAATCCAAAGAGAAACATAGTTGTAACAGAACGATAGTATGCAGAGAGTTAACGTGACGTAATAACATTGGAATGTCGCAAGCGTTTAAGGTTCAAGGACAGCAACTCACGCGACCAGTATTTCCAGAAATAGCCTGGAACATTGCAAGACGTGCCTGGAAATTCTAACGTTCTGTGAGATGAAACGGAATAAATATAAACATTTAAACTTTGGCAACATACAAACTGTTTGCACATGAGTTATAGTGAACCAATGGATAACTGGAATACGGTTGTGAGTCATGACGATGCATGAATTAATGTAAGTTGATGAAATATTTTTGCCGGGAGATGATAGTACTGTACTGTAAACATTGTGAAATATGCGATACATGAAAATACTGTGCGTTGCAAAAACGAAGTGAACTGCAATAGGGGTATAAATTGAATGGGTGTTTTATGCAATAATTATTCTCAGTACTTAACAAATTTTACAACATCAGTAACAACTGTAGGTATTAACCCTACTGTATGCAGAAATTTAATGGAAATTTTCTTTTTTTTTCAGTCAAAATTTTCATGTTTTTCTCAGACTTAGTAAATTTTAAGTTGTAAAACTTTGTAAACTTTGTGTTTAGGTGAGTTGTGTTTCTGTGTGTCTTTCCAGGCGATTAATATTCTACACTTGGGTTACTGAACTCTATTGCAGTAATATTTAACCCTCATTACATGCATATTTGAGGAATTTGAGGCTGATTTTCTGCCAAAACTTGTAAGAATTAGCGTTTAGGTGTTGTAAGAATTTGCGTTAAAGTCAGCTTTTGTGCAGATTGTGGTGCCTTCACCTCTCATTACTGTTTATTTTCTCATTTCAATAACAACTGTAGGTATTAACCCTACTGTATGCAGAAATTTAACTGATTTCTTTTCTTTTTTTCAGTCACAATGTTCACGTTTTTCTCTGACTTACTCAATTTTAAGTTCTAAAAGTTTGTGTTAAGGTGAGGTGTTAAGGTGAGTTCTGTTTCTATGTGTCTTTCCAGGCAATTGATATTGTACGCATGGGTTACTAAGCTACATTGCGGTAACGTTGCGCCCTTATTACATGCATATTTGAGGAATTTGAGGGGGATTTTAGGGACTTATATTCACTTTCTTTAAAAAAAATTTTTTTCAACTTTCTTTTTTTATTTAATACTTTCTCATACTTGTTACTAGTAACATTAAGGCTTATTTTAGTTGCTGATGTGATGTATTTTTGTTGGGACTTATAGTCACTTTCTTCAACTCCTCTTTAACCAATGAATGTACTTCAATTACAATTTCAGTGATTTATGAAAGCCTTTCCTAATTCTTATTTATGATTTAATATCAGGCCTCACGATTCATATTCTTAATCATAAACATTTCTAAAAGAAAAAAAATGCTTTTATATCCAATGATTCTATGTTGAATTGATATATAATAAATGCAGAAATATAGACTTTCCAAAGCCTTTCCTTTTTAGGCATGTTACATTGGAACGACATTATCAAGCACGAATGTAGGTGAGCGTTGGGATGTAACATCCCTCTTGTTACTTCTAACCATGGCTTATTAGTCCTTATTGGAACAAGCTCATCAAGTTTGTTCCATTAATAGGTCATGAGGTATGTTTTGAAGTAGAGAAATGAAAAAATAAAATTTGAATAGCAAATTTTGTATATCACGAGTGCAGATACAGCAGATTTGTTAGGTAAACAGTTAACAAAAAATGGCTCTGACTATTTTGCGTCTAAGCATTGCCATTGCTGGGACAGTCAGGCTGCATGCGTGACATCACTCTAGTTTAATAATCTGGAGGGTGGCGTCTAGTTTCGCCTACAGTGCAGTTTCGCCTACAACATAGTTTTTGTAAAAGTGTAGGCGAATTTGAACTAAACTGGCTTGGGGGATTAGCAGTAATTACCTGTTGTACCTACAGAAAATAGATTTATCCACTAATATTTTTTGTTCAGGACTTCTTGGAGATGTTCTTGGAGATGAAATTCTATGTTGCAGGTCAACTTCTGAGAGTTTACTTGGTAGAGCAGGTGTAGTTTTCCTTCGTCGATAATATAGGACACACTTGAAACTATGAAATGACTGAATATCAATAGCCAATTCTGTTCGAACACTAGAAATTTCCTCATCAAAAATTGCTTGAACTTGAGCCATCTCAGACTCCACACGTTGCCGTAAGTTTAACAAGAACTTATTGGCATCCTCATTTTCTCTTGGGTGGTTATGCGCAGATGTTACATTTTTGACATAATCTTCTGCAGCTGTGCATTTAGCATTGCACACCAGATCAACTCACTTCCAGTCTACACATGTTTTTCTACGAGCATTTAGTCTGTATCTATAACCGTAAAGTAACACTAGCCTTCCACCTCTCTGGGACGTTACATACTCAATACGTTGCACAGTAGCCATTTCTAAGAAGATTGATTTTACACTGTGTTGGAGGCTCTATATATGACCTTTCCTCACCAACAGTTTACATAAATACAGGGGTTGTTGACTTTATTACTTTTAAATACAAGACAAACACTTTCTCTTTGATTTAATAATTAATACTTTGTTTATTGTTCATTGTTTTCTGAAATTTCTTTTTGATTTATTAATTAATACTTTGATTATTGTTCATTGTATTCTTAACTTTCTCTTTGATTTATTAATTAATACGTTGATTATTGTTCATTGTTTTCGTAACTTTAACTAAAAAAATGCTGATTATCACTCACACATTAAAAATAATTTATTTTGGACCTGAGAGTGTTTTTTGTAAAATTTTTAAATAAAAATATTGTGAGTGAGTGATGTAAAACAGGACAATACCATTTTCTGTAGGTACATCAGGTAATGGCCGCTAATCCCCCTAGCTAATTTAGTTCACTTTCGCCTACACTTTTACAAAAACTATTTTGTAGGCGAAATTGCACTGTAGACGAAACTAGACCTAACCATCTGGAGAATGTTGACTTAATGGTTGGCCTCATCAGTCTCTGTTGAAAACACCACAAAAATATTCCATTTTTAGCTCAACTTTGACGAAGTCAAATTTGAGCTATTGTCATGACCCGTCTGTCCGTCTGTCCGCATGTCAACAATTGGCTATGGCTCAGGCTAGAGGTCGTATTTATGAACCGATCTTTACGAAACTTCTTGTGTACCTTTGTTATGACCCTGGGACGGGAACGAGTGTTTTCAGGTGTGGTCCGAAATTCAAGATGGCTGCCAGCAGCCATTTTGTACCGATGATGCAAAAATCAGTTTTTTGTACAGAACTTCTGTATGAAAGTTCTGATTTGAATAAAGTTTTGTATAAATATTTAGTACCATGGGATACATCACATATAATACGGGTTTTTTTCTCGTGCGTAAATTATGCAAATTAGACTGACTTTGATTTATTTAGTGTTACTTTCAGAGCTGTAAGTGCCAAGCTGCTATGGCTCGGGCTAGAGGCCGTATTTATGAACCGATCTTTACGAAACTTCTTGGGTACCTTTGTTATGACTGTGGGACGAGAACAAGTGTTTTTGGATGCGGTCCGAAATTCAAGATGGCTGCCAGCTGCCATTTTGTACCGACAATGCAGAAATCTGTTTTTTGTACAGAACTTCCATATGAAAGCTCTGATTTGAATAATTTTTTGTATGAATGTTTAGTACCATGGGATACATCACATATAATACGGGGTTTTTTCTCGTGCGTAAATTATGCAAATTAGACTAACTTTGATGTTTTTTGGTGTTACTTTCAGCACTGTAAGTGCAAATGCCAATATGGCTCGGGCTAGAGGCCGTATTTATGAACCGATCTTTACGAAACTTCTTGGGTACCTTTGTTATCACCGTGGGACGAGAACGAGTGTTTTGGGGTCCGGTCCGAAATTCAAGATGGCCGATGGCAGCCATTTTGTACGAAATTTGGTGCAATCAGATTTTTGCACAGAACTTCCTTATGAAAGCGCTGATTTGAATAATTTTTTGTGTGAATGTTTAGTACCATGGGATACATCACATATAATACGGGTTTTTTCTCGTGCAGAAATTATGCAAATTAGATGAACTTTGATTTTTTCAGTGCTGCTTACACACAGTAAGTACACATGTCAATACGGCTCGGGTTAGAGTCTGTATTTATGAACCGATCTTCACGAAACGTCTTGGGTACCTTTGTTATCACCTTGGGACGAGAACGAGTGTTTCTGGGTGCAGTCCAAAATTTAAGATGGCTGCCAGTGGCCATTTTGTATCGAAATTAGGTCTAATCAGTTTTTTGTACACAACTTCTATACGGCTCAGGCTAGATGCCGTATTTATGAACTGATCATTACGAAACTTCTTGGGTACCTTTGTTATTACCGTGGGGTGAGAATGAGTGTTTTGGGGTGTGGTCCAAAATTCAAGATGGCCACCAGCAGCCATTTTGTACCAAAATTAGTGCAATCAGTCTTTTGTACAGAACTTCTGTAGGAAAGTTCTGATTTTAATAAATTTTTGTATGAATGTTTAGTAACATGGAATACATCACATATAGTACGGGTTTTTTTCTCGTGCAGAAATTATGCAACTTTGATTTATTCAGTGCTACTTATACTCTGTAAGTGCACATGTCAATACGGCTCGGGCTAGAGGCTGTATTTATGAACCGATCTTCACAAAACTTCTTGGGTACCTTTGTTATCACCTTGGGACGAGAACGAGTGTTTCTGGGCGCGGTCCAAAATTCAAGATGGCTGCCAGTGGCCATTTTGTACCGAAATTAGGTCCAATCAGTTTTTTGTCACAACTTCTACACAGCTCATATTTGTGAACTGATCTTCACGAAACTTCTTGGGTACCTTTGTTTTCACCTTGGGACAGGAATGAGTGTGTTTTGGGGTGCCTTTGTTGTCACTGTGCTATGAGAACAAATATTTTGGGGTTCAGTCAGACTCACTCTGGGACTCAAAGATTTCTTTTCTAGTTTAGCATCTGACTGTCACCCACCTTTACAATACTTTACCTATACATTTGTTACAGGCTACGGTCAGTATTTATGTACAGACCATTACAATACTTTATATGTACCTTTGTTATCAGGTCATTACCTAGATGTTTGTCATTGCTGTGTCACATACTATACATGTACATGTCTTTGTCTTGACAAGTTGAGCTACAGTGTCATTGACATTTTCATTTTTAGCTTCTGATGGGTATTGCTATTAAAAACCCAAAAAGGGGTTAACGCTTGGGTTTTTGAATACCCTTATTACTTACAAAAATGGTCCTCAGTGAATTCCACTTCCAACAAAGGAGATTATGTGTAACTCTCGGACATACATTGCCTGCTGTGTGTGTCCGAAAACAGCCCATATCAACAAAATTATGATGCTTGGCATTCTGTAGAGGGTTAATAAATGCTCAGCGGAATATTTTGTCTATGCAACTTGTAATGTCACACAAAGAACTGCAAGTAGTCAATTTTTCTTGAAAACCTATGGAATGTATTTAGAGAAATCCACCGAAAATGGGACTTTTTAGATTTTAAGGGGTCTCTCTCTTTAGCCTGCCGAAATCGGGTTAAGACTTTGTTTTTTGAATACCCTTACTACTTACAAAAATGTTTCCGTATAGATTGTGCGCTCGATAAAAGAAAGCACTTTTCTTTGTGGCGTACCCGTTGGGTGCTGTTGACGTCCAAAAAACAGCCCATTTTATCACAATTTTGACTTTTAGTAGCCCGTGGAGGGTTAACAAATGCTCACCGAAGTATTTTGTCCATGCAACTTCTATTGTCACATCAAGGCCTGGGAGTGACAATTTTTTCTTGAAAATCTACAGGACTCGTTTAGAGAAATCCACGGAAAACCTGAATTTTTTAGCTTTATGGGGGTATTGCTGTTTAACCAGCCCAAAATGGGTTAACGCTTGGTTTTTAGCTCAACTTGACAAAGTCAAGCTGAGCTATTGCCATCACTTCTCGTCCGTCGGCGTACGTATGTACGTACGTTAGTACGTTAGTATGTTAGTACGTTAGTACGTACATCCACTATTTCCTTTGGCACACCCTACAGGGCACATTTATGATTTGATTGCTTTGAAACCTGGTATGCTTGTTTGGGGAGACCTCTAGATGGGAGCTATCGATTTTCTTCAATTTCCGTCAAAAAATGTTGCCGTGGCCAACGTTCTTAGAACTTAGTTTAGTCAGAAGACTCAATATTTCCCTTTGGCACACCCTACAGGGCACATTTATGATCGGATTGCTTTGAAACCTTTCATGCTTGTTTGGGGTGACCTCTAGATAGGAGCTATCGATTTTCTTCAATTTGCATCAAAAAATGTTGCTGCAGCCAACATTCTTAGAACTTAGTTTAGTCAGACCACAATATTTCCCTTTGGCTCACCCTGCAGGGCACATTTATGATTAGATTGCTTTGAAACCTGGTATGCTTATTTACGGTAACCTCTAGATGGGAGCTAACGATTTTCTTCCATTTTCGTCAAAAAATGTTGCCACGGCCAACGTTCTTAGAATTTAGTCTAGTCAGTCCACAATATTTCCCTTTTGGACACCCAACAGGGCACATTTATGATCGGATTGCTTTGAAACCTGGCATGCTTGTTTGGGGAGGCCTCTAGATGGGAGCTATCGATTTTCTTCGGTTTCTGTCCAAAAATGTTGCCACTGGCAAAAAAAATGACATTGGTACCAATGATCTTCAATTTTGCCATTTCATTTATAACTTACCAAGTTCAAGTTTGTCAAGTTGAGCTACAGTGTCATTGACACTTTCATTTAATATACTGATTAACTGGTTGAGGGCAGGGTTATTTTTCATGGTTTGAGTTTGTTATTCAAAATTTGTTTTATTACAAATTATTGGAGAGTGCCTGTCCAACAATTTTTAATAGAACAAATTCATATAAACAAAATATTATTTGCATTTGAATGAATATGAAACAAGAGCAAGGAAAACATTGGCTGTTGCTTGGGTACCCTCATTTTTTGAAAGCCCTGATAGTGGCTTCCAGCACTCAACCAGTTTAATGAAAACCCGCTGGTATTATTAATGATATTGGATTTAATACTGATTATAATTGGTACTTCAGGAGCCCAGTGACTCATTGATTAGAGCATTGGACTTTAAACCAAAAGGTCAACAGTTCGATTGTGTCCTGCACAATCTATGCTGTATCCTTGGGCAAGACACCTGATCCTGAATGCCCATTTGGGGGCACGGTGGTACTGAGTACTGCTGCTTGATGGTTATCTCCGGGTATTCTGGCTTTCTACACTCATAATCTTGTCTTGCTTGATATGACCCTGGCTGTTGAAAGTGTTAGTAAATCCCAATAAACAAGCAATCAGTACATCGACATGCCACTCAGTAATACTTGATGTGCCATTAGGGTTCACAACATATTGATTTTGGCTTTACTTCAAATTCTGAGATGTTGAGAAACACATTTGGAATGGAGCTTTCTCAGACAAAACTAACATTTTCAATTCTGTATCTCTGAAGTATGTGAGAGCCTATATAATGCTGTCAACTGCTAATGGATGTTTCTTGGAAAGATAAATAATAATTGAATTCTACATCACTTTTCATGACGAATTGGCTGCATCGACCTGCAGGATTTACAAACTGAGCAGTAGAAGATAAAAAATTTCCAAAAATTCCCAGAAAATGTTTTAAAATTTGATAAAAAATTTCAAATAACAAATTTTGATATCTTATATGTTAGGTAAAGGGTTAAGAAAGTAGAATAAAATTATGACAGGTCCTTTTGACGATGGCCTGCTAGCTTTTGCTCACTCTCTAACCCTTCTGGAAATATGTACCAGCCAAGAAATCCCTGATATCATCAGTGACATATATATGTCTAATTCAGTCCCCAACATCAAATATAATAATTAGCTGAAGAATATTACTATTTTTTGATCAATTTTTTGCAAAAATTTTCGCTTGGTAACCCTGAGAAGTGAAGCAGAGCTTGTTTACTGTGGTAAACAACCTCTGTTGTACTGGTAAAATAGGACAAGGTAGGCAATATGCACACTGGAAGTCCTCTAAAATGTGCAACATTCATTTAAATGAGGACAGGAAAGTCTGGTGTTACCCCAGTTAGGGTGGCATTCGATGGGGGATGGAAGGTGGTGGGTAGTAGGAAGCGGACTTTTGACATGGATATTGGGTCTTTTGGGAATAGGAAGGTGCGTCGGGTTGAGGGTAGAGGAGAAGTAGGGGCTAGAGTGTCAAATTCCCAGGCTAGTAGTGTGAGTCGGGGGGCGAAAAGGCGTATTCTTATAGAATCGGATAGTGAGGGAGATAGCGATGACCATGTGGACTCTGTTAGGGCAGGAGTCATAGGGAAGGTTATGAAGGTGGTAAACGAGGACAAGGTGGCTTGTAGTGGGTGTGGGCAGAAGGTGGGGTGCAGTGTCCAAAATAGATTCAGTGTGTTAGGTAATTTTGAGAATTCTGAGGAGCAGGTTGGGTCTGAAGAGGTGGAGGTGGAGGGAGGCATGGGGGTTAGTGTGGCGAGGTGCAAGATTGCGAGCCGGCCCAGTGGGGACAGAGGTGGTAACAGGGGTAGTAGGGGCAGTAGGACGGGAAAGAGGATAGGAAAGGACAGGAAGAGGCAGTTGGTGGTTGCAGGGAGTAGTATAGTGCGGGGGTTGAATAGGGTGGTGTGTGGGCCCGACAGTGTCAACAGGACCAATTTGTGCTTTCCGGGGGCTAGGGTGGAGGACCTAAGGGACAGAGTGGATGGATTAGTAAAGGGGTCAGGCCCAGACCCAGTGGTTGTTGTACACGTGGGGACCAACAACATCAGGGAGAGAAAATCAGTTCAGCTTATTGAGACTTACAAGGACTTAATAACTCAACTGAATGCCAAGAATGCACAGGTAGTGGTTTCGGGGCTTCTCCCAGTACTAGGTGGTGGGGGAGAGCATAATTCGCGGATCATTGGGACCATTGAGGAATTGGGGGAGTATTGTAAGGAACTTGGGATACCCTTTGTAGACAATTGGGGATCGTTTTGGGGCAGAAATGACCTGTATGGAAGGGATGGTCTCCATTTTAGCCCAAGGGGTACAGAGGTTTTAGGAAGAAATATGTTGCAGGTGGTGGAGCCTTTTTTGGTATAGGGAGGGGAGGGGGGGTCAGTGAAGGGGGGAATAATCACAGAAAATGTGTCACGAACCATAGGTGTAAAAAATGGGACAAGGGGGATAAGGAAAAGGGACTAAAAATCCAAATCAATAGGAATTGCTTCCCAAGGAAAGAACAGGTACACAAAGTAGGATATACAAACATACAGGGACTAGATAATAAAGGGACCAGTAGGCAGAAGCCAATGAACCTTGACACCCTGAAAGTGGGTTATAGCAACATCCAGGGTCTTCACCGGAAAGTAAGCGAAATTGCTACATTGATTAAGGCAGAGGAGTTTGACGTCATGGGCTTAAGCGAAACGTGGGTAAGACATGAGGAATGGGTAGACCAAGTGAGGGGGTACGTATGGATAGGTGTAGGGCGAACGGAAGGCCAGAAAAAAGGGGGAGGGGTAGGCATGTAAATTGAAGAGGATTTAAAACCATCGCTGATCACTGACCTGGAAAACATCAGCACCCCGGCTGAGGTATCGAAAGAAATTGGATGGGTAAGGATCAGTCTGAAAAACAAAAGTATTGCCCTTGGGGTTGTGTATTGTGCGGTGGAGGGAAGCAAACCCGAATGGAATGATTCGATATGCTCAACACTGAGGTCCAATATCACCGAATTACAAAACAAGGGGCTCGGTATAATTCTGATGGGTGACTTTAATGGCCACATAGGTAATGATGAAGAAGGCATAGAGGGTGGAGACAATAAAGTCAACAGGAATGGAAGGAAGCTGTTGAACTTCACAAACAAGCTCGGTCTGAAGATTCTGAACAGGGACGCGAGGTGTAAGGGGAAATGGACCTGGGAGAGGAACGACAGAAAATCAATAATCGACTACATCCTCACAGATATTAATTTATGGTGGGAGGTGATAGGGGTAGAAGTGGATGATGAGGGTAAAATGGAGGTGGATAGTGATCACAATTTGATTACAGTGACGATCAGGGCCAAAACTCTAGTAAAAAGCAAAGGAAGCTCTAAGGAGATTTGGGAACTCAAAAAAGATGCTGACTGGGCGAAGTTCAATGAAAAACTGAAACCAAAGCTTGCAACCGTACCCAGGAGGGGCAGTGTCCAGAAGATGGCCGACGTCATAGTTGCGAGCCTGGTGGAGGCAGGAAAGGAAAGTGTAGGAAAGGTCAGGGTGCCAACACGGGAACTTGGGTACAGAGTGAATGAAGAACTGAAAAGGGCCATGAAGGGAAGAAAAGCTAAATGTGCTGCATACAGGAGAAGTAGAAAACTTAAGGGGGCGGAAAGCAATGAGGCCACAGTTGCTAAGGAAGAATACCACCAAGCACGAAATAAAGTAAATAAGATTAAAGACGATAATCGGAGAGTACGAAATAGCATTCTTATTAGGACAATAAGAACGACAGGGGGGTCGAGTTCGAACGTATTTTGGAAATGGGTGAATAAACGTAACAAAGGAAGTAACCCACAGAGTATTAAAGTAGATGACAGAGTTACAGACGAGCAAGATCAAGTCGCATCAGAACTAGTCAAGCACTGGGAAAAGGTAAACGATAAGCGATGGGGCATGGGGAGCCCACCAGAGTGTCCGAATCAGGTCGAGGAAAACCTATCGAGCTTTGTGTGCAGCGAAATTAAAATGGAGGAGGTGCGAAAGGTGATATCAAAATTAAGGGATGGAAAAGTGGGAGGAGTGGATGAAACTCCTAACGAGTTTATCAAAAAAGGGGGAGAGGAACTCGTGAAAAGCCTAACTGCCCTATTCAATCTAGCCATAGAAAATCAAGAGGTCCCAAAGGAGTGGAGAGAAAGTAAAGTGACATTTCTTCACAAAAAGGGGGAAAAAGACGTTTTGGATAACTATCGAGGGATCTCTGTCAGTAGCAACATTGGAAAGGTTTTCTGTAAAGTCCTGTATGGGAGACTAGAGGAGGTGATTGAGGAGAAGGGTTTTTTGGGAGAAATCCAGAATGGCTTCAGGAAGGGAAGGAGAGTTACTGATCATCTTTTCACACTATCCCAAATGATAGAATCCGCGAAAGCAAAAAAGAAAAAGATGTTTATGGCCTTTTTGGATATCAAAAAGGCATATGATAGAGTATGGAGGGAAGGTATGTGGCGCAAGCTGGAGGCTATGGGCTTAGGAGGCGAGTTTGTTGGAATTATGAAAGCATTATATAAAGATGTACAGAGTGAACTTAGCCTGGGAAACATTACAACGAAACGTGTGCCTATGGAGATAGGCCTAAAACAGGGGTGTATCCTTTCGCCGATCCTGTTTGCATTGTACATCAAAGGTTTAGGAGATGAACTCCTGCGTAGCGAGGAGGGGGTAGCAGTTGGGGACTTGAAGATCCCAGGGCTATTTTTTGCAGACAATATGGTTCTAGTGTCTGAAAGCGAAGAGGGGCTAACGAAAATGCTGGGAATTGTTGGGAAATATGGGAGCAAATGGAGACTCAAACTTAATGAAAGCAAGAGCAAAGTTATACCTGTGGGCCGCAAAGTGGACCCCAATCGAAGGTGGAGAGTGGGTGAGTTCTGCATTCTGGAAGGGAGCAGCAAACTTCTCAGTGTGGGAGAGACAGGTGATTACGAGTATTTGGGGGTAAATATAAACATTACAGGAAGAGGCATCTACCGGAACCACACAAATAAATTGATTCTAAAGGGGAAGCGAATCCTTAACCAAATGAAACTTATAGGGAGAAACAGTTTCAATAAGGTTTTCGTGGGTAAAACCATTTGGGAAATGGTGGGGCTGCCAAGTATAACATACGGTACGGAAGTGGTACCCCTAAACCAGACGGCCGTAAAGAGCTTGGAAATCCTGCAGAACGATGCAGGCCGATGGATAACGGGGTTGAATAATGCCGCAGCGCTAGAAGCAATCAGGGGTGAGCTTGGGTGGATGAGGATCAAGGACAGGATAGACCTGTTGAAGCTCGGTTATCTTAATTATTTGGTAAATCTCCCCGACAGCCGATGGTGTAAAGCAATGTTCCTGAGAATTTTCAACTCAAATATCAAAACGGGGTGGATGGTCCAAGTGAGGGAGCTAGTAGAGAACTACTCATTGGAGATCTCGGACCTGGACGTTGGGGCAAACCAGGGTAAAAAAAATCGTCAGAGAAAGGGTCCTGGAGGATTGTAACCGTAATTGGCGAGAGGGGGTCAAATCAAAGAGGTCTTTGGGTGGCCTGCGTGATAAAGAGAAGCCAGGTTTTGAAGAGTACCTTGATGGCACCTTTGGAGGGTCACTGTTGTTCAAGCTGAGGTCGCGATCCCTGGAGCTGAGAGGAAAAATTGGGAAAGACGGTGAAAGGGAGTGCCGGATGTGTAACTTGGACATGGTGGAGACCCTGGAACACTTTCTTCTAGAATGCCCAAAGTATCAGCCTAAAAGAATGAGATTCACTGGGAGTATAATGGGGAAGTGGGATAGGAGAATGAAGGACATGTGGTTATGGGGAGACTCAAAGGAGAGGGTTAATATGCTAATCGGAGAGATTGGGAAGAATGGGACAAGGGATATCATCAAGCAGTTCGTCTCCGAGTGTTGGGAGGAGAGGAGAAGCGTGGGAATAGGGAGGCAGTTGGGAGTACAGGGGTAACCACGGCCTTCTCGTCCGAGAACCGCGACAAATCAGCGGCTGGCCAAAGTGTTATTATTATGATTGGCTGGTCTTCATTTTATATCCATTTTGTGGTAGTGATTAGAGATTGTGCAAAAATATATGACTTAAACACCAACAAATAAATAAATTTTCAAAGAATTACAGGGGAACGTTTGTTAACTGAATATCTGCTTTGCCAGTGAAAACTATTCATTTAGCAGGAAAATGTAATTAACAGGAATTTGATCATTATTTTGTCTTCTCTACTGATACACTTAGTATTTATTCTATTATATTTTGTTTGACAGAGCTCATGGAGCTCTGTCAAACAAGATATATATAATAGTCTAAATGCTTATATCGGATGTTCCAAGGCCGATTAGGTTCATAATATGGGGAATTTCCTACACAAGGTGACCCTGGTTGTCAAAAATGATGTTAATCCCCAACCCTTAACAGATCTCACTCAACATGTGTATGCAATTAACAGTAGTACACTCTCTGACACATTTGTAATTAACAGGTTAAGTTTGTGCAGGAAGAATGGACAATAGTTTAGTGTTTGGACATTATATTCATTTAAAATGTTATTCAGTTTAGAAATATTCAGTTAAGTGGGCACCGCTGTATCAGTGAATCAACACTTGGGCTATTCTCTCTACCATCTTAGAATTATTTTGTACCCTCCCCCCCCCTCCCCCCCCCCCTCTCCACCACCAGACATGTTAAGTTTTGAAAAAGACAATCAGGGAGATTTTTGCGTGTAAATATTATAACAAGACTTTTGTTCAGAGAACAACAATTTATTAAGTAGTAAATGAGTTATATAGTGTTGCCCACATATTTGAATATCTCTTAATCCAATAACACAGTTAATTGAATATAATTTTCAAAACACAAACCCATTTACATTATATCATACCTTCAATACAAATTTATTCTGTTAGTTGCAGATGGGTTGGGGAGTGAATTCCTATCAAATTTGTAAAAAACATGTGAAATAATAATATCTCCCCAAAAAACAATTACCAAGTTCTTATTATTTGGCGTCAGTACATCTAATATAAGCATTTAGTCTATTAGATCTTGTTTAACAGAGCTCTGTGAGCTTTGTTAAATAAGATATAATGGAATAAATGTTCAGTTACTATTCAATTAACAGGGTTACACTGTTATAAATAATGTATTATTAAAAATTGTAAATTTGTCTGCAAATTGACTTATCCAGAAAACGAGTCACAGATTTCCCAATGGAACCATCTCAAATTCTAACCAAAATTTCCAATTGTTTCTGTGACCCCTGGTCATTTGATTCATCAATCATCAATGAGAATGGATTTTCCTGACAGTGTTCAATTACTGGCTCTGTCAATTTGGGGGGGAAAGAGCTCTCTTGACGATCATTGTGGACTTCATTCTTCCACACGAAAACCTTTTTGCTATGTCACTGTCTGAAAACATTGTCTTACTTAATTTTGTGAAGTGGTCAGCAACCGCAAATTGTAGATTGTGCTCGGCAACAAAGTTAGCAAATAAAACCTCTGCTTGAACAAACTACGGTCCATTATCCGATTTGCTGCTTGAGAAATAACTGGTCATTTTTGTATTCGTGCTTTTGGCATTTGTTAGCTGTTGATGCTGTGTTGACTTTTCCTGGCGAACTGCATCATTCTTACCCCCATGACTGATGGTGAAATGGGCACTGCAAAGTGTACAAAAGGCATTTGTATCACCTTTGTCACTTTTTGTCAACCAGGTCATTTCCTTCTTCCATGATACTCTAAATTTAGAATCATAGCGACGTTTTTTTTATGGATTTGCAGACATTGTAAATTCGATTGCAAATGATACTTACTGGTATACATCGCCTGATATATATACACAACTACAGTTACCTGTGATCCATTCATCATAGAATGTTTTGAAAACAAAGTTATATTTTTCCATTGTAACCCAATGGCCCAGACTTAGCTGGTGCTAACTCCAAAATATTGAGGGCCAACCACAAATTTTGCCCCTCCAATCCCCAAAATTTGCATGCAAAACCGAAAATTAGAAGTCCTATCTGGCCCTCCATACATTTACTTTTTGTGCATGCGCAGATGCCAGGAAGTGACCAGAATTGGCGCCAACATCATTCTTTGTTTGGCGCTCAGTCAGATAACAACAAACTGACTTCTGTGCATTTGAATCTTTGTTTATAATGATGCTAGACACAAATCAATGGTTAAATTGGTGGATCCAAGGACACAACTGGATGAAGGAAGGAAGAAACGGTGGCTTGAAACATTCAGGGCTGTAATTTTATAATATTTATAAAAATTAGTTCATGTTCCCCAATTTTGGGACATCATCATTGTTGATAATGATTTTTCCACTGTTGGTTAAGTATTCCTTCCCTATCCTTCCTTGAAGCCCCCCAGTTAAACTCCCAAGCTTTTTGGCGTGTTTTATTGAAATTTGTTTATAAAATTTCTTGGGAGTTTAACGTGTTTCACAGAATGTTTATCCTGTATACCCCCATGGTTACGTCCTCACCCTTGGGGTGTTTAGGCATTTTGGTCATACATCATACATCAGATGTATCGTTTTTTTCTTCTGATGAAAATCTTGCTTTACATCGGACAGTTCAAAATCTGTTACTGACTTTGGGCTGTGTTGTCTGGGGTCTTGTTTTCGGGTTTCATTCTGACGTTATTTACATTGACAATACTCTATATATGTAGTTTCCAATTTATTATTATGGTAGGACTGTTGTAAGATACATTAAATATTCTGGTAGTGTAACAATTAATTTTTGGGATAGAAAAATAATTTTTGACCACACTTGGGCTCTATCAGGATACATTTGGGCACATCATTCCCTTTGGGTACTTGGGCTCTCGTCAAAATATTTCTAAAAATTTTTTTGTGTAAATTATTTTTCGATTTATATTTTGAATGTTATTTGTTATGTATCTTTTTATAATATTTAATGTGGAGTTGGTGGGAGTATGATTGGCTTTATTTTGCTTCATTATGAAAGCATATTGCTCAATGCAAGGCGGGGAAGCCTTGCCTCTGATTTACTTGTTGGTTGCTTTGCTTGTAGTCGATGTACTCCCACTAATTCTTGCTCAACATTTGTCACATGGGATGACAAACGTTGGAGATGGGTATCACGGTACGTTGTTAGAGGCGAGAGGCCACTGCCGGTCCTCTCGCGGCAAGAGGCCACTGCCGGTCCTCTCGCCAAAAAGTCTCTCTAGTTTTTAGCTCACCTGAGCAAAGCTCAAGGGGAGCTTAACTGATCACTTTCCGTCCGTCATCCGTAGTCCTTCGTCCACTTTACATTATCAATTTCTTCTCACAAACTGCTGGACCAGATTCAACAAAATTTGCTTTGCATGTTTCCTATCAAATGTCAATTCAAGTTTGTTCAAATCAAGTTGACCCTCCCCTCCTTAGGGCCACATCCAAAAAGTGTGCTCAAATCTTAAAAAATCTTCTTCTCATGAACCAGCAGTAGCAGAGACTTGATATTTGGTGTGCAGCTTCCTTTTGAGGAAGTAGACTCAGATACATTTAAGAGAAGTTTGAGGAGCTATATTTGCCTTCGTTATGGGAGGGGCAAGAAATTTCGCCAAGCCCAAAATTTCTATTTTCCAAACTGGGAGGCAGATTTGAACCAAATTTGATATGAGGGATTATTGGATCATAAGTACTTAATTGATACCAAAACTTTTTTTTTCTGTCTCCCTATGGGAACGGCAGGAGCTAAAAATAGAAAAAAATTAAAATACCCATCTCTCCAAAACTACACGGCACTGAGAATTCTTATTTGGTATGAAGCTTCCTTAGGATCAGCAAAACGGAATGGTAAAAAAAAATTGCTATCGGTTTTAACATGGGGTACTTTTTTGGGACTTTGAAAAAGTGCCGAGTCAGCATTTTTTAACACTGTGGGTAATGGGAAAACATTTAACACTACTTTTCTCCCAAACCACTGCTCCAAAAGCTTTCAAATTTCACATATATTAAACATCTTTGGAAGATTGTTTCACATGTTTATTGAAATCAATTCCCTGGGTCCATATTTGGGCTCTCTATGGGAGCCCAACTGTTTAAATTAGTGCAGTATGAGGAATATTCTTTAAAAATCTTCTTCTTCAGATCTATCAATAGGAATCTTTTGATGTTTGGTATGCAGCATGCTAAGGGAGGTGAGATTCAAGTTTGTTCAAGCCAAATCCCTGGGTTCATATTTAGGCTGAAAATTTGGTGTCCCGGTTCGAACCAAAATCTGGAAATTAGTTTTCTGGTTTTTTATGCATTTTGGTCAATTTTAAGAAGAAGAAAAAAAAATTTTAAGTCGAAAAATATTTTGTTTGGGACTTGGAAAATTTCCGAACAAAAATAAAAAAAATCTGCTTTTTATGCATTTATCTCAATTTTGGGACATAAAAATGCAGGAACTGAAAATAGAAGGAAAATCCTGTGTATTGTGTGGGCACAATCACTTCATCTAGTTGGTATATGCTTCTCTTAGGAGGGGCGTATGCAGCTTATTCAAATCAAGTCCCTGGTTTGATATTTAGACTACCATTAGGTCCCCTGGGGCCTCTTGTTTAGTTTCCATTTATAGAGGAACAAGAACATGGTGATGTTTATGTGACGCCGTCAGAGAGTGTGCTTCCGTCGTCGCATTTAGATAGTCAATCAGAGCTAGCAGCTAAAGTGCTCATGAATATTAGACAGGGCAATAAACCGCAGCATGGTTTCAGCCGTCGCCAGCTAGCTCGACCAGTGAAGCGGTTACTCCATCCATGGGTACTGTGACTCTGAGTGTGTCCGTTGCAGTCGAGGAGGATAGAAAGGGTAGATCGAGCACTATAAAATAATAACAGGCTCACCCTGAGACGATGGAGAGAAAGAAGCCGGCAAGTTCCGCGGGAAGCTCGGCGAGGTCTGAGGGACCGCGAGTGAGAGAGCCTCCTCTCTTTCAAAACAACATCTGGGGCCAGATGTTGTGGTTTGGAACTTGCGTCAGTCGGTGCATAAGTCCACACCTCCTGTCCGAGTCGCTCTGTTCAGTTCACAGCTGGGGTCAGCTATAGTTACGGCTTCTTCTTCAGCATCTACCAAGCACTCACGACTGCACCTTGGCTACGTGACTTCTGATATCCAGCCTGCATCGCTGAGAAGGTCCACTCTTCATCAAAGAAGTCACACAATACAGTAGCCAAGGAGACAAGGTCTCATTCATCGGGAAGTCTGCAGAAAAAGACACACTGTCCCAGGAGCAGCCTGCGGCCAAGCAACAGAAGACCGCTGCTCCTCAGGCCTCCATAATGGACTTGCTGTCGCAGATTGTGCAGCTCATCGCAGCATCCCAGCAAGTGCAGAAGCAGCCAACGGCAGTCTCAGAATCTGAGCTGTTGGATGGTGCTGGGTCAGTCCAGTCATCTGTGCGTTAAGATGCCGATGACCGTGAGTATAATCTGATTCAGTCAGATGGTGAAAGGGATTTGGAGGAGAATTACTCTTCTCTTTCGGAACAACACAGGGTGGCGATGGATCTAATGCTTCCCTGAGTTCGTTCCTGAGAATCAGAATGCTGCAACCTCTCGAAAGTAGCACTATTCAGTAGCTAAAGAGACAAGGCCTCATATATCAGGACGTCCTAAGAAAAGAGCCGTTCCTCTGCATTTGAATAAGCAGGCTACGGAGCTAGTTTTGTATGGGCCATTGGTAAGTATGAAAAATATACAAATTACTGAATTTATAATTTTTCAATTAAAAAGCTGATCTCTGATGAGCCGAAATCAGTATGGTTTCAAACAGTAATCAGCTGTTGTTCCTTCACATGTAGCTGTGTTTATGTTGTGAAAACTGGGGCAAAGTTGCTTAAGTACTAAGAAAAAGAGGTTGGTGTTTTTGTTGTGAAAACATTGCATCAAGCTACATTGTTTGGTTTTCGATCACCATTTAATGACAGAATAATATCAAATAGTCCATTCTTGTATTAATTTATTTTAATTGAACACGATTTGGAACTTAGGGAAGAGAAAAAAACAGAGACTGAATTTCTGAAGCTTACTTAAATATCCAGGTCCCTGAGAAGATCTCACGGATTACCGTTTGCAAATGTGAAGTAAATTGGACACAATAAAGAAATGGTTGATTACGTTTTTTTCACTTGATAAATTCTGATGATGCGGGAGATTTATGGGTGCTACTGTGAGTGTGGGAGATCATGACCCGATCCGGGAGTTTCACGGTGAATCCGTGAGACTTAACATGTCTGCCCACCACCAAATTTTGAAATCTACATCATTATTTGTAAGGTATCAATATATATTTTTTATTTTCTTTTTTTTTTAACAGATTAATGATTACACATATCAAAATAATGCCACAGATGGAGCTCGATGCATGTTCTGTATAGGATTAACGTCACAAGATAGAGTCCAGATAGTGAATTTCCGAAAGAAATACAGAATTCCAGTAAGATTTTAAATGAAATTATAAAAGCTGTTTCAGGACTAGCAGCAGATCATAAACAGTTGAGCTTTATTTCATGTTCTCCACCAAGGTCGATCAAGGAAATATCATTACAACAAGAGACAATTAAACCTTCAGACCTGTCTTTTGTCAGGTCCTATTCTCACTATCAGGCCTGGCATTCTTTAGGAGTGCAGCAGTTCTGCACGCCTAGAAAAATCCAATCCCTAAAATTTGCATGCAAAACCGAAAATTAGAAGTCCTATCTGGCCAGCCATACATTTACTCTCTGCGCATGCGCAGATGCCAGGAAGTGACCGGAATTGGCATCAACATCATTCTTTGTTTAGTTGGCCCTCAGTCAGATTAACAACTAACTGACTTCTGTGCTTTTAAATCTCAGTTTATAATGATGCCAGACAATAATCAATGGTTAATTTGGTGGATCCAAGGACACAACTGGATGAAGGAAGGAAGAAATGGTGGTTTGAAACGTTCAGGCTGTAACTTTATAATATTTATAAAAATTAGTTCATGTTCCCCAATTTCTGGACATGGGTCTGATATCATCATTACTGCTAATGAGTTTTCCACTATTTTTTAAGTATTCCTTCCTTACCTTTCCCCTGAAGCCCCCCCCCCCCCAAGACCCCACTCCACCCCCCAAGACCCCACTCCCCCCCCCCCCACTCCCCCCAGTTAAACTCCCAAGTTTTTTGTCTTGTTTTATTGAAATTTTTTTTTTTTGTCAAGATTTCTTGGGAGTTTAACGTGTTAAACAGAATGTTTATTCTGTATATCCCCATGGTTACGTCCTCACCCTTGGGGTGTTTAGTCATTTTGGTCATGCATCATACATCCGATGTATCGTTTTTTCTTCTGATGAAGCTCTTGCTTTACATCGGATAGTTAAAAAATCTTTTACTGACTTCGGGCCGTGTTACCTGGGGTCTTGTTTCCGGTTTTCATTCTGACGTTGTTTACATTGACAGCGCTCTATTTATATATGTAATTTCCTATATATTTTATTTTGTATGACTGTTGTAAGATACATTAAAAATTCCGGTAGTGCAGCAATTAATTTTTTGGATAGAAAAATATTTTTTGTCCACAGTTGGGCTCTATCAGGATACATTTGGGCACTTCGTTCCCTTTGGAAAGTTGGGCTCTTGTCGAAATTTTTTGAAAATTTTTTTTGTGTAAATTATTTTTCGATTTATATTTTGAATGTTATTTGTTATGTATCTTTTTATAATATTTAATGTGGAGTTGGTGGGAGTATGATCGACTTAGTTTGCTTCATTATGAAAGCATATTGCTCAATAAGCAAGGCGAGGAATCCTTTCCTCTGATTTACAATTTGGTTGCCTTGTTTGTAGTTGATGTACTCCAACTAATTCATGCTCAACATGTGTTGCATGGGATGACAAACTTTGGAGACGGGTGTCACGGTATGTTGTTAGCGAGAGGCCACTGCCAGTCATCTTGCGGTGAGAGGCCACTGCCGGTCCTCTCTTCAAAAAGTCTAGTTTTCTAGTTTCTATTTACAGAGGAACAAGAACATGGTGATGTTTACATGATGCTGTCAGAGATTGTGCTTCGTCGTTACATTTAGATAGTCAATCAGAGCTAGCAGCTAAAGTGCTCATGAATATTAGCAGGGCAGTAAACCACAGCATTGTTTCAGCTCCCTATCGCCAGCGTCTGTGGGTACCGTGATGCCGGGTGTGTCTGTTGCGGTCGAGGAGGGTAGAAAGGGTAGAGTGAGCACTATAAAATAATAACAAGCTCACCCTGCGACGACAGAGAGGAAGAAGCCAGCAAGTTCAGTGGGAAGCTCGGCAAGGTCTGAAGGACCGCGAGCGAGAGAGCCCTCTCTCTTTTATAACAACATCTGGGGTCAGATGTTGTGGTTCGGAACTTGCGTCAGTTGGAGCATACGTCCACACCTCCCATCAGGGGCACTCTGTTCAGTTCACAGCTGGGGTCGGCTATAGTTACGGCTTCTTCTTCAGCGTATACCAAGCACACACAACCGCACATTTGCTACATGACTTCTGATATCCAGTCTGCATCGCCGAGAAGGTCCACTCTTCATCAAAGAAGTCACACCATACTGTAGCCAAGGAAATGAGGCCTCATATATCGGGACATCCGGAGAAAAACGCCATCTCAGACACTGTCACTGGAGTAGCTGGTGGCCAAGCAACAGAAGATCACTGGTCCTCAGGCCTCTGTAACGGACTTGCTGTCACAGATTGCGCAGTTCATTGCAGCATCCCAGCAAGTGCAGAAGGAGCCGAGGGTAGTCTCAGAACCTGAGCTGTCGGATGGTGCTGGGTTGGTCCAGTCAGCTGCAAATTCAAGTGCCGCTGACCGTGATTTTCAACTGATTCAGACGAATGATGAAAGAGATACGGAGGGGGATTACTCTTCCCTATCTGAACAACACATGGTTGCGATGGATTTAATCCATCAACTTCGACGCCATATTCAACTTTATAGTGGGAAGAAGAAAGGCAGTTTCTTGTCATCATCTTCCATAATTTGACCGGTTATAACGGAAAATGGGGAAGATGTATAGAGAGTTCCCCTGCGTTTGAAGGAGCAGACTAAGGACCTAGTTATGGCCTTACTTTTGTCATTCATTATTCACTCGGACACAATTGAGACGTCAATTTCTTCATTCAGAGCGAATTTAGACTCGCTATCTTATGCACCTTTAAGAACTGTGATGCAACGTCTCTACGGAAAGGAATTTCAGGACGTTCGAACCTCATTTAGAGTCCTTTCCAGGGCTATTATATTTATCAGATGTGAAGGAGCCCTTGCATCATTGTTCTTTAATAGATGACAAGGTGAAAAACTCTATACGAGTCCCTCCGGTTTCTGGACACTCAGTTTTTGACGATAAGCTCTCATTGGTTTAGGAACAAGCTACAAAGAAAGCATCAATACTCTGCTCCTTAAGTCAGCGTCTAATCGACCTAAAGTAGCAGAAAAGAGTAAGGGAGGACGTCCTAGACTGAAAATCGTCTAAAAAGGGCGCCACACGAGGGATAGGTAACCCTCCTATAATTACTCTGAGGATTGTCATACAGCGACTCGGATAGGGGGCGTAGGTCTGATCGAGACTATCGGTCAGACGCCCCTAAGCCGTTGGCACGAGGCTCTTCACGAGGGAGAGGTAGTTTCTTCTTCCCTAGGACTCGCAGGTACTACAGGTGAGGGTTAGGACCTCTATTCCAAGGGAAACCACCACTAACTTAATGTCCGTGATGGACAATGCTTCCATCAAATCCTTGCATAAGAGTCTCTCCAATCGGAGGTAAAGGTTTTCTTGACAATGAAAGTAATAGAGGTCGTCGAGAATCAAGATTCTCTAGGATTCTATAGTCACCTGTTACTCATACCAAAGCCAGAGAGCTCGTTCCAACCAATAATAGATTGGAGCTGGATAACAAGTTTTTCATAGCTCTAAAAGTTTATGTATGGTAATCATTTTGTTGGTAAAAGCGAGCGTTCGAGTGATCGACTATGCGGCAAGCATAGATCTAAGGATCCATTCTTTCATGTCCTGGTATATCTGGCATTCAGAAAGCACTTACGGTTTGTTGTCCAATGGATAGTATCTCAGTTCCGAGTGATGTGCTTCGGTCTGAATCTAGCACCCTGAGCTTTCACTTGAATAATGAACTTGGTAATGTCTCACAACAATCTGGTTCTTCTGCCGTTACCCAGAGTGAAATTAGTCAGTTGTTATGCTCGCTTTTGTCTACTCTCAGATGCATTAACAGAGAGAAATGTTATGCGATTGATGGGGTTGTGAGGAGTGGCTATGCATCTTATTCAGATGGGTCACTTACACACACATCCCCCTCCTGTTATTCTTTATATTCTTTACCCAGAACTGGAGTGTGAAGACGCATTCGCTCAAGACCAGTATTGTTTTAGCGGATCTAGTAAACAAAAGGTCCATATTGGGGCAGATATTCAGTGGGTAACTCAAAGAGTTCCGCTGCAAATGCCAGATCCGGCTTTCAAGATTATGAGGGGTGTGAGTAAGTACTTTGGGGCATGACCCTGAGTCCGACAGACTTGAAATACAGGGGTCTTGTGACCCTTGGTTCCTGGAGAAACATATAACATCAAAGAATGATGTCAATATTGTTAGTGCTACATCAATGGATTCACATTATTTGCGGACACGCATGTTCAGATATTGTTGGACAACTCGATAGTGGTAGCGTACATCAGGAACCAGGGCGGCACCCATTCATTTCCGTTATGATAACTAACGGAGAAGATTTTTCTATTTTGTCATGTATCATGTTCATCTCTCTATCCGTCATATACCGGGTTGTCTGAACCTACTAGCGGACTCGCTCCTTGGAAAGGTCGCCTGTTTCATTTGCATTGGACGCTCATCAAGCGAGTATTTGGACAGTTTTGCTACCAGTGGGATCGCCCCATGATAGTTCAGTTTGCGACACACCGGAACAATTAGTTACCATCATTTGTGTTGCCATGACCAGACCATTGAGCGCATGCAGTAGACGCTCTGCAAAATTCATGGGGATGAATGATAGGATACGTGTATCCTCCAATTCATTTGATTCAGTAGATTACTTTTAAGATAAAACAGTCTCGTTGTGAATCCTACGAGTAGCACCTCTGTTGTCACAGAAACTTTGGATCAGTATTCTCAAGTGTCTGTTATGGGATGCTCCCCAGAAGCTTCCTCCATGAGAGGGTCTTCTTTCAGGGGAAGGTTTATTCTTCATGTCCTTCTCCACCCATAGTGGCATAATGGAATCGGTTAGATGTGAGGGAACATCGCGGTTCCTATATTATTTGATAACTGGCACAGGAACGATTAAATAATGGCAGTGAGGAGATTTCAATATGACTTCGAACCCCTGCCCCCACCAAACACACGCACACACTGCCTATGTGTTTAGAGGCAATTACCAGGCAAGACATAGTTTTCTTTCCACAAGCCTTGTATAATTTAATACTTACATACTATGCATTTGGATCGTGTTCTATGGTGACCTCATGGACACATCCGCTTTTTAGTTGGATATGTTTTCTGTGATTACTTAAAGATTTGCTATATATGAGCGCTTATTAAAAAATCATCATAATTAAATTGCTACTCTTTGAGTGCCTTGGAGGCTGCATAACCAGTTAGCCAGTTAACAAGTATTCATGCCGGATCCTGTTAATCATACCTACTTTCATTTCTAGATCCAGGTTTCTATTATGTCTGTACTAATTTCACATATTCCCATGTGCTTACGATCGTAGATATCGGATAGTACATGTTGGAGAGTGTTATTACTGGAATACAGAGGCCACCTGTGGATTACCTTGGAAGTGTGTTTTCTCCTCAGGGATCGTTCAGTGTGGCTCGATTGGACATGTGTATGTTATATTTTATATCACCGGTTTTCAACGTATCTGTGTATGCCATCTGCGGTATACGTTATATAGTGGGCAATATTAATTACCAGGATCGTCGCTATAGCCTTAACTTCTGAAGTGGCATTAAGCACCATTTATTAATCATGAATTAATACCTGAGTGCCTGTTCAACGATTATTTATATTGGTTTTTGGTACTGCTTTTATTGATTCCAGAGCTCTCCCCTCTTTCTTTTGAAGATTCCTTCAAAAGAAAGATGGGGGGGGGGGGGGGGGGAGGGGGAATTTTTACCACTTCTTTGGCTTAATGGGTATGTAACTATGAAGGAAGCTGTTTTATCCATAATTATATCCTGCATACAGCTGAAGTGTTATTGTATGGCAAGTGTTTGTGGGGGATATTTTTATACTCTACCAATGACCCAGACTTAGCTGGTGCTAACTCTTAAATATTTAGGTCCAAACACAAATTTTGCCCCCCCCCCCCCCCCCCCCAATCCCCAAAATTTGCATCAAAAACCGAAAATAACATGTCCTATATGGTCCTCCATACTTTTACTCCACTGCGCATGTGCATTGTCAAGGAGGTCTCAAAATTGGCGCCAATTGTCATTCTTTGTTTGTCCCTCAATTCAGTTACATCTCACTGATATTTGTGCTTGTAAATCTCAGTTTTAATGATGCCAGACACATAATTATGAGAGAAATGGTCGATCTAAGGAGGAAATAGAAGGATGAGAGGAAGAAACAGTGGCAGGAAATGTTCAGGGCTGTAATTTATAAATTTTTATACTGTACCAATGACCCAGACTCAGCTGGTGCTAATCTTAATTATTCAGGGCCAAACACAAATTTTGCCCCCCCCCCCCCCCCCTATCCCCAAAATTTGCATCAAAAACCAAAAATTAGATGTCCTATATGGTCCTCCATACTTTTACTCCACTGCACATGTGCAGTGTCAAGGAGGTCTCAAAATTGGCCCCAAATGTCATTCTTTGTTTGGCCCTCAAAACAGTTACACCTCTCTGTTATTTGTGCTTCTAAATCTCAGTTTAAATGATGCCAGACACATAATTATGAGAGAAATGGTGGATATTAGGAGGAAATAGTAGGAGGAGAGGAAAAAATAGTGCAAGAAAATGTTAAGGGCTGTAACTTTGGGTGTTTAGGTGTTTTGGTCTGCATCTACCATCTGATGTTCTACAGTTTCTTCCCTGGAAGCCTCTGTTTTGCATCAGATAGTGTTTTAATTGGTAACTGATTTCGGGCCATGTTTTTCAGTGCCTGGAGTCATGTTTCCGGTTTGTTTATACTTTTTGTTTACTTCTGATAGTGATCACTTGTCTTCTGCTTAGTTTAGTTCATAGCAAGATACATTAATATTGTCCGTAAGTGTTACATTAATTTTTCAATATGATTTAAAATTTTTGTCCACACTTAGGCTTTTTGGGATCCATTTGGGCTCAGGGTTCCCATTGGGAACTTGGGCTCTTCTGAAAATTTTTTTTTCTTTTTGAATCATTTTCTTGTACTGATTATAATGGATTATTTTATTATGTATCTTTGTTTTCAAGGTTTAGTGCAAGTACTAAGACTGTTTACTTTTTTCACAATGAAAGATTATTGTTCAAATTGTAATGGGAGGAAATCTTCCTCTGATTCTCATGGTCTCTGTATTAATTGTAGTCAATGTACTCGCACTAACCCTTGTTCAGTGTGTATCAATTGGGATGACAAACGTTGGAGACGTGTGTCACGGTATGTTGTTAGCGGGGAGAGGACCATGCCGGTCCTCTCTCCGCAAGGTCACTGTAGTTTTTCACTCTCTTTTTCAGAGGAACAAGAACAGTGTGTTGTTTCCGTGATGTTGTCCAGAAGTGTGCCTCCGTGTGCCTCCGTCGTCACAATCAAATGAAGAGCTAGCAGCAAAAGTGCTCATGCAGATACGTCAATTACCCGGGAGTTCGCTAGAAGGGTTTGACGTCTGCTAGATCGCCCGGTGTCGTGACCATTCCCCAAATGGCTTAGCATCCGGGTTCGTCCGTTGCAGTCCAGGAAAGAGATTCGGGTGTTGCGAGCACTATAAACTTACCAAGTGCACACCCAGTGATGACGGAACAGAGGATAGTACGGAGGAAGCCTAATAGTCCGATTCCTAGCTCGTCCAGGTCCATCCGGGCTGCGAGCGAGAGAGGTCCCTCTCTTGTACAACAACATCTGGGCCCAGATGTTGTAGTACATAATGATCCTCAGTCGGAGCATACGTCCACCGCTTGGGACGCTCCGGTATATAGGCAGTCCGGCGAGACTGCTTATATGGCTTCCTCATCCTCACAGCAACACACGACTGCACCTTGGCTACGTGACCAGTGACATCCAGCCAGCATCACCGACCAGGGATTCCACGGTGATCAGGTTACGCCATCCGGTAGCCAGGGATACGAGGCCTTCAACATCCGGACGTTCACATAAAGAGGTATGCAGGATGCAACGTCCAGGGAGCTCCCGGCGATTAAATCCCGTAAGACCGCAGCTTCTCAGGCCTCCGTAATGGACGTGCTATCACAGATAGTGCAGATCATCGCAGCATCCCAGCAGCCGGCAGAGCCTCTGTCAGAATATGAATTATCAGATGAAGCTGGGTTGGTGCGTTCCACCGCTGGATCAGGTGCGGACGACCGAGATTTGCAAGAGGTCCGACAGGATGGTGAAAGGAATTCCAAGGAATTGTATTTTTCCCTTTCGGAACAACATGAAATTGCCGTGGAGTTCATCCGGCATTACCTTCCAGATGTTGTTCCTACGGACCAAAATGCTGTGCAGCCGGGTAGGAGGCTTATAGCGCCACTGGACACCGATTTTTTCAATCGGTTTAGGGACACCGTCCCAGAGTTTTCGTCAGAGTCCAGAAATGTCTCACGGACATTTGAATTATTGAATGACTCTATAACTAAACTTGCTAAAAAAACGGGCAGGTCAGCCTTCCTACCGGCATCTGCTCTTCTTCTGCCTTTCATCAACCCAAGGAATAAATTTGAAATGGCAGGACAGGGCATCCAGAGAGTTCCTTTGCATCTAGACGACCAGGCTGAAGACCTTGAATTATCCATGCCATCGTCTATGTCAATTCCTTCATCGACGTTGGAAACGACAATATCGTCTAACAGAGCTAATTTAGACGCACCCTCGTACGCAGATCACCTTACCAGAGCGTTGTCATTACGCCTTGAGGAACAAGAATTCCAAGTTGTACAAACGTCCTTAAGAGTTCTGTCCAGGGCCATAGCATTCTCCACGTCTAACTCCGCCCTTTCAGTGGCAAATCTGGAGTTAGTTAGACGTGACGGGGCCCTAGCTACTTCCACGCGTGTGGACAGTAAGGTGAAAAACTCTCTTAGAGTCGCTCCGGTCTCCAGAGAGCTTCTCTTCGATGGCAAGCTTTCTGCTATTTATGATCAGTTAACTAAGAAAGCTTCAGACTCTCTGCTATTTAAGTCCGCTTCCAAAAAGTCGGAGCCAGCGGAGAAGAGTAGGCCAGGCACTTCTGGGACGAGTACGTCCAGGAGACGTTCCTATAGAGGTTCGTACGCGTCCTCTAGGTCGCACTCTAGAGACCGTCAAGGTTGCGACTCAAATAGGGGCCGTAACGCTTGCCGGAACAACTGGTCAGATGCCCCTAGGCCAACGGGGCGAGGTGCAGGCCATGGAGGACGTCGTTTCTCCTACCGCAAGCCTCGCAGATCCATGAGGTGATGGTTTAAACCTCTGTGGCGTTCCAGTGGGCGGAAGACTGTCGAGTTTTTCAAACAATTGGGAATTAATTACGGAGGACCCTTGGGTTCGAGGGGTTATATCGGAAGGTCTGAAACTGTCCTTCAAAGGAAAACCTCCGTTAACTCGAAGTCCAAGATGGACTCAGCTTCCGTCAAATCAACAGAAAAGAGCTGCGCTTCTATCAGAAGTCCAGTCTTTTTTAATGAAGAACACGATAGAGGTCGTAGAAAACCAGGAATCTCCAGGTTTCTATAGCCATCTCTTTCTGGTTCTGAAACCAGACGGCTTGTTCCGTCCAGTGATAGATTTGAGCTGGATAAACAAGCTGAACGTGGCTCCAAAATTCTATATGGAGACCATTCGATCGGTCAGAGCGAGCATTCGAGTGAATGACTATGCTGTGAGCATAGATCTCAAGGATGCGTACTTTCACGTCATAGTACATCCGGCGTTCAGAAAGTATCTTCGCTTCGCTGTCCTAGGAGTCGTATATCAGTTCCAAGCAATGTGCTTCAGTCTGAATCTAGTGCCCTGGGCTTTCACTCGAGTAATGAACTCGGTAATGACTCATTTCTGAGCTCATTCGTCTGCGGTAATGTGGGCCTACCTGGACGATATTCTTCAGAGATACGGCAACGAGTTAACGCTTCAGAACGATACGCAGAATCTGGCTCTATTGTTCCAACATCTCGGTTTCATAGTAAACAAAGAGAAGTCGGTTCTGGTGCCAGCCAAGTCATTCACCTACCTGAGGATGAGCTTCGAGACGCACAACAATCTCGTTCGTCTGCCGTTAAATAGAGCAAAGTTAGTCAGTTGTTACGCTCGCTATTGTCTTCACTCAGACAAGGTTACAGCGAGAGAATTCATGAGACTGATAGGTCTGTGCAGAGCTGCCGCGGATATCATTCCAGTGGGGCGGCTACACACTCGTCCTCTCCAAATCTTTCTGACTCAGAATTGGAGGGCGAAGATTCATTCGCTCGATATGGACATCCTCTTGTCAAACCAAGTGAAACAAGAGATTCAGACTTGGGCAGATATTCAGTGGTTAACTCAGGGAGTTTCACTGCAATTGCCAGATCCGAGTTTTACAGTTATGACGGATGCCAGTCAAACAGGTTGGGGCACGACGCTGAGCCCATCGGATTTGAAGTGCCAGGGTCTTTGGGATCCACAGTTTTTAAGCAAGCACATAAACATCAAGGAAATGATGTCAATTTGGCTTGCTCTACATCATTGGATGGACGTTATTCAGAATGCACACGTGCAAATTCTATCCGACAATACGACGGTAGTAGCGTATATTCGGAATCAAGGAGGCACTCATTCCATTCCGTTGTTCAAACTAACGGAAAGAATCCTTCTGTTTGTACTAGAACATCAGATTCTCCTATCGGTCCGTCATATTCCGGGTCATCTGAACGTTTTAGCAGACTCCCTTTCACGGAGGGGTCGTCTGTTGCCATCAGAATGGACTCTCAACAAGCAGGTATTCAATTAGACAGATTTGCTACCAATGGGAGCGGCCAATGTTAGACCTATTTGCGACACATCTCAACAATCAGTTGCAGACGTATGTGTCTCCATGTCCGGATCCTCGAGCGTTTGCAGTAGACGCTCTATCGATCTCGTGGGACGGTGTAATAGGATATGCGAATCCTCCAGCGCCGTTGATTCAGCAGATATTGCTCAAGATAAAACATTCACAATGCAAGATTCTGTTGGTAGCATCTCTGTCTCCACAGAGACCATGGATAAATCTACTCAGGTGTCTGTTGTGGGACATGCCGCAGAAGCTTCCTCCATGAGAGGATCTTCTTTCGCAGGGGGAATCGCACACCCTCCATCACAACCCACAAGGTCTCAACCTTCACGTATTTCTGTTGTGCGGTCCTTCTTGCACGGAAAGCATTTTACAGGACGAGCAGTGGACGCGATTTCTAACTGTAGGAGGACCTCCTCTTCGCTAAATTATGCGGCTAAGTGGAAGGTCTTTCGTCAGTGGTGTGGGGATCATTCGGTAAATATTTATGATTCTTCCATTCCAGACATTGCAAATTTTCTAGTCTACATGTTTGATGAGATCAAACTGCAGCCTGTCAACATTAAGGGTTATAGGTCTATGCTATCCGATACCTACGCACATCATGACAGCTCAATGATTGGATCTAATGTCTCTTTATCTAAATTAGTTAGAAACTTTTCGATAAATAGACCTAGAACCCTTAGATTAATTCCTAAATGGAATTTGGCTTGGGTTCTTAAGCTAAAAGAAGCGCCATTTGAGCCTCTTGACACAGTGGACTTCAAATTCTTATCTTATAAGACAGCTTTTCTCTTAGCCTTCTCTTCTGCTAGAAGAGTTAGTGAGGTTCATGAACTATCTGTGGATGATTCTCACTATCGTAGTGTCGGTAATACTTTTACCTTTACAACCAATGTTGGATTTTTGGCTAAGAATCAGGCTCCTAATAAGTGTCCGGAACCTATTGTTATTAAGGCCCTTCCATCTTCAGACAGGCGTATGCCTTTACTCTGTCCTGTTAGAGCAATATGTATTTACAAACATAGGTCTGAGTTCATCAGAAAGGGATGTAAGCATTTCTTTCTGTCTTTGATGCCTAATAGAAAGGATATTATGGTCCATTCTATTGCTAGACGGATTCAATTAACTATCCGTACTGCTTATGAAAAATTATCTTCTACTCTGCAGTCTGCGCTTAAGATTTCAGCTCATGAAGTAAGAGCTCTGTCAACATCTTGGGCCTATGCTAATAGTGTTGCTATTACTGATTTAATGAAGGCTGCATATTGGTCTCAGCCTTCCACGTTCACGAATTTTTATCTCAGAAATGTTGAGTCCATTTCTGGAGACCTCCATTGTTTAGGTCCGTTATCAGTTGCTCAGAATATCGTCCACTAAACAGTTGCAACTATAGTTATGTAGGTTTTCTGTTCCAGCAGTGACTCTGTCCTGCTGCCCTCTTCACTTTGGGGTATTTGACCCAGGGCAAGGGGAAGGGTGGGGCGGGTGTTCCCTTAGGTCACCTGCTTTATAGTGAAAAGCAAGGGAATACCTCCCCTGGAGTCAGTAATTCCGAGTCGGTACCGGGATGGTTTTAAAGTGTAAAGCTAATGTTTACTCATACATGTAATATTTTTAAAGTGTAGCTCGGTGTGAAGCATTTGTATATGTCACGCGTCAAACGGGCATTAATATACAATCCTCGGACACTTTTAATGAGTATAAAGAGTCTCATTTCTCTTGACTTCCTTTATTTATTGGCTTTCCTTTAAAAATAATTAGTATGACGGGTTATACTGGAGGTTAATAGAGATCATTGATGTTATTGTGCTCAATTACAGAATGGTGTTGTGTCTTTCTTTTTTGATGCAAATAAGAAAAATGTAAAGCCTATTTCTCATTTTCTTCTCGAGGGGATAATTCTGTTATATGTAATTGAGCCTCTTGGATTTTTCTTTACGTCCTAGGCCCTCCAACCTTTTTACTATTCAGCTAACTCTGGGTCATTGGTACAGTATAAAAATGTTAAAAAATTTATAGTAATTTATATATTTTTTATACTTACCAATGACCCAGACGGGGATGGCCCTCCCATGAGTTGGGAACTCGTACCTCCCCGCTGAGTACATAACGCTTACCAGTCACTGGTTGTAAGAATGACAATTGGCCTCCTTGACACTGCGCATACAGAGTGGAGTAAAAGTATGGAGGACCATATAGGATATGTTATTTTCTGTTTTTGATGCAAATTTGGGGGATTGGGAGGGCAAAATTTGTGTTTGGCCCTAAATATTTAAGAGTTAGCACCAGCTAAGCCTGGGTCATTGGTAAGTATAAAAAATATATAAGTTGATAGAAATTTTTTAACTTTCTCTCATTCTCAGATACGCCATCCTAATTTTGGGGGGCTAACCTTAAAAATTAGGAACTCATTACATCCTAATTAGCATTGTCTTCATGCTTAAAATAAGGAATTACTTGAATTGGGTTCCTTATTTAGGATATGTCTCCTCTATTACTGTATAGAGAGACGTACATGTATTTCCTAATTATTTGAATTTCCTTTTATCATGGATTGCAGGATTGGAACTATTTGGAAGTCCTAGGCCCTCCACCTTTTTACGATTCAGCTAAGTCTGGGCCATTGGGTTATAGTGGAAAAATATTATATTATAAATTCAAAGTAATTTGTATATTTTTCATACTTACCAATGGCCCAGATGGGAATGGCCCTCCCATTAGTGGGCACTCATACCTCCCCGCTGAATTATTATGTAATACTCTCTTTTACAAAGAATGATGTTGGTGCCAATTCCGGTCACTTCCTGGTGTCTGCGCATGCATGGAGAGTAAATGCATGGAGGGTCAGATAGGACTTCTAATTTTCGGTTTTGCATGCAAATTTTGGGGATTTGGGGGGCAAAATTTCTGTTTGGCCCTCAATATTTTGGAGTTAGCACCAACTAATTCTAGGCAATTGGTAAGTATGAAAAATATACAAATTAGTATGAATTTATAATTTTCTGGAATGCCAGATCTGTTTAGGACTACCTTTGAAATCTATTATCATTTCGTCCCCTGAGTTTCAATGTTTTCTCTGTGCCTACTGGCACAGAGAACACATTGGAACTCAGGGGACGATTTGTCAATGTTGCATTGATTCGCAGTAATTCATGACCCATTCTGTGTCGCATTTCGATACATTTTGAGTGTAAAAGACAGTCACATAAGGATTGAATGCAACATTTTAAGTAATGAGAAGATTATATGCCAATTTTTCCACTATGTAGCTGAATGTAGTACTATTTTTCAGTCACAATATTAATACCTTGAAGTGAATATAATAAAAATAGCATACAAGTTTTTGCATTTAAAATTTCAGGTGCAATTGCACTCCCAAGCAATCTGAGGAGGACAACTATTTTGCACTCCTTGATTTTCTAGATTGCCAGGCCTGAACTAGACATGTTTTTGTTTTTTTTCTGGAGAACAATTCAGTATATTTCTATAGCAAACAGAACCTCTAGCATATTAGTTATATTTGAAGTGAGTGGTTGTGGCATGGTGTTCTATATTGTTATCACCATGTTTTTTGGAACATCATTTCATCCATCTTCCTATTTGTTCGAAATTCTTATATTTTTATACTTTACCAATGACCCAGACTTAGCTGGTGATAACTCTTAAAATTCTAGGACCAAACACAAATTTTGCCCCCCCCCCCCCTCCCATCCCCAAAATTTGCATCGAAATCCAAAAAATAAATGTCCTATGTGGTCCTCCATACTTTTTCCACTGCACATGCGGAGGGTCAAGAAAATGCCGAAATTGGCGCCAAATCTTTATTCTTTGTTTGGCCCTTCAATCAGTAACAACTCACTTATATCTGTGCTTATAATCTCAGTTAAAATGATGCCAGACAGAAAATCATGAAAGAAATGGTGGATCTAAGGATGAAATAAGAGGATGAGAGGAAGAAACAGTGGAAGGATGTGTTCAGGGCTGTAACTTATAATTTTTATGCAAAATTATTTCATGTTCCCTAATTTCGGGGCATGGGCATGATGTTTTCATTCTTGCTATGAAATTTCCACTGTTTGTTCAGTGTTTCCTCTCGCCCTTTCCTTGATACCCTCTTGCTATTCTCCCATGCTTTTGGCATAATTTTTGTAATTTTTTTACTGAAATTTCTTGGGAGTTTTTGACATGGTAACAGAATGTTATTCTGTTTTTCCCCATGGTTACGTCCTCACACCGAGGGGTGGTTAGGCATTTTGGTCATGCATCTACCATCCGATGTACTGCAGTTTCTTCTCTGGAAGTTTCTGTTTTACATCGGATAATGTGTAAAATTGGTTACTGATTTTGATCCATATTTTCAGTACCTGGAGTCTTGTTTCCAGTTTTTATTCACTTTTGTTTACGTTGACAACGGTTACTTCTGACAGTGATTCCTTGTCTTCTATTTAGTTCTGTTCATAGCCAGATACATTAATATTGTCCATAAGTGTAACATTAATTTTTAGATATGTTTTAAAATTTTTGTCCACACTTAGGCTTTTTTTGGGGATCCATTTGGGCTCATCGTTCCCTTTGGGAACTTGGGCTCATCTTCAAATTTTTTCGAAAAAATTTTTCTTTTAAATTATTTTTCTAAATGGTTGTAATGGATTATATTATTATTGTGTATCTTTGTTTTTCAAGGGTTAGTGCGAGTATGATGACTGTTTAATATTTTTTCAAAATGAAAGAATATTGTTCAAATTGTAAATCAAGGAAGTCTTCCTCTGATTCTCATGTTTATTGTATTTGCTGTAGTCAGTGTACTCGCACTAATTCTTACTCAGTGTGTGCCAATTGGGATGACAAACATTGGAGACGTGTGTCACGGTATATTGTTAGTGGTGAGAGGTCCAGGCCGGTCCTCTTGCCACAGGGTCACTCTAGTTTTTCAGTCTCTTTTTCAGAGGAACAAGAACAGGGTGATGTTTCCATGATGTCTTCAAGAAGTGTACCTCCGTCGTCGCAGTCAAATGAAGAGCTAGCGGCAAAAGTGCTCAATGAAATTCGGCAAGTGCCTAAGAGGTCCCTAGTAGGATCGATGGCCTTGTCACCCGCTAGCTCGCCTGGTGAAGCAATCATTCGATAAACGGTTGTGATGTCTGGTTCATCCGATGCGGTCCAGGAAAGGAGATCTGGTGTTGCAAACACTATAAACTCAGATCGTGCACACCCGGCGACGACGGATTGGAGGATGGAATGGAGGAAGCCAGTCAGTCTGGTAGCTCATCCAGGTCTACCCGGACCATGAGCGAGAGAGGTCCCTCTCTCTTACAGCAACATCTGGGCCCAGATGTTGTTGTACGTAACGTTCGTCAGTCGGAGCATACGTCCACTCCTCCTGCTCGGGACGCTCCGTCGCATAGACAGTCCGGCACAGCTAGTCTTATGGCTTCCTCATCCTCACGTCAGCACACACGACCGCACCTTGGTTACGTGGCCGCAGATATCCAGCCTGCTTCGCCAACCAGGGATTCCACATCGACCAGGTCACGCCATCCGGTATCCAAGGACACGAGGTCTTACCAGTCGGGACGTTCGCATAAGAGAAGTATGCAGGAATTAACTTATTACTTTCAAGAATCAGGAAAAGATTTCTTCGAGTATGTACTTCAATGTTTATAGAATACAGCTGTTATTTTATTTTGAGCTATTTTATTGTAAAGCTTTTGTTCTCTTACTTATGCCATAGCAGACTTTCAGGTGGTGCTATTTATCTACTGTGGGACTTAACGCGAAATCTTCCTCAATGAGAGGATCTTTTTTCGCTGGGTAAAATCGTGTCATCTTTATCACAACCTGCAAGGTCGCAACCTTCACGTATTCCGTTGTGTGGTCCGTATTGCATTGTAGCATTGTACTGGACGAGCTTTGGACGCGATTTCTTTCTATAGGAGATCCTCTTCTTCGCTATTCTATGCGGCTAAAGTGGAGGCTCTTCCGTCGTTGGTGTAGGGATCACTATGTTGATCCCTCCATACTAGTCATTGCAACTTTTGTCCCAGGAGCTTCCAGCGGCTAAATTACGTAAGACCGCTGCTCCACAGGCCTCCGTGATGGACTTGCTATCACAGATAGCTCAACTCATTGCAGCCTTCAGAAACTTTTTCAGAACAGAAACTGTCTGAGGAAGCTGGGTCGGTTCGCTCCCCTGCAGAGTCAGAAACGGACGACCAAGATTCACATGTGGTCCAGTCGGATGGTGAAAGGGAATCAGCGGAGCTGGAATTTTTCCTTTCTGAACAACATAAGGTGGCCGAAGTTTTCATCCGGCAACACCTTCCAGAAGTTGTTCCTCTGGACCAAAGTGCTGCGTTACCTGATAAGAGACTGATAGCGTCACTGGACACAGACTTTTTCAGCCAGAATAAGGACATTGCGTCTGAGTTTCCGACCCAGTCCAGAAATGTCACACAGACATTTGAACTTCTTAATGACGCTATATTCAAGCTAGCCTCTAAGACTGGCAAATCCTGTTTCGTATCGTCTCATGCTCTACAGCTTCCATTCATCAACAATAGAAATAGATTTGAAATGGCAGGACAGGGTGGGCCGAGAGTTCCTCTGCGTTTAGACGACCAGGCAGAAGACTTGGAGTTGTCATTGCCGGCTTCTATGTCCATTCTCTCCAGTATGTTGGAGACGACAATCTCGTCTAACAGAGCCAGTTTAGACGCCTTATCTTACACAGATCACCTTACCAGAGCTTTATCACAGCATCTCGATGGAAAAGAATTCCCGGATGTTCAAACTTCCTTGAGAGTTCTTTCGAGGGTCATAGCATATTCCACATATAACTCCGCCCTTTCAGTGGCAAATCTGGAGTTAGTCAGACTTGATGCTGCCCTGGCTGCATCCACAAGAGTGGATACTAAGGTGAAAAACTCTCTTCGAGTCACTCCGGTCTCAGGAGAGCTTCTCTTTGACGGTAAGCTTTCTATAATCTATGATCAGATTACTAAGAAAGCTTCGGACTCTCTGCTTTTTAAGTCCGCTTTGAAAAAAAACAGACTCAGCAGAGAGGAGTAAGGCGGGGACTTCTGGGGCGAGTACATCCAAGGGAAGTTCCTATAGAGGATCTTAGAAAGCCTCTATGTCTTACTATAGAGACTGTCAGAGTAGCAACTCAGGTAGGGGTCGTAATACTGGCCGAGACAACCGGTCAGACACCCTTAGGTCGACTGGTCGAGGTGTGGGTCGGGGAGGACGTAGTTTCTCCTCCTGCAAGCCTCGCAGGTTCAGGAGGTGATGGTCTAAACCTCTGTTGCGCTCCAGTGGGCGGAAGGCTGTCGAGATTCTTAACCAACTGGTTGTCAATTAGGGACGACCCATGGGTGCAGGGGGTTATTTCTGAAGGTCTAAAACTGTTCTTCAAGGAAAAACCTCTGTTAACTCGAAGTCCACGTTGGACTCGGCTTCCGTCAAACCTTCGGAAGAGAGATTCACTTCTATCGGAGTCCAATCTCTTCTGGAGAAGAATGCAATAGAGGTTGAAGAAAACCAGGAAATTAGTCAGTTGTTACACTCGCTTTTGTCTTCACTCAGATGTAGTAACAGCGAGAGAATTCATGCGACTGATAGGTTTGTGTGGAGCCGCCGCGGATCTTATTCCGATGGGGCGACTGCACACTCGTCCACTCCATATATTTTTTACTCAGAATTGGAGTGAATTCATTTGCTCGAAACGAACATTGTCTTGTCGAAACAAGTGAAACAAGAGAATCAGACTTGAGCAGATATTCAGTGGTTAACTCGGGGAGTGCCACTGCAACTGCTGGATCCGATTTTTACAATTATGACGGATGCGAGTCAAACAGGTTGGGGCGCAACTTTGAGCCCAACAGATTCGAGGTGCCAGAGTCTTTGGGATCTGCAGTTCCTAAATTAGCACATAAACATCAAAGAGATGATGTCAATTTGGCTTGCGCTACGTCATTGGACGAACATTATTCAGAATTCACATGTTCAAATTCTGTCCGACAATTTGACGTAGTAGCATATATTCGGAACCAGGGAGGCACACATTCCATTCCGTTATTCAACTTAACGGAAAGAATCCTTCTGTTTGTCCTAGAGCATCAGGTTCTTCTGTAGGTCCATCATATTCTGGGTTGTCTAAACGTTCTAGCGGACTTCCTTTCTTGGAAAGGTCGTATGTTGCCGTCAGAATGGACTCTCAACAAATGAATATTCAATCAGATTTGCTACCAATGGGATCGTCCTATGATAGACTTGTTTGCGACACATCTCAACAATCAGTTGCAGACGTATGTGTCGCCATGCCCAGATCTTCGAGCGTTTGCAGTAGACGCTCTCTCGATCTCTTGGGATGGAATGATAGGAACTGTTTACCCTCCTGCTCCATTGATTCAACAGAATTGCTAAAAATCAAGCAATCTCACAGCAAGATTCTGTTGGTAGCATCTCTGTCACCCCAGAGACCATGGATAAATCTACTCAGGTGTCTGTTGTGGGACATTCCGCGGAAGCTTCCTCCATAGGAGGACCTTCTTTTGCAGGGGAAATCGCGCAGACTGCATCACAACCCGCAAGGTCTCAACCTTCACGTATATCCGTAGTGCGGTCCTTCTTGCACGACAAGCATTTTACAGGATGAGCAGTGGACGCAATTTCTAACTCTAGGAGGACTTCCTCTTAGCTAAATTATGCTGCTAAGTGGAAGGTTTTCTCTCGTTGGTGTGGGGATCATTCTGTTGATATTTTAATATCCCTCCATTCCAGACATTACTAATTTTCTGGTCTTCTTGTCTGACGACATCAAACTGCAGTCAATAACTATTAAGGGTTATAGGTCTATGCTATCGGATACTTACACTCATCATGATAGCTTACAAATTGGATCTAATGTCTCTTTATCTAAGTTAGTTAAAAACTTTTCTTCGATAAATAGACCTAGAACCCTTAGGTTAATTCCTAAGTGGAATTTAGCTTGGGTTCTTCTGAAGCTAAAAGAAACGCCATTTGAACCCTTGACACAGTAGACTTCAAATACTTATCTTATAAGACACCTCTTCTCTTAGCCTTCTCTTCTGCTAGAAGAGTTAGTGAGCTTCATGCACTATCTGTTGATGATTCTCACTATCGTAGTGTTGGTATTACTATTACATTGACTACTAATGTTGGATTTTTGGCTAAGAATCAGGCTCCAAATAAGTACCCTGAACCTATTGTTATTAAGGCTCTTCCTTCTTCAGACGATCATAGGCCTTTGCTATGTCCAGTTAGAGCTATGCGTATTTACAAACGTAGATCTGAGTTTATCAGAAAGGGACGTAAATGTTTCTTTCTGTCTCTGCTGCCTAATAGAAAGGACATTACGGTCCATTCTATTGCAAGGTGGATTCAATTAACTATTCGTACTGCTTATGAAAAATTATCTTCAACTCAGCATTCTGTGCTTAAGATTTCGGTGCATGAAGTAAGGGCGCTATTTGCATCTTGGGCTTTTGCTGATAGTATTGCTATTACCGATTTGATGAAGGCTGCATACTGGTCTCAGCCTTCCACGTTCACAAATTTTTACCTCAGAAATATTGAGTCTATATCTGGCAACCTGCGTTGTTTAGGTCCGTTATCTGTTGCTCAGAATGTCGTCCACTGAACAGTTGCAACTATAGTTATGCAGGCTTTCTGTCCTGCTGCCCTCTTCGTTCTGGGGTGATTAACCCAGAGCAAGGGGAAGGGGGGGGGGGAGGGTGATGGTGTTCCCTTATATCACCTGCTTTATAGTGAAAAGCAATCAAATACCTCCTCTGGAGTCAGTAATTCCGAGTCGGTGCTGGGATGGTTTCAAAGTGTAAAGCTAATGTCTGTCTCATTTATGAGTATAAAGAGACTCATTCTCTGGACTGTCTTTATTTATTGGCTTTCCTTCAAAAAAAATTAGTATAATGGGTTATACTGGATGTTAATAGAGATCATTGATGTTATTGTGCTCAATTACGGTATGGTATTTTGTCTTTCTTTTTTTGTATAAACAAGAAAGATACATGTAAATCCTGTTTCTCCTTTTCTCCTTGAGGGGATAATTCTGTTTACATGTTATTGAGTTTATTGGATTTTCCTTTATGTCCTAGACCCTCCAGCCATTTTTCTATTCAGCTAAGTCTGGGTCATTGGTACAGTATAAAAATGTTAAAAAATTTATAGTAAGGCCATACAAAGTTGATTGTCTGTTTCTCAGGCCATTTTTTCCAAAAAAGCATGCGGGCGGGCGGGTTTTTTTTTTTTCTTTCTATTTTCTCCCCGAGAGGTTGTTTGTGGTAATTTGACCCCCATCCAAACGCCTGGTGGACCACGCAAAATTTCGCAAATATATTGGTTATTCACCACAGGGGTGTTGGGTCGTAAATGAAGTGGGGTTTGAATGTTTGTTTTTTCAGTGAAATGTGAAAATTATAACAGGACGAAAGTCACGAAACGCCTCATGGGTGAAACGTCTCGGGTTGAAATGTCTCTGGGACAAATCAAATGTCGAAGTGCCAACTTTCAGAGATTTATTTTACCAAAAAAAAAAATCCTTTCACAACCTGCCTAATAAAATCGTGAATCGCAATTTTTCCCCATTATATTCAAAATTATCACAACCCATTTGAACGGGCAGTTCATCCTTAAATCATATTTTTTTTAAATCTGAAAATGAAATACAAAACGAATGTTTGCGTGTTTTTATTAACCAATTCGACCGCACATACCTGCCTATATGCAATTTATTTTCAACTATGACTGTTACTTTTATATCAAGCAACGGTTACTATTAGTTATCCAATTATCCTGCATCTCAAATGCATTTATTTAAATTAACTGGGAAACTCGTAACAGTTTCAAATAACAGTACACAAATTCCCAATGACGGCCATTTACAATACAAATGTTACTAAAAATAAATGCCAGGAGACTGTGTTCCATTCAACATAGCACCTGACTTTGCAGACTTTCTGAGGTTTGGTGCAAATCAAACGTGGTGTGATTCGACCATTCCCCTTTGTGACTGTTTGTTGTCAGACTGAAAGACACCTTCCTTCTTGCTGTCATTATGACTTACCTTTTACAGAATAAAACACTTTCTGTCATGAATATTGCTAAAACCCACCCACTTTATTAAGGTATGATGTAGAAAAAGCTTGAAGTGTGTTAATTTAAAATTTGCGAACGCATCGATATCGATTTACCGAAATGAGCACAATATCTCAAATTTTTTTGGAAGATTTTTTTGGTGTCATAAAAAGGTTGCATGCGCACCAAAAATGACCATGCGCGCGGGCCTGAGAAACAGAGGTTCTTTTTTTTTTTTATAGCCTAATTTATATATTTTTTATACTTACCAATGACCCAGACGGGGATGGCTCTCCCATGAGTTGGGAACTCATACCTCCCCGTTGATTACATAACACTTACCAGGCACTGGTTGTAAGAATGAAGATTTGGCACCAATTTCGGTACTTCCTTGGCACTGCGCATGCGCAGTGGACAAAAGTATGGAAGACCACATAGGACATTTATTTTTTGGACTTCGATGCAAATTTGAGGCATTGGGGGGGGGGGGGGGGCAAAATTTGTGTTTGGCCCTAGAATTTTAAGAGTTAGCGCCTTCTAAGTCTGGGTCATTGGTAAGTATAAAAAATATATGAATTACTATAAATTTTTTAACTTTCCTATAATTGTGACCAAATTACGATAAAACTTCCCTCCTAACATGACCACTAACAAGCGAATATGCAGATATTCTCACATTTTCAATCTGCAATGATCTTAACCAAGTCATCTCTCCTTGAACTTAGAATACTTATTGTAGATTTCTACATGAGATTGTTGGGTGTGCAACACCTACATTTATAAACCAGTTTTGATGGAATTTCTCAAATGTGACCACTAATAACAAGTGAATTTTAACAAGAAATTATGCAAATACCATGCAAAAAGGGCGTTGGGGAAAAAATGGCAAAATAAGTTGTGTGCATAAATATAAAATTTCATTTCAATTAAACCCATGGGTAGACCGTTGCTAAGGGCAGAATTCTGTTATAAAGGAATTCACTTGGCATTATGGTTGCATTGGTAGATTATTTTTTGGTCCAGCTATGAAATATCATCAGACCAATTAGTTAACCATTTCTGGGGAAGCACAGTGGTGGCTATGGAGACAATGTAACTTCCTTGCCAAGTGTAGTAGTGCTTGTTGGTAGGGAGTTGCGTTAGTTGTTATTGAAGTCACGTAACATAGTCGATGATGTAATAGGTCGAATTCCAAATTTATTATGGGTCTATATATCATATTTCGCTAAATTTTACCTAGTACCTTCCCTGTTGCTAGGGTCATGTGTTGGCTGCTATGGATGTCACATGACATGGTCGGTGGCCCAGTAAGTAGATTTCCCAAATGTATTATGGGTTCACGTACCAAATTTGGTTAAAATCAGTTCAGTAGTTTGCCCTTTGCTAGGGAGTTGAGTTGATTGCTATGAGAATTACATGACCTTGTCCGCGCCCTGATAGGTTGAATTACAAATGTATCATGGGTCCATATATCGAATAGGGTCAAAATTGGCACAGATACCAGATTTGCTTCAAATTGGCCCAGAAGCTTGCCCATTTCTAGGGAGTTACACCGGTTTCTATCGGTGTTACCTGACATGGCCAATGGCCCAACAGATCATATTCCCGAGGAATTATGGTTTCATACACCAAGTGTGGTTGAAATTGGCCCAATAGTTTGCTCATTGCTATGGAGTCTCATTGGTTGCTATGGGAGTTAAGTAACATGGTCAGTGACCCAATATGTTGAATTCATAATGCATTGGGGGTCCACATACCAAATTCGTTTAAGTTGGCGCAGTGGACTGCCCATTGCTTTGGTTACTATGGATGTCATGTGACATGATAAATGGCCCAATGCGTTGATCTGCATTATGGGCTCAGATACCAAATTTTGTTAAAATAGGCTCAGTAGTTTGCCCATTGCTAGGTAGTTGTGCTTGTTCCTATGGGTGTTATGTGACTTGGTCAGTGGTCCAATTGATCAAAGTTCCGAGGCATTATGGTTTCATACACCAAGTTTGGTTGAAATTGGTCCAGTAGTTTGCCTGCTGCTATGGAGATGCTTTGGTTGCTATGGGAGTAATGTTACATGGTAAGTGATCCAAAAGATTGACTTCGTAATGCATTGTGGGTCCACATACCAAATTTGGTTAAAATCGAGACAGTAGTCTGCCCATTGCTAGGGAGTCCTGTGTTGCTATGAAAGTTAAGTGGCATGGTCAAAGGCTCGATAGATCAAATTCTTGCTATAGTTTGGGTCAATCAAGTGAATAATTCCAACTTGTTGGTTGCGCGATGTTAACCCTCGTTTTATTTTTGCCTGAACCACTAGACACCCCATTCCGTTATTAACATTTCGAAATAATAGTTTTCAAGAAATTGTTTAAAGGCTACATTTTGGACCTGAGCTTCTTTGAATAATTCTTGATTCACTGTGAAGTCTCGGTGAATCACGTCTCGCGAAAAACTTCCAGCGATCAAAAAAATGTGAAAACAATATAAAGGATGATTTCTCTCGACGTCGGCTATCTCCAATGTCTCACTCAGGAGCCTTCGGCTCCATTGCCCTTTAAATAAAAAGATCTATCTCTCCTTGATCTTTGGAATATTTTCTTTAGAATTCCATATGAGATTCTTGTGTGCACAATTTCTCCCACATTTATGAAACAATTTCGATGAAACTTCTCAAACATGACCCCACACATGTGAACCAGCACATTTTTCCCAAAGTTTCAAGCTGCATTAACACTTTATATAACAAATTAGCTGGATTGGCCCATGTAACTTACGAATTGAGTAGTTGAAAACAAATTATTTTGCAAAAAATTTCAACAAAATATATCACATGACCCCTCATTGCAATGAGCGTGTCAAGCTCATTTCAGTGAGGGGGTTACATGATATGTTTTTGTTGAAATTGTTTGAAAAACTTTTTAAAAATAATTAAAATAAATTCTGATATCATGTGCACTGGGTAAAGGGTTAATTTTAACGAAGTTATATCCTCTTGAACTTAGATTTAATACAGATTTGCATATGAAATTTTTCTGTTTGCAACTCATCCTCCGTGGATACTTTGATTTTGATGAAATTTGTTCAGATACGATGACCTATGCATATTCCCTTTTTTCAAGTTGAGACAATTTTGACTAGGTTTTCTCACCTTCAACTTCATTTTAATCAGACATGTTAACTCTCTCGGAATGCCCAGGAAAATCACGAAATTTCAGTGTAGTTCCCAGCCTCCCGGACTGGAATCAGTTTTGGACCCAAAATCCCAGAAAACAGCAGTTGAATATTTCTTTCCCGCTGTAACTTATGTAAAACTTTCAGAGTCAAATCACATGCATTTCAAACTGATATATATTTCAACTGCGTTTACGTTTATTTCTGTTTTTTTCTTCGTAATCGGAGATTTGTGATCAATGTGTGAGTGTCGAAGTGAAAATTGGTGACTTACTTTCAAAAAATTGAAGACTCCATCTTCAGTGCAGTTTTTTTGGTAAATAAAATATATGAAAAGGAATTAAATAATATACATTTATTTATTCATAGAATAGCTTTAATCCTCGTCCCTTTTCCAAATCAAAACGTAAACATCACTTTGAGCTGAATTATATTTAACATAGTTTAAAAATAGGTTAAAGTTGCTTAGGATACCAAAAAATTATGACTGCATATTTATGCACAATGGACTTATTTTCTAACACTACATTTATTCTGTTGTGCTGACTACAGAACTTTTAACTGTTGGCCACCTGTACACAGAAAATTTCGTATGGAATTAAAAAAAAAAAATATAAAAAATGCTTCAATAATGAAAAGAAAAGTTTTGTGCAGGGCACAAGCGTCCACACTTTCCACATACTAATCTTCTTGCAGTAACTGAACATTAGGATATCTTTTCCTGTTAACATTTCCAGACCTGGGAAATTATTAGCTTAGTAGACTTTGATAAAAGCAAATCACAGGTGGTGGTGCTGTGTGGATGAGGGAGGGGGGAGGGGGGGGGGGTCATGAAGAAGAGGATTGTGGTGAGGGGGGTGGGGGTCAAATCAATTATTTTATGATTTTTAGCTCAACTTTGACGTAAGTCAAATTTGAGCTTATGCCATGGCCAGCCGCCCGTCATCCGTCTGTCCATCAACAATTCAATACAGCTTGGGCTAGAGGCCGTATTTATGAACCAATCTTTACGAAACTTCTTGGGTACCTTTGTTATGACCGTGGGACGAGAACGAGTGTTTTGGGGTCCGATCCGAAATTCAAGTTGGCCGATGGCAGCCATTTGGTACAAAATTAGGTGCAAACAGATTTTTGCGCAGAACTTCCATATGAAAGTGCTGATTTGAATAATTTTTTGTATGAATGTTTAGTACCATGGGATACATCACATATAATACATTTTTTTTTCTCATGTGTAAATTTTGCAAATTAGACTAACTTTGATGTATTTAGTGGTATAACTTTCAGCACTATAAGTGCAAATACCAATATGGCTCAGGCTAGAGGCCGTATTTTTTAACCGATCTTTACAAAACTTTTTGGGTACCTTTGGTATCACCATGGGATGAGAACAAGTGTTTTTGGGTCCGGTCCGAAATTCAAGATGGCCGATGGCAGCCATTTTGTACAAAATTAGGTGCAATCAGATTTTTGCGCAGAACTTCCATATGAAAAATTAGTGCAATCAGTTTTTTGTACAGAACTTCTATATGAAAGTTCTGATTTGAATAAATTTTTGTATGAATGTTTAGCAACATGGAATACATCACATATAGTACGGGTTTTTTTCTCGTGCAGAATTTATGCAAATTAGATGAACTTTGATTTATTCAGTGCTACTTGTACACAGTAAGTGCACATGTCAATACGGCTTGGTCTAGAGGCTGTATTTATGAACCGATCTTCACAAGACTTCTTGGGTACCTTTGTTATCACCTTGGGATGAGAACGAGTGTTTTGGGGTGCGGTCCAAAATTTAAGAAGGCTGCCAGTGGCCATTTTGTACCGAAATTAGGTCCAATAGTTTTTTTTGTCACAACTTCTATACAGCTCGTATTTATGAACTGATCTTCACGAAACTTCTTGGGTACCTTTGTTTTCACCTTGGGACAGGAACAAGTGTTTTGGGGTGCCTTTGTTATCACTGTGTTATGTTACAATACTTTATATGTACCTTTGTTATCAGGTCATTACCTAGATGTTTGTCGTTGTGTCACATACTATACATGTACATGTCTTAGCAAGTTGAGTTACTTGTCGTTGACACTTTTATTTAGCATAGTATAAATGCATCAGCATAACTGACAACTAGATCTGGATATAACTTGGTGTTAATGGTGGTCCATGAGCTGAAAAATTGCAAGTATTTTCTTTTGTTTTGTCCCTGTGCGAACGTTTCCCTAAAATCTATCCCATTTCCCTGAAAATCACCCTCAGGTTCCCTGAAAAATTATTCTACAGGTTAACATGTCTGATTTTAATAGAGATTTTTATAATATTTTGCAGGTGCCAACCCTCCAACATTTATGAACTGATTTTAATGAAATTTTAATGATTTTAATGAAACTGATCAGACATGCCCACAAGTAAATAAACATATCTGCATTTGCCAAATTTTGAAGCTGTACATTCTTAGGTGCATTTCTAAAACACAAAAGTGGGAATATAAATCACCAAGTGATACGCCTTGTTTATAATATCTGTTTTCACTTAACCCTTTACCTAACATGAAAAGCAGATGACACTTGCAAAAAGAATTCTTGAATAACTAATTTTTTTCATTTTTTGTCTCAAAATCATAGGTTATGACTCCTCATTGAAACGATCTTGATGAGCTTGTTCCAATGAGGGGTCATAACCTATGTTTTTGAGACAAAAAATGAAAAAATAATGAAAATTAATTGGCTTTTTTTTAGAATAGCGCTGGTCGGTTTTGGCAGTTACGTTGGGTAAAGGGTTAAAGGTGTTTGGATCAAGATGTGAAGTTTGATTTTATAAGCATTTTGAATTGGGGAGATCTTACACACTAATTTTAAAACCCAAATGAAACTTGTCTTGGGCTTTCCTTTGTTTGATGGTAGGGGAAGGAAGAAGGAGTGCCTTTCAAACCATTGGACAATTTCAGCATGGATCTTCACAGATGGCCCTCCATCTCTCATTTGCTTCAACAAGGCATTTATATGTAATATTCAGAAGCATTATAACAACTCTTTTCTGGTGAAAAACCATTTATGTGAAATGTCTTGAGCTGCTGTCTGCAAAATGGCACTCAGTTTAAAACCCAAATGAAACTTGTCTTGGGCTTTCCTTTGTTTGGTAGTGGCGGAAGAAGGGGGTGCCATTTAAACCATTGGATGATGTCTGCGCGGATCTTCACAGATGGTCTTCCATCTGTCCTTTACTTCTGCTAGGTATGTCAGTGAATTATATGTTTTACACAGAAGTGTTATATCAGCCTTTCCTAGTGAAAAACCATTTATGAGAAACTACTCAAGCTGCTGTCTGCATAATGGCATTACCTTCAGTTAATCAGGGTGGGAGCTAACCTTTTCTGCATCTAGTTGAAGCATTTACAACACACGTTTCCAGCCTGGTAAACTTGCATTGCAGTGGCATTCAGCAGTGCAAAAGCAAATGCAGAAGCAAAAAAGATTTAGGTTTGCAAAAAAATTGCCAAAGCAAAAATGTAGAGAAAGAAAATTTAGAAAATGAAATCCCCCACTGTCCATCCCTCGATAGAGTGGCAGGAATCATTGACGTGATGTAGAAATTATCAAGATAGATATAGAGAGAAAAATGTCAAGTTGTAAGTGATACCATATCACCATTTTGGTTGATTTGAAGTAAATTGGAATGGTACACCAGTGATGTTAGGATGTCAAAAAAAGTTCTGTTAAATGTCATGCCAGAAACATTTCCTCAGCACAGTAATACATCCCAATCATTTTGTAATTAACACTGAGTCATGTAGACTTACAAAACAGTGGGATGGACTGTCACTCTGGGACTTGCCACTTTTTTTTAACTTTCCAGCCTTAAAACTGAACCAGGTCTCTTTCCCAGGAATAGTTTTGAATTATGATTTTGCAGAGAATGTTTTACATGGATAATTTTGTTAGAGGAAAAGTCAGCATGCCTCTGAAATACTGGGATGAAATTATTGTAGTTTTTCGATGACTTTTAACCCTTTACCTAACATGAAAAGCAGACAACACTTGCAAAGAAAATATTGAATAACTAAATTTTTTAATTTTTGGTATCAAAAACATAGCTTATGTCCCCCTCATTGGAATGAGCTCAGTGAGCTTGTTCCATTGTGGAGTCATAAGCTTTGTATTTGAGACAAAAACAAAAAAAATAATGAAAATTGAATGGTGATTTTTATGAATAGTGCTTGCTGGTTTTGTCCATTGTGTTGCATAAAGGGTTAAATTTGGTACATCTTCCAATTGAGACTAAGGCAAATGAGGATAGTATATTGTTTTGGTGTAAAAAGAGAGATTTTACAAGGAAAATTAATTTTAATTAGATGTTTGATAATGATTATTACTTTCTGTTTCTCTTTTAGCCACTAATATCCTCACATGTTACACATGGTAGATGCTACCAATTGGAACTAATGGATGATGGAACATTACAGAAAGGAGAAGACTGGTATGATATATTCTGATATAACTCATCTCTGTTGTACAAATGTCTTTGACATTATTTTTGTGTGTATTTGTGTAGTGTTGCAAATTGGTAAATATGTATAGTAAGAGTTAAAAAAACTGGTCTCTGATGTGCACACTCATAGGAAACATTTTGAATTTGATGGGGGAGGGGGCGTTGGGGTGAGAGAGGCCACACTCAAATAAGAGTAATGGCCAATGTGACTTAGTGGCATGGAAGGAATACAGTGTACAAAGCGTTGTTTGGGACTCACTCACCTCCACATTTAGAACATTGCGCATATTTGGCCTCATATTTAACAAACTTCTCCATCAGGTCGAAACAATGTTTCTGCTGGATTGAGAAATTTGTTAAATATTGAGCAAAAAATATGCATTTTTTGTGACTTTCGGTGGAAGTAGTAGAGACAAATCAAAGAGAAAATCTTTGGTCACAGGCTAAAAGTAATTCCCAATAAGATTGCCTTGACAGGTTTGTAAAGATAATGTTGATCTAAACAGTCTCCCTGTTACACCTCGTTTGTTATGTCCCTGCCCACAGGTCTAGAAATAAAGATCTTGCATCATTACCTGTTAGCAAAGGTCTCTGACAGGTCTAGAAATAAAGGGCTTATTTCATTACCTGTCAGCAGGTTATGCACATCATTACCTGTAAGCAAGTTACGAAAAATAGGAAAAAGATATGTGATGCTTTTCTGCATCTCTGTTTTTTACTATGACAACTGTGCTGTTTACATCTCAAGAGAACTTTCTTCACTGCATATCTACCAAAATAAATAGCAACAACTAAGGCCTCACAAAGTAGATCTGTTTCTAAGGCTTTTTTTTTTTTTTATATAAAATTGCAAGTGGGCGGGCATATTTTTATTTTATTTTTGTAATTTCTTTGCCATCAAAAGTTCATGTTCTTTGTTTGTTTTATGTTTTAGGCCTCATAATCTACAGAATAGCATGGGTGGTGATGTATTTCATCTCTTGAGTGCAAGAAGGCTTTGCAATGCTAAGGTATTGCAAAGCCTTGCTGCACTCAAGGGACAAATTTATGTTTTATTAACTTGGGTAAAATATCAAACATAAATTATTTAATTTTTATTTTTTCAAGTTTACATTGGTTATAAAAAGAGAGCATGCAGCAACCCAAAGGGCCGTGCAAGAGGGCCTGAGAAACAGATTTTCAGCTTTTTAGGCCTAATGTGAGAGATTTTAAATCTGACTGCAAACATGCGGGGTTGATAATTCAACTCATGTTGTTTTATTCTGTTGAAATCCAGAGTTCCTTCTCATATTATAGAATTGGAGTAATCCCCATGTCAACTAAATGATCATTTGTGGTTTATTTCCAAACATGTCTAATAAGGGTTGCCATGGTCTTGAAAAAGCTCTGGAAAGCATACAAAAATATGGAAAGATGTTGAAACATTTTAGAAATTGTCTGTTTCTAAAAGATGATGGAAAAGGATGATAATTCTATCCAAAGTGACCACTTGAGTGAACGGAATTCAAGTTTTTATGACCACTGCAGTTTACCATTTTATAAATGATCATATAGTATGTTCAGCAATGCTATCCTTGACCTGTGTTCACGCTGGACTGAAATGTTTTGGTGACAAGTGGAATGTTTGTTGAGTGCCAAATGAAAGATTTTATTGCCAAATGGAATCTGATTGTCAAAGAGAACAAATTAACCATGTTTCTTCACTTAAGTACAACAAGGCACCATCTGCAATGCCAAAGCATTGCAGATGGCACCTTGTTTAACTCAAAATACATTTTATTTAGTGTTATCTGACTCGTTTTAAGTATTATACTTGCAAAAAATACCCACAAATGATAGGAATATAGAAAATAAAAAAGTAAAAGGCTTGTATTAACGTTTACAAAATAATTTCATGATTATTATTTACTCACTGTTAATTCACTCCAAATAAACTAGCAGCAAATAATTTATAATCTTCAAGGATCATAAAACGATTAAGGGAGATTAAAAAATACTAAGTAACAAAGAAATGTCTTGATAAGAATCATATTGAATGAATAAACTGCTAACAAACAAATGATAATGATTATACCTAGCTGTTACGTCTAGATTATTTGACATGCAGGAATTCTGTATCGCTTGTGCTGTCAGGCAGTGATTTTGTCGAAAACAATGCACTGAAATAATCAACCACAAAGCCTTCAAGACCTACCAAAGTATATTTTTTATGCCAAATTTTGTTGCCAAATGCTGTATTTTTGGTGCCAAACAAAATATTTTAGTGAAATTGGCACCCAGCAGTGTTAAAACAGCCTCAGCCTTCACAGAATACATTGACATTACTGTTCATTTTCTCTTGGGCAAATGAAATGATAAATGAAGTTGTGGTGGGAGACCAAATGTTTCTATTTTTTCCCCACACTTCATTTCACCTAGAGTTGTGTTAAAAGAGTACATCCATCATCAGACGTGAACTGGCCGTATTGGTCCACTGGGAAAATTCCCGCATGTGCCTAGAATAGAATGCTGGTAAATTTAAATGCACCCCCACCCCCTGTTGATACCATTCTTGCCGAATGAGTGATAAAGATGATATTGAAATGTCCTCTGCGTGAACTACCATTGATCACTCAGATGTGAGGACGCTGCGTTCATTCAGTTTGAAAAATCAAAATTTTCTCTGGGTCGGGGTCCACCTTGGTTCATTTCCCAGTAACTTTTCTTGGCCCAGTCTTCCCCTGTCCCTCATGTGGGAAGATCCAGGGTCTTATTGGGAAAATAGTAACTTTTCATGCCAATTGGAGCATCCTGAATACTTTTTGAAGGATTAAGTACCCAGAAAGTGAAGGAATAAGTATGGCAAAATGACCCAAGAAATATCAGAGTACATGAATCAGTTTTAGGTATTTTAGGTATGAGGGAATAAAAGTTTGACATTTTTCAGAAAAAAGTTGTGTCGACAAGGCTACCACCCACCCCATTCCCCCCTGTGGCTTTTCTGCTGCTATGTTGTAATGTGAAAGCACATTTGGTTGTTTAGTGTAGTAATAGAATATTTACAATAAATCTATTGCATTAAATTATAAGCTTACATTAAATAAGTTCCTGTATTTATCTTTTATGTACATGGAAAATAGTACAACTACAGAATGGATTAAATTGGGTGCTTCGTTGCATGAATCAAACATGTCGGCATTTTCTCGTAAGGAATTACAGTGTTAGGTCATTCATTAATTGACTTGAACTTGCAATTTCTTCAAGCATGTATGTTTGATTTATATGTATTACCACTTGGAAGGTTTATTGTGTTTGGCTCTAGATACATTACCAGTGCCCTCCAAATGGCAAAATCTTTTTAGTGATTGCTTTGCCCTTGCTAATATCTGTTTGATTTCATTTCCGGGCTTTTAACTTGTCCATGCTTTGGACTGGCATCATGGAACTTCACAGGTACACTGCCTATGGGGCAGGATGCTTCAATCTGAAAACGGTTTCTGGACTCTAACTTGACAATGCTTTGGCCTAGGATCATGAAACTAAACAGTTATGATGCTGAGGGTACTGTAATGGACAGTGTCAGTTTGGAGGTGAAAGAACCAAGGTCTCAGAGTGCTTCCATCTGGAAGCAGTTGCTTGACTCTTTCTCTAGAATGGTTTGGCCAAGGATAATAAAATTTCACATGGGATACTTCACTGCCAATTCTAGAACCCATTATTCCAAAGCCATGATAGTCAAAATGGTAAGGGTAGGCACCATTTATGAGAAATCAGTGATGGTCTCAATCACAAAAAGTATCCAGTTCAGAGAACTTGGAGGTGTTAGATTTCCAGTACCGATGTTTGTACTAAACCTGTGGAGGTCAGTGCTTTCAGTTCGGTGATTATTGCTGTTGCATCATAAGGTACTTCTCATACATTAGACATAATTCCCAGTTGATGAAATCCACATTTGGTCTCAGACTGATGTTTATTGTTCTTGCATAATGTGCTTCTTTTTCATCAGATATCATTCCCTGTTGATGGTATCCACATTATTTTATACTAAAACCAATGTCCCAGACTTAGCTGGTGCAACCTCAATATTATTAAGGGCCAGACACAAACTTTGAACCCCCCAATCCCCCAAATTTGCATACAATACCGAAAATTTAAAGTCTTATCTGGCCTTCCAAACTTTTAGTACTTAAGCATGTGCAGTACCCAGGAAGAGACTAGAATTGGTGCCAACATCATTCTTTTGTTTGGCCCAAGTCAGTAAACATTTGAACTGACATCTGTGCGATAAATTCTCATTTTCAGCTTAACTTGACAAAGTCAAGATAAGCTATTGCCATCACACGTGCCGAAGTCTGTAAGTCTGAGTCTGTTCACATTTTCCTTTAGCACAGGCTACACCCGCAGTTCTCATCAGATTGTCACGAAATTTCATATGCAGGTTTGGGGTCATGTCTAGATGAGAATATCCCCTTTTGGGCGTGATCGGTCAACCATGATGGCTGCCCGAGCCCAAAACCCAAAAACCTTTAGCACAGTCTACAGGTCGTATTTATGAAGGAATTTTATTGTAACTCAGTAGGATGCCTCTGTATAATATCTAAATGAGAACGTCCCATTTTGGTTGTGATCTGTCAACCGTGAGGGCTGCCCAAGCCCGAAACCCCAAAACTTTTATCACAATCTGCAGGTCATATTTAATATGGAGGGATTTCATTGTAACTTGGTAGGATAACTCCGTATGATGTCTAGATGAGAACTTCCCCATTTGGTCACAATCTGTCAACCGTGACGACTGCCCGAGCCCAAAACCTGAAAACCTTTAGCACAGTCTATAGGTCATATTTATGGAGGGATTTCATTGTAACTTGGTAGGTTGACTTCATATAATGTCTAGATGAGAACATCACCATTTGGTCGTGATTTGTCAACTGTGATGGCTACAGGGGGCCGAAGCCTGAAAACCTTTAGCACAGTCTACAGGTCATATTTATGAAGGGATCTCATTGTAACTTGGTAGGATGACTCCAGATAATGTCTAGATGAGAACGTCCCCTCTTGGTTGCGATCATTCAGCCGTGATGGCTACCCAGGCTCAAAGCCCGAAAACCTTTAGCACTGTCTATCGGTCATATTTATGGAGGGATTTTATTGTATCTTGGTAGGTTGACTCGATATAATGTCTAGGTGATAACGTCCCCTTTTGGTCGTGATTGATCAACTGTGATGGCTGCAGGGGCCCGAATCCTGAAAACCTTTAGCACAGTCAACAGGTCATATTTATGAAGGGATTTCATTGTAACTTGGTAGGATGACTCCGGATAATGTCTAGATGAGAACGTCCCCTCTTGGTCGTGATCATTCTGCCATGATGGTTGCCCAAGCCCAAAGTCCAATAACCTTTAGCACAGTCTATAGGTCGTATTTATGGAGGGATTTCATTGAACTTGGTAGGTTGACTCCATTTAATGTCTAGATGATAACGTCCCCTTTTGGTTGTGATTGGTCAACTGTGATGGCTACATGGGCTCAAAGCCCGAAAACCTTTAGCACAGTCTACAGGTCATATTTATGAAGGGAGTTCATTGTAACTTGGTAGGATGACTCCGGATAATGCCCAGATGAGAACGTCCCCCTTTGGTTGCGATCATTCAACCATGATGGCTGCCAGAGCCCAAAAGCGAAAAACTTTAACACAGACTACAGGTCGTATTTATGAAGGAATTCCATTGTAACTTGGTAGGATGGCTCAGTATAATGTCTAGATGAGGACATCCCCTTTTTGTTGCGATTGGTCGACCATGATGACTACACAGGCCCGAAGCCTGAAAACCTTGAGCACAGTCTACAGGCCGTATTTATGAAGGGATTTCATTGCAACTTGATAGGATGACTTGTTTTGGAATAATTTCACTGTAACTTGGTAACTTTCACCGTTGACATACATTAACTGTGAGGGCCACATACATTACCTCTGAGGGCCACATTAACCCACCCCTCAGTTCTTTAGTACAGTCTACACCTCATATTATTATACCACCCACTTGAAAAGTGGGAGGTGTATAGTAATCACTTGGTCTGTCCGTATGTCTGTCTGTCCTTCCGTCCATCCGTCTGTTACGCTTTGGGGTGTACACATCTGCTATCCCCAACTCCTAAACCAGTGAACAGATTTCATTGAAACTCTCAGACGTTCTTTTACATACATTGAAGATGTGCACCTCCTATTTTCTTTTCAGATATTCTCATTTTTACAGTTTCCCATATTGAAAAATGAACTTTGTCAAATTCAGTTGACATGCTGTACAGATCTGCTATCTGCAACTCCTCCTAAACCAGTGAACGGATTTCATTGAAAATCTCAGACATTCTTTTACATACATTGAAGATGTGCACCTCCTATTTTGTTTTCAGATATTTTCTTTTTTACAGTTTCCCATATTAAAAATGAACTTTGTCAAATTCAGTTGACATTCTGTGCAGATCTGCTATCCACAACTCCTCTTAAACTATTGAACAGTTTTCATTGAAACTTTCAGACGTTCTTTTACATATATTGAAGATGTGCACCTCCTGTATTGTTTTCAGATATTTTCATTTTTAGGGTTTCCCATATTTAAAAATGGGCTTTGTCAATTCAAGCTTGCATGGGAGGGGGGGGGGGGGAATTGTTGACATTTGCTATCCGCGACCTGTGAACGCAGTGGCATCGCGGTAACCGGTTCTCGTCAGATCACCGAAGTTAAGCAACGTCGAGCACGGTTAGTAATTTGACGGGTGACCATTTCAGAGACTGATTTGTGCTCCAGCATTGTGTCCTTGGGCAAGGCAGTTAACCCCGATTGCCTACATGGGGGCACGATGACGCTGTGTACTAAGGCGTACAGCATGTCGATGGTGCGCATGTCTTCAACCAATGTAACCCTGCCTGTGCTGTGGTGCAGAGTTACAATGTTGGAGAGCTGACGTCGTTGCGCTGTGGTTCTCTCTGGGTACACCGGCTTCCTCCACCCATAAAACTGTCACCGACATGCTATGACCCTGGCTGTTTAAAAAAATTCACAACCTCTTTTAAAAGAGTGAATGGATTTCAATGAAACCTTCAAACATTGGTGTCAGTGTTTGTGCTCTCTACATTAAACACACTTTTACTGTTGTAAAATGTTTCTTGGTGAGAGTGGGTGGTATCATTTAGTGAGCAGTGCTCACAGTTTTTCTAGTTTTTATTGAAAACATAGCATACAGGGAACAGAAATTAACATATTCCCAATTATCACAATTCTTGTCTTATTTCATAATCCTTTCATAAACATTGAACATTATCCTTTTTGTCAAACACAACACACAGACAAGTTAAGCTACAGTGTCATTGACACTTTCATTGAAGATGCCAGACTCAAATCAATGATGGTTTTCATGGAATTAACAGTGTAGCAGGATGCTGGAAGTGAATAACGGTGGTTTTGAATGTTCAGGGCGGTAACTTTATAATTTTTCTGTAAAATTATTCATGTTCCCCAATTTCAGGGTATGCTTCTGAACGTCGTCATTATAATATGACTCCAATGTTGTTTTGTTAGTGTTACTTCCTTTCCCTCTCCTGAACCCTCCTGTTATACTCCCAAGCTCTTTTGGCTTTTTTATTGAAGAATTTTTTATTAAATTCTTGGGAGTTTAACTTGTAAAACGGAATAAGTATTCTGTTTATCCCCTATGTGTACGTCCTGTTCATTACTGTTTAGGATGTTTTTTATTCTTGCATCTTCTACCAGATGCATTGTTTTTTCTTCATATGAACATCTAGCTTTGCATCAGGTGGTTGTTGATCAGTTACTGACTTTGGGCCTTTGTTATGCCTGTTGTTGGTTTGTTTCCGTTTTTTCCTCTTGACGTTGTTGTCTGTTCAATAACGTTTTGGATTCGTATTAATTCAGTGTTTAGTTAAAAACAATTATTGTTTTTTCCATTAGGATACATATTATATCTTATTCTGGTAGTTTAGCTTTAATTAGGTAGTGCTTGTCCACACTTAGGCTCTGTCGGGATGCCCTTGGGCTCATAAGGTTCCCTTGGGGCACTTAGGCTACATTGAACCTTTTTTGAAAGTTATATTCCCTTGATTACCATAGTCACATTAGCAATTCTTTGATGTTGACTTTTGAGTTATCTTCCCTTGATTTTCATAGCAACATTACCATGTAGTCCTTCCTGGTTGTTAAAAGTTCTGTTAAACCTCAGTTATCAAACAGACAGTATAAAACATGGCTTTGCAGTGTTTCTGGGCAAGTCTTGGCTGTCTATTTAGGCAGTGACTGACATCGAAACAATTGCCAAGGTACATATAATATAATTTCATGTTTACCCAGACACTGCGAGTTGGGGCACCTCTTTTGTTGCAGTAAGAAGTGATCATAGTGGGAATTACGCCTTTAACTGGTAGAGCGATGGAAGCTCTTATTTGGACTTCATTCTGAAGTGTAGGTACAAGAACTCAAATGCTTCATACTCTGTGGGTGTACTTCATATTATCTTTGAAGTGAAATTATTTCAATTGTATGGATTTGCCTTGTTGTAATTTATGGGAGAGTGCCTTTTGGCACTCTCCCATAAACAGCAACATGGCAAAGATCGGTGAATAAATTTTGATGACTGGAAATAATTTAGCACTCTACCAGTTAAGGGCTAAAAGATATTTAGAGGTTCTAAATAAGCCCTGAGAAGCCACAAGAATGTGTTTCAAGCAGTCAGTATTACAAAAATACTCTTCAGTGTAGCTGAACTGTTACTGATTTGGCAAATCTATGATGTCCTCAAAATAGTCCATCTAAAGGCCTGTTTCACTTGAACAGTTATAGATTTTTGTTTTTTACAGGAAAACTGGTGGGACAAGTCAGTTTATTTCCAAGACACCACTGAGTACTTCTATGCCATCTTTTGAATTGGAACTTGTTAATCTCGACACCAAGCAGATTGCAATTGGTTTGTGCTCTTCCACTATACGAACTGCTGTTATACCAGGAAAAATGCTTGACTCTCTGGGATATATTGTTGATTCTGGAAAGTAAGTATTCTTAGTTAAATGGCTAAAGGTCAGAGAATATATGGTTAATCTTTAACCCTCAAGACATTGTTGTCAAAATACCAAAATATCAGGCAGCAAATATTTTCTGTGATGCAACTACTAATTTCACTAATTCATCTTGCATCAAAGAGCTCTGACAAACAAGACTTGATTAGTTAAATTCCTAGGTGCATTATGTGAAAAGTTTCAGGTTGAAATCTTAATATTGTGACAGCAGAGTACTGAAGGTTAAGGGTCTAGATAATTTTCTTTCCTCAATTAACCTCTAACCCAAGTCGACATGATCCCCCCCCCCCCCAAAACAACCAGCACTAATTTTGAAAATTATTATCATCCTCTGTTCATGTTTTCACTTGTTTCTTCCAAAACCTAGCTTAGGCCTCATAAAGTAGAATTTCTGTTTTCCGGCCATTTTTTTTTAAAATTGCATGCGGGCGGGTGATTTTTCATTCTTTTTTTTTTTTTTAATTATTCCTTTGCTGTCAAAAGTTGTTGTTTTATGTCTTAGGCCTCATAATATACAGTCCAGAACAGCATGGGTGGTGGTGTATTTTGTCCCTTGAGTGCTTGAAGGCTTTGCAAAGCCTTGTTGCACTCAAGGGAGAAATTTATTAATTTTATTAACTTGGGTAAAATATCAGACATAAACCTTTTATGATAATTTTTTGAAGTTTGCATTGGTTATAAAAAGAGAGCATGCTGTAGCTAAAAGGACCATACAGGAGGGCTTGAGAAACAGATTTTTTTTAACTTTTTTAGGTCTTGTGTCTATTCATTGGAATAAGCTCTATGCTTTTGTTCCATTGAGTGAATGTCTGCTAGATTTTAGTATTAGGAAATTTAATTTTTTATATGAATTTGTTGAATTTCAGGATTTTTTTTTAGGCTGTTTTGGGTAAAAGGTCAACCAGCATCTAGTTAGTATTGTGGATAGGCAATCATTTCTAGTCTCCATCTGGTTTCTTGCAGCATTAGCTAAGAAAATTAATTCAGGCTTCAAAGTTATTGAAGCTTTAAAAACATTGCTGCTAGTAGCTTTCTTGAATTTTATTAAATTGTTGGCACACCCTACAAAATTTATCTTATCCAGTGATTTTTATATGCCTGTTGAAAAAACGGGATATAAATGTGTGATTGGTCTGTCTGTCCATCTGTCTGTCCATCCATCTGTAGATGTCCATCCATCCATCCATCCATCCATCCATCCATCCATCCATCCATCCATCCATCCATCCATCCATCCCATCCATCCCATCCATCCATCCATCCGTTTATCCATCCGTGTAAACTTTTTTGGTCCAGAAGTTTTCTCAGTCATCTTTCAACTGATCTTTTCCAAACTTAGCATAATAACGACAATAGGAACTGGTGCACCTGCAACTTTGAAGGTGATCGGATTAATTCCTCCAAAGTTATTGACCTGCGGACTTAGAATTTTCCCTCCTCTCTGAAATTCATAAACTTTTTATGTCGTGCTTTTCTCAGTCAAGTTTTTACCAATCATCTCCAAACTTGGCAAGAATAATAACCACTAAAGGAACCTGTGCACCTGCACTTTGGAGGCTCATCCAATTAATCCTTTCAGAGTGACCAGGTGGACTTGGACTTTTGACTACTCTGGGAAGAAAAACTGCTACAACTTGAATTGCTCACTGTGTGTATTTAGCCATTCCGGGCATTGCTCTTTTTATGTTTCATATGCTTGTGTGTGATGATATGAACCAGAGAGTTTTATCTCTTAATGAAACATCAGCATCTAAGGTTATATTGTGGCAATTCTCTGCACAGTGATGTAACAATACTGCAATTTTAAGGTGTAATTTATTCACATAATGCAGCTAGGGAATGAACCAAATCAATCTTCTAGTTGTGTTTTAGGCAAATTTGTGGTGTAAAATTTTGATATGTTGACATCATTGTGCTGAAGGTTAAAATTTTCCACACAGTGCTGATTAAGGTTGCGAGATTAAATGCTTCAGTGATAATGATATAGCAGCAGAAGTTGAAGTCAGGCATGTTTTGAGTTATTAAGCCTCATTGGGTGTCTGATAGCTCATTGGTTAGAGCATTGGACTTGAAACCAAAAGGTTAACAGTCAGTCCTGACCCATGCCAATTGCATTGTGTCCTTGGACAAGACACATAATTCTGATTGCCCACATGGGGGCTTGGTGTCATTTTGTATTAAGATATACTACATGTCAATGATGCACTTGGCTTCAACTGCAGCTAACTCTTCTTGTGCCGAGTTAGCAAGTTGGAGGGTTTGACAGTTGCTTGCCACTGTTCAATGGTTCTGTCTGGGTACTTCAACTTCCTTCATCCATATAACCTTCTGATACAATATGACCCTCGCTGTTGAAAGTGTCATTAAACCCAAATAAACAAACAAACAAACATTGCAGGGATGAGAGAATTCAGCCTTGAAGACAATTTTCATGCAAATTTGTAGAAATTAAATGTCTGCCAAGTGAAATGTTAACCATATGTCCTCTTATTTCCAGAGGAAACTTTATTTTCAACAGTTTTCTTTCAAAACTATGGGTGTTTCAGTTTATTTCAGCTAATTTGGTTTCCCTGTACTCTCAACTCTGACATTGTGCATCTTTAGTGTTCCCATGGGGACTTGCACAGGGCCTTGAAAAGCTTGCAGGCTTTAAAAGCCCTTGAATCAATGATTGGACCTTGAAAAGTTTTGAAATCATTTTTTAGTTGTTGGATAACAGTATAAAAATTTCTCTCCTTCTCTTTCATTCCTGATAATAGCCATGACATGGTTCCATGAAAAGACCTGATGGAGAGTTTTCCACGAATCAATATTAGGGCCTGTTATTATCAGTACAAGTAAAGAAAGTGCAGAATTTTGTATAGGTTACCCTAAAATATACTTCAGCTGGTAATAAACTCATCTTCGTATTTTTTTTATTTTCTTATATCACAGTAGTCTTGACAGATTATGATTTTAGGTTTGCCACATCATTTAATTATCTATTGGAGTTTATTGACACATTTGACAGCCAGGGTCACCTCGTGTCAGCCAGATTTATGGGTGGAGGAAGCAAAAGAACCCAGAGGGAACCACTGAGCAATGCCAAGCAACTGTCAGACTCCCTAACATACTAACTCCGCACAAGTATGGTTAACATTGATTGAAGACAGGTGCATCACTGACATGCAGTACACCTTAGTACACAGCGCCACCATGCCCCCAGGAGGGCAATCAGGATTATGTGCCTTGCCCTAGGAAACAATACAATTACCCCTGGCAGGGATCGAAACATGGACCTCGAGCTCTCAGTTTGAAGTAGGGCATCATTTAAAAACCTTGAAAACATAACAAAATGAGGGCCCTGAATTCACTCTTGTATCAAGTTTGACATCATTTTGTGACATCAGTGAATTGTCTCTCATGTATTAACTTTGTACTTTATATGTTTTGAAAATAGAAATTTCTCTTTATAATTTAACCCTTTGGTCCCCTTGGAGCCACAGAAAAATATCCCTTTTTATAGGGCTCTGAAAGAGTTGTTTCAAGTGTATTCTTTCTTGAGAACTTTGTCATTAGGATGCATTTATCATCACAGTGTTTTTTATCATTGCTGGCTGGCTGTACAATAATGTAGACAGCCAGCAGTAATGTAGAGACACTGTTATGTTATCTACAGTTGTGTAAGTGTATATACAGTAGTTATTAACATAAAATTAATCTGAGAACATGAGGGTTAACTTTTATTTACTATAAACACAAATATTTATGCTCAATGTAAAAAGGAAGTTTGCACGGGTTGGGTTATTCCTTTTCATTATTTTTTTGCCATACACAGTATGATGAACATAAAATGTTAAAACTAAAATTATTATGGCAAATAATCTACAAATGGCATGCTGGGATGCTTTGCATTATGGATCTCTGTTTGAAATGATGCAGTTTTGGCCTCCACCAGAAAAGCCACATGCACCCCTGTCCACAGGCAAGGAAATTGTTCTGCTGTGCATGAATACTATGACATGAACATAACTATGAAAAAATAATGTATAAGTAGCAATACTCTGATAGAAACGTTTCCGTGAAAAGATGCAAAAAAAATATCCAAAGTTTCAGCCATTGAACATATGGGTACAAGTTTGCTTGAACGCCTGCTTTATGACACAAATCAAGTCAGTTCCATTCTGGAGATAAAAACCCATGCAGATGTCCAGTGGTTATTCACTGTGCACACTTGATACTTATTCACAGTTTTAACCCTTTATCCAACGCAGACGATATCAAAATTTATTATTTTAAAAATCATTTTTTTAAATTTTTCAAAAAATTTCAACAAAACCATATCATGTGACCCCTCGTTGGAATGAGCTCGATGAGCTCGTTCCAACGAGGGGTCACATGATATGGTTTTGTTGAAATTTTTTTGAAAAATAATATTTTTTCAACTGCTGAATTTGCATATTACGCGGGTGGATGCAGCCGATTCGTTGGGTAAAGGGTTAACCCTTTAGCAAACATGAAAGCAGGCAACACTTGCAATCAAAATTCTTGAATAACAAATTTTATTTCATTTTTGAGTCAAAAAATTAAAAATTAATCTTAATTGTATGGTGATTTTTCTGAATAGCACTGACAGGTTATGGTCATTATGTTGGGTAAAGGGTTAAACTTTGACATCTTTTGTAGAGTTCATGCCAAAAATAAAAAGGGAGTGAGGCCAGCAGGAAATACAAAGTTTAATATGAACAAGCTTGGATACTTTTCGTGTGGAGTTGAAATAAGCAAAGTGAAAGTTAAAGAAGATGGCAACATTATGTCTGGCCAGACAGTTCCAGTATATTTTTGTTTCAATGGTCAGAAGGTTAGTTTGATAGTATCTCTCCCATTGATAGCTAAGAAAAGATTGGTTTAAGGCCCCACAATGTAGATTTTCTGTTTCTCAGGCCATTTTTCATAAAATTTTATATGGGTGGGTGATTTTTAGCTCATCTTGATGAAGTCAAGCTGAGCTATTGCCATCACTTCTCATCTGTTGGTGTATGTACATACGTCCACTATTTCCTTTGGCACACCACACTGGTTGTATCATGATCGAATCGCTTTGAAACTTGGTGTGCTTATTTGGGGTGACCTCTATATGGGAATTGTCGATCTTCTTCCATTTCCATAAAAAAATGTTGATGCTGGCAATGACCTTTGAACTTAGTTTAGTTAGGCATCAATATATCCATTTGGCACACCTACATTGCACATTTATATATATCTCTAGATGGAAGCTGCCGATATTTGCTATTTCCATCCATAAACGTTGCTGTTGTCAATGACTTTTGAAACTAAGTTTCGCCAGGCATCTATATATATTCCTTTTGCACACCCTACAGGGCACATTTATGATTGGATTGCTTTGAAACTTGCTATGCTTATTTGGGGTAACCTCAGATGGGAGCTATTGATTTTCTTCCTTTTTCGTCAAAAATACTTTCCATTGGCAACAACCTTTGATGAAACTTAGTGCAGTCATACATCAGTATTTTTCTTTTGCACACCCTATAGGGCACATTTATGATCAGATCACTTTGAAACATGGTATGCATGTTTGCGATGACCTCTAAATGGGAGCTATCGATTTTCTTCCATTTCTGTAAAGAAATGTTGCCGTTGGTAATGATCTTTGATGAATTTTCATGCAGTTATGCATAAATATTTCCCTTGGGCACACTTTGCAGGGCACATTTATGATTGGATCATTTTTGAAATCTGGTATGCTTGATTGGGGTGATCTCTAGATGGAAGTTATCAATTTTCCATTTCTGTGAAAAAACATTGCTGTTGGCAACAATCTTTGAACTTAGTTTAGTCAGGCATCAATATATTCCTTTGGCATGTTGGGGTGACCTCCAGATTGGAGCTATCGATTTTCTTCCATTTCCGTCAAAAACGTTGTTGGCAATGATCTTTGATGAATTTCGTGCAGTTATGCATAAATATTTCCTCTGGGCACACTTTGCAGGGAACATTTATGATTGGATCATTTTTTAAACCTGGTATGCTTGATTGGGGTGATCTCTAGATGGAAGTTATCCATTTTCCATTTCCGTGAAAAAACATTGCTGTTGGCAACAATCTTTGAACTTAGTTTAGTCAGGCATCAATATATTCCTTACAGGGCACATTTTTGATCGGATCACTTTGAAACTTGGTACACTTGTTTGGGATGACCTGACCTCAAGATGAGTTATGAATTTTCTTCCATTTCTGTCAAAAACATTGCCGTTAGGGACAACCTTTGCACTTAGTGCAGTTGTGCAACAATATATTCCTTTGGCATGCTGCACAGGGCACATTTATGATCGAATCATTTTGAAACTTGGTATGACTGTTTGTGGCGACCTCTATATGGGAGCTATTGGTTGTTTATATGCCTGTTTAAAAAACGGTCGTATTATGTTATCAGTCTGTCTGTCTGTCCGTCTGTCCATCTGTCTGTCCATCTGTCTGTCTGTCTGTCCGTAAACAATTTGGTTTCCGTTCATTTAAAGTCAAACGCCTTGACAGATCAACATCAAACTTTCAGAAGTTGTTTTTAGCATTAAAATACAGGTAAAGTTCGATATTGGTGTTTCTCAGTCCATCTGCTGCAGAGATATGGCCCTTTGAAAACACAATTTTTCTAAAGAAATTGGTTTCCATCCATTTAAAGCTGAACGCCTTGACGGATTGACACCAGATTTTTCAGATGTTGTTTTTAGCAATGAAATACAGGTCAAGTTCGATATTGGTGTTTCTCAGTCCATCCACGGCAGAGTTATGGCTCTTTGAAAACACAATCTTTCGAAAAAAATTGGTTTCCCTTCATTCAAAGTCGAACGCCATGACGGGTCGACATCAAACTTTCAGATGTTGTTTGTAGCAATAAAATACAGGTCAAGTTCGATATTGGTGTTTCTCAGTCCATCCGCTGCAGAGTTATGTCCTTTGAAAACACAATTTTTGAAAAAAAATTGGTTTCCGTTCATTTAAAGCCGAACACCTTGACGGATTAACACCAAATTTTCAGATGTTGATTTTATACATTTATACACCTGTTTGAAAAACGGGACATATTATGTGAATGGTCTCTCCACCCGTCTGTCTGTCTGTCTGTCTGTCTATCCGTCCATGGTACATTTCGTTTCCGGACGATAACTTTAGTTGTAATTGTTTGAGCTGAGTTAAATTTGGCATGTGGATTTAGTATGACAAAATACAGGATGGGTTTGATTTCCATTTCTTGCGGCCCATCTGCAGTGGAGTTATGGCCCTTTATTTATGGGAATTTAGCCCAACTTTTCATTTCCGGACTATAACTTTAGTTTGCCTTGACCGATTTATTTAAAATTTTCAGTTTTTTGTTTTTGACCACAAACTACAGCTCAAGTTCACTTTTGACCACAATCGCTTATACCTTTCCAGAGTTATTCCCCTTAAATGATTGCAAGTTTGTGGATTTTGTGGTTTCCGGATGATAACTTTAGTTTGCCTTGACCGATTTTTTTTTTAAATTCTCAGATTTTGTTTTTGACCACAAAGCACAGCTCAAGTTCACCTTTGGCCATAATCGCATGTACTGTTCCATAGTTATTCCCCTTGAATGATTGCAAATTTGTGAATTACGTGGTTTCCGGATGATAACTTTAGTTTGCCTTGACTAATTTGTTTCAAATTCTCAGCTTTTGTTTATGACCACAAAGCACAGCTCAAGTTCACTTTCTGCCAAAATTGCATGTACCTTTCCAGAGTTATTCCTCTTGAATTTGTGCATTTTGTGTTTTCCGGATTATAACTTTAGTATGGCCTAACTGATTTTTTATTATACGCCTGTTGAAAAACCGTCGAATTATGGAATCAGTCTGTCTGTCTATACATTTGTCCATCCATTTGTCCATCCGCTGGTCTGTCCGTTCGTCAACATTTGGTTTCCAGATGATAACTTTAGTATTTTTTTTTTGATTGACTCCTAAACTTGGTATGGGGTTTAATCAAAACAAAAGACAGGTCAAGTTCGAATATGGGGTCAGTTCGAACTTCGAAGTTCCCCTGAATTATGGACTTTGTTGGACATAAAATGCATCAAATATTTGGTTTCCGGATGATAACTTTTATTATTTGTTTTCCAATTGGTTCCAAACTTGGTACGTTGTTTAATCACAACAAAATACAGGTCAAGTTCGAATATGGGGTTGGTCCAAACAATTTTCACCCTCATCCCCATCCTTATCCCAACCCTTCAAAAATACAAAACGGGCGTATATTGTCCCGCTATGCGGTGCTCTTGTTTACATTTTCATCAAAAAACTTGCCGTTAGTATTCTTTGGACTTAGAGCATTTGTGCCTCAATATACTCCTTTGGCATACTGCACAGGTCGCATTTATGATCGGGTTGCTTTGAAACTTGGTATGCTTGTTTGGGGTGATCTCAAGATGGGAGCTATTAATTTCTTCCAGTTTCATTGAAAAAGTTGCCATTGGCAACGTCCTTCAAAATTAGTGCATTTGTGCACCAGCATATTTTTTTGCAACAACCAGTTGAGTTAGCTGGTGTAAATTTTTTATACTTACTAATGGCCCAGACTTAGCTGGTGCTAACTCAAAAATTAATCCAGGGCCAAACACAAATTTTGCATCCCAATCCCCAAAATTTGCATGCAAAACCGAAAAATTCAAGTCCTGTCTGGTCCTCCATTCTTTTCATATCTGCACATGCACAGTACCCAGGAAGGAACCAAGATGGGCACCAACCATCATTCTTTGTTTGGCTCTAAAGTCAGCAACATTCAACTGACATCTGTGCTTTTAAATCTCAGTTTTGAGGATGCCAGACACAAATCAATGGAAAAATTGGTGGATCCAAGGACATAAATGGATGATGGAAGTGAACAACGATGGTTTGAAATGTTCAGGGCCGTAACTTTATAATTTTTATTAAAATTGTTTCATGTTTCCCAATTTCGGGACATTTGCCTGACGTCATCATTCTTGCTAATGATTTATCCACTGTTTGTTAAGTGTTCCTTCCCTATCCTTTCTTGAAGCCCTCCTGTTAAACTCCTAAGCTTTTTGGCTATTTTTTATTGAAATTTTTTATTAAATTTCTTGGGAGTTTAACGTGTATTACAGAATGTTTATTCTGTTTATCCTCATGGTTACATGTTCACCCTAGGGGTGTTGAGTCATTTGGGTCATGCATCTTCTATTCAATGTATCATTTTTTCTTCATTAGCTCAACTTTGGCAAAGCCAAATTTGAGCGTATGCCATGGCCCGTCGGCCATCTGTCCGTCTGTCCGTCAACAATTGGATACGGCTCGGGCTAGAGGCCGTATTTATGAACCGATCTTTACGAAACTTCTTGGGTACCTTTGTTATGACCGTAAGACGAGAACAAGTGTTTTTGTTGTGGTCTGAAATTTAAGATGGCTGCCAGCCGCCATTTTGTACTGACGATGCAGAAATCTGTTTTTTGTACTTAACTTCCATATGAAAGCTCTGATTTGAATAATTTTTTGTAGGAATGTTTAGTACCATGGGATACATCACATGTAATACAGGGTTTTTTCTCGTGCGTAAATTATGCAAATTAGACTAACTTTGATGTTTTTTGGTGTTACTTTCAGCACTGTAAGTGCAAATGCCAATACGGCTCGGGAAAGAGGCCATATTTATGAACCGATCTTTACGAAACTCCTTGGGTACCTTTTGTTATCACCGTGGGACGAGAACGAGTGTTTTGGGGTCCGGTCCGAAATTCAAGATGGCCGATGGCAGCCATTTTGTACAAAATTTGATGCAATCAGATTTTTCCACAGAACTTCCATATGAAAGTGCTGATTTGAATAATTTTGTGTGTGAATGTTTAGTACCATGGGATACATTACATATAATACAGGTTTTTTTCTCGTGCAGAAATTATGCAAATTAGATGAACTTTGATTTTTTCAGTTCTACTTACACACAGTAAGTACACATGTGAATACGGCTCGGGCTAGAGTCTGTATTTATGAACCGACCTTCACGAAATGTCTTGGGTACCTTTGTTATCACCTTGGGATGAGAACGAGTGTTTCTGGGTGCGGTCCAAAATTCAAGATGTCTGCCAGTAGCCATTTTGTACCGAAATTAGGTCTAATCAGTTTTTTGTACACAACTTCCATACGGCTCAGGCTAGAGGCCGTATTTATGAACCGACCTTTACGAAACTTCTTGGGTACCTTTGTTATCACCGTGGGATGAGAACGAGTGTTTTGGGGTGTGGTCCGAAATTCAAAATGGCCACCAGCAGCCATTTTGTACCAAAATTAGTGCAATCAGTCTTTTGTACAGAATTTCTCTATGAAAGTTCTGATTTGAATAAATTTTTGTATGAATGTTTAGTAACATGGAATATATCACATATAGTACGGGTTTTTTCTCGTGCAGAAATTATGCAAATTAGACTAACTTTGATGTTTTTTGGTGTTACTTTCAGCACTGTAAGTGCAAATGTTGATACGGCTCGGGCTAGAGGCCGTATTTATGAACCGATCTTTACGAAACTCCTTGGGTACCTTTGTTATCACCGTTGGGTCTAGTCCGAAATTCAAGATGGCCAATGGCAGCCATTTTGTACAAAATTTGGTGCAATCAGATTTTTGCACAGAACTTCCATATGAAAGTGCTGATTTGAATAATTTTTTTGTGTGAATGTTTAGTACCATGGGATACATCACATATAATACGGGTTTTTTTCTCGTGCAGAAATTATGCAAATTAGATGAACTTTGATTTTTTCAGTGCTACTTACACACAGTAAGTACACATGTCAATACGGCTCGGGCTAGAGTCTGTATTTATGAACCGATCTTCACGAAATGTCTTGGGTACCTTTGTTATCACCTTGGGACGAGAAAGAGTGTTTCTGGGTGCGGTCCAAAATTCAAGATGGCTGCCAGTGGCCATTTTGTACCGAAATTAGGTCGAATCAGTTTTTTGTACACAACTTCTTTTCGGCTCAGGCGAGAGGCCATATTTATGAACCGATCTTTACGAAACCTCTTGGGTACCTTTGTTATCACCGTGGGATGAGAACGAGTGTTTTTGGGTGTGGTCCAAAATTCAAGATGGCCGCCAGCAGCCATTTTGTACCAAAATTAGTGCAATCAGTCTTTTGTACAGAACTTCTGTATGAAAGTTCTGATATGAATATATTTTTGTATGAATGTTTAGTAACATGGAATACATCACATATAGTACGGGTTTTTTTCTCGTGCGGAAATTATGCAAATTAGATGAACTTTGATTTATTCAGTGCTACTTATACACTGTAAGTGCACATGTCAATATGGCTTGGGCTAGAGGCTGTATTTATGAACTGATCTTCACAAAACTTCTTGGGTACCTTTGTTATAACCTTGGGACGAGAACGATTGTTTATGTGTGCGGGTCAAAATTAAAGATGGCTGCCAGTGGGCATTTTGTACCGAAATTAGGTCCAATCAGTTTTTTGTCACAACTTCTGCACAGCTCATATTTGTTAACTGATCTTCACGAAACTTTTTGGGTACCTTTGTTTTCACCTTGGGACAGGACTGAGTGTGTTTTGGGGTGCCTTTGTTATCACTGTGCTATGAGAACAAATATTTTGGGGTTCAGTCAGACCCATTCTGGGACTCAAAGATTTTTTTCTAGTTTAGCATCTGACTGTCACCCACCTTGACAATACTTTACCTATACATTTGTTACAGGCAACGGTCAGTATTTATGTACAGACCGTTACAATACTTTATATGTACCTTTGTTATCAGGTCATTACCTAGATTTTTGTCATTGCTGTGTCACATACTATACATGTGTCTTTGTCTTGACAAGTTGAGCTACAGTGTCATTGACGCTTTCATTTAATGATCTTGCTTTACATCGGGTTGCATTAAAATCTGTTACTGACTTTGGGCCTTTTTTATTCTGTGCCTTTTTTCATATCATGTCAGTGACAGTTTTACAGGTGGAGAAAGCTGGAGTACCCGTAGAGAATCACCGAGCAACAACGAGCAGCTGTCAGCCCTCCAACATCGTAACTCTGAACTCTGCACCGTGGCACAGGCAGGGTTAGATTGGTTGAAGACATGCGGACCTTCGACTGCAGTACGCCTTAGTACACAGCGTCATCTTCCCCCCATGTAGGCAATCAGGATTAGGTGCCTTGCCCAAAGACTCAACATGGGAGCACGAATCAGTCGCCAAAATGGTCACCCTTCCAACTACTAACCGCCCTCGACATTGCTTAACTTTGGGGGTCTGACGAGAACCAGTTACCGCATTGCCACCGCACCCCTGGCAGCATCCTTAAATATATGTAGTATTTAGTTGTTATTATTACTGTAGGATTGTTGTAAGATACATGTTTTAATATTCCAGTAGTATAGCAATAATTTTTTTTTATTTTGTCCACACTTAGGCTCTATCGGGATACCCTTGGCCTCTTCATGTTCCTTTTGGGAACTTGGGCTTTTGTCAAAAATTTTTCGGAAAATTTTTTTAATTTAATTTTTCGATTTCAATTTTGATTGTTGATTATTATGTATCGGTTGATGCTGGAAATGACCTCATATATTTAATTTGGAGTTTGTTTGTGTTCCATCAACTTGATTTTGATTGATTATGAAAGCTTATTGCTCAAAATGCAAGGCAAGGAAGTCTTCCTCGGATTACATGCGTGTTGCCTTTGCTTGTACACCTACGAATTCTTGTCATACATGTGTTGATTGGGATGACAAACGTTGGACACGGGTGTCATGGTATGAGATGTGTATCACAGTACATTTTTAATGTTGAGAGGCTGATGCCAGTTATCTCGCCGCAGGGTCATTCAAGTTTTTCAGTTTCTTTTTCAGAGGAACAAGAACATGGTGATGGTTATGTGACACCTACCAAAAGGGTGCTACCGTCATCGCGCTCTGATGAGCAAACAGAACTAGCTGCTAAGGTGCTCTTGAATATTAGGCAGGGGATAAAGCCAGTGAAGTGGGTAGTGCAAGCACCTTAAAATCAAAACAATCTCACTCACTAGGGAAGAAGCCGGCAAGTTTTTTGTTGGGAGGCTTGGTGAGGTCTGACAAGGCCGTGTGCGGGAGATGTTCCTCTCTAACCCAGCAACATCTGGGGCCAGATGTTTGCAGCAAGAGACCAATGCCAGTCCTCTCCCCACAGAGTCACTTTAGTTTTTCAGTTTCTATTTCAGAGGAATAAGAACATGGTGATGTTTATGTGACGCCATCAGAAAGTGTGCTTCCATCATCTCATTTAGATAGTCAGAACTAGTGGCTAAAGTGTTCTTAAATATCAGACGGGGCACACACGGTCGCCAGCTAGCTCGACCGGGGAAGCAGTTACACGATCCATGGATACCGTGACACCGGGTGTGTCCGTTGGATTCCAGGAGAGAAAAAAGGGTAGAACGAGCACTATAAAATACAAACAGACTCACCCTTCGACGACGGAAAGGAAGAAGCCAGCAAGTTCAGCGGTAAGCTCGGCGAGGTCTGGTAGGACTGCGAGCGAAAGAGTCCCCTCTTTTTCACAACAACATCTGGGGCCAGATGTTGTGGTTCGGAACTTAAGACAGTCAGAGCTTACATCCACGCCTCCAGTCCGGGACGCTTAGTTCAGTTCACAGCCAGGTTTGGCTACAATTACGGCTTCTTCAGTGTCTACCAAGCACACACGACCGCACCTTGGCTACGTGATGGATATTCAGCCTGCATCGCCGAGAAAGGACCACTCTTTGTCTAAGAAGTCACATCATCTGGTAGCCAAGGAGATGAGGCCTCATTCATCGGGACATCGCAGAAAAGATCCATCTCGGACACACTGTCCCAGGAGCAGCCGACGGGCCAAGCAACAGAAGTCTGCTGCTCCTCAGACCTCTGTAATGGACTTGCTGTTGCAAATCACGCAGCTTATCGCAGCATCCCAGCAGGTGCAGGAGCAACCTACGGCAGTCTCGGAACATGAGCTGTCGGATGACACTGGGTCGGTCCAGTCATCTGCGCGTTCAGATGCCGATGACCGTGAGTCTTATCTGATTCCATTGGATGGTGAAAGGGATTTGGAGGAAAATGACCCTTCTCTTTCAGAACAACACATGGTGGCAATGGATTTAATTCATCAATACTTTCCGGAGTTTGTTCCTGAGAATTAGAATGCTGCGACCGCTCATAAGAAACTGCTAGCTGGTAGACGCTGACTATATTCGGACAAAGGAGGAGGTCCTTTCCTTTCCGGTACAGTCTAGACAGGTGTTACAGACCTTCGGTCTTTTAAACGACGCCATATTTAATTTTTCCAGTCGAAAGAAGAAAGGCAGCTTCTTATCGTCATCTTCTGTACGTCTACCGTTTATTGGACCACGTCCCTTTAAAACGGTAGGGGAAGGTGTTCAGAGAGTTCTTCTGCTTTTGGATGAGCAGGCTGTGGACCTAGATATGTCCTTACCTGTGTCATTCACAATTCACTCGGACACAATTGAGATGGCAATTTCTTCTAACAGAGCGAATTTAGACGCTTTGTCAGATCACCTTACGAGAGCTATGGCACAACGTCTCAATGGGAAGGAATTTGAGGACGTTCGTACCTCTTTAAGAATTCTTTCCAGGGCTATTATGTTTACCACGTATAACTCCGCCTTAACAGTGGCTAATTTGGAGTTAATTAGACGTAATGGAGCCCTTGCGTCATCATCCTTCATATATGACAGGGTGAAAAACTCTCTTCGAGTTGCTCCGGTATCCGGTCATGATATCTTTGACGATAAGCTTTCTTTGGTCTACGACCAAGCTACAAAGAAAGCGTCAAATGCGCTGCTACTGAAGTCGGCGTCTAATAAACCCACAACACCAGAGAAGAGTAAAGGAGGAGGTTCGGGACAAAAATTGTCCAGAGGGAACTCCTCGCGAGGATATAAGAGATCCTCATATTCTTACTCTAGAGATTGACAATATAGCGACTCAGGTAGGGAGCGTGGGTCTGGCCGAGGCAACTGGTCAGATGCTCCCAAGCCGGTGGGTTGAGGCTCTTCATGGGGAGGACATGGTTTCTGCTCCCATAGGCCTCGCAGGTCCTACAGGTGATGGTCAGGACCTCTATTGCATTCCATTTGGAGGAAGGTTATCAAGATTCGTGAGAAACTGGATAACTATTATGGAAGACCAGTGGGTGAGAAGTGTGATCTCGGATGGCCTAAGGCTAGCTTTCCAAGCAGAACCACTGCTAACAGGAAGTCCGATTTGGACACAACTTTCATCAAATCCTATAAAAAGAGAGTCTCTCCTTTCGGAGGTAAAGTCTCTCTTGGAAAAGGAAGCAATAGAGGGTGCAGAGAACCAAGAGTCTCTAAGTTTCTACAGTCACCTATTCCTCGTACCGAAGCCAGACGGCTCGTTCTGACCAGTAATAGATTTGAGCTGGGCAAACAAACTTATCGTGGCCCTATATGGAGACCATTTGGTCGGTAAGGGTGAGCAAACGGGTGAACGACCATGCAGCAAGCATAGATCTAAAGGATGCATACTTTCGTGTCCTGGTACATCCGGCATTCAGAAAGTACCTATGGTTCACCGTTCAAGGAATAGTATATCAGTTGCGAGCAATGTGCTTTGGTCTGAATCTGGCACCCTGGGTATTCACTCATATAATGAACTCGGTAATGTCTTACATCCGGGATCATTTGTCTGTGGTAACGTCGGCTTACTTGGACGACATTCTTCAGAGATACGGCAACAAAACAACTCTTCAGAATGATGTTCAGAGTCTTCTATTGCTCCGTTGTCTCGGTTTCATTGAAACGAGAAGAAGTCAGATCTAGCTCCGTCCAAGTCGTTCATTCACATGGGGATGAGCTTCGAGACTCACAACAATCTGGTTCGTCTGCCGTTACCCAGAGCGAAATTAGTCAGTTGTTATGCTCACTTTTGTCTATACTCAGATGCATTAACAGTGAGGGAATTTATGCGACTGATGGGGTTGAGCGGAGCATCTGCGGATCTTATTCTGATGGGTCGCTTAAACACACGTCCACTCCAAATATTCTTTACTCAGAACTAGAGCGTGAAGACGCATTCGCTCGAGACCAGTATTGTTTTATGGATCAAGTAAAACAAAAAGTTCAGATTTGGGCAGACATTTAGTGGTTAACTCATGGAGTTTGCTGCAGCTGCCAGATCTGGCTTTCACGATTATGACGGATGCGAATCAAACAGGTTAGGGCACGACCCTGAGCCCAACAGACTCGAAGTGCCAGGGTCTTTGGGACCCTGGGTTCCTGAAGAAACACATAATCATCAAAGAAATGATGTCAATATGGTGAGTGCCACAACAATGGGTTCACATTATAGAGAACGCACAACTCGACAGTAGTAGCGTATATAAGGAACAAGGGAGGCACACATTCGATTCCGTTATACGAACTAATGGAAAAAATCCTTCTATATGTCTTGGAACATCAAGTTCATCTATCGGTCCGTCATATACCAGATCATTTGAACGTACTAGCAAACTCGCTGTCTCTGAAAGGTCGCCTGTTGCCTTCAGAGTGGATTCTCAACAAAAAAGTGTTCAGACAAATTTGCTATCAGTGGGATCAACCTATGATAGACTTGTTTGCGACACACCTCAACAATCAGTTGCAGACTTACGTGTTGCCATGCCCAGATCCTCATGTAGTAGACGCTCTCTCAATTCCATGGGACGGAATGATAGGATACGCGTATCCTCCAACTCCGTTAATTCAACAGATCTTGTTGAAGATCAAGCAATCGCATTGCAAGATTCTGTTAGTAGCATCTCTGTCATCACAGAAACCATGGATCAATCTTCTCAGGTGTCTGTTATGGGATGTCTCCCGGAAGCTTCCACCGTGGGAGGTCCCTCTTTATCAGGGGAAGTCACGCACACTGCATTACAACCCGGAAGGTCTCAACCTTCACGTATTTCCATTGTGCGGTCCTTCTTGCACGGCAAGCGTTTTACAGGACAAGCAGTGTACGCAATTTCTAACTGTAGGAGGACCTCCTCTTCGCTGAATTATGCAGCAAAGTGGAAGGTTTTCTTCCATTGGTGGAAGGATCAGTCGATAGACGTTTATGATCCGTCCATACTGGATATTTCCAACTTTCTGATCTACCTGTTTGACGTTCTCAAACTGCAGCCTGTCACTATTAAGGGCTATAGGTCCATGCTGTCGGACACTTACGCTCATCATGATAACTTGGCAATTGGATCTAATGCTTTATTATCCAAATTAGTTAGAAATTTCTCTATAAATGGACCTAGAACCCTCAGATTAATTCCTAAGTGGAATTTAGCTTGGGTTCTGTTGAAGCTTAAAGAAGCTCCGTTTGAGCCGTTAGACGTTGTAGAGTTCAAATTCTTAACCTATAAAACAGCATTTCTCTTAGCCTTTGCTTCTGCTAGAAGAGTTAGTGAACCCCATGCGTTATCTGTTGATGAATCTCACTACCGTAGTGTTGGAAATACCATCACTTTAACTACAGAAGTGGGATTTTTGGCTAAGAATCAGGCTCCAGATAAACGGCCTGAGCCTATTATCATAAAGGTGCTGCCATCTATGGACAACCGTAGACCTTTGCTGTGTCCAGTCAGGGCTATGCGCATATATAAACGCCGATCAGAGTTTATTAGAAAAGGAAGAAAACGCTTCTTTTGATCATTGATTCCTAACAGAAAAGATATATCTGTTCATTCTATTGCTAGATGGATTCAGTTGTCAATACGCATTGCCTATGATCAGCGTTCTGTTAATAAGATATCAGCGCATGAAGTTTAGTCCTCTATCTGTTGCTCAGAATGTTGTCCACTAAATGATTACATCTATAGTTAATTTGGCAAACCTGTTCCAGCAGTGACGCTGTTCCGCTGCCCTCTTTGTTCTGCGGTTATGTAGCCCAGAACAAGGGGAGGGGGGGGGGGGGGTTCATTTAATATCATCTGGCATTATAGTGAAAAGCAAGGGAAGACCTCCTCCGGTGTCAGTGGTCCCGAGTTGGTGCTGGGATGGTTTTAATGTGTAGCTCAGTGTGAAGCAATTATTTGTATATGTTTAGCTCACCTGACTGAAAGTCAGGGTGAGTTTTTCTTATCACTCTTCGTCCGTCGTCCGTCCGTTTGTCCATCGTCACCCGTCGTCCTGCGTGAAGGTGGTGTTTGAGCCTCTTTCTCCTAAACCACTGGCCACATTTTAATTAAATTTCATGTAAGTAGTGGTTATATAGGGGCATTTGGGTTTTTCTTCAAATTGGATTTTTGCTCATATTGTGGAGTGGGGTGGGGCCAAAATGCACAAAATTTTTAAAAATCTTCTTCTCATGAACTAGCCATAGCAGAGACATGATATTTGATATGCAGCTTCCATTTGAGGTGTAGACTCAAGTTTGTTCAAGAGAAGTTTGACGGGCAATATTTACCTTTGTTCTGAGAGGGGCAAGAGTTTTTGCCTCGCCCAAAAACTACAGAAGTGGGATTTTTGGCTAAGAATCAGGCTCCAGATAAACGGCCTGAGCCTATTATCATAAAGGTGCTGCCATCTACGGACAACCGTAGACCTTTGCTGTGTCCAGTCAGGGCTATGCGCATATATAAACGCCGATCAGAGTTTATTAGAAAAGGAAGAAAACGCTTCTTTTGATCATTGATTCCTAACAGAAAAGATGTATCTGTTCATTCTATTCACTGGCCACATTTTAATTAAATTTCATGTAAGTAGTGGTTATATAGGGGCATTTGGGTTTTTCTTCAAATTGGATTTTTGCTCATATTGTGGAGTGGGGTGGGGCCAAAATGCACAAAATTTTTAAAAATCTTCTTCTCATGAACTAGCCAGAGCAGAGACATGATATTTGATATGCAGCTTCCATTTGAGGTGTAGACTCAAGTTTGTTCAAGAGAAGTTTGACGGGCAATATTTACCTTTGTTCTGAGAGGGGCAAGAATTTTTGCCCCGCCCAAAATTTCTATTTTCTGAACCCAGAGGCCGATTTGAACCAAATTTAATATGAGGTATTATTGGGTTATAAGTACTTGATTTCTGCCAAAAAATTTTTCCTGCAGCCCCGTGGGAACCGCAGGAGCTAAAAATAGAAAAAAAATTGAAACGCCGATACCTCCAAAACAGCATGGCACCGAGAATTTTTATTTGGTGTGAAGCTTCCTTAGGACCAACAGAAAGGATTGGTAAAAAACAATTGCTTTCGGTTTTATCATAGGGTACAGTTTCGGGACTTTAAAAAAGTGCTGAGTTGGCACTTTTTAACACTGTAGGCAATGGGAAGAACATTAAAAAATCTTCTTCTCCAGATCCAGCAGGCAGAATCTTTTGATATTTGGTATGCAACATTGTAGGGTGGATCTGATTCAAGTTTGTTCAAATTGGCCCCCTGGGTTCATATTTGGGCTCAGTATAGGAGCCCGATTTCGAACTTAGTGCATTTCAGGCAAATTTCTTAAAAAATCTTCTTCTTCAGATCCAGCAGGCAGAATCTTTTGATATTTGGCATGCAACATTGTGGGGTGGATCTGATTCAAGTTTGTTCAAATTGGCTCCCTGGATTCATATTTGGGCTCACTATAGAAGCTCGAATTGGAACTTAGTGCATTTCAGGCAAATTTCTTTAAAAATCTTCTTCTCCAGATCCAGCAGGCAGAATCTTTTGATATTTGGTATGCAACATTGTGGGGTGGATCTGATTCAAGTTTGTTCAAATCGGCCTCCTGGTTTCATATTTGGGCTCACTATAGAAGCCCGAATTCAAACTTAATGCATTTCAGGCAAATTTCTTCAAAAATCTTCTTCTCCAGATCCAGCAGGCAGAATCTTTTGATATGTGGTATGCAACATTGTGGGGTGGATCTGATTCAAGTTTGTTCAAATCGGCCCCCTGGGTTTATATTTGGGCTCAGTACAGGAGCCCAAATTTTAACTTAGTGCATTTCAGGCAAATTTCTTTGAAAATCTTCTCAAGATCCAGCAGGCGGAATCTTTTGATATTGGGTATGCACCATGCTTAGGATGGTGAGATTCAATTTTGTTCAAGCCAAATCCCTGGGTTCATATTTGGGCTCACTGTGGGAGCCCAAATTGTAGCTTAGTTCAAAATGAGGAATTTTCTTTAAAAATCTTCTTCAGATCCAGCAGGCGGAATGTTTTGATATTTGGTATGCAGTATCCTAAGGGGGTAAGATTCAAGTTTGTTCAAGCCATGTCCCTAGGTCCATATTTGGGCTCATTCATTGTGGTCAGAATGTTTTGATATTTGGTGTGCAGCATCCTTATGGGGGTGAGATTCCAGTTTGTTAAAGCCAAGTCTCTGGGTTCATATATGGGCTCCCTGTGGGAGCCTGAATTATAACTTAGTTCAATATGAGGAATAATCTTTAAAAATCTTCTTTTTTTTAGATCCACTTGTCAGAATCTTTAGATATTTGGTATAAGCTTTTCTTAGGAGGAGCAGATGCAACTTGTTGAAATCAATTCTCTGGATTGATATTTAGGCTACCATTTCAGGTGAGAGCTCCCTCAGGCCCCCTAGGGCCTCTTGTTTTTTATACTTGCCAATGGCCCAGACGGGGATGGCCCTCCCATGAGTGGGCACTCATACCTCCCCACTGATTATAACACTTAGCAGGCACTGTTGAAAGAATGATGCTTGGCACCAATTTCGGTGCTTCCTGGATACTATGCATGTGCAGATCACAAAAGTATGGAGGACCACATAGGACTTAATTTTTTTGGTTTTACATGCAAATTTTGGGTATTGGGGGTGCGAAATTTGTGTTTGGCCCTGGATATTTTTGAGTTAGCACCAGCTAAGTCTGGGCCATTAGTAAGTATAAAAAATATACAAATTACTTTGAATTTATAATTTTTATTTGAATGTTTGTATTTGTGATAAGACATGTTTCTTGTCTCTTAGTTATTTTGGATTAAGTATTGGCCAACTATTAATGTGGGATCCTAGCTGAATGGTGGCCATTTCTGTTGTATTTTTCATGTTTTTTAATTGTACCACCTGGATCTCCGAGATGCTTGTCTGCTGGTGTTTCAAATTTTTGATTGAGTTTTTAATAAACTCAGCCTTTAGTTTGAAGTCAGTGTGCCGGCAGGTTGGTGGGTGGCCAAATGTGTTGGCAGACAGATGGGTTAATGGGTGGGTGGGCGAAAGGATTGGTGAATGGACAGGCAGGTGGGTTTGTCATCTTTCTCGTAAACATGACAACTTGAACAAATACAAGTGGATTCAAAAAGCAGTTCGGTTTAAACATACCAAGCAGAGCTATGGCCCTTAATTAGTTAATTTTTGTGCATTTTCAGCACATTAGCACAACAACTTGAACAAATTTTAACAGATTTGGTCAATATTGTGGGGGCAAGTCACCCAGAAGCTTCAACCCTCTGTATACTGTTAGGCATGGAGTAACACCATACATTCAAATGAGGAATCAGGATAATAGTCCCAATTTTATTATAAACCCAACTGTGCGGGACTGTTGTCTGATTGGAGATGATCAGCATTGCACTTGTTTATTCTGCATTATTAAAACAAAAGTATAATACAGGAAAGAACCTGCTTTTTAACTCTGTTTCAGATCTATATATGGACTGCTATCTTGTTTTTTTTCAGTTTTATACCCTTCAATTTGAACATTGGGGTGATGGATTGTATCCTATCATTGCTCTTGCTGGTAAAGATGAAGTGAAGTTGAAGAATTTTTCTGTAGAGAGTAGAGAATTGGTTGAAAAAGTAGTTCGATTTTCAAAGGTAACGTTTATTTGTGTAGCTCCAGCTTTTTAGCTCACCTTGACGAAGTTGAGCTGAACTAATCACTCTCTGTCCGTCATCTGTCAAGACCATGTTTTAGTCTTCTCCAAAACCACTGGGCCAGTTCAAATGAAAATTTGTGTGAGTGAACATGCAGAAGGGGCATTGCATTTTTGTTCAACTCAACTTGCCCAGTCCCTTAGGGAGGGGGTGGGGGAAAATACTCCAAAATATTTTTAAAATCTCATGAATATGTGAGCGCAATGACTTGATATCAGGTATGGAGCTTCCTTTTGAAGTGTTGAATCAAGTTTGTTCAAACGATTTTAATTTTATTGAAGCAATATTTGCCTTTGTAATGGGAGGGGCAAGATTTTTGGCCCCACTCAATTTTTCTATTTTCTGAATTGATGGTCTGGGGCCACGATGGCGTTGCGGTAACCAGTTATCATCAGATAACCGAAGTTAAACAATGTCAGTCCCGGTTAGTCCTCGGATGGGTGACCGTCTGAGCGATCGATTCGGACTCCTGCATTGTGTCCTTCGGCAAGGCACTTAACCCCGATTGTCCACGAGGGGGCATGATGATGCCTTGTACTAAGGAATACTGCTCATCAATGATGTGATGTCTTCAACCAATCTAACCCTGCCTGTGCTGCAGTGCGGAGTTACGATGTTGGGGAGCTGGCAGCTGCTTGTCATTGCTCAGTGGTTCTCTCTGGGTACTCTGGCTTCCTCCACCCTTAAAACTGTCACGGTCATGATTAGCCATTGTGCATAAGTATGTGACCTTAAGCACCAATAAATAAATAAATAAATAAATAAATAAATAAATTGATGGTCTGATTTGAACTAAATGAGGTATTTGGTATTATTGTGTCATAAGTACTTGACTCATTTAAAAAAAATAATTTCCTGTGTCCCCATGGGAACCCCAGGAGCTAAAAGTAGAAATATTTTCAAATGCCCATTTTTCCCAAACAACACAAAACAGAGAACGGTTATTTGGTATGAAGCATCCTTAGGACCAGTAAAGTTGAATGGGTAAAAAAAAATTGAGCCAACAATTAAAAAAAAAATTTTTCTCCAGAACCTATAATTAGAATCTTTTGAAATTTAGTATACTGCATCCATAGGGAGGTCTGATACAAGTTATTGAAATGAAGCCCCTTGATTCATATTTGGGCTCAATATAGGAGCTCAAATTTTTAACAATATGGAGAATAATCTTTAAAAATCCTCTTCTTCAGAACCACCGGTCAGAATCTTTTAATGTTTGGTTTCTATCATTGTTATGAGGATCAGATTCAAGATCATTCAAAACAAGTCCCCAGATTAATACTTGGGCTTCCTATGGAAGCCCAAATTTTAACTTAGTGCAATATGTGGGATAATTTTAAAAAATCTTCTTCTTCATATCCACTGGTCAGAATGCTTTCATATTTGGTACACAACATCTCTAGGGATGGGGGGGGGGGGGCAAATTCAAGTTTGTTCAAATTGGGTCCCTAGGTTAATATTTGAGCTCGCTATGGGAGCTCAAATGTTAACTTAGTGCAATATGAGGAAATTTCTTTAAAAATTTTCTTCTTCAGATCCATCAGTCAGAATGCTTTCACATTTGGTATACAACATCTCTAGAGGGGTCAGATTGAAGTTTGTTCAATTCGAGTTCCTGGGTTAATATTTGGGCTCCCAATGGGAACCCAAATTTTAACTTAGTGCAATATGAGGGAATTTCTTCAAAAATCTTCTTCTTCAGTTTCACCAGTCAGAATCCTTTCATATTTGGGTTACAACATCTTTAGGGGAGTTAGACTCAAATTTGTTCAAATTGGGTCCCTAGGTTAATATTTGGGCTCTCTATAGTAGGCCCAATTTTAACTTAGTGCAATATGAGGAAATTTCTTCAAAAATATTCTTCTTCAGATCCACCAGTCAGAATGCTTTCATATTTAGTATACAACATCTCTAGGGTGGTCAAATTCAAATTTGTTCAAAATCGGGTCCGTAGGTTAATATTCGTGCTCGCTATGGTAGCCCAAATTTTAACTTAGTGCAAGATGATTAACTTAGTGTAATATGAGGAAATTTCTTTAAAAATTTTCTTCCTCAGATCCACTAGTCAGAATGTTTTCATATTTGGTATGCAACATCTCTAGAGGGGCAGATTCAACTTTGTTCAAATTGAGTGCCTGGGTTAATATTTAGGCTCCCCATGGAAGCCCAAATTTTAACTTAGTGCAATATGAGGAAATTTCTTTAAAAATCTTTTTCTTCAGATCCACCAGTCATGATGCATTCATATTTGGTATACAACATCTCTGGAGAGGGGGCAGATTCAACTTTGTTCAAATCAAGTACCTGGGTTAATATTTGGGCTTCCTGTGGGAATCCAAATCTTAACTTCGGGCAATATGAGAGAATTTCTTCAAAAATCTTCTTCAGATTCATTAGTCAGAATGCTTTCATATTTGGAAAACTACATCTCTAGTGGGGTGAGATTAAAATGTGTTCAAATTGAGTGCCATTGGATTAATATTGGGGCTCCCTATGAGAGCAGGAATTGGCTATGTGGCTAAAAAATTAGAAATTTTTTATTAAATACTCGCTGGAGGTGTGGAACTAAGATTAATCTGCACAGGTTATATCAAGGGGCTCCAAAGGTGAGATCCACTTTTTACATTATGATCAACTGAAGAAAAGGTATGATGCTTGGACTATTTTAGTCACTTCTGAGGGGCTCAAGGATCGACAATGTATCCAATGGAGATTGCTTGCTTAATGTCCATTCATTCTTGGACTCTGTTTATAGCGGGTTCTGTTCAAGGTGAGTGCTTCAGGCCCCGGCCTCTTGATTTCAGTTTGTTAAGTCTATATGTTTATGACAGAACTTAGTCTCCTGCAAAATGTATTTAAAATTTTAAACATTTAACCCTTTACCTAACATGAAAAGCAGACAACACTTTCAATAAAAATTCTTGAATAACTAATTTTTGTCATTTATTGTCTCAAAAACAGGTTATGACCCCTTGTTGGAACGACCTCGATGAGCTCATTCCAATGATGGTTCATAACCTATGTTTTTGAGACAAACATAGAAAAAATAATGAAAATAAATTGGTGATTTTTTAGAATACTGCTGGCCGTTTTGGCCGTTATGTTGGTTGTATAAATCTGATAATTATTTAGAGGTTATTACTTGATTAGTTTCATATCGGCCGAGATATCAGCCTCATTAACTTAATATCAGCAATTAAACAGTCAGACAGCATGTGATGTCGCCAACTATTTACGCACTTGTTATTCTGAACCGAAAATAATGTAAACTTTCAGGTAATTTCACTGAAATTATCTCTCAAATATTCAATGATACTTTAAACTGAAATTGTTGGTACACATTTGGAATTGATTTTGACGTGTTCTCGGTGGCCCTTGGTTTTTAGGGTTGCTGGAATAATAGGCAAACCAAATGATCTGTAGCAGTTGAGGTATAAGGTCCATTTACCAACCAGCATGGTTGGTCCGGATCTCTTAGTCTCATGGTAAATCAGTCACTTTGTGTGCTAGAGGTCGACGGTTCAAGCCTAAGCTCCCGCATGTCTCTCTCGATCTGTTAAATTGTTGCTGTGACCAGCCCTAAGCAGGTGATGGCATTGAGGATGCTGTGGTGAAGCATTATGGATGTTTCAACCACTTTGAGGTGGAATCTGGGGTGAGATTCTCGGAGAATGTGTGAGTAGTGTAGCGGTCAAGGTATAAGGGCCATTTTCCAACCAGCTTGGTTAGTCCGGATCTCTTAGTCTCATGGTAAATCGGTCACTTTGTGTGCCAGAGGTCGACGGTTCGAGACTCGGCTCCTGCACTTCTCTCTCGATCTATTATAGATCATTTGCCCAATTTGTACAGGACATATAAAGTTTACTTCATCAAAGTTTGCCAAGGATATTGCACTGATACCAGAGGTTGGAGTGTTGTGTTTTAAATGGCCAGAGCAACTCTGTGATATAGATTCACGTACATGTGCAGGAATTTTAGGATTTTAAGTACATCTGTTAATGTTGGCTTGTATGAAGATTCCTTACAGATATAATGCTAAGATTGGTGATTAAAGTTCTTTGTTTTAACCAAACATTAATAGCAAGCAACATTTGCAAGAACATTTCTTAAATATCACTTAACATTTTAATTTTTTTTTTTACCTCAAAAACATACCTTATGACCCCTCATTCTAGGAGGGGGCATAAGCTATGTTTTTGAGACAAAATTTGAAAAGAATGATAAAATTTAATAATGATTTTTGTGAATATCAATAATTGAATACAGCCATTGCCAATACATTACATAAAAGGTTAATACAATTTTATAGACAGATGCATGTATGTGAACCTAAACTGGTTGAGTGCAGAATTATTTTTGGTTGATTGAATTTGGACACATGTATCCTCCTTGTTACAATTTATGGGAGAGTGCCTATGGGCACTCTCCCATACATTTTGACAAAGAAAATTTCTATAGACAAAATAGTTTCAATCCAAAGGTAAAATGGAGCCTATAAGTTGGAGCACCTGCACTTCAGAATAAAGCCCAAATATTGGTTTCCAGCACTCTACCAGTTGATAAATGTACATCTATCACAATTCACTTGTAACAAGCTTCAGCAAGAATATCGTGCAGGATGGGAGGTTGAGGTGTCATGTTCAATATTACAAATATGAGATTTCGTGTACATGTGCATGCAAGTGAACTGCCTAGCATTACACATGAAAAGAAGGGTGTGAAACTCATTAACCATGACATATTCTTCACTTTATCTGTAAATGGTAAAAGGATAGTATATAAATAGTTGATCTTATGTCCAACAAACGATACATGTGACAGTTAAAAAAAATGTAACTAAATCTCAATAATGCCTGATCGGAGTTCATTGAAATCTATCCCAGGTTACTTCTAGGACAAAATTGTTGCTGGATGCCAATTTTGAGCTCAGTACCTTGAAGATTGTCTTCAGAGGTATACCAAAAAGAGAAGGACATTATACATTTGCATTTATATATTAGATAATTCTTTTGTTACTTGAGTTCATGTGTACAGTTTGGGATTTAAGATAAAATAGTGAATCTTAGAGATGATGTATATTTGGTTGTTCACTAAATAGAACGAAATACATTAATTACCCTGCATCTTATTTTCTTGAATTTCTCCTAAAATTATTTTAATAATTACTGGGGTTTTTTAAGATTTTATTTTTACAGGGTATATACTCATAATGCATTGGTGATTGGGCAAAATATCAGCTACTTAGGACTGAAGGAAAAAAATTATGATTTTCTTTATTCATTGTTTTAGGGAGCATCGGATGGTGTTGACTTATGTGATGGATGTCAATTTACTGTTGTCGGGGTCAAAGACTCAGAGAAATCAGATACTGCCTTTACAATTGATGAGTTAAAACAACAGATTGATCTAAAAGCTGATTTACCCATATCATCTATTGAAAAGGAAATTAGTAAGATGGAAAGGTGAAAACTAGATATCATTCTTTTATTATCTGCTGTATGTTGGTTCCTGCATCACATGCAATACTGACATCCAGAGACTTATCAGGTCCATGCACTGTTGATGTCTTTCCATCCATGAGGCAAACAGTGGACATATACGCTATTGGCTGCATTTAATGTGAACTTTTGAATTCACCCCAGTCTGAATTGCGACGTCCTGATGTGATGCTGTCAACAGTAAGAACATGAAATTATGCAAATTCATACAGCTAGACTCGAAATATGAATTCACAATAATTTGTTTGGGATTAAAGTCGAAAATACTAACAAAAATTCTACTCAAAGTATTTTTATACTGTAACTAATGACCCAGACTTAGCTGGTGCTAACTCTTAAATATTCAAGGTCAAACACAAATTTTTCTCCCCAAATCCCAAAAATTTGCATCCAAATAAAAAAAACTGATGTCCTATATGGTCCTCCATACTTTTGCCTACTGCGCATGCGCAGTGTCAAGGAAGTACCAAAATTGGTGCCAAGCCTCATTCTTTGTTTGACCCTTCTCTCAGTAACATCTCACTGACTTCTGTGCTCATAAATCTCAGTTAAAATGATGCCAGACACAATATCATGATGGAAATGGTGGATCCAAGGATGCAAAAAGAGGATGAGAGGAAGAAACAGTGATTGGATGTGTTCAGGGCTGTAACTTATAATTTTTTTTGAAAATTATTTCATGTTCCCTAATTTCGGGGCATGGGCCTGATGTTTTCATTCTTGCTATAAAATCTCCACTGTTTGTTAAGTGTTTCCTCTCTCCCTTTTCTTGAAACCCCCTAGTTAATCACCCATGCTTTTGGAATATTTTTGGAAATTTTTTTCTTGAAAATTTCCAGGGAGTTAACTTAGTTACAGAATGTTTATTCTGTTATCCCCATGATTACGTCCTCATCCTTTGGGTGTTTAGGCATTGTTGGTCATGCATCTACTATCTGATGTATTCCAGTTTCTTCAGATGAAGATTTGGTTTTACATCAGATAGTTTTAAGAATCTGTTACTGACTTTGGGCTGGGTTTTTCAGTGCCTGGAGTCTTGTTTCCATTTTTTATAATTATTTGTTTACGTTGACAACGGTTACTTTCCTCAGTAATCTCTTGTCATCTGTTAGGATATATATGTAGTCAGATACATTAATATGCTCTGTAAGTGTTACATTAATTTTTTAGATTGTAAAAAAATTTTTTGGCCTCACTTAGGCTTTTTTAGGATACATTTGGGCTTATCATTCCCATTGGGAACTTGGGCTCAAGTCAAAATTTGTTCGAAAATGTTTTTTTTTCAATTATTTTTCAAAATTTTTTTATGGATTGTATTATTATCATGTATCTTTATATTATAAGGGTTAGAGCAAGTACTACTGCTTAATAAATTTTATAATTATGAAAGAATTTTGTTCAAATTGTAATTTGAGGAAGTCTTCCTCGGATTCTCATATTCATTGTGTTTGCTGTAGTCATTGTACTCATACTAACTCTTGTTCTTTTTGTGTCAATTGGGATGACAAACGTTGGAGACGTGTGTCACAGTACATTTTTAATGGTGAGAGATCGATGCCTGTTCTCTCGCCACAAGGTCACTCAAGTTTTTCAGTTTCTTTTACAGAGGAACAAGAACATGGTGATGTTTCCGCGATGTCTCCAGGACTTGTGCTGCCGTCGTCGCAAATTAATGAAGAGCTAACAGAAAAAGTGCTCAATGAAATTAGACAAGTGCCTAGGTCCCAAAAGGGATTTACGGCCTTGGAGATTAGACAAGTGCCTAGGTCCCAAAAGGAATTTATGGCCTTGTTGCCAGCTAGCTCGACCGGCAGTTACATCACCCCTCAAATGGGTGGTGTGATGCCGGGGGTGTGTCTGTTGCGGTCCAGGAGAGGAATACGGGTGTTACGAGCACTATACTCTTGGATGACGCACACCCTGCGACGACGGAACAGAGGATGGAAAGGAGGAAGTCACTTACTTCGGTAGTAAGCTCGTTCAGGTCATCCCAGACCGTGAGTGAGAGAGGCCCCTCTCTGGTACAACAACATTTGGAGCCAGATGTTGTTGTTCATAATGTTTATCAGTCGGAGCATACATCCACACCTCCTGTTCGGGACGCTCCTTCTTATAGACAGCCGGCCTCGGCTAGTCTATTGGCTTCCTCTTCCACATATCAGCACACACGACCGCACCTTGGCTTTGTGACCTCAGGTATCCAGCCTGCTTCGCCGACAAAGAATTCCATGTCATCTAGGTCACGCCATCCACTAGCCAGGGATACGATGCCTCATCAATTGGGATGTTCACATAAAAGAATTATGTCGGATACACCGTCCCAGGACATCCAGTGGCTAAGCAACAGAAGACCACTGCTCCACATGCCTCCACGACGGACTTCCTATCACAGATAGCAAAAGCTCATCGCAGCATCACAGCAACATACGGAACATCCTACAACAGTTTCCAATCAGGAACTGTCGAATGAAGCTGGGTTGGTTCGTTCCTATGCTAGGTCAGACAGGGACGACCAAGATTCTCATCTGGTCCACTTGGATGTAGGAAGGGAAATAAAAGAGCTGGATTTTTCCCTCCGGGAACAACATAAGGTGGCAATGGAGTTTATCTGTCAAAACCTTCCTTACGTTGTTCCATTGGACCAGGTTACTGCGACAGTCGATAAGAGACTGATAGCGTCATTGGATACTGACTTCTTTGACCGGGTTAGGGAAGATGTTCCTGAATATCCGGTCCAGTCCAGCAATGTCTCATGGATGTTTGAATTGCTGAATGACGCTATTTTTAATTTAGCCTCTAAGCCGGGCAAGAACAGTTTCTTATCACAAACTGCTCTGCATCTGTCATTCATCAATAGTAATAATAGATTTGCAACGGCAGGACAGGGCATACCGAGAGTTCCTCTGCATTTGGATAGTCAGGCTGAGGACTTGGATTTATCTCTGCCTTCATCTTTTTCGATCCCCTCTAGTACTATGGAGACGACGATTTTGTCTAATAGGGCGAATTTAGATGCACTATCATACGCAGATCACCTTATCAGAACGTTAGTGCAATGTCTCGATGGTAAAGAATTTGAGGACATTCGTTCCTCATTAAGAGTTCTTTCAAGGGCTATTGCATTCTCTCGTACAACTCCGCCCTATCAGTGGCTAAATTGGAGTTGGTTAGACATGATGCGGCCCTGGCTTCATCCACTATAGTGGATTCAAAGGTGAAAAACTCTCTTTGAGTCACTCCGGTTTCTGGAGATTTTCTCTTCGATGGTAAGCTTTTCGTGGTTCTGGCTGTGACAACCGGTCAGATGCCCCTAGGTCGACAGGATGAGGCACTGGACAGGGAGGATGTGGTTTCTCTTCCCGTAAGCCTCATAGGTCCAGGAGGTGATGGTCAGGACCTCTATTGCAGTCCGGTGGGCGGAAGACTGACAAAGTTTTTGACCAATTGGTTGTCAATTACAGATGACCATTAGGTAAAAGAGGTTATCTCGGATGGCCTGAAGCTATCTTTCCGAGAAAAACTTCCACTAACACGAAGTCCGCGCTGGACTCCGCTTCCGTCAAATCTTCAAAAAAGTGATTCACTTCTAGCAGAGGTGCAATCTCTTTTGGAGAAGAATGCAATAGAGGTCGGGGAAAACCAGGAATTCCTGGGTTTTTACAGTCACCTGTTCTTGGTACCGAAGCCAGATGGCTCGTTCCATCCAGTTATAGATCTGAGCTGGATAAACAAGCTGATTGTGGCTCCAAAGTTCTATATGGAGACCATTCGATCGTTGCATTCAAGTGAACGATTATGCATCAAGCATAAATCTCAAGGATGCATACTTTCATGTCATGGTACATCCGGCATTCAGAAAGTACCTTCGTTTCGCCGTCCTAGGAGTCGTTTATTAGTTCCGAGTGATGTGCTTCGGACTCAGTCTAGCGCCCTGGGCTTTCACTTGAATAATGAACTCAGTAATGGCTTATTTCCGAGCTCATTCATCTGTGGTAACGTTGGCTTACTTGGATGACATTCTTCAGAGATACGGCAACAAAACGGTTCTTCAGAACGATGTTCAGAGTCTGCTTCAATTGCTCTGACGTCTTGGTTTCATAGTAAATGAAAAGAAGTCGTTCATTCACTTGGAAATGAGCTTGGAGACTCACAACATTCTAGTTCGTCTTCCATTACCTAGAGTGAAGTTAGTCAGTTGTTATGCTCGCTTTTGTCTACACTCAGATGTAGTAACAGCGAGAGAATTCATGCGACTGATGGGATTGTGCGGAGTGGGGGCAGATCTCATTCCGATGGGCCGTTTGTGCGCACGTCCACTCCAGATATTTTTCACTCAAGTTTGGAGTGTGAAGGTTCATTCTCTTGAAACAAACATCGTTTTATCGGACCAAGTAAAACTAAGGATTCAGACTTGGGCAGATATTCAGTGGTTAACTCAGGGAATTCCACTGCAACTGCTGGATCCGGTTTTTAGTCCCCTACCAGCATCGTTGGAGGGGACTATAGGTTTGCATTCTGTCCATCCGTCAGTCTGTCAATCTGTAGGTCTGTCAGTCTGTAGGTCTGTCAGTTTGTCAGTCACACTTTAGTTTTCCGGAGTTTTTTTGGAAACGCTTCAACGGAATGATTTCATTTTTGGTAAACTACTATAGAACAATGACTTACAGATCAAGTTTGAGTTTCATGCTGATTCATTATTCTTGTGTGAGTTACGGCCCTTGGAAATATGGGAAAAAGCACCAAAATATCAGTTTTCTGGAGTTTTTTTGGAAACGCTTCAACGGAATAATTTTCTTTTTGGTAAACTACTATAGAACGATGACTTACAGATCAAGATTGAGTTTCATGCTGATTGCAATATTCTTGTGTGAGTTACGGCCCTTGGAAATATGGAAAAGCACCAAAATATCAGTTTTCCGGAGTTTTTTTGGAAGCGGTTCAACGGAATGATTTCATTTTTGGTAAACTACTATAGAACGATGACTTACAGATCAAGATTGAGTTTCATGCTGATTGCATTATTCTTGTGTGAGTTATGGCCCTTGGAAATATGGAAAAGTTGCAAAATATCAATTTTCCTGACTTTTTTTTGGAAACCCTTCAACAGAATGACTTCATTTTTGGTAACCTACTATAGAACGATGACTTACAGATCAAGTTTGAGTTTCATGCTGATTGCCTTATTCTTGTGTGAGTTATGCCCCTTGGAAATATGGAAAAGTGCCAAAATATCAGTTTTCCGGACTTTTTCTGGAAACGCTTCAGCGGAATGATTTCATTTTTGGTAACCTGTCAGGGACACCTGAGGCCCCGTGAGGCCTGGGCTGACGTGGGGTTATTTAGTCCCGCTGATGAAGTTGCGGGAAAATTAGACCAACGTGGAGGGTCGGAATCCAAGTGTCGCGAACTCGGCGCATAGAGCTGAGTTAGACCGACGCCGTGATTCCTTCTCTGCCAAATTGGCCTGAAATAGGTTCGATTTCCGTTAGGTGTGATTCCTAATCACTTTAGGCTGTATAATGGAAAGAATGATTTAAAGTAACAACGATTCTTTTATTTACACATAAAAATAAATCCGTTTCAATATTTCAACAATCAACAATTCGATTCTTTTCACAGAAAATGGGTCGCTATGGTTAAATAATTCTAAACAATCATATAGTCATTCTATAGCCCTGTACTGGCACTATAGTCTACACACTGGAAATGTTACTACCGTGAGCTCGCCATAAGAGCTTCACAAATCTGAAATGTTATTACTGTGAGCTTGCCATAAGAGCTTTACCCGCTTAGGCTCAAATGTCAACGTCTGCGCGTAACTGTACCTCTAGCTGTCGGAGGGTTCCGACCAGCAATGTTCGTCATCTATAAGGACACCGTACTTCTGATTTGGGTCAGATATTGTCTATTCATACCTTATGTGCCTTTGAAAGTCCTCCGTGAAAGTCCCATTGAAATATTCACCGTTCCTGGTTGAATTCACTATTCACAAATGCCCTTTTTGTGCTAGGGCAAAATTGTCACACACCGATCTCCAGTCGGTATTACGATGCTTCGACAGCAAAACAAACTACTCAGAACGCAATCAGTCTGACGCTTTAAAGGGTTAATATGCACAATACAATTAACCTACACTTCTGACTATTGCAGGATGATACCTGCTACTCGACAATCTAAACTTCAACGTTCCACCTGGGGTGTTCCTTCTCACGAATTCGGCCCCGTAGCCGCCTATCAATGTTAAGCTAAATCAATCATGGAATGCCCTCTCTGGCGATTCCAGCCGTGTCAGGGTCCTGTGATCGAAGGTACCCTTATGCCAGGAAACAGAGTCCGCCTGTCCTGGACTTCACCAATGCATGTGTGACCCCAAGTGTGTCTGTAATGCTCTGCTCTTCCAGGTATATATACTTTTTACCCTAAACTGTCAGGTGGACCGACGCTCATCTGTCCACCTGTCAAAACGGTGGGAGATGACATATATCGAGACAGAATCAATACAAGTCATCTCGCGCGTGACTTAACGGTGACTTCACTTGTCGAGAAAACTGATTCGTTATTGCTACCTAATGATCAGGTGACGATACGATAGACATTTCTATCGTTTTAGAATCTTGTTTCTTAATTGGCCGTGACGATATCTTGACACCAACCGATTACGTCTCGTAAGACTCCGACTACTGTATAAATTAAATGAGATTAGACCTTATCTAACATACCGTTTCTCCCCTGGGTCCCTGCGCTAAAGCTGGATATACACCACGTGTGTTTTTTCCAGCTTTACAGAGAAGTGAAATTCATGTAGGTTTTTCGCCTTGATGCGGAATATGTTTTGAACTTACAATATCTTTAAATATGAGGCCCCTTGCCCCTATATTTAGGCTGGCTTTGCCCTGACAACTCCCTTCCCGAGAGAAACACCCTGTGTATCTCTTAAAACACAAGGGGCAAAGCCACGCACGCTCGCCTCTCACACCTTTTTACGATCTACCATCATGTTCAAGACTACAAAACTGTACCCTAGTGGTCGTGGGGTTCATGACCGGGCTCATGCGTCGGCCATACCGATTCCCACGACACACACGCTACCACATGCTCCCGTCTTGCGGGTTTACATATGGAGAGCAGCCTTATTCTTAGATTTGCAGCACTCTCTCTCCCTGTAATACTATATATTTACATCTAAACATACACATTTTTATACACATTCGCCCATTTTGCAACCAGTTCACTTGGCACTCACTCCGACGAGTAACACCGTCCGCGCCTTTGCGTCAGATGGGTTAATTCCAACGGAGTGTAACTTCGCCTCCCATTCCCCTATGACTTGTGAAGGGGCGAACGACCCCTGCATTATGTTGAGCCTCACCCTCGCAAAGCTCAACCAGGGGATTAAAATTGTGATGCACACACTCACACATTCAACACACAGATTTCCCGACCGCGCCTTTGCGACAGACGGGGTTAGTGTATTCCACACTTACAAAAACTTGACACACAGGCTCCCCGTCTATGCACACGTGACAGACGAGGCAGTGTATCTCACATTCGCACTCACAACCAACTCTCGTCAGCAGTCAGAGCAATAATAATACTAAAATAAGAAAATTTCTTCCGGGCCTTAACACCGGGTTTACGAAAATCATCACCTCACCCACACAAATATTTGCGACTGGAGCCCCCGTCCCAGACACCAGGCCCACAGCCACCCAACTATTGCTTCTTTATAACCACCGACTATTGGTAGGGGTCCAGTTCCCAGTATCCCCTTGGGTAACCCTTGACACACCCCTACTTCTCGCCCCGCCATTTCTACGGGTATTCTACCAGGGTCCCCATACCCTGTCGTTGTCGCATTCCCAAGAGCTTCCCTTGGAGCTATATCCCCCAGGCTCACTCGTCCCGGCGATTACCGTCGTTCGAACGACACTGGCCGTCCTTGGCCCTTGTGCCGTCGACCCCCCCGGTCCATTGCGACGACTTCTTGCACACATTGGGCGCTGTGCGCCCCCGGCACTCTCTACATGGTCTCCGCCACCTAGGATACTTCTCCTTTGATTTGTGGACCCTTTCCTCTGTCCCCTGGGCGCCCACCTTAGCGGTCCCATCCACTTTAACATACTCAACTTGTGTTGACCCGTGCCCTCTCAATTCTGGGGAAGTTTGCCCAGCCATTTGCGTGGGTCTGGCCTCCCCTCTCCACACGGGTGACACCGACTTCTTGGGGCGCTCAACTCCCCCACATAAATTTGCTTGAGGGTCTTTCCCCAATGATCCCATTGGGTTCCCTCGCTGTTTGGCGTTTCGCCTGGACCGCCTGCGGCCCCTTCTCCCTAATAGGACAGGAGTCGTCCCTCCTGAAACTTCCCGACATTTCGTCGTGTAGGGGCCATCCCCTGGACCATCGGATTGGTTCCCCCTGGGAACCTTCCCTTCATTACTCGTTGGGCCCTCACTTGGCCCCCTATCCCTGGACCATAACTCATCAGGGCTTGCCCTCACCCCTGGGATATTACCTATGACCAGGTCATACACAGGTGATTCAATGCACATGGCTTCCACTTCGCACAATAAAATGGGGTATCCACAGTTATCCTCGCGATGGGGAACCTTCTAACGGTCCCATCTATCAAAATACACAAATGGTCGCGCCCCAACAATTGCTTGTCGTCAACCAGTTGCTTTCTAACCGCTGCAGAGGAGCACCCAGAATCCCGGAGCAGACGAATCTCCCTTTGTCCCACATACCCTGGGTACAAAGGCATATCAACCTTCTCCTGCGAAGTTGTGAGCCTCTCACACATGCCACTTATTATCGGGACAACCTTCCCATCTTCCAGCCTTAATTCTCCCTCTTGTATACATTCCCGGAGGGGACTGTGTTCTGGACCGATAGTTTGACAGAACGCTGTCGTCTGCCTACTGGGCCCTGGATCTACACGGTCACCTTGCTTCCAACCCCTTGGCGCTGCGTTCCCGGCCCCCTGCTGAGGTGGTCTAATGTTCCCAGTGGTCCTTACCTGCTTCTGCCAGCAGTCCCTGGCAATATGACCCCGCTTGTTGCAGATAAAACAAGTGGTGTCCTTGGGAGCGCTCCCCTTCCGGCTGATCTGCGATGCAGGAGGATCGGGGTGGTGTTGCCTTATGGGTGCCATTGCCAACCCGTTTGCCCCACCCCTAGCCGATTTGGGTGCGTTCACACTCCCACCGTGGGCCTCGATGTAGCGTTCTGCCACAGTTGCCATCTCATCATAGGTGGGTGGACCCCTTTCCTTGATGAACAGGCCCAACTCCTTGGAGCATGTAGTTAAAAACTGCTCCCGGAGAAATAGATCGCGCAGGGCTCCATATGACTCATTCACTTCTGCGAGATCAGTCCAGCGGTCAAAGTACCGCCTAGCTCGGGCAAAATACTGAGGTACTGTTTCTCCCTTCTCCTGCCTAATCTCTCGGAACTTGGTCCGGAATCCTTCTTCAGTGAGCTGGTATCTCCGAAGGATGGCATTCTTCAGCTCACCATAGTCGTTAAGAAGTGCAGGAGGCATACTGGTATAAGCCTCGAGGGCTTTACCTGACAACAAATTGCTCAAGCACATAGCCCATGTGTCTTCTGGCCACATTTGACTGGAGGCAAAACGCTCAAACCTCTCCAAGTACGAGTCCAAGTCATCTGTGTTTTCATTGAAATGAGCGAGATGGGGGCGTGGGGCATGAATTGCTACCCCTGCACTCCCATCCCCAGAGCGCCGACTTTCATTCTCCACATCGGCCCTTGCTCTGAGGAGCTCTAATTCTCTCTCGTGCCTCTGTTGTTCGAGCTCTCGCTCTGCCTCCCTTGCCTCCCTTGCTAATTGGGCTTCCCTCTCTCTCGCCTCATTTGCTAATTGAATCTCTCTCTCTTTCGCCTCTCTTGCGTCTTTCTCACGCTCTCGTTCTAATTGGGCTTCTCTCTCCCTCGCCTCTCTTGCGTCTTTCTCACGCTCTCGTTCTAATTGAATCTCTCGCTCTTTTGCCTCCCTTACTGCTTGGGCCTCTCTCTCTCTTGCGTCATTACGTAAGGCAATCTCCTTGGCCTCACGTTTCTGCTCATCTTTAACGAACTTATGAAGTTCGGCCCCCTCAAGGCCCATTTCCTTGCCTAATGATACCAGTTGGGCGAGGGGTGTAACAACATCCATTTTGATTTTTTCTTTCTATCTTCAACACTCGTCAGAAAGAACGAAGAAGGAAAAGAAAGAAAGAAAAAAAAATATGGCAATTAATCTTAATTTACCTCTGTAATTTACGTAATTAAACACCCCAAATATTATGAAACCTACCGCAGTTATAGTGGCTATTAAGTATCCTTTTGGGGACTACTGTATTGCGATATTAAACCCTTGAACGGCATCAGCTGACCGAACGCGTCAAAACATAAACAGAACCGCCGTTAAAATAAAACACAATTTCCATATAGCCATTTTTTACCTTTTAGAAATATCCTGGTTAGCGCTCGCCAATCAATGTCAGGGACACCTGAGGCCCCGTGAGGCCTGGGCTGACGTGGGGTTATTTAGTCCCGCTGATGAAGTTGCGGGAAAATTAGACCAACGTGGAGGGTCGGAATCCAAGTGTCGCGAACTCGGTGCAGAGAACTGAGTTAGACCGACGCCGTGATTCTTTCTCTGCCAAATTGGCCTGAAATAGGTTCGATTTCCGTTAGGTGTGATTCCTAATCACTTTAGGCTGTATAATAGAAAGAATGATTTAAAGTAACAACGATTCTTTTATTTACACATAAAAATAAATCCGTTTCAATATTTCAACAATCAACAATTTGATTCTTTTCACAGAAAATGGATCGCTACGGTTAAATAATTCTAAACAATCATATAGTCATTCTATAGCCCTGTACTGGCACTATAGTCTACACACTGGAAATGTTACTACCGTGAGCTCGCCATAAGAGCTTCACAAATCTGAAATGTTATTACTGTGAGCTCGCCATAAGTGCTTCACCCGCTTAGGCTCAAATGTCAACGTCTGCACGTAACTGTACCTCTAGCTGTCGGAGGGTTCCGACCAGCAATGTTCGTCATCTATAAGGACACCGTACTTCTGATTTGGGTCAGATATTGTCTATTCATACCTTATGTGCCTTTGAAAGTCCTCCGTGAAAGTCCTATTGAAATATTCACCGTTCCTGGTTGAATTCACGATTCACAAATGCCCTTTTTGTGCTAGGGCGAAATTGTCACTCACACCGATCTCCAGTCGGTATTACGATGCTTCGACAGCAAAACAAACTACTCAGAACGCAATCAGTCTAACGCTTTAAAGGGTTAATACGCACAATACAATTAACCTACACTTCTGACTATTGCAGGATGATACCTGCTACTCGACAATCTAAACTTTAACATTCCACCTGGGGTGTTCCTTCTCACGAATTCGGCCCCGTAGCCGCCTATCAACGTTAAGCTAAATCAATCATGGAATGCCCTCTCTGGCGATTCCAGCTGTGTCAGGGTCCTGTGATCGAAGGTACCCTTATGCCAGGAAACAGAGTCCGCCTCTCCTGGACTTCACCAACGCGTGTGTGACCCCAAGTGTCTCTGTAATGCTCTGCTCTTCCAGGTATATATACTTTTTACTCTAAACTGTCAGGTGGACCGACGCTCATCTGTCCACCTGTCAAAACGGTGGGAGATGACATATATCGAGACAGAATCAATACAAGTCATCTCGCGCGTGACTTAACGGTGACTTCACTTGTCGAGAAAACCGATTCATTATTGCTACCTAATGATCAGGTGACGATACGATAGACATTTCTATCGTTTTAGAATCTCGTTTCTTAATTGGCCGTGACGATATCTTGACATCAACCGATTACGTCTCGTAAGACTCCGACTACTGTATAAATTAAATGAGATTAGACCTTATCTAACATACCATTTCTCCCCTGGGTCCCTGCGCTAAAGCTGGATATACACCACGTGTGTTTTTTCCAGCTTTACAGAGAAGTGAAATTCATGTAGGTTTTTCGCCTTGATGCGGAATATATTTTGAACTTACAATATCTTTAAATATGAGGCCCCTTGCCCCTATATTTAGGCTGGCTTTGCCCTGACATAACCTACTATAGAACAATGATTTACAGATCAAGTTTCATTTGCACTCTATCCATCCGTCAGTCTGACTTTTTTTGGAAATGCTTCAACCGAATGATTTCATTCTTGGTAACCTACTATAGAACGATGACTTACAGATCAAGTTTGAGTTTTATGCTGATTACATTATTCTTGTATGAGTTATGGCCCTTGGAAATATGAAAAAGCATCAAAATATCAGTTTTCTGGACTTTTTTTGGAAATGCTTCAACGGAATTCATGCTGATCACATCTAGGTTATAACATTTGTATAATTATTAATGCTCATTAGTCCGGTAGGGGACATTGTATTGCTTCAGCGATACATGCGCTCTTGTTACGATTATGACAGATGCGAGTCAAACATGTTGGGGTGTGACATTGAACCCAACAGACTCCAAGTGCCTGGACCTTTGGGATCTGGAGTTCCTAAACAAGCACATAAACATCAAAGAGATGATGTCAGTTTGGCTTGCGCTATGCCATTGGATGAACATAATTCAGAATTCACATGTTCAAATACTGTCGGACAAATCGACGATAGTAGCGTACATCAGGAACCAAGGAGGCACTCATTCAATTCCATTATTCGATCTAACGGAAAGAATTCTTCTGTTCGTTCTGGAATATCATGTTCTTCCGTCGGTCTGTCATATTCCGGGTCGTCTGAACGTTCTATCTAGCCGACTAGCTCTCGCGGAAAGGTCGCATGTTACCATCAGAATGGACTCTCAACAAGCGAGTGTTCAATCAGATTTGCTACCAATGGGATCGACCAATGATAGACTTTTTTGTGACACATCTCAACAATCAGTTGCAGACATATGTGTCGCCATGTCCAGATCCTCAAGTGTTTGCAGTATATGCTCTCTCAATCTCTTGGGACGGAATGATAGGATATGCATATCCTCCAACTGATTCAACAGATCTTGCTAAAGATCAAGCAATCGCACTGCAAGATACTGTTGGTAGCATCTCTGTCCTCACGGAAACCATGGATAAATCTACTCATTTGTCCCTCGGAAGCTTCCTCCACAGGAAACCTTCTCTTTCAGGGGAAATCTTGCACACTGCATCACAACCCGCAAGGTCTCAACCTTCACGTATTTCCATTGCGCGGTCCTTCTTACACAGGAAGTGCTTTACACGATGAGCAGTGGGCACAATTTCTAACTGTAGGAGGACCTCCTCTTCTCTAAATTATGTGGCAAAGTGGAAGGTTTTTTCTCGTTGGTGTAAGGATCATTCTGTTGATATTTTTTATCCTTCCTTTCCAGACATTGCTAATTTTTTGGTATACTTGTTTGACGAAATCAAACTGCAGCCAGTAACCATTAATGGTTATAGGTCTATGTTATCGGACACATATGCTCATCATGATAGCTTACAGATTGGATCTAATATTTCATTATCTAAGTTAGTAAAGAACCTTTCGATAAATCGGCCTAGAACTCTCAGGTTATGTAATTTAGCTTGGGTTCTACTGAAGCTTAAAGAAGCTCCTTTTGAACTTCTTAATACTGTAGACTTCAAATTCTTGTCATATAAGACAGCTTTTCTCTTAGCCTTTGCTTCCGCAAGAAGAGTTAGTGAGCTTCATGCTCTGTCTGTTGATGATTCTCATTATTGTAGTGTTCGAAATACTATTACTTTAACTACTGATGTAGGATTTTTGGCTAAGAATCAGGCTCCTAATAAGTATCCTGAGCCTATTGTCATCAAGGTTCTTCCGTCTTCTGATGGCTGTAGGCCATTGCTGTGTCCAGTTAGAGATATGCGTATTTATAAATGCAGATCAGAATTTATCAGAAAAGGGCATAAACGCTTCTTTTTGTCCTTAATTTCCAATAGAAAGGACATATCTGTTCATTCTATTTCTAGATGGATTCAGTTAGCTATTCGTACTGCTTATGAGAGTTTATCTTCCAATCAGCAGTCCGTGCGTAAGATTTCAGCACATGAAGTTAGGGCGCTGTCAACATCTTGGGCTTTAACTGTATTGCTGTTACAAATCTTATGAAGACTGCTTACTGGTCATTGCCTTCTATCTTCACTAATTTTACCTTAGAAATATAGAGTCCATTTCTGGCGACCTTAAGTGTTTAGGTCCGTTATCTGTTGCCCAGAATATCGTCCACTAAACGATTACAGCTATAGTTATGTAGTTATGTAGGCTTTCTGTCCCAGCAGTGATGCTGTCTTGCTGCCCTCTTTGTTCTGTGGTGATTTGACCCAGAGCAAGGGGAAGTGGGGGGGGGGGGGGGTGTTTCCTTATATCACCGGCTTTATAGTGAAAAGCAAGGGAATATCTCCTCCTAAGTCAGTAATTCCGAGTCGGAGCTGGGGTGGTTTTAAATTGTAAAGCTAATGTTTATCTCATTTATGTAATATTTTTAAAGTGTAGCTCGGTGTGAAACATTTGTATATGTCACGTGTCATACGATCATTAATATACAATCCTCAGACACTTTTAAATGAGTATAAAGAGTCTCATTCTCTGGACTATCTTTATTTATTGGCTTTCCTTTAAGGAATTAGTATAATGGGTTATACTGGATGTTAATAGAGATCATAGATGTTATTCAGCTCAATTATTGATTGGTGATGTGTCTTTCTTATTTTTAATAAACAAGAAAGACATATGTAAATCCTTTCTCTCCTTTTCTCCTTGAGGGGATTATTCTTTATACATAATTGAGCCTATTGGATTTTCCTTTATGTCCTAGGTCCTCCAGCCTTATTTTCTATTCAGCTAAGTCTGGGCCATTGGTTACAGTATAAAAATATGAAAAAATTTAAAGTAATTTATATATTTTTTCTACTTACCAATGACCCAGACAGGGATGGCCCTCCCATTAGTTGGGAACTCATACCTCCCCACTGATTATATAACATTTAGCAGGTACTGGTTGGAAGAATGAGGCTTGGCGCCAATTTCGGTACTTCCTTGACACTGCACATGCGCAGTAGGCAAAAGTATGGAGGACCATATAGGACATCAGTTTTTTTATTTGGATGCAAATTTTGGGGATTTGGGGGGCAAAATTTGTGTTTGGTCCTGAATATTTTTATACTGTACCAATGACCCAGACTTAGCTGGTGCTAACTCTTAAAATTCTAGGGCCAAACACAAATTTTGCCCCCAATACCCAAAATTTGCATCAAAATCCAAAAATTCAATGTTCTATGTGGTCCTCCATACTTTTATCCACTGTGCATGCGCAGTGTCAAGGAAGTACCGAAATTGGCGCAAAATCTCATTCTTTGTTTGGCCCTGAAATCAGTAACATCTCACTGATATTTGTGCTTATAAATCTCAGTTAAAATGATGCCAGACACAAAATCATGAAAGAAATGGTGGATCTAAGAATGAAATAAGAGGATGAGAGGAAGAAACAGTGGAAGGATGTGTTCAGGGCTGTAACTTATAATTTTTATGCAAAATTATTAAATGTTTCCTAATTTTGGAGCATAGTCCTGATGTTGACATCCTTGTTATGAAATTTTCACGGTCACGGTTTGTTCAGTGTTTCCTCTCTCCCTTTCCTTTATACCCCCCTTGCTATTCTCCCATGCTTTTGGCATAATGTTTGTAATTTTTTTACTGAAATTTCTTGGGAGTTTTTAGCTTGGTAACAGAATGTTTATTCTGTTTTTCCCCATGGTTACGTCCTCACCCTAGGGGTGGTTAGGCATTCGGTCATGCATCTACCATCCGATGTACTGCAGTTTCTTCTCTGGAAGCCTCTGTTTTACATCGGAGAGTGTTTAAAAGTGGTTACTATTTCGGGCCATATTTTCAGTGCCTGGAGTCTTGTTTCTGGTTTTTATTCACTCTTGTTTACGTTGACAACGGTTTCTTCTGACAGTGATTACTTGTATTCTATTTAGTTCTGTTCATAGCCAGATACATTAATATTGTCCGTAAGTGTAGCATTAATTTTTAGATACGTTTTAAAAATTTTGTCCACACTTAGGCTTTTTTGGGATTGATTTGGGCTCATCATTCCCATTGGGAACTTGGGCTCATCTTGAAAATTTTTCTTTTGAATTATTTTTCGAAATGTTTGTAATGGATTATATTATTATTATGTATCTTTGTTTTTAAGAGTTAGTGCGAGTACGATGACTGTTTAATATTTTTTCAGAATGAAAGAATATTTTTTGATTGTAATCGAGGAAATCTTCCTCTGATTCTCATGTTCATTGTATTTGCTGTAGTCAGTGTACTCACACTAATTCTTGCTCAGTGTGTGCCAATTTGGATGACAAACGTTGGCAACGTGTGTCACGGTATATTGTTAGTGGTGAGAGGTCCAGGCCGGTCCTCTCGCCACAGGATCACTCTAGTTTTCTCAGTCTCTTTTTCAGAGGAACAAGAACAGGGTGATGTTTCCGTCATGTCTTCAAAAGTGTCTTTCCATTGTCGAAATGAAGAGCTAGCGGCATATTGCTCAACGAAACGCGGCAAGTGCCTAAGAGGCCCCAAGTAGGATTGACAGTCACTTGTCGCCTGCTAGCTCCCCTGGTAAAGCAATCATTCACTAAATGATTGTGACGCCAGGTTTGTCCCTTGCGGTCCAGGAGAGGAGAAGGGGTGTTGCGAGCACTTTAATCTCGCATCACACACACCCGGCGACGACGGATCGGAGGATGGAACGGAGGAAGCCAGTCAGTCCGGTAGCTAGCTCGTCCAGGTCTACCCAGACCGCGAGCGAGAGAGGCCCCCTCTCTCTTACAACAACATCTGGGCCCAGATGTCGTTGTACGTTCGTTTGTCAGTCGGAGCATCCGTCCACTCCTCCTGTTCGGGATGCTGCGTCGCTTAGACAGTCCAGCGCAGCTTGTTTAATGGCTTCCTCTTCCACACGTCAGCATATACAACCGCACCTTGACTACGTGACCGCAGATATCCAGCCTGCTTCGCCGACCAGGGATTCCACGTCGACCAGGTCACGTCATCCGCTAGCCAAAGACACGAGGCCTTTCCAGTCGGGACGTTCGCATAAAAAGTATGCAGGAATTTGCGTGCCAGGAGCTTCCAGCAGCTAAATTACATAAGACTGCAGCTCCATAGGCCTCCGTGACAGACTTGCTATCACAGATAGCTCAACTCGTCACAGCATCCCAGCGCCATCAGAAACTTTTCAGAACAGGAACTGTCTGAGGAAGCTGGGTTGGTTCGCTCCCCTGCAGAGTCCGTAAGGGACGACCAAGATTTTTATGTGGTCCAGTCGGATGGTGAAAGGGAATCAGCGGAGCTGGAATTTTCCCTTTCCGAACAACATAAGGTGGCCGTAGATTTCATCCGGCTACACCTTCCAGAAGTTGTTCCTTCAGACCAATGTGCTGCGTTATCTGATAAGAGACCGATAGCATCACTGGACACAGATTTTTTCGGCCGGAATAGGGACATTGCGCCACGCCTGAGTTTGCGACCCAGTCCAGAAATGTCACGCGGGCATTTGATCTTCTTACTGACGCTATATTCAAGCTAGCCTCTAAGACTGGCAAATCCGGTTTCTTATCATTTCATGGTCTTCAGCTGCCTTTCATCTGTTATAGAAATAGAATTAAAACGGTAGGATAGGGCATGCCGAGAGTTCCTCTGCGTTTAGACGACCAGGCAGAAGACTTGAACTTGTCATTGCCGGCGTCTATGTCATTTTATTCCAGTACGCTGGAGACGACAATCTCGTCTAACAGTATCAGTTTAGATGCATTATCTTACGCAGATCACCTTACCAGAGCTTTATCACTACGTCTCGAAGGAAAAGAATTCCAGGATGCTCAGACTTCCTTGAGAGTTCTTTCAAGGGCCATAGCATTTTCAACGTATAACTCCGCCCTTTCAGGGACAATCTGGAGTTACTTAGACGTGATGCTGCCCACAAGAGTGGATAGTAAGGTGAAAAACTCTCTTCGAGCCGCTCCGGTCTCCGGAGAGCTTCTCTTCGATGGTAACCTTTCTATAATCTATCAACAGATTACTAGGAAAGCTTCGGACTCTCTGCCTTTTAAATCCGCTTTGCGAAAGTCGGACTCAGCAGAGGGGAGTAAGGCAGGCACTTCCGTGGCGAGTACGTCCAAAGGAAGTTCCTATAGAGGATCTAAGAAAGCCTCTACGTCTTACTTCAGAGACCATCAGAGTAGCGACTCAGGTAGGGGTTGTATGCTGGCCGAGACAACCGGTCAGACGCCCTTAGGTCGACTGGGCGAGGTGCGGGTAGTGGAGGACGTTTCTCCTCCCGCAATCCTCGCAGGTCCAGGAGGTGATGGTCTAAACCTCTATTGCGTTCCAGTGGGCGGAAGGCTGTTGAGATTCTTATCCAATTGGTCATCAATTACGGATGAACCATGGGTGTAGGGGGCTATTTCCGAAGGTCTAAAATGGTCCTTCTAGGAAAAAACTCCATTAACTCGAACTCCACATTGGACTCGGCTTCTGTCAAACCTTCAGAAGAGAGATTCGCTTCTATCAGAAGTCCAATCTCTTCTGGAGAAGAACGCGATACAGGTCGTAGAAAACCTGGTATTTCGAGGTTTCTACAGTCACCTGTTCCTGGTTCCAAAACCAGACGGCTCATTTTGTCCAGTTATAGATCTGAGTTGGATAAACAAGCTGATCGTGGCTCCAACCTTTATATGGAGACCATCCGATCAGTCAGAACGAGCATTCAAGTGAATGATTATGCTCCAAGCATAGATCTCAAGTATGCATACTTTCACGTCATGGTATATCCGGCATTCAGAAAGTATCTCCGCTTCGCTGTCTTAGGAGTCGTTTATCAGTTTCCGAGCTATGTGCTTCGGTCTGAATCTAGCGATCTGGGCATTCACTCGAATAATGAACTCGGTAATGACTCATTTCCGAGCTCATTTGTCTGCGGTAACGTCGGCCTACCTGGACGACATTCATCAGAGGTACGGCAACGAGTTAACGCTTCAGAACGATGTTCAGAGTCTGCTTCATCTGCTCCATCCACTTGGTTTCATAGTAAATGAAAAGAAGTCGGATTTAATGCCGTCCAAGTCATTTACCCACCGGGGAATGAGCTTTGAGACACACAACAATCTTGTTCGTCTGCCGTTAACCAGAGTGAAATTAGTCAGTCGTTACGCTCACTTTTGTCTTCACTCAGATGTAGTAACAGTGAGAGAATTCATGCGACTGATAGGTTTGTGTGGAGCCGCCGCGGAACTCATTCCGATGGGGTGACTTCACACTCGGCCACTCCAGATATTTTTTACTCAGAATTGGAGTGGAAAATTCATTCGCTCAAAACGAACAACGTCTTGTCCAATGAAGTGAAACAAGAGATTCAGACTTGGGCATATATTCAGTGGTTAACTCAGGGAGTATCACTGCAACTGCCGGATCCGATTTTTATGTTAATGACGGATGCGAGTCAAACAGGTTGGGGCGCAACTTTGAGCCCAATGGATTCGAGGTGCCAGGGTCTTTGGGATTCACAGTTTCTGAACAAGCACATAAACATCAAAGAGATGATGTCAATTTGGCTTGGGCTACGTCATTGGATGAATATTATTATTATTCAGAATTCACATGCTCAAATTCTGTCCGACAATTCAACAGTAATAGCATATATTCGGAACTAGGGAGGCACTCATTCCATTCCATTGTTCAGACGGAAAGAATCCCTCTGTTTGTCCTAGAGCATCAGGTTCTTCTGTCGGTCCATTATATTCCGGGTCGTCTGAATGTTCTAGCAGACTCCCTTTCTCGGAAAGGTCATATGTTGCCATCAGAATGGACTCTCAACAAATGCGTATTCAATCAGATTTGCTACCAATGGGATCGTCCTATGCTAGACTTATTTGTGACGCATCTCAACAATCAGTTGCAGACGTATGTGTCGCCATGCCGAGATACTCGAGCATTTGCAGTAGAAATTGCATCCACTGCTCGTGGACGCCCTCTCGATCTCTTGGGACGGATTCTGTTGATTCAGCAGATATTGCTAAAAATAAAGCAATCTCACAGCAAGATTCTGTTGGTAGCATCTCTGTCACCCCAGAGACCATGGATAAATCTACTCAGGTGTCTGTTGTGGGACATTCTGCGGAAGATTCCTCCATGGGAGGATCTTCTTTCGTAGGGGAAATTGCGCGCACTGCATCACAACCCACAAGGTCTCAACCTTCACGTATTTCCGTTGTGCGCTCCTTCTTGCACGGCAAGCTTTTTACAGGACAAGCAGTGGATGCAATTTCTAACTGAAGGAGGACCTCCTCTTCGCTAAATTATGCTGCTAAGTGGAAGGTTTTCTCTCGGTGGTGTAGGGATCATTCTGTTGATATTTATGATCCCTCCATTCCAGACATTGCTCATTTTGTGGTCTACTTGTTTGACGAGATCAAACTGCAGCCAATAACTATTAAGGGTTATAGGTCTATGCTATCGTATACCTATGCTCATCATGATAGTTTACAAATTGGATCTAATGTCTCTTTATCTAAGTTAGTAAAAACTTTTCGATAAATAGACCTAGAACCCTTAGGTTAATTCCTAAGTGGAATTTAGCTTGGGTTCTTCTGAAGCAAAAAGAAGTGTCATTTGAGCCTCTTGATACAGTGGACTTCAAATTCTTATCTTATAAGACAGCTTTTCTCTTAGCCTTCTCTTCTGCTAGAAGAGTTAGTGAGCTTCATCCACTATCTGTTGATGATTCTCAATATCGTAGTGTTGGTAATACTATTACTTGGACTACTAATGTTGGATTTTTTGCTAAGAATCAGGCTCCTAATAAGTACCCTGAACCTATTGTAATTAAGGCTCTTCTGTCTTCAGACGGTCATAGGCCTTTGCTCTGTCCAGTTAGAGCTATGCATATTTACAAACGTAGATCTGAGTTTATCAGAAAGGGACGTAAATGTTTCAATTAATTATCTGTACTGCTTATGAAAAATTATCTTCAACTCAGCAGTCTGTGCTTAAGATTTTGGCGCATGAAGTAAGAGCACTGTCTACATCTTGGGCTTATGCTAATAGTATTGCTATTACCGATTTGATGAAGGCTGCATATTGGTCTCAGCCTTCCACATTTACAAATTTTTATCTTAGAAATAGTCTATTTCTGGTGACCAGCATTGTTTAGGTCTGTTATCTGTTGCTCAGAATGTCGTCCACTAAACAGTTGCAACTATAGTTATGCAGGGTTTCTGTTCAGGCAGTGACTCTGTCCTGCTGCCCTCTTCGCTCTGGGGTATTTGACCCAGAGCAAGGGGAAGGGGGTGCGGGGATGGTGTTCCCTTATATCACCTGTTTTATAGTGAAAAGCAGGGGAATACCTCCTCTGGAGTCAGTAATTCCGAGTTGGTGCCGGGATGGTTTTAAAGTGTAAAGCTAATGTTTATCTCATTTATGTAATATTTTTAAAGTGTAGCTCGGTGTGAAGCATTTGTATATGTCACGTGTCATACGAGCGTTAATATACAGTCCTCGGACACTTTTAAATGAGTATAAAGAGTCTCATTCTATGGACTATCTTTATTTATTGGCTTTCCTTTAAAAAATTAGTATAATGGGATATACTGGATGTTAATAGAGATCATTGATGTTATTGTGCTCAATTACGGAATGGTATTGTGTCTTTCTTTTTTGATATAAACAAGAAAGATACATGTAAAGCCTGTTCTCCTTGAGGAGATAATTCTGTTTACATGTAATTGAGTCTATTGGATTTTCCTTTATGTCCTAGGCCCTCCAGCCTTTTTTCTATTCAGCTAAGTCTGGGTCATTGGTAAAAATGTTAAAAAATTTATAGTAATTAATATATTTTTTATACTTACCAATGACCCAGACGGGGATGGCCCTCCCATGAGTTGAGAACTCATACCTCCCCGCTGTTTTCATAACACTTACCAGGCACTGGTTGTAAAAATGAGGATTGGTGGTAATTTCGGTACTTCCTTGACACTGCACATGCGCAGTGGATAAAAGTATGGAGGACCACATAGGATATTGAATTTTTGGATTTTGATGCAAATTTTGGGGATTGGGGGGCAAAATTTGTGTTTGGCCCTAGAATTTTAAGAGTTAGCACCAGCTAAGTCTAGGTCATTGGTAAGTATAAAAAATTTATAAATTACTATAAATTTTTTAACATTTAAGAGTTAACACGAGCTAAGTCTGGGTCATTGGTAAGTATAAAAAATATATAAATTACTTTAAATTTTTTTATTTCTTATACTTTCTTCTCATGTCGTGTCTTGGTGGCTACATTACATGCTATAAGTTTGTGACTGCATCACATTTTGTGTCTTGGTGATTACATCTCTACACTCTCTAAGTTTGTTAGAAGCTCACCAGTGCCCCCCAAAAAACCCAGTTCTGTGAAAATCTTAATTCTCATGAACCACCATTCACAGTGTTTTGACATTTGATAAGAATCTTCCTTTAGCGATGAAGCTTCAAGTTTGTTCAAAGTAAGTTTCTATAGCAATGCTTGGGCAAAATTATTCTCTGCCCCAAATTTTTATTTCAGACCAGGTAGGCTGATTTGAGCCAAATTTGGTGTGCAAAAATTATTTGGTGACACATACTTGTTTTATCCTGGAAAAAAATGTTGACAATCACATTGGCACCCCAGGAGCATAGAATAAACAAAAAATCAGATGACCATATTTCAAGAACCATATAAATTTTGCTGTTTGGTGTGAAGCTTCCCTAGGAGAAGTAGAATCAATCCAGCTGAAAATAGCACTATCAGTGTCTTCAAGGGTCTGCCTATTAAATACTATTGATTGTTTCTGATTGAGAAAACACTGAATGACCTTCTAGTGAACATCTGACTGCAATGATTCAATATTTGGTGTGCAGCCTCCTTCAATGGTGTACATTCATTTTTGTTCAAAGAAAGTTCTTCAGATAATATTAAGGTTTGTCCTGGAAGGGGCAACATTTATGTCCCCTCTCCCTCCAGAAAAAAAGAATTGTTTCAGTTTTGGCAACAGTCAGCTGATTTTAACCACAATTAGTGTGCTTTATTAATATGGTTCGTATACTCGATTTCTGCAGAAATCTCTCTCCGCACCATATGGTTACCACAGGAGTTACTTCATGTGGGGATTCTGTTTAACACTAATGGTAAGTGGAAAATACTGAACAATCTTCTCATGAACTACTGACAGCAATGATTTGATATTTGGTTTGCAACCTCTTCTTATGGCGTAGATTTAATTTTGTTCAAAAAAGTTTTCTCGGGCATTATTTGAGCTTGTTTCCCATTTTTAAATTTTTGGAACTGATTGGCCGATTTGCTTCAAGTTTGGTATACAATATTATTAGGTGACATGCAAAAGTAGTTACTTGAGACTAATCTTCTGATAAAGTTGATTAACCCTTAGTGGTTTAATTCTGACTTTGATCACATTTACTTTTAACAAAAGAGGTGGGTTAAATTCCCCAACATGCTCTCTTTAGGTAGACTTGAAAGTTACATTTCAAGCACCTTATCAGTTTTTTCTAGGTAAGTCTTGGCTAGATACTTGCCTAGAAACAACTGCAAAGCCACAGAAAGTAGACTGTTAAAAGTGTAGCGAAAGTATAAAATCATCAAGTGCTACTCTTAATTTTCACCTACAACAGCAGCCATGACTAGCTTTGTTGAAACATATTTTTAGCTTAACTTGACAAAGTCAAGATAAGCTATTGCCATCACGTATGTAGAAATCTGTTAGTCTATGTACATTTTCCTTTAGCACAGTCTACATCCCATAGTTCTTGTCCGATCATCACAATATTTCATATGCAGGTTTGAGGTCATGTCTAAATGGAAACGTACTCTTTAAGTCACGATCGATCAACCATGATGGCTGCCTGAGCCCAAAATCCGAAAACCTTTAGCACAGTCTACAGGTTGTATTTATGAAGAGATTTGTAATTTGGATGACTCTGTATAATGTCTAGATAAGATCACCCCCATTTGGTTATGATCTGTCAACTGTGATGGCTGCCCAAGCCCAAAACCCAAAAACTTTTAGCACAGTCTACAGGTCAAATTTAATATGGAGGGATTTCATTATAACTTGGTAGGATGACTCCAGATAATGTCTAGATGAGAACGCCCCCTTTTGGTTGTGATCGTTTTACCTTGATGGCTGCCCAAGCCCAAAATTCCAAAACCTTTAGCACAGACTGCAGGTCCTACTTATGAAGGGATTCCATTGTAACTCGGTAGGATGACTCAGTATAATGTCCAGATAAGGGCATCCCCTTTTAGTTGTCATGGGTCAACTGTGATGGCTACACAGGCCCAAAGCCCAAAAACCTGTAGCACAGTCTACACGCCATATTTATGATGGGATTTCATTGTAGCTTGATAGGCTGACTCGTTTTGGAATAATTTCACTGTAACTTGGTCACTTTGGTTGACATACATTAACTGTGAGGGCCACATTAACCCACCCCTCAATTCTTTAGTACAGTCTACACTTCAAATTATTTTTATTGAAAACATAGCACACAGGGAACAGATATTAACATATTCTCAATTATCAAAATTCTTGTCGCATTTCATAATCCTTTCATAAACATTGAACATTATCCTTTTCATCAAACACTACACACAGGCAAGTTAAGCTACAGTGTAATTGACACTTTCATTAAAATACTCAGCAGGTTAAGAATTAAATATGGTTAGTTTTATAATTTGAATGCAAAAAAATAATATGGAAGAAAGAAATCTCAGTCTTTTGTCTGCATTTGAAATATTTTGTAGATCTTAGTTCTGTCTCTATAGGGTTTTTGTCCACAGGTCTTTCTTGTTTGAAGTATGTTTCAACATACATGAATTATATATTTTGTAGGAATTTGAATGGTTTGGACTACCAAGGACAGTTCTGTTATAGCCATCATTATTCTGTGTTAGAGAGAATGAAAAAACTTGGCAATACTCCAAAAAGATTACATTATTTGTCACTAGCTGTAGAACAGAAAAAGGTTTGTATTTGTAATTAACTAATGCCAGGCACCAGTCTTATTTCATCCACTGACCTCTATAGAACTGAATTGCTAGTAAGCTTGTTGGTCAGAAATAGAAATGTGTCCCATCTACCAACAAGGTGTTAATTGTTGCTATAAATAGACTATACTTGCCCTAATCTTTTTTCTCAATGGTTTTCATTGTTTTGAATCATTGCAAATGCCAATTGATATTTTTATTTTAAAACCAATGGCCCAGACTTAGCTGGTAGCAACTTCACTATTATCAATGGCCAAACAAAAATTTTGAACCCCTCAATCCCCAAAATTTGCATACAATACCAAAAATTAAAAGTCCTATCTGGCCCTCCATACTTTTAGTACTTGCGCATATGCAGTTCCCAGGAAGATACCGGAATGGGTGCCAAGCATCATTCTTTTGTTTGAACTGACATCTGGGAAATAAATATCTCATTTTTGAAGATGCCAGACACAAATCAATGATGGTTTTCATGGAAGCAACAGTGTAGCAGGATGCTGAAAGTGATAATGGTGGTTTTGGATGTTCAGGGCTGTAACTTTATAATTTCTATGTAAAATTATTCATGTTCCCCAATTTTGGGATATGCTTCTGAACATCGATAATACAATATATCTCCACTGTTGTTTTGTTAGTATTACTTCTCTTCCCTCTCCTGAGCCCTCCTGTTATACTCCCAAACTCTTTCGGCTTTTTTATTGAAGAATTTTTTAATAAATTCTTGGGAATTTAACTTGTAAAATGGTATAGGTATTCCGTTTATCCCCTATGTTTACATCCTGTTCATTACTGTTCAGGATGTTTTGTATTCTTGCATCTTCTACCAGATGCATTGTTTTTTCTTCCTATGAAGATCTAGCTTTGCATCAGGTGGTTGTTGATCGGTTACTGACTTTGGGCCTTTGTTGTGCCTGATGTTGGTTAGTTTCTGGTTTTTCCTGTTGATGTTGTCTGTTCAATAACATTTTGGATTCGTATTAATTCAGTGTTTAGCTAAAAACAATTACTGTTTTTCCATTAGGATACATATTATATCTTATTCCAGTAGTTTAGCTTTAATAAGGTAGTGCTTGTCCACAGTTAGGCTCTATCGGGATGCCCTTGGGCTCATGAAGTTCCCTTGGGGCACTCAGGCTTCATTCAAAATTTCGAAATTGTTTTTAAAAATTTACTTCAAAATTTTTGTGATTGTCTATGTTATGTATCCTTGCAAAGTTTATTCTGTATTATTATTGGGAGTGCAGCAAACTTATGATTTTGGCTTCATAATTATTGTATTTATTACAATAATTGGTACTTGGTGTAAGTCCAGCAAGCCTCGGATTTAATGCTTGTTGTCTGCCCGTAGTCTCGGCACTCCTTCAGTACTTGTACTAAGGGAAGTGAACATTGGAAATGGGTGGTGACCTGTGTGGTGGGCGGTGAAGTTCTGATGAGGAGCTCGCACCGCTGGCTAATACTAGTCTTCCAGTCTCTTTTTCAGAGAAACAAGAACATGGTGATGGTACTTTGACACCTGTCCATTACATGCTGCCACCATCGCACTCTGATGAGCCCCACTCTGATGAGTAAACAGAGCTGGCTGCCAAGGTGCTCATGATATTTGCACAGGATTGAGGTCTCTAGTTAGTTCGCTTAATCCTCTGCATGCATCTAGCTCGACCGGTGAAGCGATCGTCCCTATATGAGAGCCAGGACGCTAGGTAGGTCCGTTGCAGTTGAGTAGTATTTCATGGGTAGAGCAAACACCTCATAATGTAAAGTTCACCCAGCGATGATGGCAAAAGGAGAAGAAGCCTGAAAGTTTCTCTATGTGATGCTAGGCGAGATCAATGGTCAAATTGCGGGTTGGAGAACCCTCTCCATCCCATTACCAGTTGGGGTCGACTGTGTCTGTTGCGAGAAACTATAATGAGTTGGAACACACATCGGGATGCTCCTTCCATACTGTCGCCAGGGTCAGCTGTGGTTATTAGCCCAAGAACATTAGGTTTCACTAGGGAAAAAAATAGGAGAAAGCTGATTTTTTCAGGGAATGTCGAGTACATGTCACTGAACGATTAGACAAAAGTCCCCTAAAATCCCAGTTGAGCTTTTTTTTTCTACAGCCTTTTTTCGAAAACGCGTTTGAAAAAAATAAAAAAAAATCGCACGAACTTTGTAACCTCGAATTGATCCAACTGTATTTTTTGTTTACGCGTATTTCGAGCTACATAATGTCTAATATACATTTACCTAGAGGAAAATGTGCATTCTGTGACAATTTCTGCGAAAAATTATTGAAAATTCACAAAAAAGTATCGGATTTACGCAAAAAATGACGATTTTCCTAACGGATTTGCCCAAAGGGTCGTAGTACAGAACGGGATGTTAGTTGGACAGACGATAAAAAATCCACCACCATTTGAAGACTTTTATCATTGCTTACAAAATAGACATTATGGAAGACCCCCTCTGCTTCTGGCCGAGTTCCCCTTTTGGCATAAAGTTCGTCAGCATGAGAACTCAACTATTTTCGGGCTTGGGACCGAACAGACACGTCTGTGTCTGGCAGCATTAGATCAATAAATTATATTTACAGAATGTACAAAAATCAATAAATAATATTTACAGAATGTACAAATCAATCAACATGGATTAAGTTACATTGACTATTATCAACGCTATATACAGAAATGACATGACCTATATACATATTATTTATCGAACTCAGAAATTTCTGACAGGACAGTGTTTCTGTGGTTGTTACAAGAATCCGAACTGCAATTACACAAACCTGAGCAAGAGAGTCCTGCCTTCTTACACCCACACCTTTTTGTACAAGCACTCTTGCAACCACAACTGATCAGATTCAGTAGGTTATCGGGGGCACATGGCTTTGTGGCTGCAGTCGGTACAAGAAGTCCATTGTCTAGCGACCACCCCCAATCCATCGGAGGAAGCGAAGTGCCCAGCCATTGTTGGACCTGGAGATAACATCTGTAGACATGTTGTTGTGCAGCATCGCTGCTTGGTGGGAGTGAGGCTAGGTCGATGGGTTTATTCAGTTTAGATTTTGCTACATAACGCTTGTAAGTGACATATCTATATTGGTCGTGAGAGGAAACAGTTTTACTCCCGTATAAGATCAGGAGAAGTTGTTCCCCGGCAGCGGCTACTGCACTTGGTGTACTGTCATCCGCCAAAATTGTGTTGACATACTGTTGTGAGTCGCTAGTAACATCGGAGACAATTGTACTGAATACTTTCTTCTTACCAACTCGAAAGAGTGCAGAAGTAATGTCACAACCACTTATAGAATGTGCTACCAGGAGGTTGCTTCTATGGTCACCCATTTTGGTTGCTATATCACTAACTGAAACTAGTAAGTTTGGGGTAATGGAATACATCATGTGAATATTACATCCCGGTTGAACTCAAGAGGTAAGAATGACTAACAAGTCTGTGTCTGTTCCCACAACGACAACATTGCTGTCATCTTGAGCGATGTCAAGTGCAGTTTCGGCTATCAGTACATCAGCATCAGCCTCGGCCTGCTCGGACTGAATATTGATAGCAGATAGCTCCTGCATTAGAAGATCGATCAGTTGGGTTTTGTTCTTGGCATTTGCAAGGAAATCGGATTGGGGTGTGGTGGCTGGTAACTCGGGTGAGATATTGATATCAATGGAATACCTGTCTTTAGATCTACGGGCTTGTTCCATGCGCTTTGTCGACATTGTACAAGCATAACCATCAAAAACAACCACGACGTTCGCCCCAAAATGTCTCACTAGATAATTGGAATATGATGTACATATGTCCTTATATGACGACTGTTTAGGCCATACAACTGCCCTCAATAAAAATCCACCATCTACAACAAACAGAGAATGTTCTGGGATTTTAGTTTGCTCGGAACCGTATGTTTTGAGGATCTTACCGAGCGTGCTTTTCTGTGTCTTCCTCATTCCAGCAGAATCAAACAATGCTGGTGGTTTTGGGGCGACTTCATATTTGAGATACTCTTCCATCTCTGCTTGTGACTGAATAACACATGTGATGCGGTTGAACAGAATTGTGGGGTCAATCACTACCTTACTTCCACGGACTTTGATGCTATTTGCCATCGATGCAAAAGACTTCACAGTGTCAACACGTCGTAGTTTGATGCTGTTGAACGTTTTGCTTACAACATACGATACGCAACATTCACCAATTTTGCGAACTTGGTCACAGTTCACAGTTTCGTCGGCCACAAGCCCGGTCGCTATAGAGACTAATTGTAGTGGATCTCTATTCTGAAAGGGGGAATGCACTCTGAGCCAGTTCAATAATTTGGTGATATCATTGGCATCAGTCAATTGTGAACTTTGACGGAGATCCCGATGTTGTTCGCCATGACCAGTGTGAGAATGAACAAAATTTTCGAGTGCATACCATATCGGAAGGCAAAGAGGTAGTCCATGTACCCATTTCGCAACAGTGCTATCTGTTATTCCCCGGCCATGTGTGAGACCACCAGGGAGCTTGAACATTCTCATTAAACACTGCTCTATGGTCTGATCAGAATATATCCCGTCCCAGAATTTATCTGAGCGCCTTATGGTAAAGTAACCTTTCTCAGTGAACAACATCAAATCATCCTGTTGCATTATTTCTGTTAGCTCATTCATCTGCTGCAAATAGAGATGAGAACTTTTTGCGTATGCAAAATAACCACCTGCGTGAAATACTGGAATCATATTGCGAACACAATATGTGTTGAGTTCCCAGTCGCCTGTGCGCTCTGCTCTCAAGAACAACTGGAGAAGACCTATTTGCTCGTAGTATTGTACCCAAAGCTTTCCTGTGCGTCCTTCGGACGCATTCTGGAGCAGTTCGTGTAATTTTGACAGTAGATGTTTATGAGTACACATCAAGGGCGTGCACACATTACATGCCAATGCATCTTGAGTGTAGGCGAACACCACATTATGTGATTTAATCGAACATGGAAATTGAAACAATGATGCTATAATACGGTATTTGAATGAGAAAAGTCGATGCCATTTGAATTTGAGTTTAGGGGGTATGGTTAATATTTCACACGTTTCACCAGTTCATTATGGAATAAATGACTATTGTTATATATCATTATAAAGCCACTGCTTTTCTGCAATTTTTGATATATAATTTAACTCCCAAAGTAGTCTTAGATTTGATTTAATGGACGTTGTGTACCGTTGTGTGTATGAAAACAATTAATTTTTTTTCGTAATTTTGTACATTTTCGTGAATATTTCACCATTGAGTGTGAGGATTGGTACAAAGTTGGCATTTTCTGTTGGGGATATGTATTCTCAATATAATTCAGCACGATATTTATGATTCTCACCCTACTAAGGCGAATAAGAATGAGAAATATGGAGCTGGGTCGAATTTTTTTTTAATTTTTTTTTTTCATCAAAAAAACGCTATAACGAAAAAAGCTCAACTCGGATTCGCGGGGACTTTTCACACTTTATCCGCAATGTGTGTCCCGGAAACATATAAAAAAATCAGCTTTCTCCGATTTTTTTCCTTACTTTCTCATTTTTATGTCTAATGTGCCTGGACTATATGGCTTCTTCTTACGTGGAAGCGCATGCAAAGGGGATTAGCCTACAAGTTTCTCAGTGGGATACTCGGGGAGATCTGGGGCCAGGTCGCGAGTTGGAGAGCGTTCTCTGTCCCATTTGCAGTCGGGGTCGACTGTTTTCTGTCATGAGAAACTTCAGTGAGTAGGAGCACCCTTCTGAAATGTACAAGTCGGATGCGCCTTCCACACTTCAGCTGGGGCCGGCTGTTGTTACAGCTTCCTCTAAGAGTAGAAGCCCGCAAATTTCTAAACAGAAAGCTCAGCGAGGTCTGGATCCAGACTGCGAGCTGGAGAACCCTCTCCATTTCGACAGCAGTCGGGGTCGACTGTTTCCCCTTTGAGAAACTTTAGTGAGTTGGGATGCCCATTCACGTTTGCAGTCCGGGACGCTCCTTTCACACTACAGCCGGGGCTGGTTGCAGCTATGGCTTGTTCCTCTGTTTCATCGATGAAGCACGTTGGACCACAGACTAGCTGTCTGACTTTGCATGTTCATGCTGTTCCCAGTCTTCACCACCAAAGTCGGATTAACCTGTAGCTAGTGGTTCTAGGCATTTTTATATGGGACATGTGTCGAAAGAGATGGGGTCAGATCTCCGTCCTGTGAGCAGCATATGATGAAGAAGTGGATAATCGCTGCTCTTCAAGCCTCATTCATGGATCTGCTGCCGCAGTTTGCGCAACGTATCGTAGCATCCCAGTAATCGCAGGTTCAGATGTCAACGGTCTTCGGTAGTGAGCTGTCGGGCGGTGCTGGGTTGGTCAAGTCATCTGTACATTCAGATGGTGTTGACTATGTTTTTCAGATGGAACATTCAGATGGTGAGAGGGGTATGGAGATTGATTCTCCATCCCTCACAGAACTGCACATTAAGACTATGAATTTTTATTCATAAGTTCTTTCAAATCTTGTTCTATCTGAACAAAAGTCTGCGTTTGCTAGGCAAAAAACAGCTTAAGGTACCGGGCGAAGGAAAGACGGAAGATCTATCCTTCCGAGATATTTCTGCTCAGGTGTTGAAGGCCTTTGACCCAATTAAAGATGCCTCCCTTGGCCTAGCAATAGTATAAGAAAGGCAATGATCTATTCTTTATGAATAGAAGATCGATAGCTCATAGTTAGGCTGAGACAGATGTCTTGCTTGGAATAGAGCTATTAGAAGGAATAAGTACGTCATTTCCTTCTCGGTATTGTATTTCTAGGCATCAGAGGCATTTAGTCCTATTGTTGATGCCATAGTAGCCTTATGTACTGTTAGACCAGTCTTTTCTTATACATCGTAAGTCTCCATTTAGTGAGCTGTCTAAGACTGCAGAGTAACTCACAGATATCTGTCTTCACTGATATATGACTTTTAGGCTGTGCTAGCTGTGCTGAGACCACTATCATTTTGGAATAAGGCTGTTAGAAGGAAAGATTACTTTTTCCTTCTCAGTGTGGTATTCCTAGGCATCACAGGTAATTAGTCCTATTGTTGTTGCCTTAGTTTGGCTTATGTGAATTAAGAGCGGTCTGTTTATATATATCATTAGCAGCTAACATCATAGTAGACTTTATATTTTATATCGGTATTTTCTTATACATTGTGGCTAATGTCATAGTCTCATTTAGTGAGCTTTCCAAGGCTGCAGGTGTCACAGCTATCTGTCTTCATGGAGATGAAGACTAATAAGCTGCGTTAGTTAAGCTGAGACTACTGTCTGTTTGGAATTACGACCATTAGAAGAGCGATCCTTTATTCCTTACCTTGAGCAACTAATGTTGTAAGTCTCTGTTTAGTGAGCTTTCAAGGTCACAAGTTTCAACGAGATATCTCTCTTCACGGGATGAAGACTTATTAGCTGCACAAGCTAATCGAACACTGCTTTCCTTTTTGGAATTAAAACTGTTAAAAGGAAAGAGTACATTGTTTCCTTCTCGGTGTGTATTCTTGGGTGTCTGAGACTTTTAGTCCTTTTGTTGACACCTTATTAGAATTAAGTGCAGCTGTTTTTCCCTTATCTTGAGTGACTAATGTTGTAAGTCTCCGTTTAGTGAGCTTTTTAAAGTCACAAAAATTACATTGAGATATCTGTCGTCACAGAGATGAAGTCTTCTAAGCTTTGTTAGCTAGGCTGAGGCCGCTGTCTTTTGGGAATTGAACCGCTAAAGGAAAAGAGTTCATTTTTAGCTCAACTTGACAAAGACAAGCTGAGCTATTGCCATCACTTCTCGTCCATCGGCGTAAGTACTTACGTTAGTATGTATGTCCACAATTTCTTTTTGCACACCTCACAGGTCGCACTTATGGTGAGATCGCTTTGAAACTTGGTATGCTTGTTTGGGGAGACCTCTAGATGGGTGCTATCGATTTTCTTCAATTTCCGTCAAAAAATGTTGCCGCGGCTAATGTTCTTAGAACTTAGTTTAGTCAAACCTCAATATTTCCCTTTGGCACACTCTACAGAGCACATTATGATTGGATTGCTTTGAAACCAGGCATGCTTGTTTGGGGTGACCTCTAGATGGGAGATATCAATTTTCTTCCATTTCCGTCAAAAAATGTTGCCATGGCCAACGTTTTTAGAACTTAGTTTAGTCAGACCTCAATATTTCCCTTTGGCACACCCTGCAGGTCACATTTATGATCGAATTGCTTTGAAACCTGGCATGCTTGTTTGAGATGACCTCTAGATGGGAGCTATCGATTTTCTTCTATTTCCATCAGAAAAATGTTGCCACGGCCAACGTTCTTAGAACTAAGTTTAGTCAGACCTCAATATTTCTTTTGGCACACCCTACAGAGCACATTTATGATTGGATTGCTTTGAAACCTGGCATGCTTGTTTGGGGTGACCTCTAGATGGGAGCTATCGATTTTCTTCCATTTCCGTCAAAATATGTTGCCGCGAGCAATGTTTTTAGAACTTAGGTCAGACCTCAATATTTCCCTTTGGCACACCCTACAGGGCACATTTATGACCAGATTGCTTTGAAACCTGGCATGCTTGTTTAGGGTGACCCCTAGATGGGTGCTATCAATTTTCTTCCATTTCCGTCAAAAAATGTTGCCACGGCCAATGTTCTTAAAACTTATTTTAGTCAGACCTCAATATTTCCCTTTGGCACACCCTACAGGGCTCCTTTATGATCAAATTTCTTTGAAACCTGGCTTGCTTGTTTGGGGTTACCTCTAGATGGGAGCTAATGATATTTTTATACTGTACCAATGACCCAGACTTAGCTGGTGCTAACTCTAAAATATTTAGGGCCAAACACAAATTTTACCCCCCAATCCCCAAAATTTGCATCTAAAACCGAAAATTACATGTCCTATATGGTCCTCCATACTTTTACTCCACTGCGCATGCGCAGTGTCAAGGAGGTCTCAAAATTGGCGCAATTATCATTCTTTGTTTGGCCCTCAATTCAGTTACAACTGACTGATATCTGTGCTTGTAAATCTCAGTTTAAATGATGCCAGACACAATTATGAGAGAAATGGTGGATATAAGGAGGAAATAGAAGGAGGAGAGGAAGAAACAGTGGAAGGAAATGTTCAGGGCGTAACTTATAATTTTTTTACGAAATTATTTCATGTTACCAATTTTCGAGGCATGTCCCTGTTGTGGTCATTCTTGCTATGAATGTTCCATTGTTTGATCAGTGTTTCCTCTCTCCCTTTCCTTTATTCACCCTAGATATTCTGCCATGTTTTTGGCATATTTTTTGTAATGTTCATTACTAAAATTTCTTGGGAGTTTTGGCTTGGTAACAGAATAATACTCTGTTTTTTCCCCATGTTTACGCCCTCACCCTTGGGTGTTTAGGCGTTTTGGTCTGCATCTACCAAATGATGTTCTGCAGTTTCTTCTCTGGAAGTCTCTGTTTTGCATCAGATAGTGTTTAAATTGGTAACTGATTTCGGGCCATGTTTATCAGTGCCTGGAGTCATGTTTCCGGTTGTGTACACTTTTTGTTTGTGTTGACAACTGTTACTTCTGATAGCGATTACTTGTCCTCTGCTTAGTTCAGTTCATAGCAAGATACATTAATATTGTCCGTAAGTGTTACATTAATTTTTTTAAATGGTTTTAAAATTTTTGTCCACGCTTAGGCTTTTTTGGGGATCCATTTGGGCTCATTGTTCCCATTGGGAACTAAGGCTCTTCTGAAAATTTTTTCAGAATTTTTTTTTTTTTTGAAATTATTTTCGTTCGAATGTTATAATGGATTATATTATATTATGTATCTTTATTTCAAGGGTTAGTGCGAGTAATATGACTGTGTATATTTTTTCTTGATGAAAAAATATTGTTAAAGTTGAAATGCGAGGATATCTTCCTCTAATTCTCAGGTTCATTGTATTTCTTATAGTCAATGTATTCGCACTAATTCTTGCACTGTGTGTGTTGATTGGAATGACAACATTGAAGAGGTGTGTCACGGTATTTTGTTAGCGGTGAGGGATCCATTCCGGTCCTCTCTCCGCAGGGTCACTCTACTTTATCAGTCTCTTTTTCAGAATTCAGAGTGATGTTTCCGTGATGTCTTCAACAAGTGTGTCTCCGTCGTTGCAATATTAGGGCTAGCGGGAAGTGCTCAAGGTATTACGACAATTGCCGGGAGTTCCCTATTAGGATTGAAGGCATTGATCGCCCGCTAGTCCACCTGGTGTTGAATGGATCGGCATCCGGGTTCGTCCATTGCGGTCCAGGGAAGCAGATTAGGTGATGCGAGCACTATAAAACATCAAATGTGCACACCCAGCAACGACGGATCCGAGGATAGTACGGAGGAAGCCTGTCAATCCGGTAGCTAGCTCGTCCAGGTCCACCCGGACCGCGAGCGAGTGAGGACCCCTCTCTCTTACATCAACATTTGCGCCGTGATGTTTGTTCGTTAGTCAGAGCTTACGTCCACTCCTCCTGCTCGGGACGCTCCGTCGCATGACAGTCCGACACGGCTGTTATATTGGCTTCCTCATCCTCGTCAACACACATGACCGCACCTTGGCTATGTGACCACAGATTTCCAGGGGACGTTCTCATATTATATAAATGCAGGATTGATCATCCCTGGTGCTCCTGCTTCGCCAACCAAGGAATACACGTTGACCAGGTCACTCCATCTGCAAGCCGAGGACACGAGGCCTTTCCAGTTGGGACATTCGCATATTATATAAATGCAGGAATGAACGTCCCTGGAGCTTCCAGCGGATAATTACATAGGACTGCGGCTCCACAGGTCTCATTAACATGAACAAGGTGTTGTTACCATGATGTCTTCGTAAGTGTGCTTCCGTCATCACAGTCAAATGAAGAGTTAGTGGCAAAAGTGCTCATGTAGATACATCAATTGCCTGGAGTTCCCTAGTAGGATCGATGGCTTTGGTGTCCGCTAGCTCGCCCGGTGTCGTGACCATTCACCGAATGGCTCAGCACCTGGGTTCGTCCGTTGCGGTCCAGGAAGGAGATTTGGGTGATGCAAGCACTATAAAATACAATGTGCACACCCAGTGACGACGGATACAAGGATGGTACGGAGGAAGCCTATTAGTCAGGTTCCTAGCTCGTCCAGGTCCATCTGGGCTGCAAGCAAGAGAGGTCCCTCTATCATACTACAACATCTGGGCCCAGATGTTGTGGTACAAAACGTTCCCCAGTCGGAGCATACGTCCACCGCTTGGGACGCTCCGTTATATAGACAGTCCGGAGAGACTGCTCTTTCGGCTTCCTCATCCTCACGGCAGCACACGTGACTGTACCTTGGCAACATGACCAGTCATATTCAACCAACATCGCCGACCAGGGATTCTACGCCGACCAGGTCACGCCATCTGGTAGCCAAGGATACGAGGCCTTCATACTCCGGACGTTCACATATAAGAAATATGCAGGAGTCAACGTCCAAGGAGCTTCCAGTGGCTAAATCCTGTAAGACCGCAGCTCTACAGGCCTCCGTTATGGACGTGCTATCGCAGATAGCACAAATTATTGCTGCATCCCAGCAACCGACAGTAACTCTGTCAGATCAGGAATTATCCGAGGAAGCTGGGTTGGTACATTCTGTAGTAGGTTCAGGCACGGACGACCAAGAATTACAAGTGGTCCGACAGGATGGCGAAAGGGATACGGAGGTTGTATTAGTCCCTTTCGGAACAACATAATTGACGTAAAATGCATCTGGCATTATCTTCTTACGTTGTTCCTCCGGACCAAAATGCTGCGTTGCCAGATAAGAGACTGATAGCGCCACTGGACTCAGAATTCTTATCGGTTTAGGGACATTGTCTCTCAGTTTCCGACATACTCCAGAAATGTCTCACGGACATTTGAACTATTGAATGATGCTATATATATAACTTGCTACCTAAACAGGCAGGTCAGGTTTTTTATCGGCAAATGCTCTACATCTGCTTTTCATCAATTCAAGAAATAATTTCAAAATGGCAGGACAGATCATTCCGAGAGTTTCTCTGTGTCTAGACGTCCAGGCCGAAGACCTAGTATTGTCTATACCGTTGTCTATGTCAATTCTAACCACGATGTTGGAAACGACAATATCGTCTAGCAAGGTTAGCTTAGACGCATTATCGTACGCAGATCACCTTACCAGAGTATTATCATTACGTCTCAAAGGAAAAGAATTCCAGGATGTACAACCTCCTTAAGAGTTCTTTCAAGGGCCTTAGCATTCTCCACGTATAACTCCACCCTTTTAGTGGTGATATGGAGTTGGTTAGACATGACGCGGCCCTGGCTACATCCACGCGTGTGGATAGTAAGGTGAAAAACTCTCTCAGAGTCGCTCCGGTCTCCGGAGAGTTTCTCTTCAGCGGCAAGCTTTCTGCAATCTATGATCAGATAACTAAGAAAGCTTCAGACTCTCTGCTATTCAAATCCGCTTCCATAGAGTCGGATTCAGCAGAGAAAAGTAGGACAGGCACTTCTGGGGCGAAATACGTCCAAGGAAAGTTCCTATAGAGGTTCCTATGCATCCTCTAGGTCTTACTCTAGAGACCGTCAGGGTAGCGACTCAGGTAGGGGCCGTAATTCTGGCCGAGACATCCGGTCAGACGCCCCTATGTCGACGGGGCGAGGTGCGGGCCATGGAGGACATGGTTTCTCCTTCCGCAAGCCTCGCAAGACCAGGAGGTAATGGTATTAACCTCTATCGTGTACCAGTGAGCGGAAGACTGTCGAGTTTCTCAATCAATTGGGAGTAGATTACGGATGTCCCTTGGATTCGAGGGGTGATTTCGGTAGAACTGAATTGTCCTTCAAACGAAAACCTCCGTTAACTCGAAGTCCAAGATGGACTCAGCTTCCGTCAAGTCCGCAGGAAAGAGGCTCACTTCCATCAGAAGTCCAGTCTCTTCTGGAATGATCGCGATAGAGATCATAGAAATCCAGGAATTTCCAGGTTTCTACAACCATCCTTTTCTGGTTCCAAAACCAGATGGCTCGTTCCATCCACTCGTAAATCTGAGCTGGATAAACAAGCTGATCGTGGCTCCAAGTTTCTATATGGAGACCATCCGATCGGTCAGAGCGAGTATTCGTGTGTACGACTATGCTACATGCATAGATCTCAAGATGCATACTTTCACTTCATGGTACATCAGGCGTTCAGAAAATATCTTCGCTTCCTCATCATAGGAGTCGTGTATCAGCTCCGAGCGATGCGCTTCGGTCTGAATCTAGCCCCATGGGCTTTCACTCGAATAATGAACGCAGTAATGACTCATTTCTGAGCTCATTCGTCTGCGATAACGTCAGCCTACCTGGACGACATTCTTCAGAGCTACGGCAATGAATTAATGCTTCAGAACGATGTGCAGAATCTGCTTCTATTGCTCCGACATCTCGGTTTCATAAGTAAATGAGGAGAAGTCGGATCTGGTATCATCCAAGTCATTCACCCACAGGCGGATGAGCTTCAAGACGCACAACATTCTCGTTCGTCTGCCATTAACCAGAGCAAAATTAATCAGTTGTTATGCTCGCTATTGTCTTCACTCAGACAAGGTTTCAGCGAGAGATCTCAGGAGACTGATAGGTTTGTGTGGAGCTGCCGCGATTTTATTCCAATGGGGCAGCTTTGCACTTGTCCTCTCCAATTTCTTCTGACCCAGAATTGGAGGGTGAAGATTCTTTCGCACGATATGGACATCCTCTTGTCAAATCAAGTGAATAAGAGATTCAGACTTCTGCAGATATTCAGTGGTTAACTCAGGGAGTTCCACTGCAATTGCCGGATCTGTGTTTTACAGTTTTGACGGATGCCAGTCAAACAGGTTGGGACGCAACATTGAGCCCAACAGATTTGAAGTGCCAGGGTCTTTGGGATCTGTAGTTCCTAATCAAGCTCAGAAACATCAAGAATTGATGTCATTTTGGCTTGCGCTACGTCATTGGATGAACGTTATTCAGAATGCTCACGTGCAAATTCTGTCCGACAATTCGACAGTATTAGCGTATTTTCGGAACCGATGGATGCACTCATTCCATTCTGTTATTCAAGTTAATGGAATGAATCCTTCTGTTTGTACTAGAACATCAAGTTCTTCTATCGATCCATCATATTCCGGGACGTCTGAACGTATTAGCGGACTCCCTTTCATGGAGGGGCCGCTTGTTGCCGTCAGAATGGACTTTCAACAAATGAGTATTCAATCAGATTTGCTACCAATGAGAGCAGCCAATGATGGACTTATTTGCGATGCATCTCAACAATCAGTTGCCGACGTATGTGTCACCATGTTCGGATCCTCAAGCGTTTGCAGTAGACACTCTATCGATCTCGTGAGACGGAGTAATAGGTTTTGCGTATCCTCCAGCGCCGTTGATTCAGCAGATATTGCTCAAGTTAAATAATCTCAATGCAAAATTCTGTTGGTAGCATCTCTATCTCCACAAAGACTGTGGATTAATCTACTCAGGTGTCTGTTGTGGGACATGCCGTGGAAGCTTCCTCCACATTTCGGTCCATTCTATGGCTAGATGGATTCAATTAACTATCAGTACTGCTTATGATAATATCTTCAACTCAGCGGTCTGTGCTTAAGAATTCAGCTCATGAAGTAAGAGTTCTTTCTACATCATGGGCTTACGCTAATAGTGTTGCTATTACAGATCTAATGAGGGCTGCATTTTGGTTTCAGCCTTCCACTTTTACGAATTTGTACCTTAGAAATATTGAGTCCATTTCTGGAGATCTGCATTGTTTAGGTCCATTATCTGTTGCTCAGAATGTCGTCAACTAAACAGTTGCAACTATAGTTGTGTAGGCATTCGGTTCCGGCAGTGACTCTGTCCTGCTGCCCTCTTCGCTCTGGAGTATTTGATCCAGGGCAAGGGGAGGGGGTGGAGGGGGGGTGTTCCCTTAGGTCACCTGCTTTATAGTGATAAGCAAAGGAATACCTCCCCTGGAGTCAGTAATTCCAGTCGGTACCGGGATGATTTTAAAGTGTAAAGCTAATGTTTACTCATCCATGTAATATTTTTAAAGTGTAGCTCGGTGTAAAGCATTTGTATATGTCACATGTCGTTAATATACAATCCTCGGACACTTTTAATGAGTATAAAGAGTCTCATTTCTCTGGACTACCTTTATTTATTGGGTTTCCTTTAAAAATAATTAGCATAACGGGTTATACTGGAAGTTAATAGAGATAATTGATGTTATTGTGCTCAAGAACAGAATGGTGTTGTGTCTTTCTCATTTTGATGCAAATAGAAAGATACTTGTAAAACCTATTTCTCCTTTCTCCTCGAGGGGATAATTCTGTATATGTAGTTGAGTCTATTGGATTTTCTTTATGTCCTAGGCCCTCCAACCTTTTTACTATTCAGCGAAGTCTGGGTCATTGGTACAGTATAAAAATGTTAAAAAATTTATAGTAATTTATATATTTTTTATACAGACGGGGATGGCCCTAATGTTAAAAAATTTATAGTAATTTATATATTTTTTATACTTACCAATGACCCAGACGGGGATGGCCCTCCCATGAGTTGGGAACTCATACCTCGCCGCTGAGTACATAACGCTTACCAGGCACTGGTTGTAAGGATGATAATTGCATCAATTTCGAGACCTCCTTGACACTGTGCATGCATAGTGGAGTAAAAGTATGGAAGACCATATAGGACATGTAATTTTCGGTTTTAGATGCAAATTTGGGGGATTGGGGGGTAAAATTTGTGTTTGGCCCTAAATATTTTAGAGTTAACACCAGCTAAGTCTGGGTCATTGGTAAGTATAAAAAATATATAAATTACTATAAATTTTGTAACTTTCTTCCATTTCCGTCAAAAAATGTTGCAGCAGCCAACGTTCTTAGAACTTAGTTTAGTCAGACCTCAATATTTCCCTTTGGCACACCATGCAGGGCACATTTATGATTGGATTGCTTTGAAACCTGGCGTGTTTGTTTGGGGAGACCTCTAAATAGGAGCTATCGATTTTCTTACATTTCCGTCAAAAAATGTTGCCACGGCCAATGTTCTTAGAACTTAGTTTAATCAGACCTCAATATTTCCCTTTGGCACACCCTACAGGGCACATTTATGATCGGATTGCTTTGAAACATGGCATGCTTGTTTGGGGAGACCTCTAGATGGGTGCTGTCGATTTTCTTCCATTTCTGTCAAAAAATGTTGTCGTGGCCAACGTTCTTAGAACTCATTTTAGTCAGACCTCAATATTTCCCTTTGGCACACCCTACAAGTCACATTTATGGTCAGATTGCTTTGTCATGTTTGTTTGGGGTTACCTCTAGATGGGAGGTATCGATTTTCTTCCATTTCCGGCATCAAAAAATGTTGCCGCTGGCAATGATCTTTGAACTTAGTTTAGACAGGCATCAATATATTCCTTTGGCATGCAATAGAGGGCACATTTATGATCAGATCGGTTTGAAACTTTGTATGCATTTTTTGGGTTATCTCTAGATGGGAGCTATTGATTTTCATCAGTTTCCGTAAAAAAATGTTGCCACTGGCAATGACCTTCAATGAACTTAGTAAAAACTTAGTGCAGTTAAGCATCAATATTTCCCTTTGACACACCCTGCAGGACACATTTATGCTTGGATCACTTGCAAACTTGGTGTGCTTGTGTGGGATGACATCTATATGGGAGCTGTCAATTTTCTTCCATTTCTGTCAAAAAATGTTACCGCTGACCTTTAAACTTTGTTTAGTCAGACCTTAATATTTCCCTTTAACAAACCCTTCAGGGTACATTTATGATCGGATCACTTTGAAACTTTGTATGTGTGATCAGGGTGACTTCTAGATGTGAGCTATTGCTTTTTTTCATTTCCATAAGAAATTATTGTCATTATCACCAGCCTTTGAACTTACTGCATTTGTGCATCAACTTATCCGTTTTGCACTCTCTGCAGGGTATATTTTTGAATTTTCATAAAAACAACAAAAAAAACCCATTGCCGCAAGCAATGACCTTCTACTTAGTGCATTTGTGCATTAACATTTTCCTTTGGCATGCCTCAGAGGGCACATTCATTATCAGGTTGTTATGAAACTTTGTATGCTTATGCAGGGTGACAAATATAGGAGCTATTGATTTTCTTTTCATTTCCATCAAAAACTGTTGCTGTTAGCAACAATCTTTGAATTTTTTGCATTTGTGCATCAACATTCTTTGACATGGCCTACAGGCCACATTTATCCTAGGATTGTTTTTGAACTTGGTGTGCTCATTAGGTAAGACCTTTAGATAAGAGCTATTGATTAGTATTCATTTCTGTGAAAAAAGTTGCCATTTACAATAAATAACGTCTGAACATACTGCATTTGTGTATCAACATTCTTCTTTTAGCCAGTCTTATAGCTTACATTTAAAAATGCATGGATTACTCTGACGTTGTGCACACACAATGCTGTTATGTTGAAATTTCATCAAATAACATTGGTATCAATGATCTTCAATTTTGCCATTTCATTTAAAACTTAACAAGTTCAAGTTTGTCAAGTTGAGCTACAGTGTCATTGACACTTTCATTTCTTTCTTGGTGTTGTTTTCTTAAGTGTCACAGATTTTAGTTTTATTGGTGACACAAAAGTAACCTAGCTAGAATTATGAGAGGTGTTTTTTCCCTATCATTGGCAGCTAGCATTGTAAGTCTCCTTTATTGAGCTTCTTGGGTTGCAGTTAACAGCCATTTAATTGTCTTCACAAATAGAAAGACCTTTAGCTAGGCTGAGACCACTGTCCTATTGGACAAGGTACTGTTACAGGAGAAGAGGTTGTTCTCTCCTTAACGGTATTGTTTTGTGTTAGTTGTCTGAGGCTTTTAGCCCTATTGATGATGCCATATTAACTTAGTGTGATTAATGAGCATTCTTTCGGATGCCTATAGTTAACTCCTTTTAAGGAATATATTTCCTGCTATAATCAGAATGAGCCGCAAGGAGCCTCAAGGAGTTCTTCTAGGTTTTTATGATCGGGTGATGGTACATAGTTTTTTGTCTCCGGCTTCATTTTTAATCCAATTTATTATTGTGGATTATATTTCCACTTGGTAGATTGGATATTATATCTGTATGGTGTATAATTTGAAGCTATGGCATACTGTCTTGATTTCAAGAGAAATGTCAACGCTGTTTCAGCGGGTAGATATTCCTTGCAATAGTGCCATGTTCCACACGTCCCTCTCTATCCTTAGTGGCATTATGGGGTCGGTCAGACGTAAGGGAGCCCTATGGTTTTTATACTATTCTAGATAACTAACACTAAAGCATTACGAGCCACACGGGGTTAGTGTGATTATGCTTGCTTTGACTGACTATAAGCTCTTTAGCTGTATTACTCTTTATTGAGAATAGCAGCATCAGTATAGCTTTGGGAATGGAGCATGGAATTTCTTTTTCCTATAGTGAAAAAGGAATTTGTCACTGTTCCAAGCTTTAGTATTTCTGAACCGGCCTTACTTATCTTGCAATTCAACCTGCCCCCCCCCCCCCCCCTTCCAGTATGTTAAGAGGCTATTTCAGGGCAGGTTTTAGTTCTCTTCCTGTAAGTCTTGTATGCATTCAATTATTTGCAGGTGGGTTGGGGTCTAATGGCTACATCAGGGGCACATCCTCTCTTTATTTGGTTTGCTTCCTGTGGTTGGTCATTCAAAAGTTATATATGAGCATATGATTCCTGAACAGTAACTGTTTTTGGATTCAGAATTGCTTCATGAATACATTAGGTTGATATTGCTAGCCTTCATGTACCTGTGTGGCAGGCTTGTCGGTTATCTGGACGACATTCTCCATATGTGGCATTTAGTCCACTCTGAGAAGTTTCGCTCAGGGTTGTCTGCTTTTTGGCTCACCAACGTTAGTTGTGTGAGCCTATGGCATAGCCCTCATGTCGGCGTCGGCGTCCGCTCTCAAATATTTTGAACTTTTGTGTACATGTTTTGATTTTTTGTCTTTTAAAATTTTGTTTAGTTTCTGCATATTGCTATGGTGGTTCACTATAACATTTAACTCTTTTCCAGGGTATTTTGTCTTAATTTTAACCCTTTGAATCAAATTTTAGACTTATTTTGATGTTTGTGTGCAGGTTTTGATGTTTTTTTTTTCCTTTCTTCCAAGTGGAGATTTACCTTGCAGCATATGACCATGCTTTCTATTGTATGTAAACATGCATCTTAGGGCTAAGTTTGTATTATTTAACCCTTTTCCCGCTGAATTACTTCAATTTTGGACTTTTATGTACAGGTTTTGTACTTAGGCTTATAGCTTTTTACTTTTATGTACAGGTTGTGATCAAAAAAAAAAAATTAAATTGGGGTTGACCTCACTGCATACTGCAGTGGTGGTTACTATAACATTGATATCTTTCCAGTGCATTTTTTTTTTAAATTTTAACCCTTTCAATCGATTTTTATTAGACATATTTTGACGTTTGCGTGCAGGTTTTGATGCTTTTTCTTTTCCTTTCTTCCAAGTGGAGATTTACCTTGTAGCATATGTCCATGCTTTCTATTGTATGTAAACATGCATCTTAGGGCTATGTTTGTATTATTTAACCCTTTTCCTGCTCAATTACTTCAATTTTGGACTTTTATGTACAGCTTTTGGACTTAGGCTTACAGCTTCTTACTTTTATGAACAGGTTGTGATAAAAAAAAACAATTTCAAGTGAGGTTGACCTCACTGCATATTGCAGTGGTGGTTATTATAACATTGATATCTTTCCAGTGCATTTTTAAAAAATTTTTAACCCTTTGAATAGATTTTTAGACTTATTTTGACGTTTGCGTGCAGGTTTTCATGGGTTTTTTTTCCTTTCTTCCAAATGTAGATTTACCTTGTAGCATATGTTCATGCTTTCTATTGTATGTAAACATGCATCTTAGGGCTACGTTGTATTCTTTAACCCTTTTCCTGCTTAATTACTTCAATTTTGAACTTCTTTTGTTTACAGGTTTGGATTTTTGTGCTTTTTAAAAAAAAATGTTCTTCTTTGCATATTGCTATGGGGGTTCACGATAACATTTAACTCTTTTCCAGGGTATTTTGTCTTAATTTTAACCTTTTGAATCAAATTTTGGACTTATTTTGACGTTTGTGTGCAGGTTTTGATGTTTTTTTTTCCTTTCTTTCAAGTGGAGATGTACTTTGCAGCATATGACCATGCCTTCTATTGTATGTGAACATGCATCTTAGGGCTAGATTTGTATTATTTAACCCTTTTCCTGCTTAATTATTTCAATTTTGGACTTTTGTGTAAAGGTTACGATTTTTGTGTTTTTTTAATTTTTCTCCTTTTTTGCATATTGCTATGGTGCTTCATGATAACATTTAACTCTTTTCCATGGTATTTTGTCTTAATTTTAACCCTTTCAATCAAATTTTAGACTTATTTTCACGTTTGCGTGCAGGTTTTGATGTTTTTTTCCCTTTCTTCCAAGTGGAGATTTACCTTGCTTCATATGGCCATGCTTTGTATTGTTTTTAAACATGCATCTTGTATTATTTAACCCTTTAGCTGCTTACTCTCTTTAATTTTGGACTTTTGTGTGCAGGTTTTGAACTTTTTTTTTTACTCCAGCCACCCGTTTACATTGGCCACCTGTTGGTGAGCCACGGGGTACTGATACCCCCTCTAGTTAGCTCACCTGAGCGAAGCTCAAGGGGAGCTTTATTAATCACTTTCTGTCCGTCGTCCGGCGTCTGTCGTCATCCGTCCGGCGTTAACTTTACATTATCGAATTCTCCTCCTAAACCACTAGCCCAATTTTATTCAAATGTTGGCTAAATGTTTATTACCTAATGCCTATTAAGATTTGTTCAAATGAAGTTGCCCCTCCTCCTGGGTGGTGCCACGCCCCCAAGGGGCACCAAAATCTTTGTAAATCTTCTTCTCATGAACCAGCAGTAGCAGAGACTTGATATATGGTATGCACCTTCCTTTTGAGGTGTAGACTCAGATTTGTTCAAGAGAAGTTTGAGGGATAATATTTGGCGTTGTTATGGGAGGGGCAAAAATTTTGGCCCCGCCCCTAATTTCTATTTTCTGAACCGAGAAGCCGATTTCAACCAAATTTTATGTGAGGGCTTATTGGGTCATGAGTACTTGATTTATGCAAAAAAAAAATTTCCTGCAGCCCCGTGGGAACCGCAGGAGCTAAAAATAGAAAAAATTTAAAACGCCCATATCTCCAAAACTGCACGGCACTGAGAATTTTTATTTGGTGTGCAGCTTCCTTAGGACCAAGAGAAAGGATTGGTAAAAAAAAATTGCCATCGGTTTTATCATAGGGTACAGTTTCGGGACTTTGAAAAAGTGCTGAGTCAGCACTTTTTAACACTGTAGGCAATGGGAAAAACATTAAAAAGACTCTTCTTTTCTGATTTACCAGTCAGAATCCTTTCATATTTGGTATACAACATCTCTTGGGGGGGCAGATTCAAGTTTGTTCAAATTGAGTCAGTGGGTTCATATTTGGGCTCCCTATGGGAGTCCAAATTTTAATTTGGTGCAATTTGAGGATTATTCTTTAAAAATCTTCTTCTTCAGATCCACCAGGTAGAATTCTTTCATATTTGGTATACAACATCTCTAGGGGGCTCAGATTCAAGATTGTTCAAATTGAGTCCCTGGGTTTTTTTTGTTTTTTCTGCGTTTCGGTCAGTTTTAAGACAAAAAAAAAAAAAAAAAAATTTTCCCCTGAAAATTTGGGGTGCGGGTGGGACTTGGAAAATTTTGGACCAAAATCCGAAAAAAATTTTTTTGTTTTTTCTGCGGTTCGGTCAATTTTAAGACAAAAAAAAAAAAAAAAAAAAAATTTTCCCCTGAAAATTTGGGGTGCAGGTGAGACTTAGAAAATTTTGGACCAAAATCTGAAAATTTTTTTTTTGTTTTTTCTGCGTTTCGGTCAATTTTAAGACAAAAAAAAAAAAAAAAAATTTTTTTCCCCTCAAAATTTGGGGTGCAGGTGGGACTTGGAAAATTTTGGACCAAAATCCGAAAAAAAAAATATTTTTTTTGTTTTTTCTGCGTTTCGGTCAATTTTAAGAAAATTTGGGGTGCGGGTGGGACATAGAAAATTTTGACCAAAATCTGAAAAAATTTTTTTGGGTTTTTTCTGCGTTTTGGTCAATTTTAAGACAAAAAAAAAAAAAAAAAAAAAAAAAATTTTCCCCCTGAAAATTTGGGGTGCGGGTGGGACTTAGAAAATTGGGCTTTGGGCCAAAATCCAAATTTTTTTTTTTTTGTTTTTTCTGCGTTTCGGTCAATTTTAAGACAAAAAAAAATTAAAAAAAAATTTCCCCTGAAAATTTGGGGTGCAGGTGGGACTTAGAAAATTTTGGACCAAAATCCGAATAAATTTTTTTTTGTTTTTTCTGCGTTTCGGTCAATTTTAAGACAAAAAAAAAAAACAAAACATTTTCCCCCTGAAAATTTGGGGTGCGGGTGGGGGACTTGGAAAATTTTGGACCAAAATCCTGTGAAAAAATTTTTTTTGTTTTTTATGCATTTCTGTCAATTTTAAGACAAAGAAAAATTTTTTTTTTAACCCTGAAAATTTGGGGTCTGGGTGGGACTTAGAAAATTTTGGATCAAAATCCGAAAAAATTTTTTTTTGTTTTTTCTGCGTTTCGGTCAATTTTAAGACAGAAAAAAATTTAAAAAAAATTTTTCCCCTCAAAATTTGGGGTGTGGGTGGGACTTAGAAAATTTTGGACCAAAATCCGAAAAAAATTTTTTTGTTTTTTCTGCGGTTCGGTCAATTTTAAGACAAAAAAAAAAAAAAAATAAAATTTTCCCCTGAAAATTTGGGGTGCAGGTGAGACTTAGAAAATTTTGGACCAAAATCCGAAAAAAATTTTTTTTGTTTTTTCTGCGTTTCGGTCAATTTTAAGACAAAAAAAAAAAAAAAAATTCCCCTGAAAATTTTGGGTGCAGGTGGGACTTAGAAAATTTTGGACCAAAATCCGAAAAAAATTTTTTGTGTTTTTTCTGCGTTTCGGTCAATTTTAAGACAAAAAAAAAAAAAAATAATAAAAAAAATTGTTCCCCCTGAAAATTTGGGGTGCGGGTGGGACTTAGAAAATTTTGGACCAAAATCCGAATTTTTTTTTTTTTTGTTTTTTCTGCGTTTCGGTCAATTTTAAGACAAAATAAAAAAAAAAAAAAAAAAAAAAAATTCCCCTGAAAATTTGGGGTGCAGGTGGGACTTAGAAAATTTTGGACCAAAATCCAAAAAAATTTTTTTTTGTTTTTTCTGCGTTTCGGTCAATTTTAAGACAAAAAAAAAAAAGAAAAAAAAAAAAAAAATTTTTCCCCAGAAATTTTGGGGTGCAGGTGGGGGACTTGGAAAATTTTGGACCAAAATCCTGTGAAAAAATTTTTTTTGTTTTTTATGCGTTTCTGTCAATTTTAAGACAAAGAAAATTTTTTTTTTTAACCCTGAAAATTTGGGGTCTGGGTGGGACTTAGAAAATTTTGGATCAAAATCCGAAAAATTTTTTTTTTGTTTTTTCTGCGTTTCAGTCAATTTTAAGACAAAAAAAAATTAAAAAAAAATTTTTCCCCTCAAAATTTGGGGTGTGGGTGGGACTTAGAAAATTTTGGACCAAAATCCGAAAAAAATTTTTTTTGTTTTTTCTGTGTTTCAGTCAATTTTAAGACAAAAAAAAAAAAAAAAAAAAAAAAAAAAATTTTCCCCAGAAAATCTAGGGTGCAGGTGGGGGACTTGGAAAATTTTGGACCAAAATCCTGTGAAAATTTTTTTTTGTTTTTTATGCGTTTGTCAATTTTAAGACAAAAAAAAAAAAAAAAAATTTTTTCCCTGAAAATTTGGGGTCCGGGTGGGACCAAAATCCGGAAATTAGTTTTATCGTTTTTTATGCATTTTAAGAAGAAGAAAAAAATTTAGGCTGAAAGTATTTTGTTTGGGAAACAAATCTGTTTTTTATGTGTTTATCTCAATTTTGGGACGTAAAAGTGCAGGAACTGAAAATAGAAGGAAAACCTGTGTATTGTGTGGGCACAATCGCTTCATCTAGTTGGTATATGCTTTTCTTAGGAGGGGCGTATGCAGCTTATTCAAGTCAAGTCCCTGGTTTGATATTTAGACAACCATGTCAGGTGAGCACCCTCAGGCCCCCTGGGGCCTCTTGTCTTATGACGTATGAGTCTATTCCTCAGGTTAATTGCATTAATGTTGTTTTATTCCTTCAGTTTTCTGGTTAGATTTTGTATCGCTCGGTCATGCTGTTGATACAGGGCAGTATTCAGATGAGGGTACATGCGGGATTCTGTTGATTGCGTGCATAATATGTACTTATTATTATGCAGACGTATTATTGAATAGATTCTCTTAAATTCTTGCCCTGTGTTTGTATAGAGCTTATGAGAATTTTGGGGCTAGTTGGATCAGTTATGGGGTTTCCTACAGGCTGTCTATGCATATGTTCTCTATTTTTGGCTTCATTATTCGGAGTGGCATATTCTTTCTCCGTACAGTCATTGGTTTTAACGGACCTAGGGAACAATGAATTATTTGGGAACGGTCCATGACAGGTTTTTTATTCGTTTCCCATTCCAGGTTCTGAATCCAGTCTTCAACCAGAAGCGGTACACAAGGGGAATCCTATTCTCATAGAATTGAACAGTTACAATTTGGAAGTTCATTATTTGAATTAATTGGACACCTGAACGTGGTCGCCTGTTGGTTGGCTCAGAAGCGTATAAGTTGTATCAGATAACTTTTCATTGGGATTCAATTGGACAAGTTTAAGGTTGCACATATTAATATCAGCGGTTTTTGACCTATCTACGTATTCTGGATGCGGCATAAATTTAGGAGCATGCAATTTTAATAAACAGGATTGCCATGATATAGCCTTAGCTGCTGATGTGGCATTAAGCACCAATAAATTAATAATAATTAATCAGTGGGTGTCTTTTTTGGTGAATATGTATATATTATTCTGTATGGCTTTTTTACTGATTCCAGGCCGCTTCCCTCTTTGTTTTGTGGATTATTCCATCAAAAAAAGAGGGGGGGGGGGGGGGAGGAGGGATTTCTCTTTACCACTTCTGGCCTTATAATAAGTGTGTAACTATGAGTGAAGTTGTTATCATTTGTAGATTATTCTGATCTTATGTACAGCTTGTTACATTATATATGGCGTGTGCTTGGGGTTGTTAGTCTCTCTAGGACACGCTTTTCCTTATATTAAGTGTCTTATTCCGGACTACCCTTAAAATTGGGGGCTTGTTACACTCAATTAGCATAATCATTTATGCTAAGTAGTAGGGAATTACTTGGATATTGCTCCTTATTTCGGTAGTATGTCTTCTCTATTATTGTATAGAGAGACATATGTAATTCCTTAAAATTTTAATCTCCTTTTCACCTTGGGAGTTATAATGCAGGCTAAGGAGCTAAATTTTGGTCTGCTATTCCTTTAAGTCCTAGGCCCTCCTGCCTTTTTATGATTCAGCTAAGTCTGGGCCAATGGTTTTAGTATAAATTGATAAAAAAAATATGATAAATTTAAAGTAATTTGTATATTTTTTTTACTTACCAATGGCCCAGGTCAGTCCCATGAGTGGGCACTCATACCTCCCCACTGAGTTATAACATTAGTAGGCATAACTAGGAAGAATGATTCTTGTCGCCAAGTCTGGTCTCTTCCTGGGTACTGCACAAGCACAAGTACTAAAAGTATGAAGGGCCAGATAGGACTTTTACTTTTCGGTATTGTTTATAAATTTTGGGGATTGGGGGGGGTTCAAAATTTGTGTTTGGCCCTTAACAATATCGAGGTTGCACCAGCTAAGTATGGGCCATTGGAAAGTATAAAAAATATACAAATTACTTTAAATTTATCATTTTTTGATCGAGTTGTGTTAACAACCGAGACCTATGGTTTGGCGACGGTTGGTGTGCATCCTGGCAGGCGTTCGGGTATCCTCGCACAGTTAGTGCAGTAACTTGAACACATGTTCTCCGATTTGACTAATATTAGACAGACAGGTCTTTTGCAGTAATATCTCAAGCAATTTCGAAAACTGGCCCAGTCTGATTTTTTGTTACAGAGATATGGGCCTTAATTAGTCAATTTTTATGAATTTGAGCTCATTAGTGCAATAATTTGAACAGACATTCTCTGATTTTACTAATATTTACGATACAGGTCTTTTGAAATAAATAATATCTCAAGCAAGTTCGAAAACTGGCCCAGTGCAAGTTTTCATTACAGGGTTATGGTCCTTAATTAGTCAATATTTACAAATTTTGAGCTTGTTAACACAATAAATTGAACAAACATTCTTCGATTAACTAATATTTGCCATATAGGTCTTTTGCGATAATATCTCGAAGAAGTTCGAAAACTGTCTCATCTTGAATTTTTGTTACAGAGTTATGGCCCTTAATTAGTCAATATTTTCAAATTTTATGCTTGTTAACACAATAGCTTGAACAGACATTCTCCTATTGGTCTAATATGTCCTTTGCAAAACTATCTCAAACAAGTTCGAAAACTGGCCCAGCCCAATTTTCGTTACAGAGTTATGGCCCTTAATTCATCAATTTTTCTGAATTTAAGCTCATTAGCGCAATAATTTGAACTGTGTTCTCCGATTTGAATAATATTTGCTATACAGGTCTTATGCAATAATATCTCTAGCGAGTTCGAAAACTGGCCTGGTCATATTCTTTGTTACATACTTATGGGCCTTAATTAGTAAATTTGTATGAATTTTGAGCTCATTAGTGCTATAACTGGAACAAACATTCTCCAGTTTGACAAATTTTTGTCATACAAGTCCTTTGCAATAATATCTCAGGCAAGTTCGACAACTGGCCTGGACTGGTTTCTCTTTACAGAGCTATGGGCCTTAATTAGTCCATTTTTACGAATTTTGAGCTTGTCAATTTTTACGAGTTTTGAGCTTAATGTGATGACATATCTGATTTTCAATCGAGAGTGCATGAAGAAAGTAGCCACAACTGGATGCCTGCATCTCTGATGCACACCTCTTGTTTAGTTTTGTAATTATTTCTGTGGTTTGTTTTATGTTTTAGGCCTCATAATCTACAGATTAACATGGGTGGTGGTGTATTCCGTCTCTTGAGTGCAAAAATGGCATTGCAGTGCTAAAGCATTGCAAAGCCTTGTTGCACTCGAGAGACAAATTTATCAATTTTATTAACTTTGGTAAAATATCAGATGTAAACCGATTAATTTTTTTTTGTTAAAGTTTGCATTGGTTATAAAAAGAGAGCATGCAGCGGCCAAAAGGACCATGCAGGGGGCCTGAGAAAGAGATTTTTAACTTTTGTAGGCCTAATATAATTTACAAATAGAGCCTTCAAATGGTGAAATTCATTGCTCTTGTGGGTTGTCATTTTAAAAGAAAATTCTGTTAACTATGTGCAGCACCAGACTTGATTCCTGTTTTACATCTGTCTATACATGCACGCAAAGACTGATATAAATTGTAATATTGTTCAAACTTAAATGTCATTTTAAAGGAAATTCCCTAAACTGTTTGAAGCACCAGGTTCCAGTCTTGTGTTACATCTGTCTCCACACGTAGAAAATATCTGATATAAATTGTAATATTTCTGTTGCTCATATTTCAGTTAATGCCAATACATGTTATTTTTTTTAGAGATGAGCCAATTAGTAAAATGCCCCATAAGACGAATGCTGATTATTATCGACAACAATCGGCTGATACTGAATGCCGATGTCAGATGGTTTCTTTATTATTCAAGTTTACTGCAGAAACTGACTGATTTACAGTAATCAGAATTTAATTTACATGCCATTAACCCCCATCAATCCGGAAGATAACACACTTTTAATACTCACTTAAATAAAATAACAGCCATCAGAGGGTTAATTTTAATGAAGCACGGTCAGTGCAGTATATTTTTGATTTAAAATAAACAGCTAACAACTAAGTTGAGAACTCATCACGTGCATCATCACGGTAAATTGTGTTCTGAACCTTTGATGCAGTTTACATCAACACTGGCAACAATTAATTTCAAAGTCGTGTCTTTGCCAAATCGCTCCCTATACAGGCTTTGAAGTCGACTATCAGTTATTTGCATGAAAATGTTTTCTGAAAATCTAAAGTCGTCATTGGAACCACACGTTTTAATCCCCTGCACACTGATGTCAAAATATCTTAAGTTCAGGGTGCAAATATTTCCCATAATGCAACTAGAAATTTAACCAATTCAATCTTGTTTGACAGAGCTCAATGGGCTCTGTCAAACAAGATTGAATTGGTTAAATTCCCAGTTGTATTATGGGAAAAATGGCTACTTCAAATCTGGATATTTTGACATCAGTGTGCAGAGGGTTAAAGTGGGAGTTTCTTTTTGGTAAACCCATATATGAGATTGTGTCACGACATTGCACAGCATTATCTGTTTTTATCACATGCTCCACACAATTCAACATGAGAAAAATTTGAGGCTTTTTGTTCATAAATCCCACCCTGAATGGCTCGATATTAAACTTATTATACGCAAACCTCTCACAATTAACACAGATTACTAGTATGGAAGAATTATCTATCCAATATGGGAATAAAGAATGCCATTATATATTTAATGAGACGATGAGCATAGTTTAAAGAAATATTGCGACATTTTGCAGAAGGCAGTACAGTTTGGACAGTGAAGAGCATCTGTATTCTCATGATGGATAAAAAACAACTCAGTATAGTTACACAATCAAAATCTTTAATATAATATTCTGCCTTTTCTTTCATGAACTATCACTTTCCTGATATGAGTAACAGATGAGTGAAGTACCGATCGCTTGCCACTTGTTGTCCCACGAAGGGGAAGAAAATTCATTACAGATAATCCATAACACTTTCACTGAGTTTCAGACAGTTGGTGAGGGCCGATGTTGAACCATGTGTGCAGATGGTGAACCGATGGGCGTTTATCGGATGATTGCCGATGTTACACCGATTAATCGTCTCATCTCTATTATTTTTAGCTCAACTTTGACGTAAGTCAAATTTGAAGTTATGCCATGGCCCGTCGTCCATCTGTCTGTCCATCCATCTGTCCATCAATTCAATATGGCTCGGGCTAGAGTCTGTATTTATGAACCGATCTTTACAAAACTTCTTGAGTACCCTTGTTATCACTGTGGGATGAGAACGAGTGTTTTTGGGTGTGATCTGAAATTCAAGATGGCCACCAGCAGCCATTTTGTACTTCAGTTAGTGCAATCAGTTTTTTGTTCAGAACTTCTGTATGAAAGTTCTGATTTGAATAAATTTTTGTTTGAATGTTTAGTAACATGGAATACATCACATATAATACAGGTTTTTTTCTTGTGCAGAAATTCTGCAAATTAGATGAACTTTGATTTTTTCAGTGCTATTTACACACAGTAAGTACACATGTCAATACGGCTCGGGCTAGGGGCTGTATTTATGAACCAATTTTCACGAAACTTCTTGGGCACCTTTGTTATCACCTTGGGATGAGAGCAAGTGTTTCTGAGTGTGATGCAAAATTCAAGACGGCTGCCAGTGGCCATTTTGTACTGAAATTAGGTCCAGTCAGTTTTTTGTACACAACTTCTATACGGCTCAGGCTAGAGGCCGTATTTATGAACCGATCTTTACAAAACTTCTTGGGTACCTTTGTTATCACCGTGGGATGAGAACATGTGTTTTTGGGTGCGGTCCAAAATTTAAATGGCCACTAGCAGCCATTTTGTACCAAAATTAGTGCAATCAGTTTTTGGCTGCGACTAGCAGCTCTATAAGTGGCAATGTCGGTCTGTCTGTCTGTCGGTCTCTCGGTCAATAACTTTTGAAATACTTGATGGAATGACTTTATATTTGGCATGTAAGTGTATCTTATTGATGTCTAGCCACTGTTCAATGCATGTGTTGTTCCAAATATTTGTCTTGGAGTTATGGCCCTTGATGAACTTAGAATTTTGTGACCGTGAGAATATTTTTTGGACTTGCAGATTGCACCACCCGTTGCAGCTACGGCATCGATGTCGCGATTTTTTTGTACAGAACTTCTGTATGAAAGTTCTGATTTGAATAAATTCTGTATGAATATACATCACATATAATACAGGTTTTTTTCTCATGCAGAAATTATGCAAATTAGGTGAACTTTGATTTATTCAGTGCTTCTTATACACTGTAAGAGCACATGTCAATACGGCTCGGTCTAGGGGCTGTATTTATGAACCAATCTTCACGAAACTTCTTGGGTACCTTTGTTATCACCTTGGGATGAGAATAAGTGTTTCTGGGTGCGGTTCAAAAGTCAAGGTGGCTGCCAGTGCCCATTTTGTACTGAAATTAGGTCCAATCAGTTTTCTGTACACAACTTCTATACGGCTCAGGCTAGAGGCTGTATTTATGAACCGATCTTTACGAAACTTCTTGGGCACCTTTGTTATAACTGTGGGACGAGAACGAGTGTTTTTGGGTGCGGTCCAAATTCAAGATGGCCACCAGCAGCCATTTTGTACCAAAATTAGTGCAATCAGGTTTTTGTATAGAATTTCTGTATGAAAGTTCTGATTTGAATAAATTTTTTTGTATGAATGTTTAGTAACATGGAATACATCACATATAATAAAGTTTTTTTTTCTCGTGCAGAAATTATGCAAATTAGATAAAATTTGATCTATTCACTGCTACATATTCACTGTAAGTGCACATGACAATACGGCTCAGGCTAGAGTCTGTATTTATGAACCGATCTTCATGAAACTTCTTGGGTACCTTTGTTATCACCTTGGGACAGGAATGAGTGTTTTGGGGTGCCTTTGTTATCACTGTGCTATGAGAACAAATATGTTTGGGTTCAGTCAGACCCACTCTGGGACTCAAAGATTTCTTTTCTAGTTTACATTTAACAACTGTCACCTTTACAATACTTTACCTATACATTTGTTACAGGCTATAGTCAGCATTTATGTACAGACCATTACAATACTTTATATGTACCTTTGTTATCAGGTCATTACCTAGATGTTTGTCATTGCTGTGTCACATACTATACATGTCTTACACAAGTTGAGCTACAGTGTCATTGACACTTTCATTTTAATTTATAGGGATAAAGTTTGTTAGAAGCTGAATCATATGTATTCATATAATTGTGTCAAACACGTATTGTTGTCCTGATATTTCTATCATCAGCATGTACAGATTTATTCTGAAGGTTCAGTGTCTGGAAACAATGATTGTGCTTTATATGTTTTTTCTCAGAATATTATTTATTGCTTTTGCAGTAATTTGACGCTGTTGGTGATTTAATGATAACTCTCTTTCCAGTGCACTGTAGCCAACTGTTTGTCTTTTTTTTTTAGGGAGGCAATGAGATTATAGAACATTTAGCATCAAACGTCCAGACAGAAATGAACACACACCCTTTCTGCTATGAACTGCCAGATTCCATTTCCCAATTACTGAATATGATCGAGAAAACAGTACAGCAAGAAAAAATTATAAAAACATCAGATTTGTTTCATATCCTGAAAAAAGCATTTCCACATTTTTATAAGATTGGTTGGTACCACAAACAGGCAATTCAATTGCTCCATGAACAGGTACTAAACAGTAGCCACTAACTATTAACTTTTTGAATGCAAGAAGCCTCTGGCAAGCTCTATTGTTGGCTGAGCAGTAGAAAAAAGTTTTTATGTAATTGTTTGGTACAGTTTATTGGAGAGTGCCTATGGGCACTCTCCAATAAATTGTAACAAAACATTTTTCAACAAAATCATGTTAAATGAAGGCTCCTCTTGCTGGTATATTGGAAAATAAAATCCTTGTGCCACAAATCATCCATGAAAAATAATTCTGCCCTCTATCAGTAAAATGCCTTGTCCTTTGTCACATTTTTTTTACATTTTAATTTCGAGATCCTGCACAGTTAATCTGGTTTTCAGAGTGCCAAGAATTTAATTTTTGCAAGCCTAGACATTTAAAAAAAAAACTTGATTCAGTGAGGGCCTGGACAATTTCCACAACTTATGTCACACATGACAAACTCAGACATTGGGCTTTGCTGTGATTTTTAGTTTGTTTTAATTGGGGTTTAATAACACTTTTGGGGTGCAGTGGCTCAGGAGGTAGAGGTGCAGGCTGCAAGCCGAGAGGTCTTCTCGGTTTGAATCCCACCTGCGGCAAATGCGCTGCATCCTTGGGAAAGACACTTCACCCCCATTACCCACATCGGGGTATGGTGGCTTTGTGTGCTTAGGTGTACTGCACATTGATGGTGCACTTGTCTTCAACTAATGCTAACGCTGCTTGTGTGGAGTTAGTATGTTGGGGATCTAAATAAATAAATAAATAAATAAATAAATAAATAACACTTTCAACAGCCAGAGTCACATATTGTTGGACACTTTTTATTTATTTATTTATTTATTTATTTATTGATGTTTAAGGTCACATACTTATGCACAATGGCTAATCGTGACCGTGACAATTTTACGGGTGGAGGAAGCCGGAGTACCTGAAGAGAACCACCGAGCATTGACGAGCAACTGTCAGCTTCTCAGCATTCTAACTCTGTTTAAGCTCCGCTCAAGCAGAGTTACAGTGGTTGAAGACATGTGCACCATCAATGTGCTGTACATCTTAGTACACGGCATCATTGTGCCCCCATGTAGGCAACAAGGATAAAGTCCCTTGCCCAAGGACATTAGCGGTTCGCCCCGGATGGGGCTCGAACTCAGGACCTCTAGCATAGAAGTCCAACAGTCTACCACTGAGCCACCGCACTTCCCTGGACACTATTTTATGGATGGAGGAAGGTAGAGTATCTGGAGAGAATTACCAAGGAGTAATAAGCAACTATGAGACTGTCCAACTTACTAACTCTGGACGAACTGTCTTAGCAGTAGCTGAAGGCAAGTGCACCATCGGCATGCAGTTACAGCTCAGTACAGAGTGCCACCTTGGCAATCGGGATTAAGTGTCTTGCCCAAGGACACAGAGCAGTTACCGCTGGTCAGGATCGAACTGCCTACCTTTTGGTCTAAAGTCCAATGCTCTAACCAGTGATCCACTGCTAGATTGGCACACTACTAATTACTTCCAAGAGGGTTTTAATTTAACCAAGAAAATGACATAAAGGTAGGACTGGGCATTTTTTTTTATTTCCGGTTTGGTTTTGATATTTTTACCCTATAACCCAATGGCCCAGACTAGCTGGTGCTAACTCAAAGTTATCAAGGGCCAAACACATTTTGAATCCCCCAATCCCCAAAATGTGCTTGAAAAACCGAAAATTAAAAGTCCTATCTGGCCCTCCATACATTTACTCTCCATGCATGAGCAGACGTCAGGAAGTGACCGGAATTGTGACGAGCATCATTCTTTGTTTGGCCCTAAAGTCATCAACAATGAAATGATATCTGTGCTTTAAAATCTCCTTTTTTGAGGATGCCAGACACAAATCAATGCAAGAATTGGTGGATCCAAGGCTGTTATTGGACGATGGATGTGTTCAACGGTGGTTTTTGATGTTCAGGGCTGTAACTTTATAATTATAAAATTATTTCATGTTTCCCAATTTCAAGACATACACCTGATGTCATCATTTTTATTAATGATTATTCCACTGTTTGTTAAGTATTCCTTCCCTATCCTTCTATGAACCCTTCCTGTTAAACTCTTAAGCTTTTTGACTAATTTTTATTGAAATTTTTTATTAAATTTCTTGGGAGTTTTACATTTATTACAGAATATTATTCTGTTTCTTCCCCATGGTTACGTTCTCACCCTAAGGGTGTTAGGTCATTTAGTCTTGCATCTTCTCTCCGATGTATCATTTCTTCTTTGTATGAAGATCTAGCTTTGCATCTGGTAGCATTAAATTGTTTTATGACTTTGGGCCTTTTTGTATGCCTGATGTCTTGTTTACATTGACATTGTTTACATTGACAACGTCCTCATATTTTGGTAGTTTTTTTTTTATATTTTATCACTGTAGAATTACTGTAGGATACATGGATTATTATTCCAGAAGTGTAGCTAAAAAATTTTTTAATTTTGTCCATACTTAGGCTCTATCAGGATGCCTTTGGGCTCTTAATGTTCCATTTAGGAACTTAGGCATTTTTTTAAAAAACTTTTTCCAAAACATATTTTGAATTGATTTTCGATTGCTATTATTCATGTATCTTAATTATATATGTTTTGTTGTGGAGTTTGGAGGTCTGATATCAACTTTTGTCGATGCACTCCTGTGGACTCTTGTCATTCTTGTGTTCACTGGAATGACTAATGTTGGAGATGGGTGTTGCGGTACGTTGTTGGTGGTGAGGCTCTGAGGGCAGGCCTCTCACCACGTTATAATTCATTTTTTCAGTTTCTGTTTCAGAGAAACATGAACATGGTGATGATATTCTGACAGCCATCCAAGTGTGCTACCGTTGTTGCTCTCCATGGAGCATATAGAGCTAGCTGCAGTGCTCATGATTGCAAGAGTTAGGGCCTTTTGTTAAGGGTTTTAATCTCTTGCAAGCAGGGATCTCAACCGGTGAAGCGGTACTCCATCCGTGGGTGCTGTAACGCCGGATAAGTCTGTTGCGGTGTAAGAAGTGGATTGGGAAGAGCGTGCACTTTAATATAAATAGCTCACCCAGTGACAACAGAAATAGGGAGGAAGTCAACAAGTTTCTCGGCGAGGTCTATAGACCACGAGCTGGAGAGGCCCCCCTCTCAAACCTAACAGACATTTAGGGCCAAATGTTGTTATGAAAAACTTGCACGAGCCGGAGCATATTTCCGTCCTCCACGTGGGACGCTCTGTTTAGTCTGCAGCCAGAGTTGGCTTCAGTCATGGCTTCCTCCACTATGTTTCACATGCCGAAATGAAGTTTTCAGGTTGGAAACTTGCATGAGACGGAGGATACGTCCGCCCACTGCTCAGGATGTTCTATCTAGTCTGCAGCCGGGACCGGCTTCAGTCTCGGCTTCCTCCGCTATGTTATAAAAGCACACACGACCGCATCCTAGCTGCCTGACTTCAGATATCCTGCCTGCTGCACAAAGAAGGAACTACTCTTCGCCCGTGAAGTTGGATCATCCGGTAGCTAGGGAGACGAGGCCTCGATCATTGGGACGTTTGGTGAAGAGGTCCATATCTGACACATCGTCCCAGGAGCAGCAAGTGGCTAGGAAACAGAAAACTGCTGCTCCTCGGGCATTGATGACGGACTTGCTGTTGCTGATTGTGCAGCTGATCGCAGCAAGTAGAGATGCAGCCTCCCTCAGTCTCAGAACCTGAGCTGTTGGATGGTGCTAGGTCGGTCTAGTCATCTGTTCAAGCAAATGCAAGGGACCGAGATTCGCAACTGATTCTCTCGGATGGTGAAAGGGATAAGGAAGAGGATTACCCTTCCCTTTCAGAACAGCTCAGGGTTGCAATGGATTTCATCCATCAATACTACCCTGAATTTGTTCCAATGAATCAGAATGCTGCGACAACAAGGAAGAAACTGCTGGTGTCGTTAGACACAGACTTTATCTGGACAAAGGAGGAAGTCCTTTCATTTCCGGTCCAGTCTAGGCAGTTGTCACAGTCCTTCAGCCATATAGACGACACTGTATTTAACCTCTCAAGAGCAAGAAGGGAAGGTGGTTTCTTAGCTACATATTCCATAAGCATACCATTTCATGGACTACGTTCATTTAACCCTTGACCCAACATAACGGCCAAAACCGGCCAGCGCTATTCTCAAAAATCGCCAATTAATTTTCATTATTTTTTTTCATTTTTTGTCTCAAAAACATAGGTTATGACCCCTCATTGGAGCGAGCTTGTCATGCTCAGGGTCCAGATGTTGTTGTACGTAACGTTCGTCAGTCGGAGCATATGTCCACTCCTCCTGCTCGGGACGCTCCATCGCATAGACAGTCCGGCACGACTAGTCTATCGGCTTCCTCACCCTCACGGCAGCACACACGACTGCATGCACCTTGGCTATGTGACCGCTGATATCCAGCCAGCTTTGCCAACCAGGGATTCCATGTCGACCAGGTCACGCCATCTGGTAGCCAGGGACATGAGGCCTTTACAGTCGGGACGTTCGCATAAAAGAGGTATGCAGGATTCAATGTCAGGAGCTTTCAGCGGCTAAATCACGTAAGACCGCGGCTCCACAGGCCTCCGTGACGGACTTGCTATTGCAGATAGCTCAACTCATCGCAGCATCCCAGCAGCCGTCAGAAACTTTTTTGGATCAGGAATTGTCTGAGGAAGCTCCCTGCAGAGTCAGAAAGGGACGACCAAGATTACCAAGTGGTCCAGCCGAATGATGAAAGGGATTCAGCGGAGCTGGAATTTTCCCTTTCCGAACAACATAAGGTAGCCGTAGATTTTATCTGGCAATACCTTCCAGAAGTTGTTCCTCCGGACCAAAATGCTGCGTTACCGGATAAGAGACTGATAGCGTCACTTGACACAGATTTCTTCGGCAGAAATAGGGACATGGCGCCTGAGTTTCCGACCCAGTCTATAAATGTCACACGGACATTTGAACTTCTAAATGACGCTATATTCAAACTAGCCTCCAAGACGGGCAAGTCCAGTTTCTTATCTCCTAATGCTCTACAGCTGCCTTTCATCAATTCAAGGAATAAATTTGAAACGGCAGGACAGGGTGTACCGAGAGTTCCTCTGCGTCTGGACAACCAGGCTGAAGACCTAGAATTGTCTTTGCCATTGTCTATGTCAATACAATCCAGTACGCTGGAAACGACAATCTCGTCTAACAGAATCAGTTTAGACGCATTATCGTACACAGATCACCTTACCAGAGCGTTATCATTACGTCTCGAAGGAAAAGAATTCCAGGATGTACAAACTTCCTTAAGAGTTCTTTCGAGGGCCATAGCATACTCTACGTATAACTCTGCCCTTTCAGTGGCAAATCTGGAGTTAGTTAGACGTGATGCTGCCCTAGAGTGGATCATAAGGTGAAAAACTCTCTACGAGTCGCTCAGGTCTCCGGAAAACTTCTCTTCGACGGTAAGCTTTCCATAATCTATGATCAGATTACTAAGAAAGCTTCGGATTCTCTGCTGTTTAAATCCGCTTCTAAAAAGTCGGATTCAGTGGAGAAGAGTAAGGCAGGCACTTCTGGGGCGAGTACGTCCAAGGGAAGTTCCTATGGAGGTTCTAAGAAGACCTCTAGGTCTTACTCCAGAGACCGTCAGGGTAGCGACTCAGGTAGGGGTCGTAATACTGGCCAAGACAACCGGTCAGATGCCCCTAGGTCGATGGGGCGAGGTGTGGGTCGTGGAGGACGTGGTTTCTCCTCCCGCAAGCCTCACAGATCCAGGAGGTGACGGTGTAAACCTCTATCGTGTTCCAGTGGGCGGAAGGCTATCGAGATTCTTAACCAATTGGTTGTCAATTACAGATGACCAATGGGTTCGAGGGATGATTTCCGAAGGGCTGAACTGTCCTTCAAAAGAAAATGCGAACTCGAAGTCCACGATGGACTCAGCTTCCGTCAAATCCTCAGAAGAGAGATTCGCTTCTATCAGAAGTCCAATCTCTTCTGGAGAAGAACGCGATAGAGGTCGTAGAAATCCAGGAATCTCCAGGTTTCTACAGTCATCTGTTCCTGGTTCCACGTAATGCCTTTCTGTTACGAGACCCATTAATTTAATGGACCTTGTGACAGAAAGACACTACTTGGGAAACTATAAACATGACAGAAGACCTGCATTATGATTTTAAAACTATTTGATTATTAGGACCTATTGTCAAAATCGTTACCCAGTCAAACATTTGACGGAACTGAAAAATTGTTATCAGTCGTTTCCCATGATGCAAAATGACGGAAACGAAATATGGTTTCCCATGATTTATGAAATATTGAGGCCTGCTCTGCCCTTACAGTGGCTAATCTGGAGTTAATTCAGATGTGATGCTGCCCTTGCGTCGTCATCACTTATAGATGACAAGGTGAAAAGCTCTCTCCGAGTCACTCCAGTCTCCGGACATACTTTTTTGGATGACAAGCTTTCGTCAGCCCATGATCAGGCTATTTAGAAGGCGCCAAGTGATCTGCTATTGAAGTCGGCATTTCATCAACCCGCTTCAGCAGACAAGAGTAAAGGAGGACGTTCCGGATCTAAACATCAAAAGTGAACTCCTCACGAGGGTACAAGAAGCCCTCTTACAATTACTCTGGCTGTCGTCAATATAGCGACTCGGGAAAGGGGTGTAGGTCTGATCGGGACTATCGGTCAGACTCCCCAGGTGGATGTGACGAGCAGACATGTTAACTCTCCCGGAATGCCCGGGATTCTCCCGGAATTAGCTATCCCCTCCCGCCTTCCCGCCCGGGAGTCAATTTGGACCAAAAATCTCCCGGAAAGTCGACATACCAGACAAAAACTGAATCCACCAGCTTTTGTTTACAAATACCAAAGCATGTGCTCTACTCTCAATGGCAAGGTCATTAAGTTTGTGTGAAACGTCACCACTTACGTAAGAACTGATGACCAATTTTCATTTCTGTCAATGGCCGTGTTGTGATTATTGCAACATGTTTGACAGGCGGATTAAATGAATTTGAGATGCAGGATAATTGCTGAAATTGATTATATATTAAAGGCACACCTTTGCTTGTATACATGTAGCAGTCAAATCGAAAAATAAATTCCATACGTATAAAATGATGTCCAATCGAAAAATGTGCAAAAATACGCACAAATTTATTGTGCATTTTGGATTTCACTTTCAGATAATTATAGCCAATTTTGGAGACAAACGGCTCAAACATATGAGTTGCTGTAATTTTCAATATATTGGGAAAAATTTCCGATTCGCAATTTTATAAAGCAGGCTGTGAAAAAAATTATGTTTTTGGTGAAAAAAAGCTCTAAAAAGTTGGTAATTTACGGCACTTGCACGTTTTTTCATTCGTAGTGATAAATGGACAACAAAATATCCCCGAGATGTTTCGTCCTGGGCTGGCTGTGGCATAATTTTCACGTTTCACTGAAAAATGATCACCCCATTCCAAATCCCCTTCGTAAATGACCAACTATTTCCAGTGAGTAACCGGTGTGGTTAGGTGGGGCGCTGGGCTTTGGAAGATCGAATTACCACAACAACCGGGCTCTGGGGTGTGCCTAAACACCACAGATCGTCGCAGGTTACCGCAGGTCGCCGCAAGTACCCATAATTACCCAAATGGATCCAAAACTTTCAACACAGCACCATAACTGATATAGTGCTGAAAAGGTCGAAAATATCTCCAAACATTTTGTACATAAAACCATTGAAATATGGATGTCATTGGAACAAGCTCAGATATTGGCACATGACCACATCCATATTTCTGATTTCTGTTTTTCTCTATATTTCTATGGTTTGGCTTTTGAAAGGACAAATTGTTCAAATAAAACACATTAGGGTGGAATGTTTAATGTATGTGAGTGTGGGGGGGGGGGGGGGGGGGGGGGGGGGGTGGTAACATGGAAATTATTGATGTGCTGCCCACGTGCAAAAATCTCACTGACAAGCATCAAAGTCTCACTGGGAGCTCATCAAAATCTCACGGACAGTCACCTCCAGAGGTTAACAGGTCTGGGTCACTCACCACCAGTTAGTAGAACGTTGACGTATGTTCCTTTGATGTATTGTTGTTGGGCTGTTTCCTGTTATGTGTGTGTGTGTGGGGGGGAGGGGGTATTTGGTATTAATTTATATTTAAAATTGATCGATCCACACATGGTTTCTATGCGCAAAAAAAATCTCCCTGAAAATCATGTCATCTCCCTGAAAATTTTCTTCAATCTCCCTGAAAAAAATTTTGGGAGGTTAACATGTCTGGTGACGAGGTTCTTCGCGGGGAGGAAGTAGTTTCTCCTCCCGTAAGCCTTGCAGGTCATACATGTGATGTTCAAGACCTTTATTGCTTGCCAGTTGGCGGAAGGATATCATCTTTGCGAGAAACTGGACAGCAGTCATGGAAGATCAGTGGATGAGAAGGTAGTCTCGGATGGCCTACGGCTATCATTCCGAGCGGCATCCCCACTAATAAGATGTCTGCGTTGGTCAGATCTTCCATTGGATCCTTTCAAAAGAGAGTCTCTCCTAGCGGAGGTGCAGGCTCTATACTAAAGGAAGCCGGGAATCAGGAATCTCAGGGTTTTTACATTCACCTGTTCCTCGTTCCGAAGCCAGACGGCTCTTTCCGACCAGTAATTGACTTGAGTTGGATAAACAAGCTTATCGTGGCTCCAAAATTCTATATGGGGACCATTCGGTCAGTAAGAGTGAGCATTTGAGTGAACGACTATGCAGCAGGCACAGATCTAAGGATGTGTACTTTCATGTCCTGGTACATCCGGCATTCAGAAAGTACCTGTTGTTTGCTCTACAAGGAAAGGTGTATCAGTTCAGAGTAATGTGCTTTGGTCTGAACCTGGTTCCCTGGGCATTCACTCATATAATGAACTCGGTAATGTCATACTTCCGAGGTCATTCGTCTGTGGTAGCGTCGGCTTACTTGCACAACATTCTTCAGAGATACGACAACCGAATTATTTTTCAGAACGATGTTCAGAGTCTGCTTCTTTTGTTCCGATGTCTCGGTTTTATTGTAAATGAGAAAAAAGTCAGATGTAGCTTTGTCCAAGTTGTTCACTCACTTGGTAATGAGCTTCAAGACTCACAACAATCTGGTTTGTCAGCCGTTACCCAGAGCGAAATTTGTCAGTTGTTATGCTTGCTTTTGTCCACCCTCAGATACATTAACGGCGAAGGAATTCATGCAATTGATGGGGCTGTGCAGAGCGGCTTCGGATCTTATTCCGACGAGCCACATGGGCATGTGTCCTGTCCAGATATTCTTTACTCAGAACTGGTGTGTGATGACACATTCGCTCGAGACCAGTATTGTTTTAACAGACCTATCAAAACTGGGGTTCAGATTTGGGCAGATATTCAGTGGTTAACTCAGGGAGTTCTGCTGCAACTGCCGGATCTGGCTTTCACGATTATGATGGATGTGAGTCAAACGGGTTGGGATGCGACCCTAAGTCCTGCAGACTTGAGGTGTCAGAGTCTTTGGGCCCTCGGTTTCTAGAGAAGCGCATAAACATCAAAGAGATGATGTTTATTTGGTTAGCACTTCAACATTGGATTCACATAATAGTGTACATCCATGTTCAAATTTTGTTGGACAATTCGACTGTAGTAGCTTACATCAGGAACCAAAGCAACATTCATTCAATGCCATTATGCAAATTAACGGAGAAGATTCTCCAAAACGTCCTGAATCATCATGTTCATCTTTCTGTCCGTCATATACTGGATGGTCTGAATGTACTAGCAGACTCGCTCTCTCGGAAAGGTTGCCTGTTGCCATTGGACTGGACTTTCAACAAGCGAATATTCAGGCAGATTTGCTACCAATGGGATTGTTCCATGACAGATCTATCTGTTTGCGACACACCAGAACAATCAATTACTGATATGCCAAGATCATCGAGTGTACACAGTAGACGCTCTGTTGATCTCATGGGATGGAATGATAGGATAGGCATATCCTCCAACTCCCTTGATTTAGCATATTCTGTTTAGTTCAAACAGTCTCGTTGCGAAATCATGATGGTACCACCACTGTAGTTACAGAAACCTTGGGTCAATCTTCTCAGGTGTCTGTTATGGAACGTTCCCCAGAAGCTTCCTCCAGGAGAGGACCTTCTTTATCAGGGAAGTATTTGTTCTTCACGTCCTTCTCCACCCTTAGTGGCATTATGGAGTCAGTCAGACGTGAGGGAGCCTTGCAGTTCCTATACTATTTGATGACGAACACAAGAATGATTCAAGTAATGTGTGTGAAGGGGGTTCATTATGATTTTGAACCCCTCCTCCCCCCACACCGCTAATGTGTTAAGAGGCGATTACCGGGCAAGACGTAGTTTTCTTCCCGTAAGCCTCCTATGCATTTAAGTACATATATGCACTTCATGACTAATTGATTGGCGGCTGAGTCGTGTTCTATGGTGACCTCATGGGCACATCCACTTTGTAGTTGGTTGTTTTCCTGTGGTTGTTCATCTATATGTCATTTACGGTCATATGATTCATCGTCAATGAATTGCTAGCCTTGGGGTACCTGGGAGGCTGTTTAGTCAGTTAACTGGTCTTCAGATGATTACATGCGGGATTTCAGTGCTCACTTGCATAATAATCGCATTATTAGGCAGACGTATTATTATATGTTATGGACCTTAGAAACTATGAATTATTTCGGGGTGGTCCGTGGCGAGTGTTAATCATAGCTCAATCCATTTCTAGATCCAGGTTTCTATTAACTTGTTAACTCGTTACATCCAATTATCATAGTCTTCATGCTAAGAATATTTAATTACTTGAATGTGGCTAATTCCTTTTAAATTTAATTTCCTTTCACCTGGGATTACATGATTGGAACTCTGTTGATCTACTAATTCTGAAGTCCTAGGCCCTCTGCCTTTTTACAATTCAGCTAGTCTGGGCCATTGGGTTATAGTGTAAAAATATAATAAATTTAAAGTAATTTGTATATTTTTATACTTGCCAATGACCCAGATGGAGATGGCCACCCCACGACTGGGCACTCATTCCTACCCACTGAATTATTATATAGTACTCTCTTCTACAAAGGATGATGTTGGTAACACTTCCTGACAGCTGCGCATTCGCGGAGAGTAAATGTATGGAGGGCCAGATGGGACTTCTAATTTTTTGTTTTGCAAGCAAATTTTGGGGATTAGGGGATTCAAAATTTGTGTTTGGTCCTTCATAACTTTGAGTTAGCACCAGTTACTTTGGGCCATTGGTAAGTATAAAAATATACAAATTACTTAAAATTTATAATTTTTGCAGCAATTCCGAAAACCAAACTGCAAGACCCAGCAAAAACCAGCCGAAAGGTTTTACTGTGTTTGTGCATAAACTGATCTTACTGCGAGGAAACTGGACTAACGAACACTATGGACTCTCGTCAGTTAATCTTTCTGGCAAGGAGGTGAATATGTCTGGTTTTCATTGTCACATTTCTCCCTTATTGACTCATCCACCAGATGAGTCAATAAGGGAGAAAATATGGCAATGGGAACACAGTACAGTTTAGATGAACTTTATTCATTTGTTACCCTAATGTATGTCTTTTTCTGGCTGAATAGGCTTCGCATCCGATTCCTTAGAAACCCTAAGAATGACAAAGGGAATTTGAGCTGAATCTAATACACCTTCTGTGGTGAGTAGTGTTGTACAAACTAATGCAGATTTTTTCCAAGTTGAGGAGCCTGAAGTGTTATTTACAATCTGTTCTTAAAACATAGACAAACCAAACCGAAACCAAGGTTTTTCCTAAAACTGAACTGAAACCAAATCTGAAAGATTGGAACCTCCCAGCTCAATATAAAGACTGTAAGAAGGAACATATGTTCTAAAGCCAGGAAAAATAAATACCTGGATTATCAGCAGTACCCACCCCATATTTTGGCCCTACTCAGATTTTTGTATTTTTATCAGGCCAAGTAAAATAATATGTGTGGTTGGGGTTACATGTCAGGAAAAATTAAGGTCAGTTGGTAGATTCTTTTTAGCTCACCTGACTAAAAGTCAGTGTGAGCTTTTGCCATCACTTGGCATCCGTTGTCCGTTAACTTTCGCAACTCGGTCTTCTCCTTCAAAACCACTAGCCCAAACCCAAACAAATTTGACATACAGAATATTGGAGGTATCCTCTTTCCAGTTTGTTAAAATGAACTCGGTGCCCCCACTGGGGTGGGAGTGATGCCCCAGAAAGCATCAATTTCTCCTGAAATCTTCTTCTTATGAACCACCAGTCAGAATGCTGTGATATTTTTATACTGTACCAATGACCCAGACATAGCTGGTGCTAACTCTTAAAAATATAGGGCCAAACACAAATTTTGCCCCCCAATCCCCAAAATTTGCATCTAAAACCAAAGAAAACATGTCCTGAAAAGCCCTCCACACTTCGCCTCTACTGCGCATGCGCAGTGTCAAGGACGTTCCGAAATTGGCGCCATTAATCATTCTAAGTTTGGCCCTTCATCAGTTAACATCTGACTGATCTTTGTGCTTGTAAATCTCAGTTTAAATGATGCCAGACACATAAATATTAGTGAAATGGTGATTCTAAGGAGGATAGAGAAGGAGGAGAGGAAAAAATGTGTGACAGAATATTATCAGGGCTGTAACTTAAAATTTTTTAATGAAATTATGTTAAGTTACCTATTTTCGAGGCAGCAGCCATTTTGTTGTCATTCTGATTATTTAGTTACACTGTTTTTTAAGTGTTTTCCTCTCTCCCTGTCCTTTAAGTCCCCCCTTGCTATTCTCCCATGCTTTTGGCATAGTTTTTGTAATTATTATTACTAAATTTTCTTGGGAGTTTTAGCTGAATAACAGAATGAATTCTGTTCTTTTCCCCATGTTTACGTCTTCACCTACGGGTGTTTAGGCGTTGTGTTCTGCATCTACCATCTGTTGTTCTGCAGTTTCTTCCCTGGAAGTCTCTGTTTTGCATCAGATAGTGTATTTTTGGTAACTGATTTCGGGCCTGGGTGCCTGGAGTCTTATTTTAGTGTTTTTACACTCATTGTTTACATTTACAACAGCCCTCTGTGTGAGGGGGGGATTTCTGGAAAATAATATCTTCATGTTATTTTAATCATAACTAGATACATTATTATTGTTCGTAAGTGTTGAATAAATTGTTTAAAATATTTTTAAAATTTTTGTCCACACTTAGGCTTGGGATCCATTGGGGCTCAACGTTACTTTTCAGAAACTTGGGCTGTTCTGAAAAAATATTTTTTCAAAATATTTTGATTTCAATTATTTTTTCTATATTAATGGATCATATTATTATTATGTATTTTGATTGCCAGGGGTTAGTGCGAGTACCAGGACTTGTTTTCTTTTCACATTGAAAGGATATTGTTCAATTGTAATAAGAGGAAGTCTTCCTCTGACTTTATAATCATTCTATATGTGGTCAGTGTACTCGCATTAACTCCTGTTCTGTATCGTATGATTTCGATTATAGGGTCCGACAGAATGGCGAAAGGGATTCGAAAGATTTCGATTTTTCCCTTTAGTAGTATCGGAAGCTGCCTTTCATATCTTCTGGCATTATCTTCCAGTGATTGTTAGTTCGGACTTCATTGCTGCGATCTTGGATAAGAGACTTATAGCGTCATTGGACTCGGATTTTTCGATCGGTTCAGGGACATTGTCCCTGACTTACCGACGCAGTCCAATAATGTCATTACAACATGTGTTTTATTTTTCGACGCTGTATATGCATACGAGCCTGCTACCAAGTATGATAGTTTAGTTTCTTGTCCACGTTGCTCATTTCTGCCGTTTTATCATTATACGAATAGTTTATTTTGGCAGAGCAGGGCATACTGAGAGTTCATATGCGTCTAGACGGTGTGGTTAAAGACTGGAAATATTCTTTTTCGCCGTTTATGTCTTTTCCAACTTCAATGTTGGAAACGACATGATGTATAGTAGACTTAACTTAGACGCTTTATCATACGTAATCCGCCTTACTGAGGCGTTATCATTACGTCTTCAAGAAAAGATTTACAGGATATTATTCTCAATGTAATTTCTTTTGAGGGCAGTAGTTTGCTCACGTATAACTCCGCCCTTCAGTGGCTGATTGGAGTTGGTTAGACGTGACGCAGCCCTAGCTACATCCACACGCGTGGATAGTAAGGTTAAGAACTCTCTCAGAGTTGCTTCGTTCTCGGAGGAGCTTCTCTTCGACGGCAACTTTTCGGCAATCCATGAATTGCTCGATTTACACGTTCTCTTGTCTATCTAGTGTTTCAAGAGATTCAGACTGGGGCAAACATTCGGTGGTTGACTCAGAGAGTGCCACCGCAGTTGCCGGACCCGAGTGTGGCTGTTATGACGGTTGCCAGTCAAACAGATTGGGATATAATACTGATCCCAACGGATTCGAAGTGCCAGAGTCTTGGGTTCCGCAGTCTCTTAGCAACCATTTTTTCTTCCGCGGAATAATGTTTTTTAGGCTTGCTTTATGTCATTGCATGAACATTATTCAGAAACGCATGCCCAAATCCTGTCCGTTAATTCGACAGTAGTGGCGTATCTCCGGAACCAGGGAGGCACTCTTGCGTTTCCGTTATTCAATTTAATGGAAAGAATCCGTCTGTTGGTTATAGTACACCAAGTTCTGTTTTGGTCCGTCATATTCCGGGTCGTCTGATTGTTTTACCGGACTCCCATTCACTTACGGGTCGCTTGTTGCTGTCAGAATGGACTCTCAACAAACAAGTATTCAATCAGATTTGCTATCTATGGGAGCGCCCAATGATGATTTATTTACGACACAGCTTGCTAATCAATTGCAGACGTATGTGTTGGCTTGTCCAGATCTCTGAGCTAATGTTGTTAACGCTCTATTGATCTATAGGACGGAATGATAGGATACGCGTATCCTCCGGTGCTGTTGTTTGAGCAGGTATTGCTAAGATAAACAACCACAATACATTTCTGTTGATGGCGTCTCTATCTTCACAGAGATCATGGGTAATTTACTCTCTTGTCTACTGTGGATCTTAACGTGAAATCTTCCTCAATGTGAGGATCTTTTTTCACTGGGTAAATCGTGTCATCTTTATCACAACCCGCAAGGTCGCAACCTTCATGTATTCCATTGTGTGGTCCATATTGCATTGTAAGCATTGTACTGGACGAGCTTTGGACGCGATTTCTTACTATAGGAGATCCTCTTCTTCGCTATTCTATGTGGCTAAAGTGGAGGCTCTTCCGTCGTTGGTGTAGGGATCATTATGTTCATATTGTTGATCCCTCCATACTACTCATTGCAATTTTTTAGTATACTTGTTTCACAAGATCTACTGCAGCCTGTTATTATTAAGGTTATAGGTTTATGTTACCTCATACCTATGCACTCTACGATAGTTTACAATTGAGTCTTATGTCTCTTTATCTAAGTCAGTTAGTAACTTTTTGATAAATAGACTTAGAATCTTTAGATTAAATTCCTATATGTATTTTAACTTCGGTTCTTATTTAGCTAAGTAATCATTTGAGCCTCTGGAAACAGTAGTTTTCAAATTCTGACCTTTTAGACAGTAATTCTGTTGGTTTCTCTTTTACTGTAGAGTCAGTGAGTTTCATGCACTATCGATGGATGATTTTCACTTTCGTAGTTTCGGAATCACTACTTCCGTTACTATTTAGGTTGGATTTTTGCATAAGAGTTAGGCTCCTAATATCCGGAACCTATTGTTATTAAGGTCCTTCCGTCTTCGTACGGGCATAGGCCTTTACTCTTTTCGGGTAGAGTTTATGTATTTATAAACAGATATCTGTTTATTACTATGGGCGTAAGCTTCTTCTGTCTTTGATGCCTAGTAGAAGTACATTACGCTCCATTCTATTGTTAATGGATTATATTAACTATCGGTACTGCTTATGGTATATCATTGACTTAGCAGTTGTGCTTAAGATTTCGGCTCATGAAGTAAGAGTTCTTCTACATCTCGGGCTTACTTTTATAGTGTCGCTATTATAGATTTTTGAAGGCTGCTCATTGCGCTCAGCCATCCACATTCATGAATTTTTATCTCAGAAATATCGAGTCCATTTCTGGAGGCCTCTTTTGTTAGGTCTATTATCTACTGCTCAGAATGTCATTCACTTAACAGTTGCTACTATAGCTAGGTAGGTTGTCTGTTTCGGCAGTGACTCCGTTCTGCTGCCCTCTTCGCTCTGGGCTATTTGACCCAGGCCAAGAAAAAGGGGGGGGGGGGGGGAGGGTGTTCCCTTTGGTCACCTGTTTTACTATGAAAACAAGGGGATACCTCCTCCGGAGTTAGTAATTCTGAGCTGTTATTGGGATGGTTGTTTAGTGAGAAGTTTATGTTTTTAAAATTCATTCAAGTCTTAGTTTTTAAAGTATAGCTTTTGATTATTGCATTTGTCAACGGACATGATTATGCAATCCTCAGACACTTTTAGGAGTATAAGAGTCTCTATTCTCTAGACTTACTTTATTTATTGGCTTACTTTAAAAATTATTAGTATAAGGATTATATTGGATATTAATAGAGTACATGGATGTATGAAGCTCAATTTTGGAAGGTGTTGTATCTTTCTAATTTATCATAAATAAGAAAGATATATGTAAGGCCTATTACTTCTTTTTCCCTAGAGGGCATGACTCTATTTTATATTATTGAGCATATTCCATTTTGCTCTATGTCCTTGGCCCTCCAGCCTTTTTACTATTCAGCTATGTCTGGGTCATTGGTACAGTATAAAAATGTTAAAAAATTTATAGTAATTTCTATATTTTTTATACTTACCAATGACCCAGACGGGGATGGCCCTCCCAGGAGTTGGGAACTCTTGCCTCCCCGCTGAGTACATAGCGCTTACCAGGCACTGGTTATTAGAATGATTAATGGCGCCATTTTCGGAACGTCCTTGACACTGCGCATGCGCAGTAGAGGCGAAGTGTGGAGAGCCTTTCAGGACATGTTTTCTTTGGTTTTAGATGCAAATTTTGGGGATTGGGGGGCAAAATTTGTGTTTGGCCCTATATTTTAAGAGTTAGCACCAGCTATGTCTGGGTCATTGGTAAGTATAAAAAATATAGAAATTACTATAAATTTTTTAACATTTGGTATGTAAGCTCCTTTGGTACTCAAGATTCAAGTTTGTTCAAAGAAATTTTCTCAGTCAATATTTGGGCTCACTATCGGAGGATCCCCATTTTGTGCCCCGCCTAAAATTTCTATTTTCCGAACCGAGAGGCCGATTTGAACCAAATTTGCTATGAAGTATTATTAGGTCCTAAGTACTTGATTCATGCCAAAAAAAATTTTCCTGTTGCCCCGTGGAAATCTCCGGAGCTAAAAATAGAAAAAATTTAAATGCCCATATCTCCAAAACTAGAAGGCACTGAGAATTCTTATTTGGTGTGAAGCTTCCTTAGGACCAACAGAATGGAATAGTCAAAAAAATTGCTATTGGTTTTATCATGGGGTACTTTTTGGGGACTTTGAAAAAGTGCTGAGTCAGCATTTTTTAACACTGTGGGTAATGGGAAAAACATTTAGCACTACTTTTCTCCCAAACCACTGCTCCAAAAGCTTTCAAATTTCACATATAACATCTTTGGAAGATTGCTTCACACGTTTGTTGAAATCAATTCCCTGGGTTCATATTTGGGGTCTCTATGGGAGCCCAAGTGTTTAAATTAGTGCAGTTTGAGGAATATTCTTTAAAAATGAAAAAATTTAAAGTAATTTATACATTTTTTATACTTACCAATGGCCCAGACTTAGCTGGTACTAACTCAAAAATATCTAGGGCCAAACACAAATTTTGCCCCCCATCCCAAAAATGTGCATGCAAAACCGAAAATTAGAAGTCATATCTGGCCCTCCATACATTTACTCTCTGCACATGTGCAGATGCCCGGAAGTGACTGAAATTGGCTCCAACATCATTCTTTGTTTGGCCCTCAGTCAGATAACAAAAACTGACATCTGTGCTTTTAAATCTCAGTTTTAATGATGCCAGACACCAATCAATGGTTAATTTGGTGGATCCAAGGACACAACTGGATGAAGGAAGGAAGAAACGGTGGTTTGAAACGTTCAGTGCTGTAACTTTATAATATTTATAAAAATGATTTCATATTCCCCAATTTCGGGACATGGGCTTGACGTCATCATTATTGCTAATGATTTTTCCACTGTTTGTTAAGTGTTGCACACACTCGGTTCCAATGTACGAATTGGCTCGGGATCTTCTACTGCTCGCTCAGGATGTCAATGCCGGGGTGGTTGTTCGGCACCTTTCCGGTCGTCTGAACATCCTAGCCGACTCCCTGTCCCGACGGGGCAGGTTCTTTTCCACCGACTCGTTGGAACCATCAGGTGGACACTTTCATGTCCCCGTGTCCAGATGCTCTGGCTTTCGCCATCGATGCTCTGGCCCTCCTTTGGGATGGTCTTGTGGGCTACGCCTTCCTGCCGGTTCCAATTCCACCTCAGGTTCTAGCACAGATATGAACCTGCAGTCGTCGAATCCTTTTGATCACACCCCTGTCGCCTCGGTGGGTGTGGATCAATCTGCTCCGCTCTCTATTCGCAGCGGTTCTGGCATGTCTCCCTCTACGTCGCGACTTTCTTTGCCAAAGTCGCCCGAGGAGGTTTCAAGTTGACCCGACTTCATTGTGCCTTCACACATGTCTTTTATCGGGTCCTGTCTCCTCCTAGAGGTTTTTAGAGACAAGCAGTGGAGTTGCTTTTCTTCTTCAAGGAGGCACTCACTCCATCGGTTTAGCCTCTGGTTAAGTAGAAGGTTCTTCTGTCGATGGTGTGCGATCACTCTGTTGCTTCTGTCACTCCTTCGATCACACCGCTTGCAGAGTTTCTGGTATATGTTTGTTTCTGGGGGTTTCCAGCAAAAAGTCCATGCTGAGGAGACCTTTTTCATATGTGGTACCGCATTGTTTCAACACTCATCCTTGCCTCTCCAAGCTTGTTCAGCTCTTTTCCTTGAAAAGGCCTAGGACTTTGCAGTTTACCCCAAGATGGACACTTTCTTGGGCGCTGCTCTGGTTGGGGGAGGGGGTGGGGGGCATTTGCGCCTTTATCCTGGATGGATATGCGTTTTCTCACATGCCAGATCTCTCCTTCATCCATTTCTCGATGGATTTGTCTTGCTATTCGTGCAGCTTCCGCTCGTCTAGCTACTGGTAATTGTATTACCAATTGTTTTTTCTGCCACGAGGTGCGTGCATTGTCTTCCTCTTTTACTAACTCTGTCATGTTGTCGGATGTTATACTGCCAGCCTACTGGAGAAATGCTACCTTCTCCTTTTATCTGCGACAATTGCAGGAGCCGACAGAGGACCTTTGTCCTACGGGCTCTCTTTCTTCGGCTCAGGCTGTTGTCTATCCCAGCCATTCAGCTTTTCTGTCTGTGCGTCGCACTTCACCATACGTCTCATCTTTCATTGTCTTTTACTAATGTTTTTATGCTATGGTTTGATAAGCCTAGGGATCTCTTCCTCTGTCCACGGTTCCAGTGCAATTGAGTTATGTGTGGGTTGGTAATGTGATTCCCTCCATCCTATTGTCTTTTCAGCCTGTAGTAAACAATTGTAAGGTCGGTTGATAAGAAATATAAATTTAATAGTAAATTTCCTATTATTATACCTACCGCAATTGTTTACATGGAAGCCCTCCCATCTTCTTATTCGGGTAAGAATCCTTCCTCCCTGTTGATCACATAACTCCTATGTTGGCGGACTCAAAAGAATGATGAATTGATGATGCACTGTGCATTGGTTAACGGAAGTCGTGGATTTGTACTAAGGGAAGAGCGTCCCATACTGGGTGTGCGCCAATGGCCCTCAGCCCAGTTTTGGCTTATTTTTTTTTGGTGTTTTTTACACCACTTTTCTTTCCCACATATCTTGGGAAAGATTAAAATAGAGAGTATTTTATCCGAGTTAGGGTCTTCCACTGTAGTGCAAGCCTGTAGTAAACAATTGCGGTAGGTATAATAAGAAAGGAAATTTACTATAAAATTTATATATCTCTGTCTTAACGGATGTTAATTGGGAGCTATTCTGATGTGACGAAGCCTTGCATCGTCATCTTTAACATTTGACTAGGTGGAAAACTTGCTACAGGTCGCTTTAGTTTTCCAGACACTAAGTCTTTGATGGTAAGCTTTCATTAATGTAGGATTAAGCAACAAGAGAGCATCAATACTCGCCTCTTTAAGTTGGGGTCTAATCGACCAACACCAGCAGAAAGAGTAGGAGAGGTTGTCCTAGACTCAGATCGTCTATAAGGACTCATAGCAAATTAAAGGTATAGATATCCCTCCTATATATTACTTTAGGGCTTGATTATACAACCACTTGGATAGGGGGTTTAGGTCTGTTTGAGTTTACTGATCAGACACCCCTGAGCCAGAGGCTCGAGGCTCTTATAGAGCTCAGTCCGACCGATTTTGACTGGAACTGTATAATTAGGTTATTTATGATAATCTTTCATTCGAAAAGCGAGTGTTTGTATGTTCGGTGATGCGGCGAGTATAATTCTTTAGATCACTTGAATAATGAACTAGATAATTTCTCTTGCAATGAATGAAAGGATTCACATATCCTACAATTCATTTTCAACAAGTTGTTTCACAGAGCGAATTAGCCAGTTGTTAGGCTCGCTTTTGTCTTTTATCAGCGGAAGATTTTATGTGTCGGATGGGGTTTGAGGAAGCACAGTTTCTTATCTTCACATGCTCTGGATCTGCTGTTTATCAATAGTAGAAATAAATTTACAATGGCAGGTCCGAGCATCTCAAGAGTTCCTCTGCGTTTAGATGAACAGGCTGAGGATTTGGATTTGTCTCTTCCTGCGTCTTTTAATATTCACTCTAGTACTATGGAGACTACGATTTCTTCCAATAGAGCGAACCTAGATGCCTTGTCATACTCCGATCACCTTACTAGAGCATTAGCACAACATCTCTGTGGGAAAGAATTCGAGGACGTCCGTACCTCTTTAAGAGTTCTTTCTAGGGCTATAGCTTATTCCACTTCAAGGGAAGCTCCTCTAAAGGATATAAGAAATCCTCAAGCTCTTACTCTAGAGACTGTCAAAGTAGCGACTCAGGTAAGGGATGTGGTTCTGGCCCAGATAACCGGTCAGATGTCCCAAGGTCGGTTTTTGACGAATTGGTTGTCAATTACAGACGACCAATGAGTAATAGGGGTTACTCGGACGGCCTAAAGCAGCTATCTTTCCAAGAAAAACCTCTGTTAACACGAAGTCCGCGCTGGACTCAGCTTCTGTCAAATCTTCAAAAAAGAGATTCTCTTCTATCAGAGGTGCAATCTCTTTTGGAGAAGAACGCAATAGAGGTCGTGGAAAACTAGGAATCCCTGGGTTTTTACAATCACCTGTTCTTGGTACCAAAGCCAGACGGCTCGTTCCATCCAGTTATAGACTTGAGCTGGATAAACCAACTGATCGTGGCTCCAAAGTTCTATATGGAGACCATTCGATCAGTAAGGGTGAGCATTCGTGTGGACGATTATGCATCAAGCATAGATCTAAAGGACGCATACTTTCATGTCATGGTACATCCGGCATTCAGAAAGTACCTACGGTTCGCCGTCCTAGGGGGCGTTTATCAGTTCCGAGCGATGTGCTTCGGACTCAATCTAGCACCCTGGGCATTCACTCGGTAATGGCATATTTCTGAGCTCATTCGTTTGCGGTAACGTTGGCCTACTTGGACGACATTCTTCAGAGATACAGTAACAAGACAGTTCTTCAGAACGATGTTCAGAGTCTGCTTCAATTGCTTTGACGTCTCGGTTAGATTGTAAATGAAAAGAAGTCGGATCTAGCTCCGTCCAAGTCGTTCATTCACTTGGGAATAAGCTTCAAGACTCACAACAATCTAGTTCTTCTTCCGTTACCCAGAGCGAAGTTAGTCAGTTGTTATGATTGATTTTGTCTACACTCAGACATAGTAATAGCAAGGGAGTTCATGCATCTGATGGGGTTGTGCGGAGCGGCAGCAGATCTAATTCCGATGGGCCGCTTGTGTACACGTCCTCTCCAGATATTCTTCACTCAAACCTGGATTGTGAAGATTCATTCACTCAAATCAAACATTGTGTTATCGGAACAAGTAAAACAAAGGATTCAGATTTGGGCAGACATTCAGTGGTTGACTCAGGGAGTTCCACTGCATCTGCCGGATCCGGCTTTTACAGTTATGACGGATGCGAGTCAATCAGGTTGTGGCGCAACATTGAGCCCAACAGACTCGAAGTGCCAGGGTCTTTGGGACCCGGTGTTCCTGAACAAGCATATAAACGTCAAGGAAATAATGTCAGTATGGCTAGTGCTACATTATTGGAGGGACATTATTCACAATTCGCATGTTTTGATATTGTCGGACAATTCGACCATAGTAGCGTACATTTCGAACCAAGGAGGCACTCATTCGATTCCGTTATTCGATCTAACGAAAAGAATTCTTCTGTATGTTTTAGAACATCACATTTTTCTTTTGGTCCGTCATATTCCGGGTCGTCTGAATGTTCTTGCAGACTCACTCTCTTGGAAAAGTCGCATGTTGCCGTCGGAATGGACTCTCAACAAGCGAGTATTCAATCAGATTTGCTACCAATGGGATCGACCAATGATAGACTAGTTCGCGACACACCTCAACAATCAGTTGCAGACGTATGTGTCGCCATGCCCAGATCCTCGAGCATTTGCAGTAGACGCGCTCTCAATTTCTTAGGACGGAATGATAGGATATGAATATCCTCCGACTCCGTTGATTCAACAGATCTTGCTAAAGGTCAAACAATCGCACTGCAAGATACTGTTGGTAGTATCTCTGTTGTCCCAGAAACCACGGATAAATCTACTCAGGTGTCTGTTATGGGATGTTCCTCAGAAGCTTCCTCCATGGGAGGACCTTCTCTTTCAGGGGAAATCTCGCACACTGCATCACAACCCGCAAGGTCTCAACCTTCACGTATTTCCGTTATGCGTTCTTTCTTGCATGGGAAGTGCTTTACAGGACAAGCAGTGGTTGCAATTTCTAACTGTAGGAGGACCTCCACTTCGCTAAATAATGCAGCAAAGTGGAAGGTTTTCTCTTGTTGGTGTGAGGATCAATCGACTTATATTTTTGATCCTTCCATTCCAGACATTGCAAATTTTCCGGTCTACCTGTTTGACGTTATCAAACTGCAGCCAGTCACCATTAAGGGTTATAGGTTTATGCTATCGGACACCTATGCTCATCATGATAGCTTAGAAATTGGATCGAATATCTCTTTATCTAAGTTAGTTAAATACTTTTTGTTAAATAAGCCTAGAACTCTTAGGTTAATTCCTAAATGGAATTTGGCTTGGGTTCTGTTGAAGCTTAAAGCTTAAAGACGTTCCATTTGAACCTTTGAACACCGTGGAATTCAAGCTCTTGTCATATAAAACAGCTTTTCTTTTAGCCTTTGCTTCCGCAAGAAGTGTCAGTGAGCTTCATTGTTTATTGATGATTCTCATTATCGTAGTATTGGTAATACTATTACTTTAACTACTAATGTGGGATTTTTGGCTAAGAATCAGCTCCTAATAAGTATGCTGAGCCTGTTATCATTAAGGCTATGCCATCATCAGATAGCCGTAGACTTTTGCTGTATCCAGTAAGAGCTATGCATATTTATAAACGCAGATCAGAGTTTATCAGAAAGGGATGAAAATGCTTCTTTCTGTCTTTAACTGGTAGAGTGCTAGATTATTTTTCAAAGGTGATTTGTAACACAAGTATTTTTTTTCAAAGATACAATACTCCCAGCAAGAGGAGCCTTAGTTTAGCAAGATTTTGTTCATCAGTAATTGTTTTGTTACTATTTATTGGAGAGTGCCTGTTGGCACTCTCCAATAAATTGTAACAAAACTGTTTTACATGAATATTTCTTTATCTACTGCTGCACAAACGACAAGCTAATGCGCACAGTGTAAAGCCACTAAAGTGGCTTTCAGCTTTTTTGTGTAGAGCCCTGATAGTGGCTTCTAGCACTCTACCAGTTAATTCCCAATAGAAGGCACATTTCGGTTCATTCTATTGCTAGATGGATTCAGTTAGCTATTCGTACTGCTTATGAGAGTTTATCTTCCAATCAGCAGTCGGTGCTCAAGATGAAGTTAGAGCACTGTTAACCTTTTGAGCTTATTCTAACAGTATTACTATTATGGATATCGTGAAGGCTGCTTACTGGTCACAGCCTTCTACCTTCACTAACTTTTATCTTAGAAATATAGAGTCTATTTCCGGCGACCTTAGATGTTTAGGTCCTTTATCTGTCGCTCAGAATGTCATCCACTAAACAGTTACAGCTATAGTTATATAGGTTTCCAGCAGTGACTCTGTCCTCTTCTTTCTATGGTGATTTGACCCAGAGCAAGGGGAAGGGGGGGGGGGGATGGTTTTCTCTTATATCACCAGCTTTATAGTGAAAAGCAAGGGAATACCTCCTCTTGAGTCAGTAATTCCAAGTCAGTGCTGGGATGGTTTTAAATTGTAAAGCTAATGTCTATCTCATTTATGTAATATTTTTAAAGTGTTTAAAGTGTAGCTCGGTGTGAAGCATTTGTATATGTCACGTGTCATACAAGCATTGATATACAATCCTCGGACACTTTTAAATGAGTATAAAGAGTCTCATTCTCTGGACTATCTTTATTTATTGGCTTTCCTTTATAGAATTAGTATAATGGGTTATACTGAATATTAATAGAGATCATTGATGTTATTATGCTCAATTATTGATTGGTAATCTGTCTTTCCTATTTTAATAACAAGAAAGACAGATGTAAATCCTTTCTCTCCTTTTCTCCTCAAGGGGATATTCCTTTATACATAATTGAGCCTATTGGATTTTCCTTTATGTCCTAGGCCCTCCAGCCTTTTTTCTATTCAGCTAAGTCTGGGACATTTGTATACAGTATAAAAATATGAAAAAATTTAAAGTTTTTTATATATTTTTTATATTTACCAATGGCCCAGATGGGGATGGCCCTCCCCTGAGATGGGAACTCATACCTCCCCGCTGATTATATAACATTTAGCAGGCACTGGTTGTAAGAATGAGGCTTGGCGTCAATTTCAGTACTTCCTTGACAAGGCGCATGCACAGTAGGTAAAAGTATGGAGGACCATATAGGACATCAGTTTTTTTTATTTTGGATGCAAATTTTGGGGACTTGGGGGGCAAAATTTGTGTTTGGCCATGAATATTTTAGAGTTAGCACCAGCTAAGTCTGGGCCAATGTATAAAAAATATATAAATTACTTCAAATTTTTTCATTTTCAGCTCATGGGCCCCAGGGTTTATCTCTGGGTCATTAGATAGATGTTTGTTAGTGTTTATGGACTTCGTTTTCAAAATACTGTTGTGACCCCTCTTCCCCAAACTGTAAATATAAAATCAGAACCAAAAACACCCCAAAACCCCAAAATCCCAAAATAAAAACATAAAAAATGCACCCCCCAAAAAAAATAAACTCAGGAGATAATAACGTAGAATAGTAGAGGAAGTGGACCCTCCTTACCCCTACCCTCTCCCTTTCCACTGAATGAAAATTCAGTGTGCTGAAAAAATACGAAGTAAAGAGTTTCAGTTAATGGACCACTTTGTTCTCTCTTCTAATGGGTGTTCTCCCATTAATCCCCTCCATTATTATGGAGTAACAGTTTTTAAGTCATTCAACAAAGATGAAATGCTTACAGCGATCATCAGCCTTTTTTCTTTTCTTTTTTCCCTTCTGTCATGATATAGGGTAGTTCCCATAAAGCAATCTTGACTAAATTTGTCACTCGTTCTCAGTTAAGGTGGGGATTATTTTTTTTCCTGTCTTTATACAAAACAGCAATTTCTTAACCCTTTACCCAATGAATCGCCCGCATCCGCCCGCATAATATGCAAATTCAGCAGTTGAAAAAATATTATTTTTCCAAAAATTTCAACAAAACCATATCATGTGACCCCTCGTTGGAACGAGCTCGTCGAGCTCGTTCCAACGAGGGGTCACATGATATGGTTTTGTTGAATTTTTTTTTTTTTAAATTAAAAAATGACATTTAAAATAATAAATTTTGATATCGTCTGCGTTGGGTAAAGGGTTAAACTTTTAATTTCAACACAACAACAGAACAGTGATGTTTTAAAACCACCTTAATGTCAACAATTTCACAATGGTCAGTTGTTTATAAATTTAATTTTTGGGTATTTCAGGGCAAACTTACAAATCTTCCTGTGCTTATTACACCTGTCGTCATAGATACAGATTATTTAGTAAGTTTGTTTGAGAGACTGTCAAAGAAACCAAACCATGTTGCTAAGGAATTTACACCCAGTGTTGATCCGTCCACGGATGTGTGGTTTGTCAAAGAAATCATAGAAGCTTTAGTTGATGATGTTTCCAATAAAAAGGTTTGTATCAGAATAAATGATTGACGCAGTACGAGTCATCCTCAGTACAATATAAACTGTACCCAGGTATCTATCCCTGTCGTGAGGTATAGCTTGTCAAAAGTCATGGAAGCTTTGCTTAACAATGTGTTCAATTTTTTTTATTAGGGTTTTAACGACACTTTTGACAGCCAGGGTCACCTTGAGTCAGACAGTTTTATGGGTGGAGGATAACAGAGTACCCAGAGAGAACCACTGAGCAGCAGTGAGGAAATGTTAAACTCTCCACTGTACTAACTCCACACAAGCAAGGTTAGCACTGTACGATGTGCACTTAGTACACTGTGTCCTCACAAGGGCAATCAGGATTAAATGCCTTGCCCAATAACACAATGCAGTTACCCTTGGTGGGGATCGAACTGTGGAACTTTCGGTTTGAAGTCCAACGCCGTACCCACTGAACCACCGTGCTGCCATCAGTGTGTTCAATAAAAAGGTTATCTGTATGAATTGAAGACTGAGAGCATGTCACTACTGATATAAAACTCAGTGTCCACACTCAGTTTCCATCCCTTCACTGAAGTGTTTTGTAAAAGACATAATGAAAGCTTTGGTTGACAAGGTGACAGAAGGTTTTAGTTGAGGATTTTTCCAATAATGTAGTTAGTACACCAGAACCCTGTTACTTGAATATCCATTTTGCAAGTGAAAAATTATTCAATTAACCCTTTATCCAACGTTATTGTCAAAACCGGCCAGCGCTATTCACAGAAATTGCCAATCAATATTTTTATACTAATAACCAATGGCCTAGACTTAGCTAATGCAAACTTGATATTATCAAGGGCCAAACACAAATTTTGCCCCCCCACCCCAATCCCCAAAATTTGCATACAATACCAAAAAATAAAAGTCCTATCTGGCCCTCCATACTTTTACCATCGTTGCATGCACAGCAGTCAGGAAGAGACCGGAATTGGTGCTAACATCATTCTTTGTTTGGCCCTAAAGTCAGTAACAATGTTCTGGCATCTGTGCTTTAAAATCTCTTTATGAGGATGCCAGACACAAATCAATACAATAAAAGAATTGGTGGATTCAAGGCTGCAAATGGATGATGGAAGTGAACAATGATGGTTTCAAACGTTCAGGGCTGTAACTTTATAATAATTATAAAATTATTTCATGTTTCCCATATTTTTGCACAGTATACCAATGGCCCAGACATAGCTGGTGCTAACTCTAAAATATCTAGGGCCAAACACAAATTTTGCCCCCCAATCCCCAAAATTGCATGCAAAACCGAAAATTAGAAGTCCTAACTGGTCCTCCATACATTTACCCTCTGCGCATGAACAGGCGTCAGGAATAATAATGATGCCAGACACAAATCAATGGTTAAATTGGTGGATCTAAGGACACAATTGGATGAAGGAAGGAAGAAATGGTGGTTTGAAAATGTTCAGGGCTGTAATTTTATAATATTTGTAAAAATTAGTTCATGTTCCCTAATTTCGGGACATGAGCCTGACGTCATCATTGTTGATAATGATTTTCCACTGTTGGTTAAGTATTCCTTCCCTAACCTCCCTTGATCCCCCTTGTTAAACTCCCAAGCTTTTTGGCTTGTTTTTTTTAATTTTTTATATAAAATTTCTTGGGAGTTTAACGTGTTATACAGAAAGTTTTTTCTGTATTTCCCCAGGGTCACGTCCTCACCCTTAGGGTGGTTAGGCATTTTTTGTCATGCATCATAATTCCATTGTATCATTTTTTCTTCTGATGAAGATCTTGCCTTACATCGGATAGTTCAAAAATCTGTTACTGACTTCGGGCAGTGTTGCCTGGGGTCTCGTTTCCGGTTTTCAGTTGGACGTTGTTTACATTAGCAACATTTGTTATTTATGTGTAGGTTCCTATTGCTGATATGGTAGGTCTGTTGTAAGATACATTATACAGTCCCGTAGTGTGGCAGTTAATTTTTGGGAGGAAAAAATTAATTTTGTTCACTCTTGGGCTCTTTTGGGATACATTTGGGCACTTCATTCCCTTTGGGAACTTGGGCTCTTGTCAAAATGTTTCGAAAAATCTTTTGGTGTAAACTATTTTTCGATTTATATTTTGAATGTTTTTGTTATGTATCTTTTTATTTGTATTTAGTGTGGAACTGGTGGGAGTACAATCGACTTAGTCTGCTTCATTATGTAAGCATGTTGCTCTTTAAGCAAGGCGGGGAAGTCGTTCCTCTTATTTTCTTGTAGGTTGCCATGCTTGTAGTCAATGTACTTCTACTAATTCTTGCTCATATGTGTCGCATGGGATGACAAACGTTGCTGATGGGTGTCACGGTACGTTGTTAGCGAGGGACCACTGCCGGTCCTTTCGTAATGAGAGGCTGTCACCGGTCCTCTTGCCCTAGGTCACTCTAGTTTATTAGTTTATATTTTCAGAGGAACAAGAACATGGTGATGTTTACGTGACGCCGTCAGATATTGTGCTTCCGTCGTCGCATTAGTTAGTCAATCAGAGCTAGCGGCAAAAGCGCTCATGAATATTAGACAGGGCAATAAACCACAGTGCAGTTTCAAATCCCTGTCGCCAGCTAGCTCGACCGGTGAAGCGGTACACCACCTGAGGGTACCGTAATGCCGGGTGTGTCCATTGCGGTCAAGGAGAATGGAAAGGGTAGAGCGAGCACTATAATATAATATCAATATAAGGCTCACCCTGCGACGACAGAAAGAAAGAAGCCGGCAAGTTCAGCAAGAAGCTCGGTGAGGTCTGAAGGACTGTGAACGAGAGGCCCCCCCCTCTCTTTTATTATAACATCTGGGGCCAGGTGTTATGGATCGGAACTTGCGTCAGTCGGAGCATACGTCCACGCCTCCCGTCCAGGACACTCCGTTCAGTTTACAGCCGGAGTTGGCTATAATTACGGCTTCTTCAACATCTACCAAGCACACGACTGCACCTTGGCTACGAGACTTCTGATATCCAGCCTGCATCACCGAGAACGTCACTCTTCGTCAGTGAAGTCACACCATACAGTACCCAAGGAGACAAGGCCTCATTTATAGGGATGTCCGCAGAAAAAATGCTATCTCAGACACACTGTCCCAGGAGCAGCCGGTGGCCATGCAACAGAAGACCGCTGCTCCTTAGGCCTCCGTAACGGACTTGCTGTCGCAGATTGTGCAGCTCATCGCAGCATCCCAGCAAATGCAGAAGCAGACGACGGCAGTCTCAGATCTTGAGCTGTCGGAAGGTGCTGGGTCGGTCCAGTCATCTGCGCGTTCAGATGCCGATGACCATGAGTATAATCTGATTCAGTTGGAGGATGAAAGGGATTTGGAGGAGAATTACCATTCTCTTTTGGAACAACAGGGTGGCAATAGCGCTTATGCATCTATACTTCCCTGAGTTTGTTCCTGAGTATCAGAATACTGCGACAGCTCGAAAGTAGCACTATTCAATAGCTTAGACGAGGGACGTCCCGAGAAAGTGCTGTCTCGGACATACTGTCCCGGGAGCAGCCGGTGGCCAGAAGACAGCTGCTCCTTAGGCCTCCGTTACAGTTTTGCTGATGCAGATGCACAGCTCCTCGCAGCCTCCCAGCAAGTGCAGTAGCAATCGACGGCAGTCTCAAAATCTGAGCTGTCGTATGGTGCTGGGTCGGTCCAGTTATCTGCACGTTCAGATGCCGTTGACCGTGATTTCAACTGATTCAGACGAATGATGAAGGGATATGGAGGGGATTTACTCTCCACATTCGGAACAATACAGGGTTGAGAGGATTTATTCCATCAGCACTACCCTGAATGTGTTCCAACGAATCAGAATGCTGCGTCTATTTACAAGAAACCGCTAGCGTTGTTGCACGCTAAATTATCCAGAAAAAGAGAAGGAATGTCTTTTCCAGTTAAGTATAGACAGGTGTTGCAGGCTTTTCGCCTTTTAGACGACTCCACATTCAACTTTTCAGTGGAAAGAAGTAAGGCGGTTTCTTGTCATCTTCTGTAGTTCCGCTGATCAGAAAACAGTGAAGATGTATTGAGTTCCTCTGCATTTGAATGAGTAGGCTAAGGCCCTAGCTATGGCCTTACCTTCATCATTCATTATTTGCTTGGTCACAATTGAGACAATATTTATTCATTCAGAGTGAATTTAGACTCCCTGTATTACGCAGATCACCTTTAAGAACTGTGACGCTCTATGGAAAGGAATTGGAGGACGTTTGTACCTCATTTAGAGTCCTTTCCAGGACTATATATTTATCACGTATAACTCTGTCTTAACAAGTTGCTAATTCGGAGTTAAATAGACGTGACAGAGCCCTTGCATTGTCATCCTTAATAGATGACAAGGTGAAAAACTCTCTTAGAGTTGCTCCGGTTTCCGGACACTAAGTTTTTGACGATAAGCTTTCATTGGTTTATGAACAAGCCACAAAGAAAGCATCAATACTCTGCTCCTTATGTCGACGTATATTCGACACGCATTAGCAGAAAGGAGTAAGAGAGGACGTCCTAGACAGAAGGTCGCCTATAAGGACTCCTCGTGAGGGTATAGTTTACTCTCCTATAATTACTCTAGGGATCGTCATATAGCGACTCGAATACGAAGCTAACATCTGATCGAGACTTCCGGTCAGATGCCCCTAAACTGCTGGGTTGAGGCTCTTCACGAATGAAACGCAGTTCCTCCTTCCGTAGGCCTCGCTGGTGCTACAGGTGTGAGTTAGGACCTCTGTTGTTTTGCATTTGACGGATGGTTATGAAGATGAGCATCAATCTGGATAACTGTTACGGAGACTAGTAGTTCAGAAGTGTGGTTTTGGAAAGCCTGCGGCTATCTTTCCGAGAGAACCACAACTAAATTAATGTCTGATGGACAATGCTTCCATCTAATCCTTGCATAAGAGACTCTCCAATCGGAGGTAAAGGTTCTCTTGACAATAATGTTAATAGAGGCCATCGCGAATCAAGATTCTCTGGAATTCTGTAGCCACCTGTTACTCATACCGAAGCCTAAAAGCTCGTTCCAACAGATAATAGACTGGAACTTGTTAACAAGTTTAGCAAAGCTCTAAAAGTTTATTTATGGTTATCATTTAGTCGGTTAAATGAATGTTCGAGTGATTGACTATGCTATAAGCATAGATCTAAGGATAGCTTTGGCCTGGAGATAGCACCCTGCGCTGTCACTTGAATATTAACTTGGTAATGTCTCATAACAATCTGGTTCGTCTGCCATTATCTAGAACGAATTAGTTTTATGCGACTGATGGAGATGTGCTGAGCGGCTACGCATCTTGTTTAGATGTGTCGCTTACGCACACGCTCCCTCCAGTCATTCTTACACAGAACTGGAGTGTGACAATGCATTCGCTCAGGACCAGTATTGTTTTAACGGATATAGTAAACAAAAAGGTCCATATTGAGGCAGATTTTTAGTGGTTTACTCATTAGTTCTGCTGCAACTGCCAGATCCGGCTTTCACGATTATGACGAGTATGAGTCAGTAGTTTGGGGCATGGTCCTGAGTCCTACAGACTATAATTGCAGGGGTCTGAGACCCTCGGTTCCTGTAGAAACACATAATCATCAAGAATGATGTCAATATTGTTAGCGCTATATCAATGCATTCACGCTTGTTCAGAGTTTGTTGAACAACACAATAGTGGTAGCGTACATCAGGAACTAGGGTGGCACCCATTCACTTTTGTTATAATCCCTAACAGAAAATAATATTTTTATACTGTACCAATGACCCAGACATAGCTGGTGCTAACTCTTAAAAATATAGGGCCAAACACAAATTTTGCCCCCCAATCCCCAAAATTTGCATCTAAAACCAAAGAAAACATGTCCTGAATGGCCCTCCATACTTCACCTCTACTGCGCATGCGCAGTGTAAAGGACGTTCCGAAATTGGCGCCATTAATCATTCTTTGTTTGGCCCTTCATCAGTTAACATCTGACTGATCTTTGTGCTTGTAAATCTCAGTTTAAATGATGCCAGACACATAAATATTAGTGAAATGGTGATTCTAAGGAGGATATAGAAGGAGGAGAGGAAAAATGAGTGACAGAAAATAATCAGGGCTGTAACTTAAAATTTTTTGATGAAATTATGTTAAGTTACCTATTTTCGAGGCAACAGCCTGTTGTGGTCATTCTTGTTATCAAGATTACACTGCTTATTCAGTGTTTTCCTCTCTCCCTTTCCTTTAAGTCCCCTCTTGCTATTTTCCCATGCTTTTGGCATATTTTCTGTAATATTATTACTAAAATTTCTTGGGAGTTTTAGCTGGATAACAGAATGTATTCTGTTCTTTTCCCCATGTTTACGTCTTCACCTATGGGTGGTTAGGCGTAGTGTTCTGCATCTACCATCTGATGTTCTGCAGTTTCTTCCCTGGAAGTCTCTGTTTTGCATCAGATAGTGTATTATTGGTAACTGATTTCGGGCCAGGGTGCCTGGAGTCTTGATCTAGTGTTTTTACACTTATTGCTTACATTTCCAACAGCCCTCTGTGTGGGGGGGATTTCTTGAAAATAATATCTTGATGTTATTTTAATCATAACTAGACACATTATTATTGTTCGTAAGTGTTGCATAAATTGTTTAAAATATTTTTAGAATTTTTGTCCACACTTAGACTTGGGATCCATTGGGGCTCAACGTTACTTTTCAGAAACTTGGGCTGTTCTAAAAAATGATATTTTTTCAAAAGTTTTTGATTCAATTATTTTTTCTATGTTAATGGATCTTGTTATTATGTATTTTGTTTGTCAGGGGTTGGTGCGAGTACTAGGACTTTGTTTTCTTTTCACATTTGAAAGGATATTGTTCAATTGTAATAAGAGGAAATCTTCCTCTGACTTTCATAATCATTGTATAATGTAGTCAGTGTACTCGCACTAACTCCTGTTCTGTATGTGTTGATTACGATGACAACATGGGAAGCGTGTGTCACGGTATGTTAGTGGGGAATTGGCCATTCTGGTCCTTTCCCCGCAGGGTCACTCTACTTTATCAATCTCTATTTCAGACGATCATGATCAGGGTGATGTATCCGTGATGTCTTCCAGAAAGTGTGCCTCCGTCGTCACAATTAATGAAGAGCTAGCGGAAAAGTGCTCAGGTAATACGTCAATTGCCTAAGAGGACCCTAGTAGGTTCAACGGCCTTTGACGTCCGCTAGCTCGCCCGGTGTAGCGTCCATTCATCGAATGGTTCGGCAGCCGGGTTTGTCCATTGCGGTCTAGAAAGGAGTTTTGGGTGATGCAAGCACTATAAAATATCCATGTGCACACCCAGTGACGGCGGATTAGAGGGGAGAACGGAGGAAGCCTTTTAGTCCGGTTCATAGCTTGTCCAGGCCCATCCGGGCTGCGAGCGAGAGAGGCCCCTCTCTCGTACATCAACATCTGGCCCCAGATGTTGTGGTACAAAATGTCTCGCATTCGGAGCATACGTCTGCCGCTCGGGACGCTCCGTTATATAGACAATCCGGAGAGACTGTCAATAAGGCTTCCTCATTCTCATGGCAGCGCACACGACAGCACCTTGGCTACGTGACCTCCAATATCCAGTCAACTTCGCCAATTAGAGAATCCTCGGCGACCAGGTCACGCCATCCGATATCCAGGGACACGAGGCCTGGAGACTCCGGACGTTCGCATAAGAAAGTATGCGGGAGTCAACGTACACGGAGCTTCCAGCGGCAAAGCATCGTAAGACCACTTCTGCACAGGCCTCGGTGACGGACGTGCTATCCCAAATAGCACAACTTATCGCAGCATCCCAGCAACGACAGAATCTTTGTCACATAATATAATATCCGACGACGCTGGGTCGGAACGCTCCGCGGAAGCATCAGGTGCGGACGTCTGAAAATTTCATACGGTCCGACGGGATGCCGAAAGGGATTCGGAGGTTTTCGAGCTTTCCCTTTTGGAACAACATAAGCTGCTGTATATGTCATCCGACTTCATCTTCTAGAGGTTCTTCGTCGGACCAGCATGCTGCGATACCAGATAAGAAACTGATAGCGTCGGTGGACTTAGAAATTTTTGGTTCGGTTCAGGGACATCGTCCCTCAGTTCCGACACAGTCCAATAATGTCTCAGATATGTTCGATTTATTGAACGACGCTATATATATTTTTTATATGCTTGCTATGTACAAGCATATCTGGTTTATTGTTCGCAAAATTACTGAGATGTCTACCGGCAATTAGTGCTCATGGATTACGTCAATCCCCTAAGAGGTCCCTAGTACGATCGACAGAGTTGACATTCGCTAGCTCACCCGGTGTAGCATCCATTCATCGAATGGTTCGGCAGTCGGGTTCGTCCGTTGTAGTCTAGGATGGAGATTTGGGTGATGCGAGCACTATAATAGACTTTAGTACACACCCAGTGACGACGGATTAGAGGAGAGATCGGAGGAAGCCTGTTAGTCCAGTTCCTAGCTCGTCCGGTCCGTCCGAGCGGCGAACAAGAGAGGTCCCTCTCTCGTGCAACAACATATGGGACCGGATGTTGTGGTACAGACATTTCTCCTTCGGAGTGTATGTCCGCCACTCGGGACGCTCCGTTATATAGACAGTCCGAGTGACTGTCGATAATGCTTCCTCATCCTCACAGCAGCGCACACGACCGCACATTGGCTACGTGACCTTGAATATCCGGCCAGCTTCGGCATTCAGTGATTCCATGGCGAACAGGTCACGCCATCCGGTAGCCAAGGGACACGAGGCCTGCATACTCCGGTCGCTCGCATAATAGAAGTATGCACGGGGTAACGAACATGGAGCTTCCAGCGGCAATGCATCGTAAGACCGCTTCTCCACAGGCCTCAGTGACGGACGTGCTATCCAAAATAGCACAGCTTATCGTAGCATCCCAGCAAACGACAGTTTCTCGGTCGAATCAAGAATAATCCGACAGCGCTGGGTCGGTACGCTCCGCTGTTACATCAGGTACGGACGACCGAATTTTTCATGGGGTCCGACAGGATGGCGAAAGGGATTCGGATGATTTCGAGCTTTCCCTTTCGGAACAACAGAAGCTGCCATACATTTCTTCCGGCATTATCTTCCAGAGGTTGTTCCGTCGGACTACATTGCTGCGTTGCTGGATAAGAGACTAATAGCGTCATTGGACACGGAGTTTTGGATCGGTTCAGGGACATTGTCCCTGAGTTGCCGACGCAGTCCAATAATGTCTTTAGAACATTCGAATTATTGAACGACGCTATATATATATATAAGCTTGCTATCAACATGCTAGTATAGTTTCTTGTCCGCAATGCTCTATTCTGCCTTTCGTGAATTCTAGGAAATAATTGTTTATTGACAAAACTGGGCTTACCGAGAGTTCCTTTGCGTCTACGACGGCGAGACTGAAGACTGCAAATTGTCTTTTTCGCCGTCTATGTCAATTCCAACCACGATGTTGGAAACGACAATGATGTATAATAGACTTAACTTAGACGCTTTATCATACGTACACCACCTTACTGAGACGTTTATCATTACGTCTTCAAGAGAAAGAATTCCAGGATATGATCCTCAATGAGATTTCTTTCAGGGGCAGTAGTTTTTCCACGTATAACTCCGCCCTTCAGTGGCAACCTGGAGTTGGTTAGACGTGACGCAGCCCTAGCTACATCCACGCGCGTGGATAGTAAGGTGAAGAACTCTCTCAGAGTCTCTTTGGTCTCCGAGAAGCTTCTCTTCGACGGCAACCTTTCAGCAATCTTGAATTGCTCGATATACACGTTCTCTTGTCTATCAAGTGTAACAAGAGATTCAGATGTGGGCAAATATTCGGTGGTTGACTCAGAGAGTTCCACTGTAGTTGCCGGATCCGAGTTTTTCAATTATGACGGATATCAGTCAAACAGGTTGGGACACAATTTTGATCCCAACGGATTCGAAGTCCCAGGGTCTTTGGGTTCCGCAGTTTTTAGGCAAGCTCCTTACTTCCAAGGAAGAATATTATGTTGGCTTGCACTACGTCATTGGATGAATTTTATTCAGAAACGCATGTTCAATCCTGTCCGATATTACGACAGTAGTTGCGTATATCCGGAACCAGGGAGGCACTCATTCGGTTCCGTTATTGATTTTAACGGAAAGAATCCTTCTGTTTGTTATAGAACACCAAGTTCTGTTTCGGTTCGTCATATTCTCGGTCGTCGGATCGTATTAGCAGACTCCTTTTCACGTAAGGGTCGTTTGTTGCCGTTGGAATGGACTATCAACAAACAAGTATTCAATCAGTTTTGCTATCAATGGGAGCGCCCAGTGATAATTTATTTGCGACACAACTCTCCAATCAATTGTAGACGTATGTGTCACCGTGTCCAGATCCCTGAGCATATGTAATTAACGCTCTATCGATCTAGTAGGATGCGATGATAGGATATGCGTATCCTCCAGTGCTGTTGATTCAGCAAGTATTGCTAGGATTATTCATTCACAATACAATTCTGTTGGTAGCATCTCTGCCTCCACAGAGACGGTGGATATATTTACTTAGATGTCTACTGTGGGACTTACCGCGGAAACTTCCTCCACGAGAGGATCTTTTTTTCGCTGGGGAAATCGTGTCAACTCTATCACAACCCGCAAGGTCTCAACCTTCACGTATTCCGTTGTGCGGTCCTTCTTGCATGGCAAGCTTTGTACAGGACGAGCAGTGGACGCGATTCCTAACTGTAGAAGGACCTCCTCTTCGCTATACTATGCAGCTAAAGTGGAGGGTCTTCCGTCGTTTGTGTAGGGATCTTTATGTTGATATTTTTTGATCCCTCCATACCAGACATTGCAAACTTTCTAGTATACTTGTTTAACAAGATCATCTGCAGCCAGTTACTTTTAAAGGTTATAGGTCTATGTTATTTGATACCTATGCACACCATGATAGTTTACAATGGAGCCTAATTTCTCTTTATCTAAGTTAGTTTGAAACTTTTCGATAAGAGACCTAGAATCTTTACATTAATTCCTATTCGGAATTTAGCTTGGGTTCTTATTAATTAAAGCAACCATTTGAACCCCTTGAGACAGCAGTTTAAAATTCTGGCCTTTTAAGGCAGCGATTCTCTTAGTCTTCTCTTCTGCTGAAGAGTCAGTGAGCTTCATGCACTATCGGTGGACGATTCTCACTTTCGTAGTATCGGGAACTCTATTACCTTTACTACTAATGTTGTATTTTTGGTTAAGAATCAGGCTCCTAATAATATCCGGAACCTATTGTTCTTAAGGTCCTTCCGTCTTCGAGCGGGCATAGGTCTTTACTCTGTCCGGATAGACCTTTATGTATTTATTAACAGATCTCAGTTTATCAGTTGGACGTAAAGCTTCTTCTGGCTCTGATGCCTAATAGAAGGGTCATTACAGTCCATTCTATTACTTACTGCATTCAGTTAACTATCGGTACTGCTTAGGATAATCTATCCTTAACTCAGCAGTCTGTGCTTAAGATTTCGGCTCATGAAGTAAGAGCTCTTCTACATCTTGGGCTGACGTATAGTTTTGCTATTACAGATTAAATAGGCTGCATATTGGTCTCAGCCATCCACATTCACGAATTTTTATCTAAGAAATATTGTATCCATTTCTGGAGACCTGCATTATTTAGGTCCATTATCAGCTGCTCAGAAAGTCGATCACTTAACAATTGCAACTATAGCTATGTAGGCTTTATGTTCTGGCAGTGACTCCGTCCTGCTGCCCTCTTCGCTCTGGGCTATTTGACCCAGGGCAAGAAAAAGGGGGTGGGGGGGGGGGGAGGGTGTTCCCTTAGGTCACCTGTTTTATTATGAAAACAATGGGATACCTTCTCCGGAGTTAGTAATTCTGAGCTGTTTACTGGGATGGTTTCTTAAGTGAAAGTTATGTTTTTAAATTCATTCATGTCATAGTTTTAAAGTATAGCATTTGAATATGTCATGTGTCAAATGGATGTTATTATACTATCCTCGGACACTTTTAAAAGAGTATAAAGAGTCTCAATTCTTTGGACTAACTTTATTTATTGGCTTACTTTAAAAATAATTAGTATAAGAATTATACTGCATATTAATAGAGAACATGGATGTTATGATGCTCAATTATAGAAGGTATTGTGTCTTTCTAATTTGTCATAAATAAGAAAGATACACGTGAAGCCTATTTCTCCTTTTCTCCTCCAGGAGATGACTCTATTTTATATAGTTGAGCTTATTGGATTTTCCTCTATGTCCTGGGCCCTCCAGCCTTTTTACTATTCAGCTATGTCTGGGTCATTGGTACAGTATAAAAATCTTAAAAAATTTATAGTAATTTATATATTTTTTATGCTTACCAATGACCCAGACGGGGATGGCCCTCCCAGGAGTTGGGAACTCATACCTCCCCGCTGAGGACATAGTGCTTACCAGGCACTGTTGGTAAGAATGATTAATGGTGCCAATTTCGGAACGTCCTTGACACTGCGCATGCGCAGTAGAGGTGAAGTATGGAGGGCCATTCAGGACATGTTTTCTTTGGTTTTAGATGCAAATTTTGGGGATTGGGGGGCAAAATTTGTGTTTGGCCCTATATTTTTAAGAGTTAGCACCAGCTATGTCTGAGTCATTGGTAAGTTATGTCTGGGTCATTGGTAAGTATAAAAAATATATAAATTACTATAAATTTTTTAAGTTTCATGTCTCTCTATTCGTCATATACCGGGTCGACTGAACGTACTAGCAGACTCGCTCCTCGGAAAGGTTGCCTGTTTCATATGTATGGATGCTCAACATGCGTTTATTTGTACAGTTTTGCTACCAGTGGGATCACCCCATGATTCTTTAGTTTGCGACGCACCGGAACAGTTGTTACCGTCATTTGTGTCGCCTTGCCCAGATTATTGAGTGCAGGCAGTAGACACTCTGCAAATTCATGGGGAGCAATAATAGGATATGCATATCCTCCTATTCATTTGATTCAATAGCTTATGTTTAAATTTAAACATTGAATCCTACTGGTAGTGCCTCTGTTGTCACAAGAATCACACTCCCCAGAAGCTTTCTCCCAGAGAGGGTCTTCTTTCAGGGGATGTTTTATTTTTCACGATCCTCTCTGTCCATAGTGGCATATGGAGTTGGTTAGAGGGAACCATTTCAGTTCCTGTATTTTTTATCTTAACTGACATAGGTATGATTAATTAATACGGTGAGGGGATTTCATTATGACTTCAAATTCCCCCCCCCCCCCCCCCCCCCCACCATGAGAGAACCATTGCAGTTCCTATATTTTTCTGTTAACTGATACAAGTACGATTGAATAATGCGGGTGAGGAGATTTCGTTATGACTTCGAATCCCCCCCCCCCCCCCCACACACACACACACACTCAGACACTTCCTTATGTGTTATAAGCAATTACCGGGCAAGACATAATTCTCTTCCCGCAAGCTTTATTATTGTACTACATGAATTCTATGCATTTATGTAGTGTTGTGTGGCGACCTGATGGGCTCATCCGCTTTTTAGCTGAATTATTGCCCTATTATTTTGGTTGATTTGTTATACAAGCGTTTATGTATAAATCATCACAATTAAATTGCTACTATTGAGTACCTCGCAGACTGCATAACCAGTTAACTGGTATTCAGATGATTACATGCTAATATATATGCGGTCGCACATTATTCAGATCAAGGGCCCAGATACATTAAACTTTAGTTGCGTAACAGAGCAAAAATGCCCCGATTGTGAGATAAAATGAGGAATCATAAGCTATGTTTTCAAAGCAAAAAGTGAAAATATTCAAGTTATTCAGTAACTATTTTGGGGAATGTCGCCTCATAATCATGTTAATGAAATTGATGACTTCAGAAACAGAGAAGATTAATTCAGTCCAACTCACAATGTTACGGCATCACTTAAACATCTTATGACACATGTTTATTCAGATGTGTTGTAGACAGTATTTCCCTAACATGCTTTTTGATGCTCATTAAGTGATAAAATATATTATTATTGCTTCCTGCAATACTCTTCCTTAAATTATAACCCAGCCTGAGGTTTGAAGTAGAAGTTGGAATTACAAGTCTGCTTGGAGGAAATGATATTCTTATTGTAGAAAAAAAATTCTGCTGGCTGCATTTGTTAACCCACTTTTTCTGGGTTGTTTTAATTGATGAATTGCAGCTCAGTTGATTGGAAGGTTGCTGATCTATTTTGAACCACCTAGTGGTCCATAGACTGAAAATTTGTTTGTGAGTTCATTCATGTCCTCTAGATGACTTGTGGAATCTGCAGAACATGACCACTCTTCAAGCCAAAATTATGTCATGTCAGCATTTGGGTTGAAGAAAAAATATCCATGATGGAATTTTGGGTGTCGGGGTGTGGAAATCACCCCCTTGTGGTAAGATATATGTGCCAGACACTTGGCAAGCCTTGTGAGATTTTACCCATCCAAACCCATACCACATGAGGATGATTCTCTCTACCACCACACTGATTGATCGTAGACAAAACTGAATTTCATATTCGCAAATAGCATTAAAAAGTTCCATTTATTATATGCTAGTCTGTGAATTGTCGCAAATTATCTAAAAGATATTTCTTGATGTCCATCGACTCGATGGATATTGAGGAATATCCATCAGTAGCTTCCTAAATGACGTCACGCTACACTGCCTCATGTCGCCTTGAAGGAATGATAAGCTGATCTTTATTATTGTTTTAAAACATATGCATTTGGGGTCGAATTGGGCTGAATTTTGTGCAATAAAATGTCTCTTCGCTTTTAATAAAAAAGAAAATCTCTATTTTAGTCAGTATCGGGAATTATCTCGTGAGTTTGGACCTGAAAGTTTTATTTTTTGTGAGAGTGAAAAATAATACTTTCAGGTCCACACGATGAATTTTTTCAGTAGCTTCTTAAATCGCATTACACTTTGGTGCATCACGTCGCCTTAAACATCACCTTTAAGGAACAATCAACAGATCTTTGTTATTCTCTTGAAACTGTTTGCAGTTGAATTGGGCTGAATATTGTGCAGTAAAATGTCATTAGCATATAATAAAAAGAAAATCTACGCTATTTCAGTGAATATCGGAATTATCTCATTCGCGTGGACCTAAACGTATTATGTTTCACTTGCACAAGCACTTGTGAAAAATAAAACTTTCAGATTCACACTCATGAGATAATTCCCAATATTCACTAAAACTGTGTAGATATCCTCTATATATTCCAAAATTTATATACAATGTAAACCGGTGTTAGTTCACAACAGTGATAGGTTAACAGTTTGAAGCGAATTGAAACAATTAACATTGCAATGATATCACTTTTGAAATTAATAAGTTTGATGATGTTGTGGGGGTGTGGGGTAAGAAAAATCATCTTTGAATGGTGTGTGTGTGTGGTATGGGTAACTGCAGGATTTCTTCTGACCTCTTTGGGAAAGGGTTCGGGCCCATTGCATTGGAAATTTTGATTTGTTGGGGAAGAAACATACAAAGGCTAAGAAATTTTACATTTGTATTGAATAGAGAACATTAGGTCGATGCCCTAGTATTAAGTTAGCAACTGCATGTATACTACTATTAAGTTTTAAAACAAACAGTCACATGGTAAAATGTTCATCCCACTCTCTGTCGTCTCTATTAACCCTTTACCCAACGTAACGGCCAAAACCGGCCAGCGCTATTCTCAAAAATCGCCAATTAATATTCATTATTTTTTTCATTTTTTGTCTCAAAAACATAGGTTATGACACCTCGTTGGAACGAGCTCGTTGAGCTCGTTCTAACGAGAGGTCATAACCTATGTTTTTGAGACAAAAATGAAAAAAATTAGTTATTCAAGAATTATTTTTGCAAGTGTCATCTGCTTTTTAGGTTAGGTAAAGGGTTAAACTGTACTTATACTGTTAACTGGTAGAGTGCTGGAAACCCAGGTACTGCCATTTAAAGCCTTCAGATTCAATGGATATGCTTCATATTATCTTTGAAGTGATATTATTTAGTCAGTTAGGATTTGCCGTGTTAGAGTTTATGGGAGAGTGCCCACAGGCACTCTCCCATAAATTGTAGCAAGGCAAAGACATGTGAACAAATTTTAATTGCCAAAACTAATTCCACCCTCTACCAGTTAAAGAAGAACTTGTCATTTGCCTTTAAATTCAGACACTTTCTAAGCTTTGTTAGGTTCGCAGTTTAAATTTAATGTTCAGTTGGTGTCCTGACCTGTCTGGTCATAAGGCCTATGAAAACCAATGGTTTTCTGAGGCCGTATGACTACCCAGTTCAGGGCACCAAATGTGCATTGTATTTGGGGAATGAGATTGGGAAATTTGGGATTGGCAATTGGGAAAAGGCATGCCTAATTGCCATTCGGCTCCTGTAGACACCAAAAGGAATCCTTAAACTGTGTCACTTGAAGTGAAGTGGGATACCATATTTGTTTACAAAATTCATATGATGATGAAATGGTCTGATGTTCCATAAATGTTCAAATGAGGGTGGTCATGTGGAGAAGGTAAGATAGATCAGTCTCTCCCAAGCATCTGACTGGAGATATACATATCTTGATAGGCAAAGAGTGAAGGAAAATAATAATCTTTGATAGGTGTGTGTGGGATGGGGAAGCCTCACCCAAGACTGTCTGGCACAAATCTGTTGCCCAAGGGGTTATATTTTTCCCTCCACCAATCAAAACTCATCATTGATAAGGCCCCACAAAGTAGATTGTCTATTTTTCAGGCCATTTTTTGTACAGTTGCATGTGGGCGGGCATTTTTAGCCCGACTGTTTACAGTGAGGGCTAAAGTAATGACTTTTGTCCGTCCGTCCGGGCCAACTAAACCTGTTTAGGAGCTATTAGTTTTAGGAGGTTAGTCGAAATTAGGGTAGTATTAGGGTTAGGAGAGGGGTGGGGTTAGGGTTAGTGGTAGCCCCAGGGCAGGACTAAGGGTTTGAGGGGGTTAGGACCCAGGGGGTGGGGGTTGGGGGTCAGGGGTGGGATTTTAGTTTTTATAGCCCCTAAACCAAAACATAGCCCCTAATCCTTTTGGTCTGGCTAGGGTGGGGTTAGGGTCAGGGGTGGGGTTGGGTTGGGTTAGGGTTAGGGGTAGCCCCAGAGTAGATCTTAAGGTTGGGGAGAGTTAGGTCCCAGGGGTTGGGGGTTAGGGTCATGGGTGGGGTTTTACAGTTTAGGGGTCAGGGTAGGGTAGGGTTAGGGTGTGGTTTTTGAGTGGATGGGGTGGGGTTAGGGTTAAATATAAGTTCTAGGGTGGAGGGGGGGGTTCTGGCTAAATAAGGTGATGGACATATAAAATGTTTTTTTCGTAGCCCTTAAACCCAAATAGTTGGAATGTCTGTCTGTCTGTCTGTCTGTCCGTCCGTCCGTCCGTCCGTCCATCCGTCCGTCCGTCCATCCATCCATCCGTCCGTCCGTCCGTCCGTCCGTCCGTCCGTCCGTCCGTCCGTCTGTCTGTCTGTCCGTCCATCCATCCGTCTTTCCATCCGTCCATCCGTCTGTCTGTCCGTCCATCCATCTACCTTTTTCTGTTAACATTTAGAGTTTTGGTTAAAGTTTGTGGTTAAAGTTTTTTATTGAAGGTTCAAGTGTTTTTTTGTTTTGTTTTTTTTTTTCCTCTTATTCCTGTTTAGTTGACATTTGGAGTTTTGGTTAAAGTTTGTGGTTAAAGTTTTTTATTCAATCTTCAAGTACAGACTATACCTGGTATTTCTTATCTGATCGTCACAAAATCTCATATGCAGATTTTAGGTCATGTCTACATGAGAATGTCCCCTTTTGGTCGTGATCGGTCAACCGGTATGGCTGCCTGATCCCAAAACCTGAAAACTATTAGCACAGTCTACATGTCGTATTTATGAAGGGATTTCATTGCAACTTCATAGAATGCCTCTGTTTTATGCCTAGATGAGAACGTCCCCGTTTGGGCATGATCTGTCAACCGTGATGGCTGCCCAAGCCCGAAACCCAAAAACTTTTAGCACAGTCTGCAGGTCATGTTTAATATGGACAGATTTCATTATAAGTTGATACGATGACTCCGTATGATGTCTACATGAGAATTTCCCCATTTGGGCATGATCTATCAACCGTCACGATTGCCCGAGCCCAAAACCCGAAAACCTTTAGCACAGTCTACAGGTCATATTTATGGAGGGATTTCATTGTAACTTGATAGGTTGACTTCATATAATGTCTACATGAGAAAGTCCCCTTTTGGACGTGATTGGGCAACTGTGACGGCTACAGGTGCCCGAAGCCTGAAAACCTTTAGCACAGTCTACAGGTCATATTTATGAAGGGATTTCATTGTAACTTCGTAGGATCAATCCACATGATGCCCAGATGAGAATGTCCCCTTTTGGTTGCGATCATTCAACCATGATGGCTGCCCGAGCCCAAAGCCCGAAAACCTTTAGCACAGTTGACAGGTCATATTTATGGAGGGATTTCATTGTAACTTGATAGGATGACTTCATATAATGTCTAGATGAGAACGTCCCATTTTGGGCAACTATGATGGCAACAGGGGCCCAAAGCCCGAAAACCTTTAGCACAGTCTACAGGCCATATTTATGGAGGGATTTCTTTGTAACTTGATAGGTTGACTTCATAAATGTGTAGATGAGAACGTCCCCTTTTGGGCAACTGTGGCGGCAACAGAGGCCCGAAGCTCGAAAACCTTTAGAATATTCCACAGGCCATAATTATGAAGGGATTTCATTGTAGCTTGGTAGAATGACTCCAAGTTTGTGGTTAAAAACTCAGACAAACACCACCACCCCCTACCCCCCCCCACCCCCCATCCCTCCCCCCCACCCCCATTAGGCTTTTTTTTTTCTTCTTTTCTCCAGTATGCATTTTGAACTATTTACAGCAGTCACTACATGCAAAACCTTTTTTTTAAACTTACGTATCCCCCCCCCCAACCCCCCACTGGGGGCCAATTAGGCACTTTTTTTTTCTTTTGTCAAAAATGCTTGTTTACAGTTTTGGCAAGCACCACCCCCCCCCCTCCCCCTCTCCCAATTACGCATTTTTTTTTTTTTGTTTCCTCCAATATGCATTTTGAACTATTTACAGTCACTACATGCAGAACCCTTTTTTTCCTTTTGTCAAAAATGCTTTTTTACAGTTTTGGTTACAGTTTGTGGTTAAAAATCCAGACAGAAATTATCCCCCCCCCCCCCCCCCCCCCCCCCCCCCCCCCCAATTACCGATTAGGCATTTTTTTTTTTTCTTTCCTCGAATATGCATTTTGAACTATTTACGGTCACTACATGCGGAACCTTTTTTTAAACTCACGTAAGCCAACAGTACAAATTATTTTTCTGAAACCTCAGATTTTTTCATTTTTTATTTACTTCTTACCATGGCTTATTACTCCTTACTGGAACAAGCTCATCAAATTTGTTCCATTAATAGGTCATGAGGTATGTTTTGAAGTAGAGAAATGAAAAAATAAAATTTCAATACCAAATTTTGTATATCACGAGTGCAGATATGGCAGATTCGTTAGGTAAACTGTTAACAAAAAATGGCTCCAACTATTTTGCGTCAAAGCATTGCCATTCCTGGGACAGTCGGGCTGCATGCGTGACATCACTCTAGTTTTATCTTATTGTTTATTTTTGTAATTATTACTTTGCCAACAAAAGTTCATGTTCTTGGCTTGTTTTATGTTTTTGGCTTCATAATCTACAGAATAGCATGGGTAGCGGTGTATTTCATCCCTTGAGTGCAAGAAGGCTTTGCAAAGCTAAAGCACAGCAAACCTTGTTGCACTCAAGGGACAAACTTAGCAATTTTATTAACTTGGGTAAAATATCGGACCTAAACCATTTAATTATTATTTTTTTTAAGTTTGCATTGGTTAGAAAAAGAGAGCATTTATCAGCCAAAAGGACCATGTGGGAGGGCTGAGAAACAGATTTTTAACTTTTTAGGCCTAATTATTCTCACATCTAATTGGCAATATAATATAATTTGGATGCAAAGATTGGTCACATGTTACCTAATCTTCCTAATGGTTGGTTGTTGTTGATGAAAACTAATCACATATTCTGAGAGAGTGACAAAAAGTTTTATGTGCAACAAATTCTGAGAGAGTGACCAAAATTTCTTTTTTGTGTGCACTAAAGGTATATTCTTGTAAAATGAATGGTGCTCTATACAAGGACAGGTTTAGGCAGTGAGGTGATGAGATAAATGAAGTGATGCACTATGATGGAGTTCATGACATTTCTATTTAACTTGACACAACATTGTGTTATGTGAATGAGTGAGACATGCTCTGTATAACCTATGAGATACGCCTGTCTCACCCAGGTCTCCTGGGACACATGTTGGCAGAGAAAATGGTTCCAACATCTATAGATATTTTGTCCTCAATACATCTGATATAAGCATTTAATCTAGTTTATCTTACAACAAGAATGTATTTCCCCCAATACAATAAAAATATCTCACAAAATATACTACTCAAAGTTTGTTAAGCACCAAGTATATCCAACTACCTTTTTACCTTTTAGTTGAAATTTTGTAATGAAAAGTGTACATGTATATATTTTTTATTTAATTATATCTTTAATGGTTTAAGTACAGAAATTAAGATTTTATTTGTGTTCGACATTATTTTTTAGCTTTTGAATACGATTATACGCTAACCTTGGAAAATGTTTACTATTGGAGAAAGAGGAATTTTTCAATTTGCGAAAAAGCTGACGTAGCGAACTGGTATGGGTTCAATATCGAGTATGAGACACAGCTTGAAAACATCTTCTCATGCTCCCAATCAGGTTCCTTGTGGTCCTTTCTGGGATGTTGTTTCATTCTTGGACCAGTATGGCACCAAATTCCTGCACACTTTTTTGGCTGAACAGGACGGGCTGAAATTGCAAGCTGCAACTCATTCCAGACATGTTCGATTGGATTGATGTTGGGAGATCTTGCTGGCCAGTCCATACGCTCAATCCCCTCCCTCTGTCGGTACTCCCCGACAAGCATGGGCAACATGAGGATGGGCATTATTGTCCATCAGAATTAATCTATCACCCACTGCTCCTACATACAACCTGACATGGACATCCAGGATCTCATCAATATACCGCTGTGCAGTCAATGTACCACGTTCAAGGATACAGAGCTCTGTACGTCCATCCCTGCTGATGCCGCCCCAGACTATGATTGACTCTCCACCATAGCGGTCATGCTCAGCAATGTTGGCTGCATGGAATCGCTCATCGGGTCTTCTCCATACCCAAAGACACCTATCTGTGTGGTCTAGGCAGTACCTTGACTCATCTGTAAAAAGGACAGGTTGCCAATCTTCTCTGGTTCATCCACTGTGGTCCATGGTCCATCCATATCATGCCTGGCAGTGGTTCTGGGACAGCAGAATGCGAATACATGGTTTTCTCGATCGGAGACTACATTTGTGCAACCTTGCCCGGATAGTCTGCATCGAAACATTTACCCTGGATGCATTCTGAAGATCACTGCAAAGCTGGGTTGCTGTGGCAAAGCGGTTCCTACGGGCCTGAATGATCAAAGACCGGTCTTCAGCTGCAGATGTTGCCCTGTCTCTGCCACCACCATGCCTTCTTACTGGTGTGCTGTACTGCTGAAATCTTGCCCAGGCTCTGGTGATCACCGTATGGTGCACACCAAGGGCTTCACCAACCTGACGATGGGTAGCCCCTTGCTCCACCATCCCTACAGCCCGCCACATTTCTGCTTCAGACAAATGTCTTCTTACATTTGCATTGACCATATTCAGTCATTAAATCACAAGGGTTTGTGTTGAAATGAAGATTGAATACCCTACACATGTCATGTACATGTAGACAGTACATGAAAACATCATGAAAATCAAGGGATACATGCTTTCCATGACTATCTCGAAAAGTCTGTCTGACAAGAGAGCTAATGAAAGTACTGGGGACCATCTCAATACATTCCTCAATCATATCCACCAAAAATATCGCAAATATGTCACAAGCAAATTTCACAATGATGTGTCATATATGTGGTGCTTAGCAAACTTTGAGTAGTATACAAATAAGTATCGAGGGTAGTAAGCGGCATGTCCAATCAAGAAAGAGAACACTGTTTACCTTCACTCAACTGGCATCGAGTTATTACACATGTCAAGGCCACCATTGTTGATAACGGTAATTAAATGGAAAATAAATCACCAGTTCAATGAAAATAAATTAGACGAGATCATTTTTGTCATGATGATATTTTTATGTAGACCTAACATGTGTTAAACATGAAAAGTAAAACAATGAAACATACAGTTCAGCTAAAGCACTGCTATAAACTTTACTTGAGCATTTTTGCACAAGTAGGACAATGAATGGGGATAACATTATTGATGAATGATTGTCAAATCAGACACCATTAACTGGTTGAGTGCTTGCAGCCACTTTCAGGGCTTTAAAAAAAATGAGGGTAACAGAGTAAAAGCCACATTTTCCTTGCTCATGTTTCTTTCATATTCAGTCAAACACAACATTTTGTTTATAAAAATTTCTTTAACACAAATTATTGAAGAGTGCCTGCGGGCACTTTTCAATAATTTGTAATAAAGCAAATTTTGATGAACATATTCAGACCACCAAAAATTGTTTAGCCCTCAACCAGTTAAAGACTACCTAATTCCTTCATTATGCTGCCTAATCACTTCATTACCTGAACATGTCAAGAAAAGGAGAAATATTGTATGATAAATTGGTTATCACAACCATGTGGGTTTCTGAGATGGTGTATTGATGTCTTAACCTTGCCTCTGGGTCATATATCGACTTGTCCTAACAGACTTATTGAGTTTTCATGAAATTGTTTACATTTTGGTTGCATAAACTGTTTTAATGTAGTTTTCAAATAAATCAGATAAACTATTCCATTTTGATGAGTATCTCCAACTTGTTTTTGCTCTTAACAGAAAGTGTGCAATGAACTCATCACTGTCCCCTTTCATATATATTTCTTTAATTCAGAATGATATTTTGATGAGCGTCAAGTTTGTGAAGGAGGTGTTAGAGAAGTACTTTGGATTTGTTTTCATCACATGCTTAAGAACAGATGTCAAGGATGAATTATTTGTCATTGCAAAACATTCTTCCATTACTGAAGCACCTGTTGAACTGGTAAATATAATGTTTTTCAAACTCTTTACCCAGCACATCAATCAAATCTTCCACACACTGTACAGAAAAATCACTATTCCAATTTTATTATTTTGTCAATATTTTTATACTGTACCAATGACCCAGACATAGCTGGTGCTAACTCTTAAAATATAGGGCCAAACACAAATTTTGCCCCCCAATCCCCAAAATTTGCATCTAAAACCAAAGAAAACATGTCCTGAATGGCCCTCCACACTTCACCTCTACTGCGCATGCGCAGTGTCCAGGACGTTCCGAAATTGGCGCCATTAATCATTCTAAGTTTGGCCCTTCATCAGTTAACATCTGACTGATCTTTGTGCTTGTAAATCTCAGTTTAAATGATGCCAGACACATAAATATTAGTGAAATGGTGATTCTAAGGAGGATAGAGATGGAGGAGAGGAAAAATGTGTGACAGAATATTATCAGGGCTGTAACTTGAAATTTTTTAATGAAATTATGTTAAGTTACCTATTTTCGAGGCAGCAGCCATTTTGTTGTCATTCTGATTATTTAGTTACACTGATATTTCAGTGTTTTCCTCTCTCCCTGTCCTTTAAGTCCCCCCTTGCTATTCTCCCATGCTTTTGGCATAGTTTTTGTAATTATTATTACTAAATTTTCTTGGGAGTTTTAGCTGAATAACAGAATGAATTCTGTTCTTTTCCCCATGTTTACATCTTCACCTACGGGTGGTTAGGCGTTGTGTTCTGCATCTACCATCTGATGTTCTGCAGTTTCTTCCCTGGAAGTCTCTGTTTTGCATCAGATAGTGTATTTTTGGTAACTGATTCCGGGCCTGGGTGCCTGGAGTCTTATTTTAGTGTTTTTACATTCATTGTTTACATTTACAACAGCCCTCTGTGTGAGGGGGGGATTTCTGGAAAATAATATCTTGATGTTATTTTAATCAAAACTAGATACATTATTATTGTTCGTAAGTGTTGAATAAATTGTTTAATATATTTTTAAAATTTTTGTCCACACTTAGGCTTGGGATCCATTGGGGCTCACTGTTACTTTTCAGAAACTTGGGCTGTTCTGAAAAAAAAAAATTTTTTTCAAAATATTTTGATTTCAATTATTTTTTCTATATTAATGGATCATATTATTATTATGTATTTTGATTGCCAGGGGTTAGTGCGAGTACCAGGACTTGTTTTCTTTTCACATTGAAAGGATATTGTTCAATTGTAATAAGAGGAAGTCTTCCTCTGACTTTTATAATCATTCTATATGTGGTCAGTGTACTCGCATTAACTCCTGTTCTGTATCGTATGATTTCAATGACAATATGGGAAGCGTATGTCATGGTATGTTAGGGGGGAATTGGACACTCCGGTCCTTTCCCCGCAGGGTCACTCTACTTTATCAATTTCTTTTTCAGATGATCAAGATAGGGTGATGTATCTGTGATGTCTTCCAACAGTGTGCCTCCGTCGTCACAATTAATGAAGGGCTAGCGGAAAAGTGCTCATGTAAATACGCCAATTGCCTAAGAGGACCCTAGTAGGTTCGACGGCCTTTGACGTCCGCTAGCTCGCCCGGTGTAGCGTCCATTCACCGAATGGTTCGGCAGCCGGGTTCGTCCGTTGCGGTCTAGAAGGAATTTTGGGGTGAAGCGAGCACTATAAATCAACCAAATGCACACCCAGTGACGGCGGATCAGAGGGAGAATGGAGGAAGCCTTTTAGTCCGGTTCATAGCTCGTTCTGGTCCATCTGGACGGCGAGCGAGAGAGGCCCCTCTCTCGTACAACAACATCTGGCCCCAGATGTTGTGGTACAAAATGTTTCGCATTCGGAGCATACGTCCGTCGCTCGGGACGCTCCGACATATAGTCAGTCCGGAGTAGACTGTCAATAAGGCTTCCTCTTTCTCATGGTAGCGCACACGACCGCTCTTGGCTACGTGACCTCCGATATCCAGTCAGCTTCGCCAGTCAGAGAATCATCGGCGACCAGGTCACACCATCAGGTAGCCAGCAAGGCGGCAATGCATCGTAAGACCGCTACTGCACAGGCCTCGGGAACGGACGTGCTTTCCTAAATAGCACAGTTTATCGCAGCATCCCAGCATCAACTGAATCTGTCGCATATTTTTTATCCGACCATGCTGGGTCGGGACGCTCCGCGGAAGCGGGTACGGACGTCCGAAAATTTCATCCGATCCGACAGGATACCGAAAGGGATTTGGAGGATTTCGAGCTTTCCCTTTCGGAACAACATATGCTGTTGTGTATGTCATCTGACTTGGTCTTCTTCAGCTTCTTTCGTCAGACCAGAATGCTGCGATGCCGGATAAGAAACTGATAGCGTCGGTGGACTTAGAAATTTTTGGTTCGGTTCAGGGACATCGTCCCTCAGTTCCGACATAGTCCAATAATGTCACACAAACTTTCGAATTATTGAACGACGCTATATATATTATTATTATATGCTTGCTATAACCAAGCATTTATGGTTTCTTGTTCGCAAAGTTACGGAGATGTCTTTCAAAAGTGTGCCTCTGTCGTCATAGTTAATGAAGAGCTAGCGGCAATAAGTGCTCATGGAATATGTCTATCGCCTAAGAGATCCCTTGTAGGATCGACGGATTGACATTCGCTAGCTCACCCGGTGTAGCGTGCATTCATCGAATGGTTCGGCTGCCGGGTTCGTCCGTTGCGGTCTAGGAAGGAGATTTGGGTGATGCGAGCACTTTAATTACTTTAGTACTCACCCAGTGACGGCACATTGAGGACAGATCGGAGGAAGCCTGTTAGTCCGGTTCCTGGCTTGTCCAGGTCCGTCCGGGCTGTGAGCGAGAGAGGTCCCTCTCTCGTCCAACAACATAGGGGACCGCATGTTGTGGTTCAGATATTTTACATTCGGAGCATACGTCTGTCAGTCGGGATGCTCCGTTATATTGACAGTCCGAGAGACTGTCCATAATGCTTCCTCATCCTCACAGCAGGGCACATGACCGCACATTGGCTACGTGACCTCGAGTATCCGATCAGTTTCGTCATTCAGTGATTCCACGGTGAATAGGTCATGCCATCCGGTAGCCAAGGGACACGAGGCCTCTACACTCCGTTCGCTCGCATATTGGTAGTATGCACGGGGTAACGATCACGGAGCTTTCAGCGGCAATGCATTGTAGGACCGCTTCTCCTTAGGCCTCAGTGACGGACGTGCTATCCGAGTTAGCACAGTTGTTTCGCAGCATCCCAGCAATTGACAGTTTCTTGGTCGAATCAGGAATTATCCGACGGCGCTGGGTCGGTGCGGTCCGCGGTTGCATCAGGTACGGACGACCGAACGCTTTATAGGGTCCGACAGGATGGCGAAAGGGATTCGAAAGATTTCGAGTTTTCCCTTTTGTAGTATCGGAAGCTGCCATTTATATCTTCTGGCATTATCTTCCAGTGATTGTTATTTCGGACTACATTGCTGCGATGTTGGATAAGAGACTTATAGCGTCATTGGACTCGGAATTTTGGATTGGTTCAGGGACATTGTCCCTGACTTACCGACGCAGTCCAATAATTTCATTCAACATGTGTTTTATTTTTCGACGCTATATATGCATACAAGCCTGATAGTTTAGTTTCTTGTCTGCATTGCTCATTTCTGCCGTTTTATCATTTATACGAATAGTTTATTTTGGCAGAGCAGGGCATACCGAGAGTTCATATGCATCTAGACGGTGTGATTAAAGACTGGAAATATTCTTTTTCGCCGTCTATGTCTTTTCCAACCTCAATGTTGGAAACGACAATGATGTCTAGTAGACTTAACTTAGACGCTTTATCATACATAATCCACCTTACTGAGGCGTTATCATTACGTCTTCAAGAAAAGATTTACGGGATATTCTTCTCAATGTGTTTTCTTTTGAGGGCAGTAGTTTGTTCACGTATAACTCCGCCCTTCAGTGGCTGATTGGAGTTGGTTAGACGTGACGCAGCCCTAGCTGCATCCACGCGCGTGGATAGTAAGGTTAAGAACTCTCTCAGAGTCGCAGAGTTCTCGGAGAAGCTTCTCTTCGACGGCAACTTTTCAGCAATCCATGAATTGCTCGATTTACACGTTCTCTTGTCTATCTAGTGTTACAAGAGATTCAGACTGGGGCAAACATTTGGTGGTTGACTCAGAGAGTGCCACTGCAGTTGCCGGACCCGAGTGTTGCAGTTATGACGGTGGCCAGTCAAACAGATTGGGATATAATATTGATCCCAACGGATTCGAAGTGCCTGGGTCTTTGGGTTCCGCAGTCTCTTAGCAACCAATTATCTTCCGCGGAATAATGTTTTTTAGGCTTGCTTTATGTCATTGCATGAACTTTATTCAGAAACGCATGCCCAAATCCTGTCCGTTAATTCGACAGTAGTGGCGTGTCTCCGGAACCAGGGAGGCACTCATTCGTTTCCGTTATTCAATTTAATGGAAAGAATCCGTCTGTTGGTTATAGTACACCAAGTTCTGTTTCGGTCCGTCATATTCCGGGTCGTCTGATTGTTTTACCGGACTCCCGTTCACTTAGGGGTCGCTTGTTGCTGTCAGAATGGACTCTCAACAAACAAGTATTCAATCAGATTTGCTATCTATGGGAGCACCCAATGATGATTATTTACGACACAGCTTGCTAATCAATTGCAGACGTATGTGTTGGCTTGTCCGGATCTCTGAGCTAATGTTGTTAACGCTCTATTGATCTATAGGACGGAATGATAGGATACGCGTATCCTCCGGCGCTGTTGTTTCAGCAGGTATTGCTAAGATAAACCACCACAATACATTTCTGTTGATAGCATCTCTATCTTCACAGAGACCATGGGTAATTTACTCTGTTGTCTACTGTGGGACTTAACGTGAAATCTTCCTCAATGAGAGGATCTTTTTTCACTGGTTAAATCGTGTCATCTTTATCACAACCCGCAAGGTCGCAACCTTCACGTATTACATTGTGTGGTCCGTATTGCATTGTAAGCATTGTACTGGACGAGCTTTGGACGCGATTTCTTACTATAGGAGATCCTCTTCTTCGCTATTCTATGCGGCTAAAGTGGAGGCTCTTCCGTCATTGGTGTAGGGATCATTATGTTCATATTGTTGATCCCTCCATACTACTCATTGCAACTTTTTAGTATACTTGTTTGACAAGATCTACTGCAGCCTGTTATTATTAAGGTTATAGGTTTATGTTACCTCATACCTATGCACTCTAGGATAGTTTACAATTGAGTCTTATGTCTCTTTATCTAAGTCAGTTAGTAACTTTTTGATAAATAGACTTAGAATCTTTAGATTAAATTCCTATATGGAATTTAACTTCGGTTCTTATTTAGCTAAGTAATCATTTGAGCCTCTGGAAACAGTAGTTTTCAAATTCTGACCTTTTAGACAGTAATTCTGTTGGCTTCTCTTTTACTGAAGAGTCAATGAGTTTCATACATTATCGATGGATGATTTTCACTTTCGTAGTTTCGGAATCACTACTTCCTTTACTATTTAGGTTGGATTTTTGCATAAGAGGTAGGCTCCTAATATCCGGAACCTATTGTTATTAAGGTCCTTCCGTCTTCGTACGGGCATAGGCCTTTACTCTCTCCGGTTAGAGTTTATGTATTTATAAACAGATATCTGTTTATTACTACGGGTGTAAGCTTCTTCTGTCTTTGATGCCTAATAGAAGGACGTTACGCTCCATTCTATTGCTAATGGATTCTATTAACTATCGGTACTGCTTATGGTATATCATTGACTCAGCAGTTGTGCTTAAGATTTCGGCTCATGAAGTAAGAGTTCTTCTACATCTTGGGCTTACATTAATAGTGTCGCTATTATAAATTTTTGAAGGCTGCTCATTGCGCTCAGCCATCCACATTCATGAATTTTCATCTCAGAAATATCGAGTCCATTTCTGGAGGCCTCTATTGTTAGGTCTATTATCTACTGCTCAGAATGTCATTCACTTAACAGTTGCTACTATAGCTAGGTAGGCTGCCTGTTTCGGCAGTGACTCCGTTCTGCTGCCCTCTTCGCTCTGGGCTATTTGACCCAGGGCAAGAAAAAGGGGGGGGTGGGAGGGTGTTCCCTTGGGTCACCTGTTTTATTATGTAAACAAGGGGATACCTCCTCCGGAGTTAGTAATTCTGAGCTGTTATTGGGATGGTTGTTTAGTGAGAAGTTTATGTTTTAAAATTCATTCAAGTCTTAGTTTTTAAAGTATAGCTTTTGAATATTGCATGTGTAAACGGACATGATTATGCAATCCTCAGACTCTTTTAAGGAGTATAAGAGTCTCTATTCTCTAGACTTACTTTATTTATTGGCTTACTTTAAAAATTTTTAGTATCAGGATTATATTGGATATTAATAGAGTACATGGATGTATGATGCTCAATTTTGGAAGGTGTTGTACCTTTCTAATTTATCATAAATAAGAAAGATATATGTAAGGCCTATTACTTCTTTTTCCCTGGAGGGGATGACTCTATTTTATATTATTGAGCGTATTCCATCTTGCTCTATGTCCTTGGCCCTCCAGCCTTTTTACTATTCAGCTATGTCTGGGTCATTGGTACAGTATAAAAATGTTAAAAAATTTATAGTAATTTCTATATTTTTTATACTTACCAATGACCCAGACGGGGATGGCCCTCCCAGGAGTTGGGAACTCTTGCCTCCCCGCTGAGTACATAGCGCTTACCAGGCACTGGTTATTAGAATGATTAATGGCGCCAATTTCGGAACGCCCTGGACACTGCGCATGCACAGTAGAGGTGAAGTGTGGAGGGCCATTCAGGACATGTTTTCTTTGGTTTTAGATGCAAATTTTGGGGATTGGGGGCAAAATTTGTGTTTGGCCCTATATTTTAAGAGTTAGCACCAGCTAGGTCAGGGTCATTGGTAAGTATAAAAAATATAGAAATTACTATAAATGTTTTAACTTTCCTTCGAAAATCAAATCCAATGATCCCTTATTGGAATGAGTCAATCAAGCTTGTTCAAATGAATTGCCCTAGACGATGTTTTTGGGAGCCAAATATGAAAATTGCTACTTATTTTTCGAACACTGAATTGTACAGCACTGTGATTACAAAGGTGGACAGAGAATTTCGATCAGAACACAACTGGGTTGCAATCTGATCAAAATTATCGTTCCAATTTTCTCCCCACACCATCGTAGAATCTCTCCAGTCAGAAAAGAAAGTTACATAGAATGTAGTGGCAGATACATTTCCATACAAGGCAATGAGTATTCACATCAGGTGAAGTGAAGCCAAACCTGATATGAACACTTAGAGCATTGTGTGGAAATGTATCAGCCAGCTATACGCCAAGTAACATATCTATTATGTCGAAAGTACATGTAAATCAAAGAATTCATAAATTTTCACCTGAAACAAAAGACTGACAGGATGTTTATTTTTTAGAAACCGCTATTGACAACTCTGTCAAGAATCATTAACAGTAACTGGCACCTGTACGTATCCATGGTGACAGTAAACTATCCTCCCTGTTCATTACGTGTACAGTCCCTGTAAAAGTAGTCATCCAAATTACCCCAGTTGTTACATATGATTACATAATGCAGTCACTGTTAATCCGGTTCAATTAAGATCTCTGTGTCTATTTATAGAGGAACTTTTTATGAGTGGGCAGAGCTAATTAATGGGATTTTCCAGCACTGGTCTGATAAAACATAATGCTTTTGAGATATTGTTTATAACCTTTCTGACAACTTTTATTTATCAAATGTTATTAAATATCTTTTTGAAATTTATTCTGCATATACATCAGTATATTCAATTAATTGTAATTTGTACCAAAAACAAAAAATCACATTAAAATAATCTTGGCATATAAAGTTCAAATGGAGAAATTCAAGTCTAATTACTGTGTAATATTCATTTTGCAATTAACACTTTACGTGACATAACTGTAAAAATCGGCCAGCACTATACACGAAATTCGTCATTCCCCTTTTTTACCTCCGTCTGTCCGTCAGTCCGTCCGAAACACTTCTTCCGTCAAAGTTTTCTTGGCTTCTATGAAAGGGAATGATTTTATATTTGGTCTTCTGCTTCATAATGATGAGTTGTATTGTGTATCTAATTTTCAGATCTGCCGTGCAGCCACTTCCTATTTGCCGATACTTTGAAGTCTGTTCATCTCTGTAATCAATTGCATGCAGCGATGCAGGTCCAGACCCGGTATTGGTCTTGGCTTGTTTAGGTTATTATCTGAATTTTTTTGCTTCCAAAGCCAAAGCATATCTCATGACTTCTGATTGAAATGCGCAGCATCTGTTTCAGTCAGGGGTCATAAGCTGTGTTTTGGAAGCAAAAATATTTTGACAACTGCTGTCTTCTACTTTAACTAAGGTCAGATAAACGGTTTATCGGTCAACCCTTTACCCAACAGTTCAGCAGTACTGTCCAGATTATTGCATAAAAGCCTACATCTTTGCTTCTGAAATATAGCTTATGCTCCCTCCTTTGCAACTAGTCTTGAGGGTCTGGGCTAGTTTCAGTTATGGGTCATAAACTATATTTTGAAACAGAATCATGTAAAAAGTACTGTCTGGATTGACACTTTTTGGCTGATTTGGCCTGCGCTTTAAGTTTTGCGCTCTAGGAACTCCGTCATTCGGCAGGCATCTCATCGTCTGGCAGAGAGTCCCTTCTTTCTCTTCCTCTTCTTCTTGGCGGTGGCTGTACTGCTCCGGCGGTCCTCATCCAGCTTGTCCGAGTCACAAGGAGGTTGAGTAGTGTGCGAGGAAATCCTCCCACGAAGGGTACTACACCTCTCCAAGGATGGCAGTTCGGCTTCTTTGTCAAATTCCACTGTCAGGTGAATTTTACCCTTGAGCACCTGGATATTCCAGGTGGTAGCAAGGGTAGCCTTCACTCTGACAAGTGTTTCTTGGATCACAAGTGGGAGCTCCATTTTTCAGTTGTTAGCACCTCGGAGTCCAAGAATGGAAATGGTTTCGCATGCCGAAGGAGCGCAGGGACAGTTTGAGGAGCAAGCCCCTTTCGACCCTTAGTGACTGTATATTGTTGTGTGTCATGTCAGAGCATGGTAAAGGAAGGAAAGAGAAGGAAGGAGGCAGCTTATCCCCGTCTGTGTTTCTTTTGGCTCTTTTTCGTAGGAGGCGGTGATATGGATGGCGATGTTGTTGGGTTTAGATGTTGAGTTAGCTCTAATGCCGTTTTGGATATTTCATTGGAGTTTTTCAAGAACGTCGGCCTCGGCGGCAATTCAGTTTCCTCTCTCTATGGTTCTCATGACGCTTTCTAAATCGAAGGTGTCGATGGTGACTGAGGACTGAGGTGGCTGTTCTGTGGTGACTCCCACTCCCGGGCTCTCCGGTAGTGAAGGAAGAGGGGAATGAGGGGTTGGAGGTGGTGAAAATGCAACTTCCAGTTCCTCCTCAGTCTCCACTGGACGTTCCTCATCCAACAGTACCGACTCAGGAGCCGGCAGTTGGTTGGGTGTGTCAGTGGGACTAGGAGGGGAACTGGCGGCTGCCTCCAGAACCTCCACCCCCTCACTCAACTCTTTCTTCCTATTCTGGAAGGCCTCCAAGTGCCGGGCATCCTTCTTCTTCTTCTTCTTTCTCTTTTCAGGGCCTCCGTGCCCCTTCGGGTGAGGACCAGTGGGAGAGGGGATCCTCTCTCCAAGGGTACTACCTCTCCCCGAAGAGGGTGGTGTTTTGGTTTTCTCCACTTCATATTCCATTTTCAGATGGATTCTCAAGCCTATTTCCTGGATAGTCCAGGAGATAGGGCATGAGACGCCCAGAGCTGAGATGGCTTTCACTGGTCTGTCTGGTAGTTCCATTGCTGTCCAGGTCTTCACGCTCTGAAGTCAGATGTATGAGTGAGAAGTCGAAAAATCCGGAGTCCAAGGTGCGAATGAAAAATGTATATAAATAACATAATTGTAATTACAATTTAACCAGTTTCTGATGTTGGAAATTTCAAAAGAATAAACTTTATAGGAGTAATTTATGATTTGTCTATAATTGTCACCAGGCCTTGAAATGTTCAAAAATTTCTACCTGTCACACATGACATGTGGATTTTTTTCTTACCTGTTGCTTAAAATTTTCACCTGAACACTGGAAGCTTGTGTGAATTTATGAATACGTGTATACAGACACAGTACTGTGAAAAGTTGTGTTTAAAATGTATACTACATGTATGTTGTGCTATACCATTCATCAGTGAACAAATACTGTTGGCTTACCCCTGATCTTGATGCTTTGATTTCAGAATCAAATCATTCACTGGTTATTAACCCATTATCTAACACTAGTTGCAGACGACAGCTCTAGGGCCGGGGAAAAATAATTAATTTGTTCAGGGAACCCGACCGACCATATTTTTTACTGCCGGCTCTAATTGTTTTCCCCCAAATCGGTAAAAAATCCCAACAAATTCTGATGCAAAACACACAAAAATTGAGGAAAAAAAATTGTTGACCGACCAACCCTATTTTTTTCCTGCATGTTCCCTGACAATATAAATTATTTTTCCTTGGCCTAATAGTTTTTTCGAAAAAAAAAATCCTTTTTTTTTCTCCCAAACCATAGCTTATGACCCCTCATTGGAATGAGCTCAATGAGCTCATTCCAATGAGGGATCATAGGCTATGGTTTGGGAGAGAAAAATTAATAAATAGAATGGCGATTTTTGTATATTAATATGGAGTCGGTTTTGGCTGATTTGTTAGGTGAAGGGTAACTGGCCTGTCATATGTGACAGGTATGATTTATTTTTACTTGTCTCCACCCAATGTCTGGCTGTCAGTGACAGGTGGACAGGTGTACATTTCGAGCCCTGATTGTCACCAGTCAGTGTTTTCATTGCGATCAGAGGCTGTTTCAGAAACAATCAGTAGCTCTTGTCGGCTCTTGTTTTACATCTTTGGAAGGGTAATTAAAGGATTAGTTCGGATTAAGAAATGTTATTGCTACCAAATTTTATTGCTGCCGTGAGAACTCAATAATTGATCATGTTAAGTGTTGTGTTATATTCAGGCAGATGATATCTATACCCGACTGGTCTTCCAGTGCATTTTTTCTTCTACCAAGAACATTTTGGGAGGGGGGGGGGGGGGCAGATTAACATTCTGCACCCGTCTTTTGGGTATTCTTTTTATATTTTTGCGCCGCCAAGTTGAGTGGGAACATCGACTTTTAAAACCACGCTTTGCCGCGTTACTGGGGGCAAGTTCGCAATGGGCCGGCTCGTTCTCTCCACACCTTGAAATCCATCATTACCCATTGAACGCTTATTTTTTTTTATTAAGAAATGCTGTATATCATCCTCAGATTAAAGGGGATGCCATCATTCGGAGTTACTTTGCAGCCCGCCCCAGATCCCACTGCCTAGTCTAACCACAGATGTCTGGAGACCCGATTAATATCACATCACCCCCAATGTCACCTCCCCCTCTTGTATTCCCCCCCCCCCCCCCCCCTACACATGCACACTTCCAAAATAAATAATGCACAGGTCTGTGTATTATATGTTTCGGGGAGGGGGTGTATATAAGAATGAGGTGTTTTGAGGTAGGGGTGATTTAGATCAGGTTTCCAGATGCTTGTGGTCTTATAACTCTGGCAGTCTGGCCCGTTTAGCGGGTAACGAAACTACGTTGTTCTCAGCCTGTTAAGTCGACGTCAGCTGTCCTTCATGCGAATACATGGAAAATTGTGTAAAGTTCTTTTTCATTGCCCTTAATATGTCTGCCACTGCAGAATAAAAATGGTGTGTATTTGAATGACTCTTTTCAAAAGTTTCTTCAACCTGTTACAAATGAGATTTTTTTTATTATTTCTATTTTTGGTGTAACTTTGCTAATATTAGTCAGATTGTAAAAATTCAAGGACGAAATCGCCCTGATTTTCATTCAATATATTCGAAACGAAACACATTTTTAAAATTTCCCTATGATATTAAAAATAGTATTTGCCCGAGTGGTTGGTAAAATGGGCTAATTGATATCTAAAAATTATGGGATCAAAGAAACATCGACAAAAAGTAATGAGAAGGTCTTCACAAATATTCATGAGAGATCGAAGCTGCCCTCAAATGTCATTTTGTACGATATTTCAAGATAAATTTTAATGATTTTATTATTTTTTTGTGTAGTTTGGGAGTGATGTGCTTTTTTCTCTAATTATTAACGGCTGTTTTGCAGAGAAATGATGTTTGGAGGTCATGTTTTGGGTCGGAAGCACAACCCTGTCACAACACTGGAAAACACTTCGTGCTAATTATAACTGATAGTACGCCTTATGGAAATCACGTGGTTGGGTTTTGATACCCCACCTCATAGAGCAGTTATTGGGGAGTCGATTGGCAGTGTTTTACAGGGAACGTACACGTAATGGTTCGAAGTGCGATATTTGTTTACAAAATAAAACGTATCACTACAAGCATATCTGAAATAACCCTTACATACATTTACTGTCATTACCACCTGAAAAGGGTTAACAAAGCACTTATAAATGTTAAAAAAATCACTTTTAATCTGTTGTGTAAATTGTAGAGAACATGTTCGCTTCAGCATAAAAAATCGATAAAATTGTAAAAACAACAAAGAACTTTTACGACTACACATAATTCTTTCTGTACATTTTTTAAATATTTAATGTTTCAAATAAAAAAATACAGTACCTTGAAAATATTTTTGATACTTAAATTGTTTTATTTTGTTTTAATTCAAATTTTGAATATTCGAAGCTAGTGGAAATGCTTCAATATAGTAATGGCGGCTACTCACCTGGGATCAAATAATATCAGGTGAGTTACCTGATGCAGCAGAACACTTACATGGAATTTCAGCATTCTGATTGGGGAAGCTAACTTTGAGGCTAATATAATATTGAATATGAGATGCTATATTTTTACACAGTATATGAATGGCCCAGACATAACTGGTGCTACCGATTGCCTACATGGGGGCACGATGACGCTGTGTACTGAGGCGTACTGCACGTCGATGGTGCGCATGTCTTCAACCAATCTAACCCTGCCTGTGCTGCGGTGCAGAGTTCAGAGTTACGATGTTGGAGAGCTGACAGCTGCTAGTCGTTGCTCGGTGGTTCTCTCCGGGTACTCCGGCTGCCTCCACCCGTAAAACTGTCACGGTCTTGATTAGCCATTGTGCATAAGTATGTGACCTTAAACACCAATAAATAAATAAATAAATAACTGGTGCTAACTCTAAAATATCTGGGGCCAAACACAAATTTTGCCCCCAATCCCCAAAATTTGCATGCAAAACTGAAAATTAGAAGTCCTAACTGGTCCTCCATACATTTAGCCTCTGCGCATGCGCAGATGTCAGGAAGTGACCGGGATTGGCGCCAACATCATTCTTTGGCCCTTGTCTGATAACAACACAAACTGACTTTTGTGCTTTTTAAATCTCAATAATGCTGCCAGACACAAATCAATGGTTAAATTGGTGGATCCAATGACACAATTGGATGAAGGAAGGAAGAAACGGTGGTTTGAAAACGTTCAGGGCTGTAATTTTATAATATTTATAAAAATTAGTTCATGTTCCCTAATTTCGGGACATGAGCCTGACATCATCATTGTTGATAATGATTTTTCCACTGTTAGTTAAGTATTCCTTCCCTCACCTCCCTTGATCCCTCTTGTTAAACTCCCAAGCTTTTTGGCTTGTTTTTTTTAATTTTTTATATAAAATTTCTTGGGAGTTTAACGTGTTATACAGAAAGTTTTTTCTGTATTTCCTCAGGGTTATGTCCTCACCCTTAGGGTGTTTAGGCGTTTTTAGTCATGCATCATACTTACTATGTATCGTTTTTTCTTCTGATGAATATCTTGCCTTACATCGGATAGTTAAAAAATCTGTTACTGACTTTGGGCCGTGTTGCCTGGGGTCTCGTTTCCACACTAGCACCTCTGTTGTCACAAGAATCTTGGATCAGTATTCTCTCTCTCTGGGCGTAAACAATTGGTTTCCAGATGATAACTTGATAATGGTTCAACCCATGGAGGTCAAAGGCCAAGGTCACAGTGACCTTGAACATAATAAATCGTAAACAATTGATGATAATTTGACAATGGTTCCACCTACGTTCATGAAACTTCATAGGTAGGTTGGCATTGGTGCAAGAAAGAGCCCTATTTATTTTGGAATCACTAGGTCAAAGGTCAAAGTCACAGTGACCCTTCACATAGTAAATTGTAAACAATTGGTTTCGGGATGATAAGTTGATAATGATTAAACCCACTTTTGTGCTGTCACAACTCAACATTGGATCGGTGATCCTATCGGCATTTTTGTCTGTGCAGTCTCCACCCACTTGTGTATAAGTGTTTTGCATCCCAATGGCAATTTCTTCAAGACAAAAAGAACTTTTGTGATCACAGTACCATCTGTGTCATCTCCTAGTCTATTTGGGTAAACTGTTAACATTTTAGGCCACACAAATTAGACCTGTTTCTCTGGCCATTATTTGTAAAATGCTGGTGAGCATTATTTTATTTTTTTATTTCTGTAATTTTTTTCTTTGCCATCAAAAGTTCATGTTCTTGGGTTATATTTTAGGCCTCATAATCTACGGAATAGCATGGGTGGTGGTGTATTCGTACCTTGAGAGTAAGAAGGCTTTGCAATGCTATAGCATTGCAAAGCCTTCTTGCACTCAAGGGACAAATTTATCAATTTTTTTTAACTTGGGTAAAATATCAAACATAAACCATTTCATATTTATTTGTTTTAAGTTTACATTGGTTATAAAAAGAGAGCATGCGGCATCCAAAAGGACCATGTGAAAGGGCCTGATAAACTGATGTTTAATTTCTTTGGCCTTACCCAAAACACATGATATCAAAATTTGTTATTTTGATTATTTTCTTTTTAATTTTTCACAAAATTTAAACAAAACCATTTCATATCCTCATTGGAATGAGCTCATTCCAATGAGGGGTAACATGATATCATTTTGTTTAAATTTTAAAAAAAAATTTCTGCTGCACAATTTGTAAATTACACAGGCGGATTTTGCCACAGACCATTTCTAAAATAGATATGGAAGTATTGGTGCAGTAAACTAGAGCAATGTTTTGTTCTTAACCATACCAAATTGGGCTAAAAGGTCAGACAGGCCTGTGGTATATCTAAAATCATTAACTCTGAATACCCTGGTAACAATTTTAAATCTCCAAGTAGTGCACCATAACAGTTTTAACCCTTTAAATAATGAAAAGGACACATCTGCCTGTGTAATTTACAAATTGAGCAGTTGAAAAAATATTATTTAAAAATATTTTTTGACGAAACTGTCTCATGTGACCCCTTGATGAGGGGGCCACTAGATAGGGTTTTGTTGAAATTCTTTTTAAAAGTTAAAAAAAATAATATTTAAAATAATGAATTTTGATATTACCTGCATTGTGTAAAGGGTTAAGTGCACTAATTTTGACTCTCTGTATTTTCACGCAATTGAAGCACTGAAATGCTGAAATTATCATCAGGAGATTTGGGAAGTTTTATTACCTTCTGAACAGTGGTTACGAGCTGGGCAGAGCAGTCATATCCCAATTATGCCACAAAAGGCATATGAGATTGATGATGATCCCTTTGATACACAGAGTCAGTATGGCATATCTAAAGGAGAGGGGGTGGGGGGAGGGGGGGTGATGGGTGTGACCAATATTTTTTCAGTCGGAACATTTTGTTATGAGTTGGAGTCTCTTAGATATCAATTCATACTTGACTTGCTAGAAATCCTATACTTTCTTTTGATACTAAATCTACTGCTTGTTCTTATGTCATACACACACAGATCAGTCATATAAATGGAGTCCTGTGGTACCCAGCTCAGGATGTTTGGGTCCAGACATGACCAACAGAAATGCACAAATCAGATAACCTTGTGTTAGGTTCCTCCAAAGGTTTTATTAGATAACCTCTTCACACTCCTCTAAAACCACTGACTCAAATTAGTTTCAAACGAATGTATTAAAAACCTTTTTTTGATTGTTCTCTTTCTATTTTTGTTTTTTGGAGTTTTTTTCTGTTTAATATTTATTGCTTGTCAATACTTGAGGATTACTTAGAATTCAAGGGATTTATGATTATGCTTCCACTTGCCTTACAGATTGTATTTTTTGAAGAGTCAAGTTGTCCCTCTGATTGGTTTTATACTTGGTCAGTGAAAGTTGAAGGGGTAGGTGATGGAGACATCACAAAGCACTCACAGAAAATAGATCAACTGGATAGTGGCTAAAGATTTTTGTGTTCATTAACTAGTAGAGTGCTGGAGTTTTTGAAACCAGTGGACCAATTTGATCCAAATTTTGTTTGCTATATTATGGTGACATGCACTTTAGTCTGGAAAGTTACACAAAAAAATATATATATATACCATTAAATCATACCTTGTAATATAAGAATCTTTCTATTCGAACAAAACTCCGAATTCACAAATCGAAAACATGAATATGAGAAATTTTCCAGCTTTATCATTAGAATGCAACGTGGAAAGTGAGCTGACATATCTGGAAAAAGTATGGAATTTTTTTTGCTGCTTTGAGTAAGAACCCTTGATTTTTCAAATGCCATTTTTTCGAAGCAACATGAGACATGTTTGTTTTTTGCTACATATAGTCTTTATGAGATTCAAACTGGCTGGAAAAATTTCAGTGTTTGTATAAAATATTGTTACCCTGGTGACTGAACAAATCAATAAAAAAGCTTTCACTGTCCATGCTCACTCCCTCTCCATTCCCGATAGATAACTTGATCCAAATGAGTGTGTTAGGCTCACTTGAGCCTCTTATTTATATATTGTTGATACTGTAAGATATCTGGACTCTGTGTTTATAATTTTTCAAAGTCGGTTAGATTATCCTGTTTGGTTCTCAAAACAGGAGAATAGATTATTGCTCTACCTTTTAGAGTGCTGAATTATTTTTGGTCAGCAAAACTTCTTTATATGTCTTTGTCTCGTCAAAATTTATGAGATTATGCCCATGGGCACTCTCCCATAAATATTTAAGTTTGTGGTTAAAAACCCAGACAACCACCACCACCCACCCCCACCCCCATGGTGCAATTTAGGTATTTTTTTTTCTCTGCTCAAAATGCATTCTGAAGGATTTAGACTGACCACATGTGGAAAAAAAAAATGGACTCCCCTTACACACCTCCACTCTCCCTCACCCCCACACCACCTCCTCCTCACCCAGGGTCATTCATGCAACATTTTTTCTTTGGTACGAAATGCATTTTTAGTCTGACTGTTTATAGTCAGGGCTATAGTCATGACTTTCGTCCGTCCGTCCATCTGTCTGTCCATCCATCTGTCTGTAAACAATTGGTTTCCGACTGATAACTCCAGTTTGGATTATTTGATTTCAACCAAAGTTGATATGTGTATTTTCCAGCTAGTAATACAGGCCAGGTTTCAATATAGGTTCCACAACTCCCCCCCTCCACCCCCCCTCCCAACCCCCCCCCCCACCCCCCCCCCCCCCCCCCCCCCCACACACACACAAGCATGTCACTTAACTGGTAGAGTGCTAAATTATTTTTGCCTGTTAAATTTGTTCACATATCTTTGTCTTGTTAAAATTTATAGGAGAGTGCCTATAGGCACTCTCCCATAAATTATAACAAGGCAAATTCATACAAATTAAATAATTTTACTTCAAAGATAATATGACGCACATCCACAGAATATGAAGCCTTTAAGTTGGGGTACCTGCACTTCAGAATAAAGCCCAAGAATGGGTTTCCTGCACTTTACCAGTTAAGCAATTATTCCCAAAATGCATTTTAAAGGATTGGGAGTTATTACATGCAAAAAAGAAAATCGACTCATATAGCCCAACATTGCTTTATGTACTGCATCTTTAATCCTTTACCTAATACAAGTTGAAGCCAACAGTACAAATTATTTTTCTGAAACATCAGATTTTTTTCATTTTTGGCTCAACTTTGGCGAAGCCAAATTTGAGCTTATGCCATGGCCAGATGTCCGTATGTCCTTCAACAATTCAATACGGCTCGGGCTAGAGGCCGTATTTTTGAACCGATCTTTACAAAACTTCTTGGGTACCTTTGTTATGACCGTGGGACGAGAACAAGTGTTTTTGGGTTCGATCCAAAATTCAAGTTGGCCGCTGGCAGCCATTTTGTTCAAAATTAGGTGCAATCAGATTTTTGCGCTGAACTTCCAGATGAAAGCACTGATTTGAATAATTTTTTGTATGAATGTTTAGTACCATAGGATACATAATATATAATACGGGGTTTTTTCTTGTGCTTAAATTATGCAAATTAGACTAACTTTGATGTTTTTTGGTGTTACTTTCAGCACTGTAAGTTCAAATGCCAATATGGCTCGGGCTAGAGGCCGTATTTATGAACCGATCTTTACGAAACTTCTTGGGTACCTTTGGTATTACCGTGGGACAAGAACGAGTGTTTTGGGGTCCGGTCCGAAATTCAAGATGGCCGATGGCAGTAGGTATAAAAGGCCGATATACGACCACTTGTACATGTTCGTGTACAACATACGCACACGATGCGTTCACCAACGTGGAATTCGGTGTTAAATCACACGCTTGTTCACAAAAACTGTACATGGTCTTGAATCGGCTCATGTACAGTCAGTGACTCCTAGATCGCGCTTTTAGCGTTCAAATACTCGTGGTGAATGCATCATGTGCGTGTGTTGTACATCTTCAGTTGTATCGTGTACGTGATTTTTGGTCTACGTTCGCATCGCAGATCAGACCCATCGATCCATCGTCGGCGAACGTGATCGAAAGCAAAAGATTCTGGGTCATCATCAAAAAACAACAATTGCGGTTCAAGACCAGCGGTCCAGAATCGGCAATTGCGTTGGTACAGATGGTTCAGAACTCTCCCTCGTTTTTGAGGTGGTGGGTTTTTTTTGTTCAAAAAGTGTCGATTGTGAATATAGCCTGTATTATAGACATTGATGTTTTCTGTTGATGGGATGGATAAAAATTGAGTTTTGGGGGTTTTTTTTGAGAATTTCTCCACTATGAGAAAATTCTCCAAAAAAAACCACTCAGCTGATCGAGCGATCGAATCGCTCGATTCTCATAATAAAAACTCGATCTGAACAAAGAGTGTCTGTGTGTTTGGAAATTTGCAAACCCAGTCACGTCTTCCTGAAGTAAGCAACTAACACACGTTATCGTAATTGAGGTGTTTTGTTCAAACAGAGTCGATTGTGAATATATAGCCTGTATTATAGACATTGATGTTTTCTGTTGATGGGATGGATAAAAATTGAGTTTTGGGTTTTTTTTTTTAGAATTCCTCCACTATGAGAAAATTCTCCAAAAAAAAACACTCAGCTGATCGAGCGATCGAATCGCTCGATTCTCGTAATAAAAACTCGATCTGAACGAAGAGTGTCTGTGTGTTTGGAAATTTGCAAACCCAGTCACGTCTTCCTGAAGTAAGCAACTAACACACGTTATCGTAATTGAGGTGTTTTGTTCAAACAGAGTCGATTGTGAATATATAGCCTGTATTATAGACATTGATGTTTTCTGTTGATGGGATGGATAAAAATTGAGTTTTGGGTTTTTTTTTGAGAATTCCTCCACTATGCGAAAATTCTCAAAAAAAAACCACTCAGCTGATCGACCGATCGAATCGCTCGATTCTCGTAATAAAAACTCGATCTGAACGAAGAGTGTCTGTGTGTTTGGAAATTTGCAAACCCAGTCACGTCTTCCTGAAGTAAGCAACTAACACACGTTATCGTAATTGAGGTGTTTTGTTCAAACAGAGTCGATTGTGAATATATAGCCTGTATTATAGACATTGATGTTTTCTGTTGATGGGATGGATAAAAATTGAGTTTTGGGTTTTTTTTTTAGAATTCCTCCACTATGAGAAAATTCTCAAAAAAAAAAAAACACTCAGCTGATCGAGCGATCGAATCGCTCGATTCTCGTAATAAAAACTTGATCTGAACGAAGAGTGTCTGTGTGTTTGGAAATTTGCAAACCCAGTCACGTCTTCCTGAAGTAAGCAACTAACACACGTTATCGTAATTGAGGTGTTTTGTTCAAACAGAGTCGATTGTGAATATATAGCCTGTATTATAGACATTGATGTTTTCTGTTGATGGGATGGATAAAAATTGAGTTTTGGGTTTTTTTTTTTAGAATTCCTCCACTATGAGAAAATTCTCCAAAAAAAAACACTCAGCTGATCGAGCGATCGAATCGCTCGATTCTCGTAATAAAAACTCGATCTGAACGAAGAGTGTCTGTGTGTTTGGAAATTTGCAAACCCAGTCACGTCTTCCTGAAGTAAGCAACTAACACACGTTATCGTAATTGAGGTGTTTTGTTCAAACAGAGTCGATTGTGAATATATAGCCTGTATTATAGACATTGATGTTTTCTGTTGATGGGATGGATAAAAATTGAGTTTTGGTTTTTTTTTGAGAATTCCTCCACTATGAGAAATGAGGTTGACTGTTAAGCGTTCCTTGAATAAAGTCAAGAAACACTTATCGGAATGTTTAAAACGCATTTTCCGCTCAGTTAGGTTTCGAGTGGTAAAATTTTTAATATATTCACGATAGCAATCGGAGAGAGAGATTTGTTAAAATCAGTTTTCCATTGTGTGTTGAAACTGTCTAACAGTCATCAAAAAAAGGATTTTCTCTTAATTCGACACTCGATGAATTGATGTGTGAATGAATGATGATCTTTTGACAAAAATTTAAACACTACTGTCAAAATGCATTACATCAGAAACCGGTTTGTCATGTACTGTTTAAAACGAATTTTTTTTTTAACTTCAATTAACACAGCGAGTTTGAGATGTAAATATGTTTCAGATATTATATTAAGACGGAAAGAGATTTTAATACTTAAAACATAAAATCTAAAAAAAAATATAATCAAACATTTAATTTTGAAAAATAAATAAAAACAATTAAAACGAAAGATGTTTTTCCAGATGGATCCTAGACGCCGAGATCGAATTTTAGCCGAGTATTTAAGTGCTAAGAAGGCGATTCAGGCAGCTGATAGGAGCAGACGTCTCGGTGAGATGGAACTCACACGCGAAGCCACAAAAATATTTAAACCCGTGACGGAGGGTCAAGAGCGAAGCAGGAAGGAGATAGTCGAAGAATTGAGACCCATAAAGGAGAGTTCTTTGAGAATGGGTTCGTTGCCTTCTAGTTTTGGAAATCGGTATTCTGTTCAATCTACACCGGATTACGTTCCCACGAGAATCGAAAGCGACGTGAGTGAGAGCGATGATACGGCTTTGACTATCACCACTGATAGCATCGCATCGTCCGATGATGATGGTGGCGGTAAGAGAGATCTGTTGTATGGAATTCGCGAGGATTCGAGCGGTAGGAAATTCGTGGGCGACACTGAAGTGGAAATGGACGATGATGAATTGATCGTGGGTTCGAATAAATATAAAGTAACCGATGGTCTGCAGAGATTGCTCCTTTTCGATAAGCCCGGAGATTACACGGAACAGGATTTCCACAATTACGGCGACATTCTAGTCCAGACCCACGTCATGAATAGAAATAACGATGCCAGAGAGACGAGACCCAAAGCCAACAGAGGTTACAAGTGGATGAAAATAGTGAAGCCCATATGGAATGCGAACAAGAAGTTCGTCAAATCGATGACTGGCAAAGGGGTGAAAACCACTACTTTTCTTCCGAGCGATCCCGACGCTCTGTCTCAGAGATTGAGTTTGTTGATGGGGAGCAGACGGGCTGGTAACACGGTATTAGATAATCAGATAGTTGCCATATCTGACGTATTGTTGAGACAGAAGGTTTTGAATACAAATCAGTATAAAAAGCTGATGAACGAATTGAAGGATTGATGTGAATATAATAATAAGTAGAGAGAGAGAAACAAACAAACAAACAAACAAAATAAAACAGTAAATTCTTACACTAGAATAATAAAAGTATTTAAAAAACGACAAAACGATTTACCAGTGAAAAAAACACAAAATATATCATAAAAATAAAATATGTTGGTGATAAAGAACAGGGGATACGTCAGGACTTACGTTCAAGGCGGTTCTGGCATCGTCGATTCTATAATGCGAGCGTTCACGAGCAATGCGGGTAGCAAAACTCGCATCGACCGCGTTTGAGGTCGGTAAGAAGATGGCTTTGGATGCTGGTAAGAAAGCCGCTTCCGAAGCCAGTGGTAGGATAGCTTCTGTGGCTGGCAAGAGGGCAGCTGACGCGTTGATTGACAAGTTGATCAGTCCGCCGGCGAAGCGAGCTGCGTTAGAGCGAACGTCGAAAAGTTGGAAAGATTTTGAGGATGTCGTGGTGCCTATGCAAGATTTAGCCAAAATGACGAGTGGATCCGGATTGAAGAGAACTTGCGACGGTGCGATATAAACAAAATAATAATAATAACAACATTAAAAACAGAGTTTGAAAAAAACATAAAAAATTTTGTGTTTGAAAAGAATCTAAAATAACAGACAAAAAAAAAAAATAAAACAAAAGATGAACATTAAAGATATGTCTTGGAACGACGCCGCGACCAAGAGGTCGAATAACGAGTACTTTCCCAAGAGCATAAGAGGTTTGATAGTGGGAAAATCGAATTGTGGAAAGACCAATCTGTTGATGAATCTGTTGTCCCGACCCGACTGGTTAGATTACGACAGATTGTTCGTGTTTGGCAAGAGCTTGTTTCAACCCGAATACAGATTGCTTCGAGAGTGCATGGATCGCAGATTGCCCAAGGACGTCATAGCCAGAATCTTTGACAGTAGGGAGGAATTCGACAAGTGTGGAGCTCCGCTCTCGACCATTTTGGACGGCGCGGCGACGAAGCTGACGAAGAGAAATGCATCTTCGAACGTCGAGTGTCGATTTTACGAGAACGCTAGCGACGTTCCGGATCCTAGGGAACTGAAATCGGAAGATAAGAATCTCATGATTTTCGACGATCTGCTTTTGGAGAGACAGAACCGATGCGAATCGTATTACGTTAGGGGTCGACACAGCAACGTGGACTGTTTCTACCTGTCGCAGAATTATTTTCGATTGCCCAGGCAGACGATAAGGGAGAACGCTAATTTTCTGTGTCTCTTTCGCCAAGATCTCAAGAATCTCAATCACATCTACGGCGATAACGTCGCAAACGACATGAGCGCTGTCAAATTCAGGAGATTCTGCAAGAGGGTTTGGGATGGTGGACTTTACAATTTCGTCGTGATCGATTTGACGAGCGAATTTAATCGCGGAAAATATCGGTGCGGATTCGACAAGTTTTATGTTCCCGATGGTGATAATAATAAGATAGAGCGTGAAAATAAAAAAAAATTAGAAAAATAATAAATCTTCAAATAATTAGTTTTGAATAAAAAAAAAAAAAAAAATAAAATTAAGATATAATGTTCGAACATGGAAAATTGTTAGAACGGATAGCCGAGAATACGGCTGCGAAACAATCCATTCAAATCGTGGTGAGTGGCGATTTGACTCGATTCGCTACGAAATTCGAACCTTCCATCAAATTGAACAGAGAGAAAAGTTACGAGATGGCGTTGGTGAATCTGGAGACTTATTCTTTTCCCAACGTCACCGAAAAGAATAACTCGTTCAAGTATTCCGACAGAGTGGATTGGTTGGAGATTCGAATTCCCAAAGGGAGTTACGACATAGACGATTTGAACCATTACATTCAGACGCGAATGAAGACAGATGGAAAGGGAAGCAACAAGATCAGACTCGCTCCCAATCCTAATACCTTACAGACGATGTTGGATTTGGAAGATAATTTTCGTGTGGATTTCAACACGGACGATTCTATAGGCAAGATGTTGGGATTCGATCGAAAGATGTATCGAGGCCATGTGGCATCTGAAAATACGGTCGACATTCTCGCTGTCAATAGCATTCTGGTGAACGTGGACGTGATTGCCAGAAGCTACGTGAATGGTTGCGCTCAGCTGACGATCTATTCCTTCTTTCCAAACGTGTCGCCGGGTTATAAGATCGTGGAGCGACCTCGAAATTTAGTTTATCTACCAGTGATTTTAGACACGTTGTATAGTCTCAAAACCACGTTGACGGATCAAAATGGTGAACTGTTAGATCTTCGCGGAGAGAGAGTGACGATACGATTTCACATAAAAAAATATATATATATATCTAGATAACAAAAATAAAATAAACGGTAATATTAATTTTTTACAAAATTATTTTAATATAATTATTAAACAAGAAACAATTGAAGTAAATATATTTAAAAAAAAACAAACAGAATTATGACACAATACGTGGTTAAAAACGTGAACATATCCGCAGGACAGAGGAAGAAACTTAAGAGAGCGTTAACAACTCGAGGCGAGGCGGTGAGATTCAAATTCACTCACGAAGATCTGACGAGAGGCGGATAGGATTCGATCGCCTGGACCAGAAGTCAAATCAAAAGGATGGAGAAAGCGATTCGCGATGGAAGAGGGTTGGCGGTGAGATTGAGACCCGCTCAATTGAGATACAATTTGAGAATGAAAGGCGGTTTCCTACCGCTATTGGCAGGAATCGCCGCAAAAGCATTACCCTTCGCCGCAAAGGTGCTACCCTTTCTCAGAAAGACTCTCGGCGTGGGAGCTCTCACAGGACTCACTAGTTCGGGAGTTGAGAAATTAATGGGTGGCAGCGGACTGTTTTTGAAGAAGGGAGGAGCCGTGTGTCGCGTTCACGTAGACGATAGCGGTAAAGGATTGTATCTAGAACCCGTTAGAGGTGGCAACTCTCTGAGAGGAAATGGTCTCTATCTGAAGAGTGGACGGAATGACAAGCGATGCGGCAAGGGTTTGTTGCTCGGTGACAGTTCGCCATTTAAGAACATACCGATTTTGAATATGTTATTATAAATATAAAATTATATAAAATATATAAAATCATAGAAAGTATAAAATAATATATATTTAAAATGGGTGAAGAGGTGGAGAAACAAATTTATCACCTGGATGAATTTGACGATAATGACGAACATCGCGAGCCAGAGAGCGAAGAAATAAAAAAATGGTTAGACGCTAATGATGGATATCTAAGGAAAGAGATAGATAAAGCGCGGGATATACGGTTGGGAATGAGACGATGCTTTCCACGGTCACCACTACCTTCTGAAGTGAATGGTAATGATGCTAGTATTACCAAGAGATGCACAACATTCGTTCATAATTATGATTCGGATAAACAAAAATGTTATCATGAACGTATCACATCACAAAGAAAAAGAAAAAAAAAAGAAAAAGAAGAATCGACGCAGAAATTTAAGAGAAAAGGAAACGTTATTATAATATATTATGATGATAGTGAAGAAGAAGGAAAACAAAAAAAAAAAAAAAAAAAAGTAAATGAGATCTCATTACTTTTTTTTTTTTTTTCATTTTTTCTTCGCTAAAAATCAATCGCTCTGTTGTTTATATTTCCAAGTCCGTTATTAGCATGTTGACGCTCGTGTCTACTCCTTTTTCGAAAACGTGTTGAATGTTTATCTTTACTCTTTTGAGTTTTTTTTACATCGGTCAACTCGCTCTCACCACCCAATTTCTTCCTGAGTTCGAATGAGATGTTTGGAAATATGTAATTTCCATAGGGCAACGACAAATCGTCCTTGTCGAATTCTCTATCTTCGGCGATGACGATGTTCTGCAGATCGCTTTGGTACTCGTAAATCAAATCGAGCGCGGCTTCGTTCAATTTCAGAGGCAACTTATATTTCTCATATTTGTGCTCTAAGCCCTTCATCTCGACATCGTTCAATTCGATGGGATCTTGTCGTTGTAATCTATAGATTTTATGACCGAATTTCTTTTCGTTTCGACTCGTTTCAATTTCAATTCGCATCTTTTAGGTGTTGTTGTCTTCATGATCGATTATTTGTTTTTTTTTTGTTTTTACGAATTCTTGCAATAATGTATATTTTAAATTTTGTATTTAAATAATAATTTGTTAAAAAAAAAAGTTTGTTATTTTTTTTTTTTTTGCTCTTTATATATATATATAAAAAAGTTGTTTTTTTAATTTTTAATTTTCTTTAATGTAAAAATTTTGTTAGTAAAAGTTTTTTTTCTCTTTATATATATATAAAAAGTTTAACTTTTTTTAATTTCAATCTCTCTGTTGTTTATATTTCCAAGTCCGTTATTAGCAAGTTGACATTCGTCATTTTTCCACACACGAAAATGGTGTGAATGTTCATCTTTACTCTTTTGAGTTTTTTTTCATAGGTGAATGCGCTCTCACCACCCGATTTCTTCACGAGTTCGGGTGAGATTATTGGATATATGTAACTTCCATAGGACAACAATAAATCACCCCTGTCGAATTCTCTGTCTTCGGCGACGATGATATTAATCAACAGTTTGCTTTGGTACTCGTAAAACAAATCGAGCGCGGCTTCATCCACTTTCAAACACATTCGATATTTGTGGTAGTAGCACTCTAAGTCCACCATCTCGACCTCATTCAATTCGATGGGATCGTGTGGTTGTAATGTATAGATATTAAAACTGGATTTCTCATACCCTTCGTCTCGTTTCAATTTCAATCCGCATCTTTTAGGTGTTGTTGTCATGATCGATTATTTGGTTTTTTATGAATTCTTACAAATAATGTTTATTTTAAATTTTGTATAAAAAAATTGAATTTTAAAATTTAACTTTTTTTTTTTCTATTATATATATAGAGTAAAAAAGCAAAACTTTTTTTAACAAATTATTTAATACAAAATTCCCCCCCCAAAAAATATTCTTACAAATGAAGCAAACAGATAAAACAATGGTAAATTTAAATGAGAAAACCATACCTCAGTTAAACGAGATTTGTAATCTATTACAAATTTCAGAAAGCATAGAACTAAATCAAAAAAAATTGAAGTCATACAAGAATATTTGCGAAACGCTAGAAAGGCAAACGAAATGTCGATAGCAACGACGTCAAAAGATGCACCGGTTGTGAAAAATAAGAAGACGACTAAACGAAAAGCCGTTGAAAAACATCAAGTTTCCAAAGAAAAGAAAAGAAAAACTAAATCGAAAACGAGTGATGCACTTCATATTCAAGACAAACGAGATATATCGAGCGAAATTCAACGAGCAATCGACGAAGAGAAAGGAGAAGAATATGTAACAGGACTCGTTGCGGAACTATTCCAATCGAAACCCGTAGAACGGGAGAGGGCGATCGAAGACATTTTTAAAACTTTCGACGTGTTTCCCTCGTCAAAGAAAGTCGATCCGAAATTGTTCATGGAACGGGTGAAGAAAAAAGTATTGGATTTGTTTCGCGAATACACGAACTTGGGATTAAAAATTAAGATGATACTCCATTGCATAATGAATAAAATCGACGTGAAGTCCGGCGAGAGCATCGTGAAAAATGCATATTTCAGATCTAACGTCGAACCCGTATTTCGAGGTTCAGATCTATCGGACGTTTTCGAAAAGATGAAAGACAAGATGTTGACGTCTCTCGCGAATTATCAAAATGAAGGTAGTAATTGGACGTTCGGTGAGGTGTTGAAACTCGAAATTCACATGACTAAAAACGAACCGTTTAAAGGATCTTCCTACTTGGAATTACCGTATTTCTTGACTAAGAAACATGCCGTGGTCAACGTGAGAAATAAAGATGATCAGTGTTTTAAATGGGCAGTCACCTCTGCTTTATACCCTGTCGAAATACACACCGATAGAGTTTCTCATTACGAGGAAACTTCTAAAAATCTAGATTGGACTGGAGTGACTTTTCCAACGCAGTTAAAACACATCGAACGTTTCGAGGTTCAAAATCCCACCGTAGCGGCGAACGTCTTGGGATACGACAACGAAAATCAAAAGATCTGTCCTCTCAGACGGACTTCGTATCGCGGAAGAGAAAAGACGATTATTTTATTATCGATTTCGAATGGTGACAATCGTCATTATTGTTGGGTTAAACATCCGAGCCGATTACTGTCGAGACAAAATAATAATCATAGACATAAGATATCTTTATGTTGCAACTGCATGAACATGTTTAAGACCGAAAAATCATTAGCAAAATATCAGGAATATTGCAACGAAAATCAAGGTGTCGCCGTCGAAATGCCCAAACCCAACACCATCGTGAAGTTTGAAAATCACAACAGAAGGTTAAAAGTACCATTCGTCGTGTACGCCGATTTCGAATGTTTCACCGCGAAAATGAGTTCCTGTCCACCCAACGCTCTTCAAAGTTACGTTGAAAGATATCAAAAACACATACCTTCGGGCTATTGCATTTACGTGAAATGCGCTTTCGACTCGCAACACGACATGGGCCCCTTCACCTACACGAAACAGCGCGAAGACGACGACGTGGCTCAAAGGTTCGTGGAAGAGTTAGAATCGAAAATTCAAATGTTATACGACAAATTCAAAACTCCGGCGAAAATGATCATCACGCGAGAGCAGCAGGATGAAAATAACAGAGCCACCGAATGTCACATATGCAGACAATCGTTCGACGAGAATTCGGAGGAAAATAAGAAGGTCAGAGACCACGATCATTACACGGGTCTGTATCGCGGTCCGGCTCACAGCAAGTGTAATTTAAAATATCAAGACGCCGCTTTCTGTCCGGTGATGTTTCACATATCTCGGGTTACGACAGTCATCTGTTCGTGAAAAATCTCGGCACCTCGCACGAAGAATTAAATTGCATCGCGAACAGCGAAGAAAGATACATTTCCTTCACGAAATGGAAGCTCATGGAGAGGAAAAGAGTAATCGACGGAAATACGTTGAAAGAAAAAACGAAATCCATTCGTAGATGCATACGTTTCATCGACACTTTTAAATTCATGTCGACCGCTCTGGAAAAATTAGTCGATAACATGAGCAAGGATAAATTTAAAATCACGAGCGAACATTTCGGAGAACGAGTAGACGTCATGTTGAGGAAAGGGGTCTATCCTTACGATTACATGAACGATCTAAAGAGATTCGAAGACACCACACTACCTTCGAAAGATGATTTTTATTCGAAATTATACGAATCCAACATTTCCGATGAGAATTATGAACACGCCAAAAACGTGTGGAAGTCATTCGATATGAAAACCATGAGAGATTATCACGATCTCTATCTGAAGACCGACGTTCTGCTCTTGGCAGATGTGTTCGAAAATTTTCGAGACGTCTGTCGTCGAAATTACGATCTGGATCCCGCTAGGCATTTCACCGCACCCGGTCTGGCGTGGGACGCTCTGTTGAAGACCACCGAAGTTCAATTGGAATTATTATCCGACGTGGACATGTTACTCATGTTCGAAAGGGCTGCGAGAGGTGGCGTCTCGATGATCTCTCACAGACATTTTGAGGCTAACAATCCCTACATGAAAGAAGGTTTCGATTCGAAACGGTCGACTAAATACATACAGTATTGGGACGCCAATAATCTGTACGGTTGGGCTATGAGTCATCCTTTACCGATTGGAAATTTCGAATGGGTGAAGGAACCGGAAGAGATGCAAAAATGGAGAGACTATCCTTGCATTTTAGAAGTCGATTTGAACTATCCGGAAGAATTACACGATCCACACAACTATTATCCGCTGGCTCCCAAACGAATGGAACCGAACGAAGGTGACGAGGAAAAACTCATTCCCAATTTATTTAACAAACGTTACTATGTCGTCTACAGCGAGAATTTGAAACAGTACGTCGATTACGGGATGAAATTAGTCGACATACATCGCATCATTCGATTCGACGAAGAGCCTTGGATGAATAAATACATAGATCTCAACACGAATCTCAGAACTCGAGCCGAGAACGATTTCGAAAAAGATTTCTTCAAACTCATGAACAACTGCGTGTACGGCAAATCGATGGAAAACATCAGGAAGAGAACCGACGTTTGACTCGTCACGTCTGAGAAAAGAGCTAAAAAATTAGTGGCGAAACCCAATTACAAACACCGAACCATATTCGGCGAAAATCTAGTGGCCGTTCACATGCAAAACACGCACCTGAAGTTCGACAAACCGTATTATCTTGGACCAATCATCTTAGATGTCAGCAAGCGATTGATGTACGAGTTTCACTACGATTACGTCAAACGAAAATTTGGCGACAAAGCCAAACTACTGTTCACCGACACGGACAGTTTAGTTTACGAGATAGAGACGAAAGACGTCTACCGAGACATATCTCCGGACGTGGCCGAGTGGTTCGACACGAGCAATTATCCCGTCGATCATCCGTCCAACATTCAATCGAACGACAACAAGAAGGTGTTGGGTAAATTTAAGGACGAGAGCGGCGGTAAACAGATCGTCGAATTCGTGGGCTTGAGACCCAAACTTGCTTATCGTCTAGAAGATGATGAAGAGATCAAGAAGTGCAAAGGAGTTAAAGCATGCGTGGTGAAGAAAAACATCTCTTTCCAAGAGTATAAAGATTGTCTGTTAGGAAGTGATCCGGTGTATAAGACTATGAAATCGATTCGAAGCGAAAATCACGACTTGTATACCGAAATAGTCAACAAGATTTCGCTGACGGCCGCCGACGACAAGAGATTCGTGTTAGACGATAAAATAAGCACTTTGGCACTCGGACATTGGAGTTTGCATCTAATTTTAGACGATATGAATGGGGATGATTGGATTCCAGATGCGCTTGCAGATGATAAGATTCCAGATACGATTGTGGATGATAGGATTCCAGAAAATCAAGAGGAATTAGATGAACATAAAATTATGGAAATCGATAGTGACATCGAGAAAGTTAGTAGGATTCCAGAAAATCAAGAAGAATTAGATGAATCCAAGATTATAGAAGTCAAGGAATTTGACGGATTCAAGATTGTGGAAGTCGATAGAGTTAGTTTAAAAAGAAAAAGAAAAAAAATAGAAAAAAAATAATGTCACTTTTAGTGAATTATAATAAAATAAATAAAAAAAAATATATACTTATTTATGAATAAGAAAATAAAGATATCCGTAGAAGGTGTCGTCTTACCCAACGAACCCCTATCCAACATCGATCTGTTGAATGCGGCAAAAGATTTGAAAATCGAAGATTTTCTAGGTGTGTTTTCCAGAGATGCCTTGCCGAAGAGAAGACCTCGACAATCGGAATGCGGAATTTTAAATCTAGACGATTCATCGGGTGAAGGCACTCACTGGGTGACGTGGTTTAAGAACGGGAAGAAGAAGAATTATTATTTCGACAGCTACAGAATCTCGCCGCCGAAAGAAATAAAGAACTATTTCAACAAATCGATGGTTCTTTACAACACGGATCAAGTGCAATCGCCAGATCAAGTGTTTTGCGGTCTCCTGTGTCTCTACGTTCTCAAGAGATGGTCTGAAGGAGATGAATTTCAAGACATTCTCAATGACTTACATTAGAGAGAGATTTTTTTTTTTTTTATAGTATATATATAAAGATAAAAAATTATTTTAAAAAAATTTTAATCGAATAAAAAACGAAAAATAAAATAACATAGTTCATTTTTTAATAAACTGCGTTTTGAACACATTTTTTTTCTAAACAACAACAAAAAAAAAAAATCCTTACAACAACATGACAGTCGATAAATTTGGTAGAAGTGACGACGAAAAAGTCAACTCGAGAAAGAAGAGGAAGATGCTCGAAGTCGACAATGGTTACGACGTTGCCAACTTGGACGAGCGTTACATTCGGAGATACGAACCTCGAGAGGAACCTTTGAACATGAACGATAAGAAGCTCTACAATCTTCCCGAGCCGATAGATCTCGCAGATGCCGTGACTAAAAAATACGTCGACAGGGGGAACGCCGATTTCGAACGAATCCTGCTGGATAATTACGTGGATAAAACCATGGCCGACGATCTCGATCGGTCAACAAGGGGCTACGTGGATTCTTCCGTGTTACAATCGCAAGAATATCTAGAATCGCAAGTGGACGATCTCTACCTGAACAAAGAATCTGGCAGAACCATGGAGGGTGGCATCAACATGAACGGTCACAATTTATTCGGTCTCGATCACGATCCCGAATTCGATTCCAGTGCGGTAAGCAGGAAGTACGTGGACGACAACTCGGTCTGGAGAAAGGGCGACATCATGGAAGGTAAACTAGACATGGGTGGACACGCGCTCACGAATCTACCGGAACCCGTGCACATGACGGACGCCTGCACCCTGATTTCGGTAGTGGAGAAAGTCAAATATGCCAGACAATTGATCACCGTGTGGGCCGAAGAGTCCGACGCCTTAGAGGAGGGAAAAGCCGAGTGGTCTTTTGGAAATGGAGGTAGCGGATCGAAACACGGTCAGGTGGGATATCCCATGCCACTGGGAGGTGAAATCCTTCGAATGAGTCTGGCTTCCTCGGATTTGAATAACAGAGCGGTCGTCAATCTCATGGTAAATGGTGTGGAGAGCGATAAGAGATACAGCGTCGAAAAGACTGAGAATCAACACGCGAATGTTAGCATGTTCGGCACGCCTCTCAAAGTGAACGCCGGAGACAGGATTAATTTCGGCACGAAAACCAATAATCCCGAAGCTGTCACTTCCGTGGTGAGTCTACTGATCGAACTGGATCCTTTGAACAAACAGTGAATGCGTGGAAAAATAATGAATTAAAAAAAAAATAAAATAATGTGTGATTATTAAAACCCCCAAAAAAAAACTAATGAGATATAGAGAGATGTTCTCTATATCTCATTATTTTTTATTTTTTTTTTGTTTTTTTTTTTTTAATAATCACACATTACTTTTCATTTTTTTTTGTTTTTTTTATTTTTTTTTTTTCACACACTCGTCTCTCATCGAATGATCGACATCTTATTTCCGTCCGATTCGAATTGTAATTCTCTGTCCGACAGGACCAGGGCGAAGGCTTCGGTTTTTCTCGGCACGTTCCTATCGAATTGCATCTTGATCTGAATGTCTAACACGCTACTCTTGAGTCGTTCACCCTGTTTACTGACGTTGAACACGAACATGGGATACATCGACTTGTATTCGCCGGGAGATATGTTGGGATTGCTCATCAATTCGTCTAGACCGTGATACTTCTTTCTAAAATTGGCGGCGTCGCCGTACAGCCTGCAGAAATCGTTCTTGTCGAACGGCGCATTGTAATCGATTGCCGGATATCTCGTGGCGTTCAGAAACACTTGCATGTTTCTCAAATTGCAGTGATCGAACAGCGACGCATTCTTTTCCTGAGACCCGTCCCTGTCGGTCTGAAACGCGACCACAATGAAACGCGGTCTCTCGGAAGCGGATTTCACTGTCAATCTCCAATCGAAGTGATTCGTGGAGGGAGGAATGCTAGCTGTGTCGCACTGTCTCATTCTAAATCCCACGGGTAATTTACTCTTGGATTGTATGATCTTGTAGAGATGCGTTTTCTCATCCGTCGTAGGCTCCACGTGCGGAACGAACCACGATATCTTGTGTAGAGTTATCTTACCCGCATCGGTCACAGTGAGTCTCACTATTGCGTCGTCGTTTCCTTTTCGAATCAACGTCAGATTGTGTTTGAATCCGTACATGATCTTGTTGTAATTGTCCGCGAATCCGAAGATGTGTTTCAAAGGTATCCTGAACGAAAACGTTCCTTTAGGTCTGGACGTCTTGACGATGTAGTTGAATATCACGGCGGCGCCGGCGCTAGCAGGGCCGACGGTGTCTTTCACCCACAACTGATTAAGTCCTCTGGATTTCGAAAAATCATCAGGATACGTCAAGAGTCCGAACATCGTGGTGGCCTGACCGGGATGAAAAACAGATTCTATCTCTTGTCTGGATAGCATGTATTTTATGTTACTGAATAGATGCATGATGCCATAATTGGCTAGAGTGACCGTGTCGTCGTTGGCGTAGTCACTCCCATCTTCCTTGGTGAGACGTCCCTGCACCACTATGTAACTCTCGCTAGGATGTACGAATAGATCTTGAGTTTCGACGTTGATTCTTATCTCTCCCGCATTGTTCAAACTCGTTCCGGTTACCGGTTCGTATTCATGAACCTCATATTCTTGAATACTTACATCTTTCACTATGCTTTGTGCTATATCTAGTATATTTGTCATTTTAAAGGATTTTTAGGTTTTTTTTTGTTTGTTTATTAATTCACTAGTTTTTAATTATTTTTTATTATTATTTATTTTTTTTCTCTCTTATATATTTCTGTGTGTGTAAACAAGAAAATGTCAAAGAGAGTAGATAAAAAAAAAATTTTTTGTGTTCTTCATCAAAACTTCGTCTTCTGCAATTGTTGTTCGTAAAACTTTCCGATGATCTCTTCTCCATCCAAAGCTTCGATTTCGTAAGTCACCGGATCGGTGTGAAATATTTTGATGATCACGAAGATTTCTGAGGGCCATCGAGGAGTATAACCCTTTTCGAAGTGCTTCTTATAAGCGTAGATTCTCACTCGATCGCCGACCGCAAATTTCGGCGTTCTAGACTTCTTCTTCCCGATCTTAGATCTCTCGGGATATAGATTCACGTAGACCCGTTTTTCGTTTCGAGGATCGCTAGCTTCCGCGGGAGTCATCTTGATCGATCTGTGTCGCGTGTCGTTGTAATCTTTCACCAGACCGTTCAGAGCGTATATGTATTTCTTGGTCGAATTCGCCGTGAAGTATCTGTGCATCTTCTCCTTCATCGTTTGATTCCAACGTTCCACCACGCTGGCTTTCTCTTCGTTTTCGATCGAGTAGAGGTCTACCAATCGACGAATGTCCTTGTTGTAGAATTCCTTTCCCTTGTCCACCCACAATTTACTCGGTTTTCGAGAAGACGAGTCGAACACGCTCTTCAGAGCCTCGGCGACGCAAGGTCCCGTTTTATTCTTCAAAGCTCTGATCCAACCGTATTTGGAAAACACATCGATGACCATCAATAGATATTTGACGCCCTCATTCCACCTCGAAAACGATCTCATGTCGACCAAGTCGGCAGACCAAATGTCGTCCAGACCCTTCACGAACACCCTTCTCTTTCGAAATTTACGCACTATGGGTTTGTGTAACTCCTCGGCCAATTCGCTCATCAATAATCATTTCTTCTTCTTCTCTTTTTCAGATGCGCTTTTTTTTTTGAACGCCCCATCCGAATCGACGTTTCGCACCGATCAGATTGCCGACCAGCGAACGTTCCATCTTCTCTCTCCTGGTCGGATTCGATATGCCTCTCAATCTCACCAACATGTTTTTGTCGCAGACGTCGTTGCGAGTCTTGGTGTCGGGATGTCCGGCGTAGCACAGATCGTGATCGTACGCGGCCGCGTCCACCCTATTCACGGGTTTGCTCCAAGATTTGGGAGTCAGATCGGTGTTGAGTCTCTTGTTCAATTTCGTTCCGGGTCCCGTGAAACTGTGACCAGGCAGATGCATTTCGAAAGGTAGATTGTTGATCATTTTATTTACGATGCCTTTACCTTTGCTCGCGTTCTTTTGTTTGACGAATCGAGTCTTGATAGAACCACACACGTCGCAAATTCCGCGAAGCATCCGTCTGTCGTTTTTAGTTCGCACTTCTCGAGAATTACTCGTCTCGGTAACTCTCTTACACTTTACGCAATACATTTTTTAAGAGTTAATTTAAATTAATTTCGTTTTTTTTATTTTATATATGAATTTAATATTTTTTTTTTTTTTAAATTCTGTTCTTATTATATATATATATATTTTTTTTTTCAGTCGCTGCTCTTGAGTTCTATCATCTTACTGAATTCCTCCCTAGCCTCTTTCCTACCCTTTTCCACGAGAGAATCCTTCAACTCTTCCTTGATGATCTGACGAGTCTTGATTCTCACGGCTTCTTTCATGGCATCGTATTTCGTTTTCTCGCTCAATATCGCGAAGTATTCTCCGTCCGATATCCTACCGTCTTTCAACGCCATAGAGATCATTTCGGATATCGTGTCGATCTTGGAGTCGGCCAAGACGCGAATCTTGTTGTGTTTCCTAGCCTTCAGATATAATTTCCTACTCAAAAAGTTTCCGACCATGCTGAACAATCCGGCGGCGAGGGCCACTCCTTCCACGGTCAACACGATCGGAATGGCGACCGCGGTCAACAACAATCCGATGCCGGCCGCGTGTAAACCCATGGAAATCGTGATGAGTGTCGTGTCGATCTCGTTGACGAATTTCACGAAATGCGAATACTTCTTCTTGAGGGAACGACGAGAATCTCTCTCTCAAGTCAGATACTCTTGGATTCTATTGATTTGATCGATGCGATACCTCTCTCCTCTTTCTCTTTCTTCTAGCGACGACGCCGCCGGCAAAACACCGTTCGGCTTCTCGTCCTCGTCGTCCACTAACGTCGGATACAATTTATTTCTGGTTCTCATTTTTTTTTGTGTTTTTTCTTTCTAATATTAGATAAAAAATTTATGTGTGTATTTATTTTTTTTTTTTTCATTTTCTACTCTCCCTTATTTTTATATCAACGAAAAACAAAACTTAGACGTGTGCTTCGTTCAGCAATAATTTCTTGATGCATCCCTTGTCTTCTAAAGTCAAACTTCTACGTGCCAATTTCAGTTCTTCCGAATCTGTGGGCCTGTCTCGATTCTTACAGAAGACTAATCTCTTTCAAAACGTGATCACATCGTCAAATTTAACGCGTTCGAATGCCGGTTCGAAATACATGACGACCATATCTTCCCTTTCCATCGTCAGAACAAATGATCCTCGTGATCGAAGTCTATATGATCCCGACATCCGACGCATCGTTCTAACAAGATGGGACGTAGTTGTTCGTTCACGCAGATTGCGTATGCTCTCATCAGCATGTTTAAAAGAAACCTCGCTCTAATAGTCTGAGAATCGCTCATGATTTCCGTATTTTTTTTTTATTATTATGTATTCGATTTGATATATTTATTTTTCTAAATAACTATTTATTTATATTTTTTTTCTCCCCTATATTTATATCAATCAAAAACGTAACCACCTCAAAAACGAGGGAGAGTTCTGAACCATCTGTACCAACGCAATTGTCGATTCTGGACCGCTGGTCTTGAACCGCAATTGTTGTTTTTTGATGATGACCCAGAATCTTTTGCTTTCGATCACGTTCGTCGACGATGGATCGATGGGTCTGATCTGAGATGCGAACGTAGACCAAAAATCACGTACACGATACAACTGAAGATGTACAACACACGCACATGATGCGTTCACCACGAGTATTTGAACGCTAAAAGCGCGATCTAGGAGTCACTGACTGTACATGAGCCGATTCAAGACCATGTACAGTTTTTGTGAACAAGCGTGTGATTTAACACTGAATTCCACATTGGTGTACGCATCGTGTGCGTATGTTGTACACGTACATGTACAAGTGGTCGTATATCGGCCTTTTATACCTACTGATGGCAGCCATTTTGTACAAAGTTAGGTGCAATCAGATTTTTGCTCAAAACTTCCATATGAAAGCGCTGATTTGAATAATTTTTTGTGTGAATGTTTAGTACCATCGGATACATCACATATAATACAAGTTTTTTTCTCGTGCAGAAATTATGCAAATTAGATGAACTTTGATTTTTTCAGTGCTATTAACACACAGAAAGTACACATGTCAAGATGGCTCGGGCTAGAGTCTATTTATGAACCAATCTTTACGAAACTTCTTGGGTACCTTTGTTATCACCGTGGGATGAGAATGAGTGTTTTGGGGTGTGTTCTAAAATTCAAGATGGCCACCAGCAGCCATTTTGTACCAAAATTAGTGCAATCAGTCTTTTGTACAGAACTTCTGTATGAAAGTTCTGATTTGAATAAATTTTTGTATGAATGTTTAGTAACATGGAATACATCACATATAGTACAGGTTTTTTTCTCGTGCAGAAATTATGCAAATTAGATGAACTTTGATTTATTCAGTGCTACTTATACACTGTAAGTGCACATGTCAGTACGGCTCGGGCTAGAGGCTGTATTTATTAACCGATCTTCACAAAACTTCTTGGGTACCTTTGTTATCACCTTGGGGCGAGAACGAGTGTTTCTGGGTATGGTCCAAAATTCAAGATGGCTGCCAGTGGCCATTTTGTACCGAAATTAGGTCCAATCAGTTTTTTGTCACAACTTCTATACAACTCATATTTATGAACTGATCTTCACAAAACTTCTTGGGTACCTTTGTTTTTCCCTTGGGACAGGAACGAGTGTGTTTTGGGTTGCTTTTGTTATCACTGTGCTATGAGAACAAATATTTTGGGGTTCAGTCAGACCCACTCTGGGACTCAAAAGATTTCTTTTCTAGTTTAGCATCTGTCACCCACCTTTACAATACTTTACCTATACATTTGTTACAGGCTACGGTCAGTATTTATGTACAGAGCGTTACAATACTTTATATGTACCTTTGTTATCAGGTCATTACCTAGATGTTTGTCATTGCTGTGTCACATACTATACATGTACATGTCTTAACAAGTTGAGCTACAGTGTCATTGACACTTTCATTTATTTACTTCTAACCATGGCTTATTACTCCTTATTGGAACAAACTCATCAAGTTTGTTCCATTAATAGGACATGAGGTATGTTTTGAAGTAGAGAAATGAAAAAATAAAATTTGAATAGCAAATTTTGTATATCACGAGTGCAGATTTGTTAAGTAAACTGTTAACAAAAAATGGCACCAACTATTTTGCGTCTAAGCATTGCCATTCCTGGGACAGTTGGGCTGCATGCGTGACATCACTCTAGTTTGCTATTGTAACTATCTCTTTTTTTACATTCTGGTTATTTTTGGCTGTAATTTGTGTTTTTAATTTTTTTAGTAAACTGTAGGCATGCAATAAATACAGAACAGCATACTTGTTCGAACTGTCTTTTTTTAACATACAAGATCGATTTTGGCAGAGGGATAATATTGAACAAGAAGCCGAATGCATCAAGTTCAATATTATCCCTCCACCAAAATAGATTAATAATTTTTTAGTAAACTATAGCCATGCAATAAATACAGAACACCATATGTGTTCAAACTTCGTCTTCTCATTCAATATTATCCTTCCACCCAAATCGATCTTGTGCGGTAAAAAATGACAGTTCTCACACGTCTATTGTTTTGTCTTCTAAGTCTTGTCTTTTTCATTCATATATTTGTAATACTCATTACAGATTGAGGGTTTAAGTTCAGTGTTCTTTCTATGTTGTAGGAGACATTTAAAAGCACCAGTGATGGTTATAAGAATTACAGGATCATAAACAAAACATACAGTTTCATCCATAAACTCAACAGCAATATTTTTGTAAAGGTTTTTTCAAAGTGCATGGGATATGGTCGATTGCTTGTTTGTGCTCCAACTGGATTGGTTATGCAAAATGGTGCTGTTCAGTCATGTATTATTCAGTGTAAGTCCTTTGTGTTTTATGTAATTTAATTTGTATACATTGAGGTGGGTTATTCCCCCATTGCCAGTTGACAGTTAGCAAATATCTTAACCCTTTACCTAACATGAAAAGCAGACGACACTTGCAAAAAAAATTCTTGAATAACTATTTTTTTTCATTTTTTGTCTCAAAAACATAGGTTATGACCCCTCATTGGAACGAGCTCGACGAGCTCGTTCCAATGAGGGGTCATAACCTATGTTTTTGAGACAAAAAATGAAAAAATAATTAAAATTAATAGGCGATTTTTGAGAATAGCGCTGGCCGGTTTTGGCCGTTATGTTGGGTAAAGGGTTAAATAAACAATGTGTAGTCTATTCAGTTGTTGAGTGCCTTGTCAATGATGACTGATCATAATGTTTCGATTTGTTATTGACGTAGCTCAAACAAATTGGGTATATCAAAGTGATTTTTATTAAACGCGTCAAATATTCTCACAAAGTTATTAATTTAAAAACCTATTTAAATATTTTACATCTATCAAAGTCTTCACAATATTTTGATCTCTCAGCAAGGAAACATGGTTAATGCTCAAGTTAATATTAAAAATGAAATAATGTGAATAGTGTGGATACATTCCTTACTGACACGAAGCATTTTGACGAGCCATAAGGCTGTATATAAATGCATATGTATGTGTTTATGTCTATGTCTATATATATGCATCCATATGTCTATGTATGTGCTGGCTAACTCCATGGGTCTGTGTGAAGTGTCCAGAAGCTGTGCTCACGAAAATCAACACAGCGTCAAACTTATTGTTCTACCAAATGAGATAGAAAAATGTATACTGCACAACATTTAGCTACCCTTGTCTTGATTAAATTTAATAGTAATTGTATTTAATAACTTGTACTTTTTAAGGACACATGACTTTATCTCCGTTTGCACCTGCACCATTCTATTAGTGTGTCGTTTATTGATGTAGGATGAGGTTATTTACAGACATAGCCTGTTTGCCAAACCCATTTCTGTTTCAAGAAATAAAATATTGTGCAAAAAAAATATTAATTTGATTCCCAATAATCGTGGTAAGAGGTACTTGGTATTTGAAGGATATAAATACAGAATAAAGTCTAGAAATAATGAGCGAATACATTGGTGATGATGCAAAGCAGATTATGATGGGACGATCAACACCATGAATGATATAGTTACAACTTACAATAATCATCACAACCACCCAGCCGATTTTGAGAAATAGCATCTGATTGATTTGTAGCAAAGTTGAAACCATTACTGAAAGACAGTTCAAAAACTATTGCATCAATACATCAGGAAGAAGTTGCAGGTCTTTTTAGCCAGGAAATCGATTCCAGTTCCTAGAAAAAATACCAACATTTTATAGCACCGAGTCATCACTTTACCGCATTCATGCTGAAACTAGACCTTTTTACCAAAACATCAAACAGAGATTGATCTGCTTGAGGCACACAGAAAGATTACAACCGGAGAGAATTTTGTGAAAATTTCTTTTTTAAAGTACCACTTATTACCCTACCCGAGAGTTTAAGAGAAAAATACAGTGGAGCCCACTTAGTTGGATATCTCTTAACTGAATAACCCTGTTAATGGAATATAATTTCCCATCACAAAACCATTTACCACACCTCCAGTACAAATGTGACCTGTTAATTGAATATAGGTTTTTGAGTAAACTCCTGTTAATTGAATAAAAAATCTTGTGACCTGTTGAGAAATTATCCTGACTCTCCCCAGTTTTCTTTTGTTTATAGACCTATTTGGCCTCAGTACATCCAATAAAGGAATTAAATCTTTTATATCATGTTTGACAGAGCTCATGGAGCTCTGTCAAACAAGATGTAATAGAATAAATGCTAAGTTTATTTCTAGAATACAGGAATGTGACACAGTCCCTGTTAATTGAATACTCCTGTTAATTGAATAATTTTCATTGGCAAAGTAGCTATTCAATTAACAGGGTTCCACTGTATTCACATTAATCAAATTTGTTTTGTGGAGACATATCATGTTAATTTTGTCTTTCTTCTCCAAATCTTTTCTCCAAACTGGCCGTAAGGGAAAAGTAAGGAAAATTGATTTCTTCCAACAGTTTATTCTTAGTATCAGCTGGTTTTTAGTCCTTATTTCAGATTATAATGTTCCTATAGTGAGATGGGAGCATGGTGAGACAATGAGGTGCACTCTTAGAGTTGTGTTGATAAACACTTCCAACATGATGTGTCTTAATTATCATAAATGATCTTCAAATCCAGAAAGGAATCTATACTGTAATGAAAGTCATTGTTTCTAACGGTACACTTTAGTAGTTTATAATGTGAAGTTAGTTTAACTCGGAGAAATGATCAGTTCTATCAAATTCCCAGTGATATAAATGTTTGTACCAGAATCAGGCCTTCGTGTGAGATGGGCGTGAGTGCGATCATGCACTTTTGTGCCCGTAGTTTCGATTTTACTTTGTAAAAAAATGCACTCTTGCAAAATCTTTTTCCCATTTCCGAAAGCACATGTTGTCTTGAGACCAACTGTTCAAGTGGTTTGTCTCAATAGTCGCTATTATTATGAAAGCGACAGAGTATTGTTTACCTCGAATTTGGAACAAGTTGAGGTGAGTAGACACAATCACGTGTACTGCATTTCATTATACATGCATAGTAAGTCACATTGGACATTTTGACTAATGGCATTCCTGCTATTTACAACCTGGGAATCTTTCTTGGGAAATACCAATGGATTCCCTGTAGTTTTACACTTGTACTTTAAAGTGATTGACTGTTTGCACACACTGGTGTCATGAAAGCATGTGGCTTTCAAAATAGTGTGCACACAAATGTTTGATACAAGACTTATGCAAGGTGTTTCATTGTTTTCAAATAAACAAAAGCAAATCATTTGTGCTTCCTCTGCCAAGATAAACACGATGATACTTAACCAGCCCATTACCACTGCAATACCAAGTCAATGTATTTTAAGTGCTGCGGTATGCTAATTTTAAAACTTCTTGTGATGAAGAGAAGTGTGCGAACACGCACTTGACTTCAGAATCTAAGGACAGCTGATAATATTATGAAGACTCCTCAAAGTCCGTTTCATTTTTAGCTCACCTGACTTTCAGTCAGGAGAGCAATAGTGATCACTCACCATCCGTCGTACATCGTCCATGAACATGGTGTTTGCGTCTTCTCCTCCCAAACCGCTGAACCAATTTAATTGATATTTGAGAAAATAGTTTGTTATGACATCGCAATATGATTTTGTTCAAATTAAGTTGCCTCGTCCCTTGGTAGGGCCACGCCCAATAAGTGTGCTTAAATCTTTAAAAATCTTCTCATGAACCAGCAGTAGCAGAGACTTGATATTTGGTGTGCAGCTTCCTTTTGAGGTGTAGACTCAGATTTGTTCAAGAGAAGTTTGAGGTGCTATATTTGCCTTCGTTATGGGAGGGGGAAGAATTTTCGCCCCGCCCAAAATTTCGGTTTTTCAAACCGAGATGCAGATTTGAACCACAATTGATATGAGGGCTTATTGGGTCATAAGTACTTAATTTATGTCCAAATTTTTTTTTTTTCTGTCGCCCCATGGGAACCGCAGGAGCTAAAAATAGAAAAAAATTAAAATGCCCATATCTCCAAAACTACACGGCACTGAGAATTCTTTTTTGGTGTGAAGCTTCCTTAGGACCAACAGAATGGAATGGTAAAAAAAAATTGCTGTCGGTTTTATCATGGGGTACTTTTTGGGGACTTTGAAAAAGTGCTGAGTCAGCATTTATTAAAAGTGTGGAATGGGAAAAAAATTTAAGACTACTTTTCTTCCAAACCACTGCTCCAAAAGCTTTCAAATTTCACATATAACATCTTTGGAAGATTGTTTCACATGTTATTGAAATCAAATCCCTGTGTCCATATTTATGCTCTCTATGGGAGCCCAAATGTTTAAATTAGTGCAGTATGAGAAATATTCTTTAAAAATCTTCTTCTTCAGATCCACCATTCTGAATCTTTTGATATTTGGTATGCAGCATCCTAAGGGGGTGAGATTCAAATTTGTTCAAGCCGATCAGTTCACAATGAGGAATTTTCTTTAAAAATCTTCTTCAGATCCAGCAGTCAGAATGTTTTGATATTTGGTATGCTTTAGGGGGGTGAGATTCAGGTTTGTTCAAAGCCATGTCCCTAGGTCCATATTTGGGCTCACTGTGGGAGCTCGAATTGTAACTAAGTTCAAAATGAGGAATTTTCTTTACAAATCTTCTTCTTCAGATCCAGCAGTCGGAATGTTTTGATATTTGGTGTGCAGCATCCTTAGAGAGGTTGAGATTCAAGTTTGTTAAAGCAAAGTCCTCGGGTTTGTATTTGGGCTCACTGTGGGAGCCCGAATTATAACTTAGTTCAATATGAGGAATTTTTCTTTAAAAATCTTCTTCAGATTCAGCAGTTGGAATGTTTTGATATTTGGCATGCAGCATTTTTAGGGGGGTGAGGTTCAAGTTTGTTCAAGCCAAGTCCCTGAGTTCATATTTGGGCTCACTGTGGGAGCCTGAATGATAACTTAGTTCAAAATGAGGAGGTTTCTTTAAAAATCTTCTTCCTCAGATCCAGCAGTCAGAATGCTTTTGATATTTGGCATGCAGCATTTTAGGGGGGTGAGATTCAAGTTTGTTCAAGCCAAGTCCCTGGGTTCATATTTGGGCTCACTGTGGGAGCCTGAATGATAACTTAGTTAAAAATGAGGAATTTTCTTTACAAATCTTCTTCTTCAGATCCAGCAGTTGGAATGTTTTGATATTTGGTGTGCAGCATCCTTAGAGGGGTTGAGATTCAAGTTTGTTAAAGCAGAGTCCTCGGGTTTGTATTTGTGCTCACTGTGGGAGCCCGAATTATAACTTAGTTCAATATGAGGAATTTGTCTTTAAAAATCTTCTTCTTCAGATTCAGCAGTTGGAATGTTTTGATATTTGGCATGCAGCATTTTTAGGGGGGTGAGATTCAAGTTTGTTCAAGCCAAGTCCCTGGGTTCATATTTGGGCTCACTGTGGGAGCCTGAATGATAACTTAGTTCAAAATGAGGAAGTTTCTTTAAAAATCTTCTTCCTCAGATCCAGCAGTCAGAATGCTTTTGATATTTGGTATGCAGCATCCTTAGGGGGTAAGATTCAAGTTTGTTCAAGCCAAGTCCCTGGGTTTATATTTGGGCTCCCTGTGGGAGCCTGAATTATTACTTAGTTCAATATAAGGGATATTCTTTAAAAATCCTTTTTTTTTCTTAGATCCACTGGTCAGAATCTTTGGATACTTGGTATAAGCTTTTCTTAGGATGGGCAGATGCAGCTTGTTGAAATCAATTCCCTGGGTTGATATTTAGGCTACCATGTCAGGTGAGCGCCCTCATGCCCGCTGGGGCCTCTTGTTAAACTGTGGAATCACATCCGAAAAGTTCACAGTAATCACAAATGAAACGTTTGCCAATACATTTCCATTTTGGGTGTAATCATTAGCAGATGTTTTGTTTTTCTGCCTGACGTTTTGGGTGAAGTTGTGAGCAGACATTTCGTCTCCTTTCGTTGTTTGGCACATTGCAGCCTAGAATAATAGGTAAAATGGTATACAGCATTATCATTTTCTGATCGTGATATCATGGTATTTAATTATCCTAATACCGTCCAGCACTACCCTGGGCCCATATTGGACAGAAAACAACTGATTATAGTAGATTACATTAAAATTTTATTAATAAGTATAGAATGCATCAAATAACATTATTAACAAATAATACATTGAATATCAATTGTTTCAAATTGCAGGTGCAATTTGGTGTAAATTACACCCGTCTCTGATTTCACTGGTGCAAAATTTTGCACCCATAAAAATCGCTCACATGAAGCACTACAAAATAATCATATTCAGTGATCAGAAACTGAACTGAAACTAAGGTTTTTTTTTTTTCCCAAAATAACTGAAACTGACATTGTTCTGAAAATAAAAACAACACATCACTAATGGTGGGGTAGTTGATTGACAGTATGTTACAAAGGGTGGATATGTATTAGACACTTCAAAGTTTGTTGGAAGCCCAGTATCGGGGAGACTACTCAACACATCAACTGAACAGAATCTGTGAACCTTTGCAGTATGGTTGGTATATAAAGATACAATATTTATTGGAGTTAAGTTTTTTTTAATTTTCAGGTGACAAGAGTTTAATGCTAGAATCAAAATGTTACTCACCACAAGACTATGATGTTGAGCTTGCACAAGAAGACATACAGGCTTACACATGGAATGTATTCTCTGTTTACACAGATATCATAGAAGTTGTGTTGAAAGGATGCAATATTTTATACACATCAGATGGTCAAATGCCTGATGGTCTACGTAAGTATTAGACACCCATATAGCTTATTAACACCATGTGGGTTTCTGAGATGGCGTACAAAAGTCAAGACCTTGTCTCTAAGCATATATTGATGAGTCAATTAGGACATGTCAATATATATGACTCGGAGGCGAAGTAGAGACTTCAATACACCATCTCAGAAACCCATTTGGTGGCAATTTATCTTACAATATTCCTCCTTTTCTTGACTTGTTTGCATGTATTTCGACAATCATTCAATGTCTATGAATTGAATTTTTATGAATGAAGATCATGACATCATGGTATTGTGTTCTTGCACTATTCACGAACCTACTTGTACTATAACAGCTGAAGCTTATAGCAGTGTTTGAACTATGCTTTCCTTTGTTTTATATTTTTATACTGTACCAATGACCCAGACTTAGCTGGTGCTAACTCTAAATTATTCAGGGTCAAACACAAATTTTGCCCCTCCAATCCCCAAAGTTTGCATCAAAATAAAAAAATCCAGTGTTCTATATGGTCCTCCATACTTTTGTCCACTGCGCATGCGCAGTGTTAGGGAAGTACCGAAATTGGCGCCAAATCCTCATTCTTTGTTTGGCCCTTCTATCAGTAACATCTCACTGATATCTGTGCTTATAATCTCAGTTAAATTGATGCCAGACACAAAATCATGATGGAATTGGTGGATCCAAGGATGAAATAAGAGGATGAGAGGAAGAAACAGTGGAAGGATGTATTCAGGGCTATAACTTATAATTTTTATGTAAAATTATTTCATGTTCTCTAATGCGTTGTGCGGACCTTCTTGCATGCCAAGCAATTTACAGGACGAGCAGTGGATGCGATTTCTAACTGTAGGAGGACCTCCTCTTCGCTAAATTATGCTGCAAAGTGGAAGGTTTTCTCCCGTTGATGTAGGGATCATTCATTTGATATCTATGATTCCTCCATTCCAGACATTGCAAATTTTTTGGTCTACTGGTTTGACGAGATCAAACTGCAGCCAGTAACTATTAAGGGTTATAGGTCTATGCTATTGGATACTTATGCTCATCATGATAGCTTACAAATTGGATCTAATGTCTCTTTATCAAAGTTAGTTAAATACTTTTCGATAAATAGAAGACCTAGAACCCTTAGGTTAATTCCGAAGTGGAATTTAGCTTGGGTTCTTCTGAAGCTAAAACAAGTGCCATTTGAACCCCTTGACACGGTAGACTTCAAATACTTATCTTATAAGACAGCTTTTCTCTTAGCCTTCTCTTCTGCTAGAAGAGTTAGTGAGCTTCATGCTCTATCTGTTGATGATTCTCACTATCGTAGTGTTGGTAATACTGATACTTTGACTACCAATGTGGGATTTTTGGCTAAGAATCAGGCTCCTAATAAGTACCCTGAGTCTATTGTTATTAAGGCTCTTCCGTCCTCAGATGGCCATAGGCCTTTGCTACGTCCAGTTAGAGTTATGTGTATTTACAAATGTAGATCTGAGTTTATCAGAAAGGTACGAAAACATTTCTTTCTGTCTCTGCTTCCAAATAGAAGGGACATCACATTCCATTCTATTTCTAGGTGGATTCAGTTGACTATTCATACTGCTTATGAAAGATTATCTTCCTCTCAGTAGTCTGTGCTTAAGATTTCAGTGCTTGAAGTTAGAGCGCTGTCTACATCTTGGGCTTATGCTAATAGTATTGCTATTATGGATCTGATGAAGGCTGCATACTGGTCTCAGCCTTCTACGTTCACGAATTTTCACCTTTGAAATATTGAGTCTATTTCTGGCGACCTTAGATGTTTGGGTCCATTATCTGTTGCTCAGAATGTCGTCCACTAAACAATTGCAACTATAGTTATGCAGGCTTTCTGTTCCAGCAGTGACTCTGTCCTGCTGCCCTCTTCCTTCTGGGGTGATTGACCCAGAACAAGGGGAAGGGGGGGGGGGGAGGTGGATGGTGTTCCCTTATATCACCTGCTTTATAGTGAAAAGCAAGGGAATACCTCCTCTGGAGTCAGTAATTCCAAGTCGGTGCTGGGATGGTTTTAAATTGTAAAGCTAATGTCTATCTCATTTATGTAATATTTTTAAAGTAGAGCTCGGTGTGAAGCATTTGTATATGTCACATGTCATACGAGCGTTAATATACAATCCTCGGACACTTTTAAATGAGTATAAAGAGTCTCATTCTCTGGACTATCTTTTTTTATTGCCTTTCCTTTAAAAAAAATTAGTATAATGGGTTATACTGGATGTTAATAGAGATCATTGATGTTATTGTGCTCAATTACGGAATGGTATTGTGTCTTTCTTTTTTGATATAAACAAGAAAGATACATGCAACGCCTGTTCTCCTTTTCTCCTTGAGGGGATAATTCTGTTTACATGTAATTGAGTCTATTGGATTTTCCTTTATGTCCTAGGCCCTCCAGCCTTTTTTCTATTTAGCTAAGTCTGGGTCATTGGTACAGTATAAAAATGTCAAAAAATTTATAGTAATTTATATATTTTTTTTATACTTACCAATGACCCAGACGGGGATGGCCCTCCCATGAGTTGGGAACTCATACCTTCTGCTGATTACATAACGCTTACCAGGCACTGGTTGTAAGAATGAAGATTTGCTGCCAATTTTGATACTTCCTTGACACTGCACATGCGCAGTGGATAAAAGTTTGGAGGACCACATAGGACATTGATTTTTTGGATTTTGATGCAAATTTTGGGTGTTGGAGGGGCAAAATTTTTGTTTAGCCCTAGAATTTCAAGAGTTAGCACCAGCTAAGTCTGGGTCATTGGTAAGTATAAAAAATATATAAATTACTATAAATTTTTTATCTTTTATGACAAGAAATTTTGGCAAGAAATTACTTCATTTTTAGCTCACCTGAGCAAAGCTCAAGGAGAGCTTTACTGATCTCTTTCCATCCGTCATCCTTCTTCGTTTGTCATCGTCCAGCATTAACTTTACATTATCGACTTCTCACAAATTACTCAACCAAATTGAACCAGATCTGGTGTGCATGTTCCCTATCATATGTCAATTCAAGTTTGTTAAAAAAAAGTTGACCCGCCCCTTGGTCGGGCCATGCCCAAAAAGTGAGCCTAAATCATGAACTCTTTCCGTCCGTCGTCCTTCTTCGTCTGTCGTCGTCCAGTGTTAACTTTACATTATCGACTTCTTCTCACAAACTACTGAACCAAATTGAACCAAATCTGGTGTGCATGTTCCCTATCATATGTCAATTCAAGTTTGTTAAAAAAAAAGTTGATCCACCCCTTGGTAGGGCCATGCCCCAAAAGTGAGCCTAAATCTTAAAAAATCTTCTTCTCATGAACCAGTAGAGTAGAGACGTCATATTAGGTGTGCAGCTTCCTTTTGAGGTGCAGACTCAGATTAGTTCAAGAGAAGTTTGAGGGGCTATATTTGCTATAGTTATGGGAGGGGCAAGACTATTTGCCCCGCCCAAAATTTCTATTTTCCAAAACCAAGAGGCTGATTTGAACCAAATTTGATATGAGGACTTATTGGGTCATAAGTAGTTAATTTATGCCCAAAAATTTTTTCCTGTCACCCCATGGGAACCACAGGAGCTGAAAATAGAAAAAATTTAAAACACTCATATCTCCAAAACTCCATGGCACTGAGAAGTTTTATTTGTTGTAAAGCTTCCTTAGGACCAACAGAATGGAACTGTAAAAAAAAAATTTCTATCGGTTTCATCATAGGGTACTTGTTTCGGGATTTTTAAAAAGTGCTGAGTCAGCATTTTGAAACACTTGTGGGTAATGGAGAAAACATTAAAGAATCTTCTTCTCCCAAACCACTGATCCAAAAGCTTTTTTATTTCACATATAACATCATTGGAAGATTGATTCACATATTTGTTGAAATCAAGTCCCTGGATCCATATTTGGGCTCTCTATGGGAGCCCAAATGTTCAAATTAGTGCAACATGAGGAATATTCTTTAAAAATCTTCTTCTTCAGATCCACCAATCTGAATCTTTTGATATTTGGTATGCAGCATCCTTAGGGAGGTGAGATTCAAGTTTGTTCAAGCCAAGTCCCTGGGTTCATATTTGGGCTCACTGTGGGAGCCCGAATTATAACTTAGTTCAAAATGAGGAATTTTCTTTCAAAATGTTCTTCTTCAGATTCAGAAATCAGAATTTTTTTATATTTGGTATGCAGCATCCTCAGGGCAGTGAGACTTGTACCAAAATTTATATATTTTTATACTATAACCCAATGGCCCAGACTAGCTGGTGCAAATTTTGAAACCCCTCCCCCCAATCCCCAAAATTTGCTTGCAAAACCGAAAATTAAAAGTCCTATCTGGTCCTCCATACTTTTACTCTCCGCGCATGCGTAGCCATCAGGAAGTGACCGGAATTAGCGCCAACATCATTCTTCGTTTGGCCCTAAAGTCAGCAACAATGAACTGACATCTGTGCTTTAAAATCTCCTTTTTTGAGGATGCCAGACACAAATCAATGCAAGAATTGGTTGATCCAAGGCTGTTATTGGATGATGGAAGTGTTCAACGGTGGTTTTAGACATTCAGGGCTTTAACTTTTTAATAGTTGTAAAATTATTTCATGTTTCCCAATTTCGGGACATACGCCTGACGTCATCCTTTTTGATAATGATTATTCCACTGTTTGTTAAGTATTCCTTCCCTATCCTTCCATGAACCCTTCCTGTTAAACTCTTAAGGTTTTTTGGCTATTTTTGATTGAAATTTTTTATTAAATTTTTTGGTAGTTTAACATGTATTACAGAATATTTATTCTGTTTTTCCCCATGGTTGTGTCTTCACCCTAGGGGCGTTAGGTCTTTTAGTCTTGCATCTTCTATCCGATGTATTGTTTTTTCTTCATATGAAGATCTATTTTGCATCTGGTAGCATTTATATTGGTTCTTGACTTTGGGCCTTTTTGTGGCCTGATGTCTTGTTTCCGTTTTTTTCATTGACGTTGTTTACATTGACAACGTCCTCATATTTTAGTAGTATTTTATATTCTATTACTGTAGAAATACTGTAGGATACATGTATTATTATTCCGGTAGTGTAGCTCAATAAATTTGGATTTTGTCCACACTTAGGTGCCATCTGGATGCCTGTGGGCTCTTAATGTTCCCTTTGGGAACTTAGGCATTTTTTTTTTTTTAAATTTCCAAAAATATTTTGAATTAAATTTTTATTGCTATTATTCATGTATCTTAATGATATAGTTTGTTGTGGAGTTTGGAGGACTGATATCGTCTTTAGCCGATGCACTCCTGCAGACTCTTGTCATTCTTGTGTTCACTGGGATGACTAATGTTGGAGATGAGTGTCATGGTACGTTGTTGGTGGTGAGGTTCTGAGGCCAGGCCTCTGACCACGTTATAATTCATTTTGTCAGTTTCTATTTCCGAGGAACATGAACATGGTGATGATATTCTGACAACCGTCCAAGTATGCTACCGTCGTCACGCTCCATTGAACATATAGAGCTAGCTGCAGTGCGCATGATTGCAAGAGTTAGGACCTTTTGTTTTGTTGCTTGCAAGCAGCTAGCTCGACTGGTGAAGCGGTTACTCCGTCCATGGGAGCCATGACACCAGGTAAGTCTGTTGCGGTCGAAGGAAGTGTAGATATGGGTAGAGCGAGCACTTAAATATAAATAAGCTCACCCAGCGATGACGGAAATAGGGAAGAAGTCAGCACGTTTCTTGTACTCGGCAAGGTCTAATAGACCACGAGTGGGAGAGGCCCCTCTCTAACCTAACAACATTTGGGGCCAAATGTTGTTATGAGAAACTTGCACAAGCCGGAGCATATGTCCGCCCACCGCTCGGGACGCTCTGTCTAGTTGCAACCAGGGTTGGCTTCAGTCACGGCTTCCTCCGCTAAGTTTCACAAGCTGAAATGAAGTTTTCTGGTTGGAAACTTGCACGAGACGGAGCATACGTGCGCCCACTGCTCGGGACACTCCATCTAGTCTGCAGCCGGGGTCGGCTTCAGTCATGGCTTCCTCAGCTACATTATTAAAGCACTCACGACCGCATCCTAGCTACTCAACTTCAGATATCCAGCCTGCAGCGCAAAGAAGGGACGAATCTTCGCCCGTGAAGTCGGACCATCCGGTAGCAAGGGAGACGAGGCCTCGATCATCGGGACGTTTGGAGAAGGGATCCATCTCCAACACACCATCCCAGGAGCAGCAAGCGGCTAAGAAACAGAAGACCGCTGCTCCTCAAGCCTCGATGACAGACTTGCTGTCCCAGATTGCACAGCTGGTCACAGCATCCCAGCAAGTGCAGATGCAGACTCCCTCAGACTCAGAACCTGAGTTGTCGGATGGTGCTGGGTCGGTCCAGTTGTCTGTTCATGCAGATGCAATGGACCGAGATTCGCAACTGATTCTCTTGGATGGTGAAAGGGATAAGGAAGAGGATTACCCTTCTCTTTCAGAACAGCACATGTCTGTGAGGATTTCATCCATCAGTACTACCCTGAATTTGTTCCGACGAATCAGAATGCTGCGGTGGGGCATTAGCATCCCTCTTGTTTATGGTGGATTAGTACTGTCTGGAGGAAGATTCCTTTTGATAACCAGCATTTGGGCATTTCCAACATGGCAGCCATCTTGTATTGTTTTGGTGAGTTTTTGTCATTGATTGAAAGTGCTTGAAAGTCTGACATCCTTTGGATAGAGTCATGAAAAAGCTTTGAAAAATATATATATAAGTCAACGATTTGAAAAAAATGTGCTCTTTTAAGTTGTCAAATTTGTGGGATTTTTTTGTGGAGTCAATTTTATTTTCATCAGATTTATAACTAAGTCAAACCTGTGGTGTACATGTTTGTACTATCATAATACATGCATATTTGAGATAGTTCCATTTAATTTGTTATCATTGTTATCATTATGCAGCTAATAATGATTGGTTTGAACTCTCCATTCTAAACTTTAGAAGTAATTCTATTAACAAAGATGTTTTTATTTAGTTTATTGTCTTTGCGATAGCTTGTTGGAATTCAATTGCTTTGTTTAAAACTGCACAGCTTCCATGATTGTAGGTCAAACATAGAGCTGAAACAGTTAACTGATTAATCGATTAATCAATGATCAACATCTTGATTGATCCAAAAAGTAATTGATCGATTAACCATTAGTTTTGAACTACTGTTTTATGTGTATTAACAAAGGAACAAACTTGCTCCAAAACAGGCAAACATTGTCACACTGACTCACATCAGTTATATGAGACAGAGTAAAGCATGCAAGTTACTTGCTGACATACTTGTTTACTTGCATGATCATCAGACTGTATCAGTGGCTGGAAATGGTCTTTCTTAACCCTTTACCCATTGCAGGTAGCAGACGATACTTGCAAAATAAATTCACGAATTACTAAAAAAAATTCAATTTTTGTCTCAAAAACATAGCTTATGACACCTCATTGGAATGATCTCGATGAGCTGCTTCCAATGAGGGGTCATAAGCTATGTTTTTGAGACAAAAATTTAAAACATAATAAATTTGAATGGAGATTTTTGTACATAGGCCTAGTCGGTTTTGTTTGTTACATTGGGTAAAGGGTTCATGCTGTAAATCATCAACGGTATGGCAGTTATTCAAATATCTATTTGGACAAACGATTAATCAGTTAACCAAGGTTAATCCACATGATTAATCGATCAAGAAAACCCCTTAACTGTTTCAGCTCTAGTCAAATGGAAATTCCGAGTAGGCAGGATTATGTTAAGTTTTGACAGATGACGTGATCGTCCAAAAATAGTCTGTCAATGATTTCCATTCGGCACATGTTTGCAGAATGGGTTTTCATTTTCCACATGGTTTAGTGTTGTTGTAGATGGGGAATTCATAGAACAGGCATATAATAAATATATTAATTAACACCTTTATGTTTAGGGAGTGCCATGACTCTCTGGTTAGAGTAGTTGACTTTAAACCAAAACATCAATTTTTTGACTAACCAGTGGTAACTGCATTACATCCTTGGGCAAGACACATACTTCCATTCGCTTTCATGGGGGGGATGTTATGAACTGTGTACTAAGGCATTTACTGCCCACCAGCAGTGCACTTGCTTGCAACTGCTGCTAACTCTGCTTGTGTTAATATGTTGGATGGTCTGACATTTGTTTGCCACTGTTTAGTGGTTATTTTTTTGTACTCCTGCTTCCTCTACCAGTAAAAGTGTCTGACTAGATGTGACCCTGGCTGCTGAAAGCGTTCGGAATCCCCGATAAACAAACAAACAAACTACTGTGTTTATGTACAGAATGTTGTATTAGAGTATCAATATTACCTAAGAAACAAGAGCGAGAATTTGATGCAACAGTTCGGGCATAAACATAATGGTAATGATATATTTAGCTTACACTTCTTGGGATTGCAGTGGCTCAGTGGTTATGCCACTGGACTTCAAACCGAAAGGTTCATGGTTTGATCCTTACCAGTGGTAACTAGATTGTGTCCTTGGGCAAGGCACTTAATCCTGATTGTCCAGGAGTGGGCATTGTGTACTAAGGCATACTGCAGGACGATGATGCACTTGTTTTCAACCATTGCTAAGCCTGCTTTTGCGGAGTTAGTATGTTGGGGTGTCTGACAGTTGCTTGCTGCTGCTAGATGGTTCTCTCTGGGTACTCTGGCTTCCTCCACCTGTAATACTGCCCAACATGTGGCGACTCTGGCTGTTAAAAGTGTCACTAAACCCCAGTAAATAAATAAATAAATATATTGATAAATAAATAAATCTTCCTATTCTCAACTGTAGTGCCAATAACTTGATAAAGTATCATTTTAATTTCAGATTTCATTTTCAGACTCATAAAACGATTTTTGTTTTAGTCGAAACTGTTTCCGGTTGCCTTGAACTTTACCGATTCCCAGATAAAGTTAATAAGCATCTTTGTTTAATATTCTGAAAAGAATGGGACTGTGATGGTATATTGTTTCAACTTGAATGCTTCCAGTGATTCAGATAAATAAACATAAAAGCAAAGTGCACATGGTTTCATAATTTTTTAATTATCCTTTGCAAAAGTGATCTTTTTTTTCATGTCATCTGGAAACGCATGCATAAGGATCACTCATAAATGTCTTTTGAAAGCTTATAACATTCTATAAATAGTACATAATTTGTAACTAAGCATGCACTTGTATACTGCATTTGCAGGATACAAAATTCTGGTTATTACAGACTCCACATATGCTTACTGTAAGATAGATGTCTAAGAATTGTCAACTGGTAATGAAAACAAACAATAAAAATGCTCAAAATAAGTTAAGATGAAAGTTCTGGAAAATGATTGAAAATTCTAGAGAAAAGTCCTTGAAAGTCCTAGATATTTTTTTGCACACAGGAGTGTGCAAACTTTGTCTTGGAACAGGTGCTACTAGACCGATTTGCACAATCATCAAACTTCTATAGCTGTGTTATAATCTTGGCCTAATTTAAAGGTATGCTGTGACAGCATCAACCCCATGGTCAATGCCACCAGAGGGTGTTTAGTTGCAGCGTCGAGGTATGATTGTGCTCTGTGATCCGTAGACCTGGCTGTTCGATTTGAATTCATTCTAACTTCATTACTTGGCAGCTCCAATCATTTCTTATATATTTAAGATTTATTTATTTTGACAATTGTGACCACAAATTCTATAAAGTAAGGTCATTTGTTGATTCAGAAATAGATCACAAATGGTTGGTGCTGTTGGACACCTTTCCTCGTGACTTTTACCAGTATTTTTGCAGTCAGAATACCTCCAGAGGCCACCTCAGAGCATCTAAAATTCAATATTTTTCTTGGGGGAGAACCCCCCTCCCAACCCCCCTCGCAAATGCATGTGCCAAATTCGCGTCTTATGTGACGATAATAGCTTCCCCAATATCTAAAATGGACCCAATAATTTTAACTTAGAAGAAGCCCTGTAAATATGTATCAGTTACCTTGAAGAATCCAAGTAGGCTTTTATATGATGGGTTTGAGAGTGTGCTGTGATGTTTCCTTTTTGATATTACCATTCTGAAGATGCAGCTTGAATGATGTTATCACTGAGTTTATTCCAGTCAATTTCTGACCTAACTATAAATTAATGTTTGCTGCTCAGTTTTACTTGATGAATGGAAAAGAACCTCTGCACACTCATATTGACTGATAAGTGCAATACCACATGTTTTGGTTGTGCAATAAAGTATTACTTTTATTATTGTTTCAAAATGAAAAGTAATTGATATTTTTTCACCATTTTAAAAATACTTTCAAAATAAAATCAAATGAACAATAAAATCCTTATCATGCTTTTTATTTCGTGTTTAATTTTTTAAAATTAATAGATGATCATCTACGTTTATTGTTTTACACAAATCAAACGTAAACAATGGCCAGTCATAATCATTACCAACCTGTCATAAAGATATAACTGATAGGACTGATTTAAATAAAATTGTCACCTACCTGCACTCCACAGTGCTCTCCTTTCACCATCAACTGAATGTATGTGGTTCACTGACAAGAGTGTAAAAGAATCAGTTCATCAAATTTATGCCTGACATTTCTCGAAATTTAGAATGTAGGAATTGTAGCACAACGTGCACAACACACTGTTTACGTGCAACTTGTATCCAGAGAATGCATGATTTTGAAATTGAACTAAGACACATTATGTACGTGAGTGGACATTGAAATGAAGATTCCGGCCACAGTTACAATAGAGAATGTCCCACTTTAAAGAAACAAAATATCAGTGAAACACTTTCCTCCATGACAATTCCTCCTCATGCACAACAATGTCAGCATGATCAAAATGCTACAGCACTGACGTCAATGGCATCCACAAACGACACTCGCGCAATCAAATCTTTCCAATTTCCAAATAACCTGAATGAACTCTTTTTGAGACAAAGTTCATCCAACTTCATGACATCTGGTTTTATATCGAACTCCACATTTAACAACTGTGTTTTCAGTTTCTCAGGAAATGTTCAAAATCAAAATTAGATTTAACCCAGCGTTGCTTTGAATGGCATCACCTTCGTGTCAAGTGAAAAAGAAGATTGAAGTTTTGTGTGGGCATGGCCTATGACATTCCTTTTAACTTATGCAATTCATTGGTCAATCAATTTCAAACAGAATTTTAGAAAACTATGTCTTTTTTATTCAGTTTTCAAAAGGAAGCATGATGCAACCTGGTTTTTATAATAACTCCACAAAGTAGAGAGTGTTTAAATTTAATGCTACCCAGGTTTAATTATAAGAAATGATCATTTATTTCTGTATATTTCTTGAGTTATGAACCCCAAAAAACAAAGGCCAAACATAGCATAAGTGAGCTATGCCCATTCACACAGTTTGGCCTTTGTATTTTGGGGGGGTTCATAACTCATGAAATAGACAGAAACAAACAATCATTCCTTATGAATCTGGCAGCTAATTTCTGTATTCTTTTAAGTTTGTTGATATTATCTTTCGGTTAAGGATCCCATATGGTTGCTCCATGTTGGAGAGTGATCCTGATAAGTGCAGTGTTATATGTTCTTGTGATGAATTAACTGTAACATTCCCCGCCGGAGGTAAAGCAGTGCCTGTTCACTGTGGTAAACAAGCTCTGTTTTACTGGTAAAATAGGACCCAGTCACCAATGCTTGGGAGGTGTTGATTCTCATGTTGTGGTCATGATTAGCCATTGTGCAAAAATATGTGACCTTAAACACCAATAAATAAATAAATAAATGAATAAATAAATAAATAAATAAATAAATAAATAAATAAATAACTGTAACATGACCTGAGATTTGTTGCTACTAGTAATGTTGATATAAAATTATTTTGTGACAATTCATTGGAGAGTGTCAGAGGGCACTCTCCAAAATATTGTTACAAAACAAATTTATGATTAAAATCTTGTTAAACTAGTAAACAATCAAATGGTACAAGGTCATAGCGGTCTCTCAGACAGTGAGCTCTCAAAACAGGTTTTACTGTACATATACAGTAGACCCTGTCTTGAGAGACCACCCTTTTTGCCAGGCAAAAGTGGTATCTCAAAACAGGTGATCTCTCATGATAGGTCAATTACAGAGTAAAACAACCAAATGGTACAAGGTCATAGCGGTCTCTCAAGATAGGTGGTCCCATGACCATGATCTCTCAAAACAGGTTTTACTGTACATATACAGTAGACCGACCCTGTCTTGAGAGACCACTCTTTTTGCCAGGCAAAAGTGGTATCTCAAAACAGGTGATCTCTCATGACAGGTCAATTACAGAGTAAAACAACCAAATGGTACAAGGTCATAGCAGTCTCTCAAGATAGGTGGTCCCATGACAGTGATCTCTCAAAACAGGTTTTACTGTACATATACAGTAGACCCTGTCTTGAGAGACCACCCTTTTTGCCAGGCAAAAGTGGTATCTCAAAACAGGTGATCTCTCATGACAGGTCAATTACAGAGTAAAACAACCAAATGGTACAAGGTCATAGCAGTCTCTTAAGACAGGTGGTCCCATGACAGTGATCTTTCAAAACAGGTTTTACTGTACATATACAGTAGACCCTGTCTTGAGAGACCACTCTTTTTGCCAGGCAAAAGTGGTATCTCAATACAGGTGATCTCTCATAACAGGTCAATTATAGAGTAAAACAACCAAATGGTACAAGGTCATAGCGGTCTCTCAAGATAGGTGGTCCCATGACAATGATCTCTCAAAACAGGTTTTACTGTACATATACAGTAGACCGACCCTGTCTTGAGAGACCACTCTTTTTGCCAGGCAAAAGTGGTATCTCAAAACAGGTGATCTCTCATGACAGGTCAATTACAGAGTAAAACAACCAAATGGTACAAGGTCGTAGCGGTCTCTCAAGACAGGTGGTCCCATGACAGTGATCTCTCAAAACAGGTTTGACTGTACATATACAGTAGACCCTGTCTTGAGAGACCACCCTTTTCGCCAGGCAAAAGTGGTATCAAAACAGGTGATCTCTCATGACAGGTCAATTACAGAGTAAAACAACCAAATGGTACAATGTCATAGCGGCCTCTCAATGCAGGTGGTCTCATGACAGTGGTCTCTCAAAACAGGTTTTACTGTAGTACTAGCTGATTTTGGCAATTAGGTTGGGTACATTTATGAGTTGATATAGATAATATTTCCACTAAGGCTGTACAGTGCACAGGTTTAGTTACTCAGTTAACCCTTTACCTAATGCAGTATTTTTAAAAAATAAATTTAAATTTCACATTTTTCAAAAACAAATTTTTCAATTTTTCAATAAAACCATACAAATATGATTATCATTAGAACCAGCTCAACGAGCTGGTTCTAATGATATCCATATTTGTATGGTTTAATTGAGAAACGTCTGAGATATTTTAGTCTGGTAGTCTTATTCTGGTTATTTTTCTGGCTGTTTTTGGCTGCTATGTTAGATAAAGGGTTAATAATGACCAGAAAGTGAGACAAGCTTAGTCACACTTCCCGGTTAAAAAAATTGATAACTGCCATATCACACACTACATGTTCATGAAAATATGTACTGACTAAGGCTTTTGAAATGCACAGGGTTAGTTAGTTACATATTACATTGTGTACAAGATTCAAGGCACTGATGGAAATACTTACACCGGATTGTGGAAATATTTAAAAGTAAATTCCAAAAATAAACACATATTCTGTTTTCAATTAATAGGTTGTTTAAAGTTCCAATAAGATTAAACTCCTCACCCTCTGATTAGATGAGAGCTTGTGTAGTTTCTTCTATGTTTATGGCTCCAATAGCATATGTTGCTGTCTTATGTCACCACTTTAAATATTTGAATTGACATTGCCCATTTTACAATAATTCCATTAATGGAATGACTTGCAAACTGCTTCATTTCTCTTGATTTTTTACACGTGCAGCCGACGATGAAGTATTGTTTAAATTACAAATCTGTTAACGATTTGAAGTAAGATGGAGTGACCTCTGCCTTTATCTATTTTAGTGATTATTTGCCCATTGGCATTGTGGGGTGCACAGGAGGTTTATTTACTAAACTTGTGATCATTAAAAGTTGCCTTGTTTATTTCACGATGTAGGTTTGGGGCTATGGGTATGGTCTTATTGGAAGATGATGTTATTGTGATGGATTGATGGTAACATGATCTGAGATTTGCAGTTCTGGGCATATGGTCATCCTCGATGCTGCAGTTTTCTTTCAACTTCAGTGGTACAACTCAAATCTTATCTTGGTTTTTTGGGGGGTTTGATAAAGATTCCAGAAAGGTTTCAAGTTGTTATTTTCAAGACCTTGGATGACATAGTTGTTGACAAAATTCCATTCCATTCTTTTGATAATTTCCTTTTAGCTCACCTGAGCAAAGCTTTAGCAATCACTTTCCATCTGTTATCCATCCATTGTCTATCCATTCATCTATCTGTCATGGGTGAATTTTTCAGTATTATTTCAGTAGCATGAATTTCAATTTAGTGCAATATGTGAAACAATCTTTAAAAATCTTCTCTAGAACCACTAATGAGAATTTTTAGATATGTAGAATACATTTCCCATAGGTGACTCAGATTCAAGTTTGTGTATATTGGAGATCCTATTGGAGCCTAAATTTTGACTAGGTGCAATTTGGGGAATATTCTTTAATAATCTTCTTCCTCAGAACCACAAATCAGAATCTTTTGATGTTTGGTATACACCACCCTTAGGAGATTAGATTCCAGGCAGTCAGATTCAGGTTTCTTCAAATAAAGTCCCTGCATTGATCCTTGACCCCCCCCCCCCCACCCCCCATGATGCAATATATGGAATAATCTTTAAAAATATTTTGCACCGGAACCACTAATTAGAATATTTTGATTTTGGGTATACAGCAACCTTAGGAGAGAGAGTCAGATCATCGTTTGTTCAAATCAGTTCCCTAGCTGTAGGTTCATATTTGGATTCCCTATGGGAGCCCAAATTTGAAATTAATGTAATATGAGGAATATTCTTCAAAAATATTCTCAAAAACCCTCAGTCATATTCTTTTAATATTTGGTATACAACAGAGACCAACCAACAGGGTGACTTGAGTGAAGAAGTAACTTCAAATCAGAAAACTTAACTCTTAAATCAATAAAAAGCGACTTTGAAGTTAACTTGTGGGAATTAGGGGAATTTCGCACACAGTTGTTAAAAAGTAACCATTTAACTGACATGTTGTTGGATGTATTAAATAATATTTGATCTAATTTATATAATATTCATAGGAAATAAAAATAAAATGAGCAGATAAGGCAAAATAAAAGATTTTGGTTCATGGGGCCACAGCATTGAAAAACCCCTGCATATTGGGAAATTTATTGACTGGCTGGAAATGCATCCACCTGTCAAACCTGACTCAGAATAAAGTAACAATTTTTGCATGTGAAAAGTCACCACTTCTGTAATATGGAGCAGTTACATTCTGTAGTTGTGGCATAAAAGTGGTAATGTTTGTGTTAACTCCCACCGAGAAACAATTTAATCTGACAAAACTGAAAATCCTGGTATTAAAAATAGATCACTCATTCAATGAGGCAGTGAGGTAATGCGTTGGTTATACTTGAAAGGCTTGGCAAAAAATTTGCTCACTGTGGCAGTTCATCTTCAGCCTTATAATGGTTACCAGTCAGTCACCTGAGAACACAGGTTAATTTTCTCCAAAGTAGAAATGAAAAGTGGAACGCTCCAATATTCATTTCAACCATTTTGCATTTAATATGGTTGAAAGAGAATAATGATTTAGGTGTCCAAATCATCCTCACAAATAAGCTGATCCCAATTGACCATGGGCTGATTGTTCAATCATTCCTTACAAACAAAATGCAATCTCACAGTTTATAACAATGTAACAAGTTATTCAATAAATAGCGACTGGAGGTTGAAAACATCTTAACAACTGTATGTTGTATTTTAGTACTTGGATTTGAGGGCCTATTTTTTGGAATGTTTTCAAAGAGGCGTTCCAAAAAATAATGCAGACAATGATGTTACCATTGCATATGGGTATACCTAAATATTACAATCACAAAAAATGAGATGCAATCACCCGAAATCACACACAATTATATGAAATCATGCACAATCACAAGAAATCATGTCCCTATGTTCATATTTGCATTCATATTCAGGGAACCTGAATTACTGTGATACAATGTGAGGTATATTCTTTAAAATGTTCTTCTCCAGTACCACCAATCAGATTCTTTTGATATTTGGTATGCAACATCTCGTCGCCTCAGTGCTAGAATGTCCTATGTCCCAAAGGGGACATAGGACATTCTAGCACTCATGCGACGATCTTTAGAGCAATCAGTTTCTATTTTGTTCAAATCAAGCCCTGAGTTCATATTTGAGATTCCTATGGTAGACTGAATTTTAACTTTGTCCAATATGAAGAATTTTCTTTAAAAATGTTCTCCAGAATAACCTTTCAGAATCTTTTGATATTTGGTATACATCACCCTTGGGGGTGGAGGGGAGGGGGGATCAGTTTCCTGTTGGTTTAACTCAAATCCCTAGTATCTTATCTGGGCTCCCTATTGGAGCTCAAATTCTAACTTGGTGCAAGATGAGGAAAATTCTTCAAAAATCTGTTCAATCAGACTTTATTATTTTGCTTTACTATCACTCCTAAAATAAAGTTTGTTCAAGGTGTCCCCTGATTGGATAATTGTTTTTTTTCTCTTTTAAATGACCATTGAATGATTTTGAGAGATTTGTGGAAAAAATGTTGCCACATCCTGGGGTGGGGGATGTGGTCAAAAGGGTGATTTTCCTTCTTTTTTTCTTTTTCTTTTTTTTCTTTTTTTTTTTTTTTTTTTTGGGGGGGGGGGGGGGGGGGGCGTTAGAATGAGTCTTGAAGAATTTCTTGTAATTCAGTGAAAAGAAAATAATTCACTGTGCTGTCCCACCTCTCCCTCCCCCAATTTGGGTGAAATGCACAAAATTACTTGACATCCCTTTAAAACTCATTTTAAAGCTAAACAAAATTCACCCAATTGACCCTGCACTCTAGACTTCCCCCACTCCCCCCCCCCCCCCACCCTGCTCCTCTATTTTAGTGATAAACTGAAAATTTAGTTTATTATATCTTGTTTGATAGAGCTCATGGAGCTCTGTCAAACAAAATACAATAGATTAAATGATTGAATGCTTTTATATTGGTTGTATTGAGGCCTTTGAATAAACAATTTCATCCTTTACTGTAGGGCCAGTTTATTTTACTATTCCAACAATTAGTGTTAATTACCTGGTATTACCTTGTGTCATGAACCTGACAACATGTGGGTATATAAAAAAAATTAAGTTTCTAAAAACATTAAAAAATCTCTTTCTCAGACCCTCCCGAATGGTAATTTTGGCTGCTGCATGCTCTCTTTTTATTATCAATGCGAACTTCATAAAATAATAAAAATTAATGGGTTTTTTTCAGATATAGTACCAAAGTTAATGTAATGGTCAAGTCGGCCCTTGAGTACAATAACACAACAAGGCATAGCAGAAACCCTGCTCAGATGGAAAGGAAATAATACTGTATTAGGCCACATAAAGTAGATGTTCTGTTTCTCAGGCCAAGTTTTGTAAAATTGCATGCGGGCGGGCGGTTTTTTATTTTATATTTTATTTTTGTAATTATTTCTTTGCTATCAGAAGTTCATGTTCTTGGTTTATTTTATGTTTTAGGCCTCATAATCTACAGAATATCAAGGGTGGTGGTGTATTTCGTCCCTTGGGTGCAACAAGGCTTTGCAATGCTAAAGCATTGCAAAGCCTTGTTGCACTCAAGGGACAAATTTATCAGTTTTATTAACTTTTGAAAAATATTAGACATAAACCATTTAATTTTTATTTTTTCAAGTTTGCATTGGTCATAAAAAGAAAGCATGCGGCAGCCAAAAGGACCATGCGGGAGGGCCTGAGAAACAGATTTTTAATTTTATTAAGCCTTAACTCAGAAATAAACCCATAATCAGAAATAAGCCAACCTATCAACTGTTCTGATTTCAGTTTCAGAGTCGCCTCTCCGTAAATAAGCCCAATCTCAGAGTTTGGAATGACAACATCGACAACAACCATATTGGAAAGTTGTTACAATAAAAAAGAACCCCTTACCCAATGCACATGATATCAAAATTTGTCTTTTAGTTATTTTGTTTTCCAAATGTATCAAAAAATTTCAACAAAACCTTATGTGACCCCCAATGAGGGGGTCACATGATATAGTTTTGTTTAAATTGTTTTTTTTCAGCTGTTCCATTTGTAAATTACCCAGGCACATGCGGCAAATTCATTAGATAAAGGGTTAATGCATCTTTGTTATGGGATTGACCAAGTTGCCTTTGTGTCAACTTTGCAGACTTGACCTCTTGAAAATAAGCCCAACTATATACTTTTGACCCTCTTTTACTCTTTTGAGCTTATTCCTGGGTCAGTATTGTAGTTACAAAAATAAAAAAGTGAAATAAAACACCACCTGCCTGCAGGCATTTTTACAAAAAAGACCTGAGAAACAGAATATCTACTTTGTGTGTCCTTATGGGAACTTTTTTTAGGTACCCTTTATTCAAGTAATTAGTTTTCTTTTACTAGTCTATATAATACTGATATGTTTACCTAGGTGAGTGCAATGGTATATATTAGTAACTTAGAATACTAAAGCATAGGTCATGAGTTTCTTTTATAAAACTGATGTTTTGTTCTTGTGTTAGCTCAGGGGGTACTTTCAAAAAGTGTGTACATTACAGCATTTAATCATGGAAGTCAAAAATCTTGGAGTAGAATGATCATGATGAAAAAGTAGCGCAATTTGCATGGGAGTTGGGTGTGAATTGAGTTTTTTAGAAGATGTTTACAAAATAGAGGCTTTTGCTTCATGATTATGTTCCGGATATTGGTGATCTGGCATGTCACTTAGATATTCCTTGGATTTGTTTTAAATAGTATTTCTCTTATATCTTACGATAAGTATGTATTGGGCCCATAATCACACAAAAACAGGGAGCATGGTGGCTCAGTAGGTAGAGGTGCAGGCAGCAAGCCGAGAGGTCCTTGGTTCAAATCCCACCTGCGGCAACCGCTTTGTGTCCTTGGGCAAGACACTCCACCCCCATTGCCCACGTGGGGGCACGGTGGCATTGTGTACTAAAGCATACTGCACATCAATAGTGCACCTGTCTTGAACCAGTGCTAACTCTGCTTATGTGGAGTTAGTATGTTGGAGAGTTGACAGTTGCTCACTGTTGCTCGGTTGGTCTCTCCGGGTACTCCGGCTTCCACCACCTGTAAACCTTTTGTGGTCATGATTAGCCATTGTGCAAAAATATGTGACCTTAAATACCAATAAATAAATAATACACAAATGCAGCGTGTATTACAGCTGAGAGTTGTGAGATAAATCTAACATCACCATTATGCTCATGTACATACAAAATGTTGTATCAGAGTCTTGCTCTTGTTTTTAAAGCTATATCTCGACTCATCTAGATATTTCATTTGAAACAAGAGCTTGACTCTGATACAACATTTTGTACATAAACATAATGGTGATAAACAAAATGGTCATAATATATATTTATTGAAAAAATGCAAAATGATACATAGAATCTGTACCTTGTGTATCATCATACACAAAAGTGGAAGGGTTGCCACTATTACATCTTCATGTATATCGATACCAAGCTAAAAGCTAATGTAAGTTGTCTCCTTGGATTTGGATGATGTCTTGGAGTTGAGATGGGATAGGGTGAATTAATTTACACCTCAATTGATATTCATAAGTCTCCTGGTCTAGAATCCCAATGGTGCCTTGTCTGAGATGATCAAAACATATCTCATGTAACTTCAAATAAAGGCTATCCCTTGGTGTCAATTTTTAGTTCCATATCATCAGAAAATGTATAAATGCATGGTCATTAATCCTTAAAAGGTCTGGAGATTTTTATTCATTCTTGTTACACTTTGACAGTTTACTTTGTGTGGCTTAAATTTGAGGTTGTTTCTAAGTGAGTCTTGGCTGCCTATTTTGGCAGTCAAGACTTACCTAGATACTACTGCCAAGGTACTTAGAATGTAACTTGGGACATTACTCAAAGACTGCATGTTGGGGCACTTCCTTTGTTGAAGTAAAAAATGATCTAAGTTGGAATTAGGCCTTCAAGGATTAATGTGAAATAAAATTGTTTTTAAATGTATTGTTATGTATATTATAGAATAGATGTGAAATAATGGGCAAATGAAAAAAACGGTAATTCAGATATTGTCTATTAATGTAGGGTGAATGAAAAATTAGTGATTGGTCTATTTCTGATGCTTGAATGAAATAATCAGTTGTTCAATTTGTCCAGGCAAAATTATGAGGCACTTTAGGCCTAAAAAAAAGTTAAAAATCTGTTTCTCACGCCCTTCTGCATGGTTATTTTGGCTGCTGCATGCTCTCTTTTATAACCAATGCAAACTTAAAAAATAAAAATTAAATGGTTTATGTCTGGTGTTTTACCCAAGTTAATAAAATTGATAAATTTGTCTCTTGAGTGCAAGAAGGCTTTGCAACGCCTTCTTGCACTCAAAGGATGAAATACACCGTCACTCATGCTATCCTGTAGATTATGAGGCATAAAACAAACCAAGAATGTGAACCTTTGATGGCAAAGAAATAATCACAAAAATAAAATAAAAAACTGCCCACCCACATGCAATTTTACAAATAAATGGCCTGAGAAACAGAAGATCTACTTTGTTGGACCTCAGCTGTTGGTTTTATAGAATGGTTTAATTTTATTTTAGCTAATAAATCCATTGGTTGTTATCACACATGGAAGGAGTACAGCTTTAAATTACCAGAGACTGTGTGTACTTTGTGTAATAAGTGTACAGTTGAAGGAGATTTCTGTGTATGGAATGGACTTACTCAAAATCTATCCAGAGAGTGTGGTTGTAAAACAACAAAATCAGGCTGCAGGGATTGTGGGATATGTAAAACTTGTGCCAGAGAATTATGGGTATTTATTTTTTTTATTTAATTACAGTGGATAGGTGTTCATTAAATAGCCATTTGACTTTGCCATTGAAAGATTTTTGGCCTGTTGAACTATTGACCAAACCAAAATTTGATTATTTTCATCCATTTCAGTGATAAATTTACTATCCCATTATATTATATCTTATTTGACAGAGCTCTGTGAAACCAAGTATACTGAGGATATCTACACTATTTTAGTGGATATCAGGAATTATCTCATGAGTGTGGATCTGAAAGTTTTATTTTTCACAAGAGCATGTTTGAGTGATAAATAAAATTTTCCAACGTCCACACAAATGAGTTAATTCCCAATATTCACTAAAATAGCGTAGATTTTCTTTTTATTATATGCTACGTGACATTTTACTGCACAATATTCAACCCAATTTGACTGCAAACACGTATGTTTCAAAACAATAACAAAGATCAGATGGTCATTCTTTCAAGCCTCTACTAGCCAAATCACCCCAACAAAAATAGTCCCACTTTCTCACGATAATTAAACCAACTAATTGTTCAACTCACAGATGAAATTTAATAATTATAATACTACAAATGAGAATATTCTCATATATTTCATTAATGTTAATTTTTAGAACATTTTAAATGTCAATTTACAACAAGGAATTTAGAATTGAATGCCCTGACTCATGTAAAAAAAAATTCCTGGGCAAATCGATCAGCAAGGTTTTTTGAAACAGTTACCCAGTTCAAGATTCAATATCACTCTCTGAATCACTTTCTATAAATCTAGTTATTATGTCTCCCCTTCACCAAAGGGAGACATATTGTTTTACCCTGAATTTTCCTCGTTCTTGGCATGTGGGTGTATCACCATGAGCCACATATGACATTGACCTTTGACCTCAAGGTCAAATTACTGAATTTTTGGCAAGTAAGCTTGTCCGAGCAAGAAGTTATTTACCTTTTCACCTTGGCTAATGACATTAGGAATGTGGGTGTATCACCTTGAGACGATGTGTCGCATACTATCATGACCCACATATGACCTTGACCTTTGACCTCAAAGTCAAATTGTTGATTTTTTTTTTTATCTTGAACTAGGCTTATGATATTTGGCATGTGCGCATATGACCATGAGATGATGTACCATCATGACCCACATATGACATTGACCTTTGACCTTATGTCAAGTTACTGATTTTTTGGCAAGTAAACTTGTCTGGGCCAGAACTATTTTACCTTTTCACCTCGGCTTATGATATTAGGCATGTGGGTGTATCACCATGAGACAATGTGTCACGTACCATCATGATCCACATATGACCTTGGCCTTTGACCCTCAGGGTCACATTATTGACTTGTTAAAAAATCTTTTGACCTAGGCATATGATTTTTGTGTTATGATATTTGGCATGTGGGTGTATCACCATGAGACGATGTGTTGCATACCATCATGACCCACATATGACATTGATCTTTGACCTCAAGGTCAAATTACTGATTTTTTGGCAAGTAAGCTTGTCCGGGCAAGAACTTATTTACCTTTTCACCTTGGCTTATGATATTAGGCATGTGGGTGTATCACCATGAGACAATGTGTCATATACTATCATGACCCACATATGACCTTGACCTTTGACCTCAAGGTCAAATTATTGATTTTTTTTATCTTTTGTCCTAAGCTTATGATATTGGACATGTGGGTGTATCACCATGAGACGATGTACCATCATGACCCACATATGACATTGACCTTTAACCTCAAAGTCAAATTTTTGAATTTTTGGCAAGTAAGCATGTTGGGGCAAGAACCTTTTTTTATCTGTTCACCTAGGCTTATGATATTTGGCATGTGGGTGTATCAACATAAGACAACATTGTATCATGTACTGTTGTGATGACAGATGACCTTGATCTTTGACATCAAGATCAAATTATTTTATTCACCTAGGTTTATGATATTTGACATATGAATGCAACAGTCAGGCTGATGTGTCACAATCTGTCTTGAACTTCCATGATCTTGACATTTGACCTTTAGTTTGATCTTTGTTAATCGTAAGTTGGAAGCATGGAACTAATCGAAGGGGAGACATTTGTTTTAGTTCACTAAAACATTTCCCTTTAGTTTTACTTCAGTATTTTATTTTTATTATACATCTAATTTTTCAGTTATAGAATCACCAGAATGGCTTGGAATAGCATGAACTTCTGGTACTGCTGGTAAAGCTGGCACTGAATTGCTTGTAACAGTATCGAAGGCAAAGTGATGTGCTGAAGCATGACATCATTTAGGAAGCTACTGAGGGATATTCCTTGTTACCCATCAAGTCGATGGATATTGAGAAATATCTTTTAGATAATTTGCGATAATTCACAGGCTAGCATATAATAAAATAGAATAAATTTACACTGGAAGTGCATGCATTATTGGGTTGTAATTCTTGGATCAAAATTGTAAACTGAATTTTATACCACAATAGTTGTGTGTAATCAGTGTTACCCTTTAGAATACAGGCATTGAAATATGTGTTATCAAAGTCACATGTGGAATACAGCCTACAGCAATACTGAGCATCTAAGAATACATCTGATTCAGACCTTCAGTTCAGTCTAATTTAGGCACAACAGCAAATATGGATGTGGCCTGCATGGTTGGAGAAAAAGCACCTGTATTGTCTTCTTCCTAGCATTTATTTTAGTTTACAATCCCTTGTTATAGATCTTCACCATTATCACTGGTTCCCTCCCACCACCCTTTGATGACAGTTTACTCGACTAACTCTAGAAGGCTTCTTAGTTTCCCTATGTTGAGCCAAAGGTCAAATTGAATGTAAATTATGCATGGCGTATACTGAGAAATGCCACAAACATGAATATAATAGATCTCAAGCTTTAAGTGCATGATCATATGGAATACGACACTGTCGACGCCAATTGCTTTTCTATGGCGAACTCTGTGGGTTTTTAAAAAAATTATTTGTCTGTTGCATTGTTTGGTTCAAAGGTAAGCTCTAAGCTATATTGCAAGCATTGGGGAAACTTGGCCAAACTATATTTTGCTGAAACACTGCAAAACTTTGGAAAAAGTTTCAAACACCGCATAATTTGGGCACAATTATCTTATTTGGGCACAGCATTTACCATCGTTAGTTGGGAAGATTTTAAAGGCCTGATCTTATTGGTCATTATGAATCCAGTTGATGTTATGATGTGAATGCAGTTCTTCTATACAAACAAGAGTCACAACAACAGAGTCACACAAGACAGTAAACAGATGGACAAAGGTGATATTTTTACCTGCGTCGCCAGCGGCAGAGCAGGTCTAGTAACTGCTCGACTCCGTCTGTCCGTCAGTCCGTCAGTCCGTCCAAAACACTTCTTCCGTCAAAGTTTTCTTGGCTTCTATGAAAGGGTATGATTTTATATTTGGTCTGCTGCTTCATAATGATAAGGTGTATCATGTAAGCAATTTTCAGATCTGCCTTGCAGCCACTTCATGTTTGCCGATACTTTGAAATTTTACTGTATCCACTGAACATTGAAATTTTCCATCAAGGTTTTCTCGGCTTCTATGCAAGGGATTGATTTTATATTTAGTCTGCTGCTTCATAATGATGAGTTTTATCGTGTAAGCAATTTTCAGATCTGCTGTGCAGCCACTTCCTGTTTGCCGATACTTTGAAATTTTACTGTACCCACTGAACATTGAAATTTTCCGTCAAGGTTTTCTCGGCTTCTATGCAAGGGATTGATTTTATATTTGGTCTGCTGCTTCATAATGATGAGTTGTATCGTGTAAGCAATTTTCAGATCTGCCGTGCAGCCACTTCCTGTTTGCCGATACTTTGAAATTTTACTGTACCAACTGAACATTGAAATTTTCTGTCAAGGTTTTCTCGGCTTCTATGCAAGGGATTGATTTTATATGTAGCCTGCTGCTTCATAATGATGAGTTGTATCGTGTAAGCAATTTTCAGATCTGCTGTGCAGCCACTTCCTGTTTGCCGATACTTTGAAATTTTACTGTACCCACTGAACATTGAAATTTTCTATCAAGGTTTTCTCGGCTTCTATGCAAGGGATTGGTTTTATATTTGGTCTCCTGCTTCATAATGATGAGTTGTATTGTGTAAGTAATTTTCAGATCTGCCATGCAGCCACTTCCTGTTTGCCGATACTTTGAAATTTTACTGTACCCACTGAACATTGAAATTTTCCATCAAGGTTTTCTCAGCTTCTATGCAAGGGATTGATTTTATATTTGGTCTGCTGCTTCATAATGATGAGTTGTATCGTGTAAGCAATTTTCAGATCTGCCGTGCAGCCACTTCCTGTTTGCCGCTACTTTGAAATTTTACTGTACCCACTGAACATTAAAATTTTTCATCAAACTTTTCACAGCTTCTATGCAAGGGATTGATTTTATATTTTATCTGGAGCCTGATAATGATCAGTTGTATCGTGTATGCAATTTTCAGATCTGCTGTGCTGCCACTTCCTGTTTACCGATTCAATTGCATGCAGCAACGCAGGTCCAGACCCGGTATTGGTCTTGGCTTGTTCTTTGAAAGTCTAAGCTTCATTCATTTGTCCCTTTGCACACCAATGTCAAAATACAGAAATTGACAGTACCAATTGTTTCCACAATAAATAGACAGAGCCACACAAGCGTTTGAATGGATTAATGTTTATTGCACGAGTTTGGTTGGGCGCAAGAATACCACGAGAGGCGAAGCCTCGAGTGGTATTCTGTGCCAAACCAAATGAGTGCGATAAACATTAACCCATTCAAACGCTTGTGTGGTTCTGTATTTATTACACACCTTCGCAAATTTCTAAAACAGGCCTTTTACAGTAATACTAAGTGAGAATTAACCTATCCTTATGAGACGTAAAGGGATTAAAATAAGACAAAAATCCAAATTATTCTTCACGAGCAGGAGACCAGTCTTATTGTTATTTCGAACGCTGATTGAACTTTCATTCATAGTTTCACTTGCAAATTGTAATGCATCACCACTTCCATCGATGAAATACTGTTCATCTGATGATTTTATGCCTCAATTTTACAGCGCGAATTCTGAACGGTTGATGTGACACTGATCCCCACCAAAACAGTTACCACACATTCACAAGAAACAATAGGTGTAAATTCAGAAAATTCATCAATGAGAAATTATAAAAAAAAACTCACATGTTTATCTGACTTCCAAATTCCATGTGACTGTTGTCACTCGACTGATTGACAGACAGGTTAAGATTTTAGTCAAGATTACAGTAGCCATTGTCAATTCATTCCACGTAAATTAAATTTATATCCTCATTGTCCAAGAGAAATGCTAGTATTGTTCACTATGCCTACTCAAAATTTATGAAAGTTTGTGTTTAACAGGGGCACAGAATCCATACGAATTCAAGTGAATATCGACAGGCAATTTGTTTTGTATTTCGATTTGGTGACCTAGAAACTTGCTCACTTAATGTTATTCATTCGAAATGACGTCACCCATAGATGCTTTCATATTTATCCCCGCATTTTAAAAAATGCGGGGATATTGTCATGATCTCCGTCCGTACGTCCGTACGTCCGGTTTTGTAATTCGAAACGCTGTAACTTTCTACAGTTGTTCGATAGGGTCTGTGCAACCCAAAAATACAACTTTTAAATTTTTGTGCCACCAGGTGGCTTCTGTGGAGCCACTTAAAAAATGCGTTATTTTTTCACTTTTTTGCTGAATAGTCCCAACCTATGTAATTCGGAGTTCTAAAATTACACTAGGGTGTTGCTAAATGATCTGTAGATATGTAGGAAGGTTTCGGATTTTTCAGGTGCCACGTGGCTGTGCCACCGTAGCCACTTTTGTGTTTTCTTAGACCGTTTCCGGCAAAAGGCTCGTAGGATATGTAATTCGAAATGCTAAATCCATGCTCAGATGTTGCAGTAGGGTCTATAGATGCACACGAAGGTTTCGGATTTTTCGGGTGCCACGTGGCTGTGCCACCGTAGCCACTTTTGTGTTTTCTTAGACCGTTTCCGGCAAAAGGCTCGTAGGATAAGTAATTCGAAATGCTAAATCCATGCTCAGATGTTGCAGTAGGGTCTATAGATGCGCACAAAGGTTTCGGATTTTTCGGGTGCCACGTGGCTGTGACACCGTAGCCTCTTTTGTGTTTTCTTAGACCGTTTCCGGCAAAAGGCTCGTAGGATATGTAATTCGAAACGCTAAATCCATGCTCAGAAGTTGCAGTAGGGGCTATAGATGCGCAGGAAGGTTTCGGATTTTTCGGGTGCCACGTGGCTGTGCCACCGTAGCCACTTTTGTGTTTTCTTGAACCGTTTCTGGCAAAAGGTTCCTAGGGTATGTAATTCGAAACGCTAAAACCATGCTCAAATGTTGCAGTGGGGTCTGTAGATGCGCACGAAGGTTTCGGATTTTTCAGCTGCCACGTGGCTGTGCCACCATTGCCACTTTAGTGTTTTCTTAGACCGTTTCCGGTGAAAGGCTCCTAGGGTATGTAATTCGAAACACTAAAACCATGCTCAAATGTTGCAGTAGGGTCTGTAGATGTGCACGAAGGTTTAAGATTTTTCAGGTGCCACGTGGCTGTGCCACCGTTGCCACTTTTGTGTTTTCTTAGACCGTTTGTGGCGAAAGGCTCCTAGGGTATGTAATTTAAAATGCTAAAACCATGCTCAAATGTTGCAGTAGGGTCTGTAGATGCGCACGAATGTTTCGGATTTTTCAGGTGCCACGTGGCTGTGCCACCGTTGCCACTTTTATGTTTTCTTAGATCGTTTCCGGCGAAAGGCTCCTAGGGTATGTAATTCGAAACGCTAAAACCATGCTCAAATGTTGCAGTGGGGTCTGTAGAAGCACACGAAGGTTTCGGATTTTTCAGGTGCCACGTGGCTGTGCCACCGTTGCCACTTTTGTGTTTTCTGAGACCGTTTCCGCTGAAAGGCTCCTAGGGTATGTAATTCGAAACGCTAAAACCATGCTCAAATGTTGCAGTGGGGTCTGTAGATGCGCACGAAGGTTTTGGATTTTTCAGCTGCCACGTGGCTGTGCCACCGTTGCCACTTTCGTGTTTTCTTAGACCGTTTCCGGTGAAAGGCTCCTAGAGTATGTAATTCGAAACACTAAAACCATGCTCAAATGTTGCAGTAGGGTCTGTAGATGTGCACGAAGGTTTCAGATTTTTCAGGTGCCACGTGGCTGTGCCACCGTTGCCACTTTTGTGTTTTCTTAGACCGTTCGTGACGAAAGGCTCCTAGGGTATGTAATTCGAAATGCTAAAACCATGCTCAAATGTTGCAGTAGGGTCTGTAGATGCACACGAATGTTTCGGATTTTTCAGGTGCCACGTGGCTGTGCCACCGTTGCCACTTTTATGTTTTCTTAGATCGTTTCCGGTGAAAGGCTCCTAGGGTATGTAATTCGAAACGCTAAAACCATGCTCAAATGTTGCAGTGGGGTCTGTAGAAGCACACGAAGGTTTCGGATTTTTCAGGTGCCACATGGCTGTGCCACCATTGCCACTTTTGTGTTTTCTGAGACCATTTCTGCTGGAAGGCTCCTAGGGTATGTAATTCGAAACGCTAAAATCATGCTCAAATGTTGCAGTGGGGTCTGTAGATGCGCACGAAGGTTTTGGATTTTTCAGCTGCCACGTGGCTGTGCCACCGTTGCCACTTTCGTGTTTTCTTAGACCGTTTCCAGGGAAAGGCTCCTAGGGTATGTAATTTGAAATGCTAAATCCATGCTCAAATGTTGCAGTAGGGTCTGTAGATGCACACAAAGGTTTCGGATTTTTCAGGTGCCACATGGCTGTGCCACTGTTGCCACTTTCATGTTTTCTTAGACCGTTTCTGACGAAAGGCTCCTAGAGTATGTAATTCGAAATGCTAAAAGCATGCTCAGATGTTGCAGTAGGGTCTGTGGATTGCAGGAAGGTTCGGATTTTTTGGGTGCCATGTGGCTGTACCACTGTTGCCACTTTCGTGTTTTCTTAGACCGTTTCCAGCGAAAGGCTCCTGGTGTATGTAATTCGAAATGCTAAAACCATGCTCAAATGTTGCAGTGGGGTCTGTAGATGCGCACGAAGGTTTAAGATTTTTCAGCTGTGCCACCGTTGCCACTTTCGTGTTTTCTGAGACCCTTTCCGGTGAAAGGCTCCTAGGGTATGTAATTCGAAACGCTAAAACCATGCTCAAATGTTTCAGTGGGGTCTGTAGATGCGCACGAAGGTTTCAGATTTTTCAGCTGCCTAGTGGCTGTGCTGTTGCCACTTTCACGTTTTCTTAGACCGTTTCCGGCGAAAGGCTCCTAGGGTATGTAATTCGAAATTCTAAAACCATGCTCAAATGTTGCAGTAGGGTCTTTAGATGCACACGAAGGTTTGGGATTTTTGGGGTGCCACGTGGCTGTACCACCGTTGCCTCTTCCATGTTCTCTTAGACTATTTCCGGCGAAAGGCTCCTACAGTATGTATTTCGAAATGGTAAAATCATGCTCAAATGTTGCAGTAGGGTCTGTAGATGTGCACAAAGATTTCGGATTTTTCAGGTGCCACGTGGCTGTGCCACCATTGCCACTTTCGTGTTTTCTTAGACCGTTTCCGGCGAAAGGCTCCTAGAGTATGTAATTCGAAACGCTAAAACCATGCTGAGATGTTGCAGTAGAGTCTGTAAATGCACAGGAAGGTTTTGGGTTGTTTGGGTGCTACGTGGCTGTGTCACCGTTGCCACTTTTGTGTTTTCTTAGACCGTTTCCGGCAAAAGGCTCCTAGGGTATGTAATTGGAAATGCTAAACGCATGCTCAAATGTTGCAGTAAGGTCTGTAGATGCGTACAAAGGTTTCAAGTTTTTCAGATGCCATGTGGCGGTGCCACCGTTTTTCTTTCATGTTTTCTTAGATCATTTCCGGCGAAAAGCTCCCAGAGAATGTAATTTGAAATGCTAAAACTATGCTCAAATGTTGCAGTAGGGTCTGTAGATGTGCACGAAGGTTTAAGTTTTTTTGGGGTGCCACGTGGCTGTGCCACCGTTGCCACTTCTTAGACCGTTTCTAGCGAAAGGCTCCCAGTGTACATGTATGTAATTCGTAACGCTAAAACCATGCTCAAATGTTGCAGTGGAGTCTGTAGGTGCTCACGAAGCTGTGTCACCTGTGCCACTCAATATGATTTTAGTGTGTCATATAATACATTTCATCTTTGTATCAAGCATTCATACAAAGTCAAGGATGCAAATGCGGGGATACACTATAGTGTGCTTTGCATGCAAGTGACACCATCTAGTTTGTCTACATTGTTCTTTAGTTTGAACTGTATGTCAGTCATTTCCATGTCATACTTTAACCCATCACGTTATTTAACCAATAGTCAGTCAGTATTGTTCAGGTTAAGAAAATAAATTAGAAAGTTTCTTTTGACGGTCGGTCAGTGTAAAGGGCATGAGTTTCTTCAGAAACAATATAAACTCAGATACTATAGACTGCGAACATCCACTTTACAACATTAAAATAAATTACCCATTGCATCGGAACGGGCCCATGTATTGTATCCCCAGAAATATGACTGGTTCTATTCTTACATTAAAAAAGTGCAAAAATCTGTATCCCACACGTGTGCAATAAAATTTTATTTTCATCACACATCCTAGAATGTCATGAACAAACCTTAATTTCAAATGGGTGTGTAATAATACTAGGAATTTAATCAATTCAGTCCTGTTTGACAGAGCTCAGTTCCAATGAAGGGTCACATGACATGGTTTTGTTGAAATTTTTTCAAAAAATATAAAAAAATGATATTTAATACAATAAATTTTGATATCATCTTCATTGGGTAAAGGGTTAAATAGTTTTATTTTTTTATTCAAGCTTATTTGTTCTACAAGGATTGGCAAACAAGTCATGCAACTTATATTAATGCCTCTCCTTGTCCATAAGCCCAGGTGTGTGAGGCGACCTTCATAGCTATAACTTTATGGCCTCACTCTTCTCGAATACTATGAAGGGCTCTTTAGCCTGCACAGGGTATTTTCTCTCCACACAGAGGACAGTCATTTTACGTCCCCACCTGGTAGGACGCTATGCTGTGGCAGCCTGAACCCCACGATTGATGCTGACAGAGAGTGTTTGGAAATCTCAAGAACTTTCTCTGAACATGGATTGATCCTAGGACCTCTGGCATGAGAGGAGACCAGCACACTTATCCACTCGGCCACCACTCTTGTTGGGGGACATATTTTAACACTAGGTAAATGGTTTATTGCTTATGTTTGCATTCATCTACCTGGAATTTTTCAGTTGATCGGAAAAGCGAACCTGTGGTTCACTTTTTTCGATCAACTGAAATATTCCAGGCCATTGAATCTTAAAAATACAATAAACAGTAATTTTCTTTGAATCAACGCTAGAAATGTTTCTCAATTGAGACTTTTTGACAGATCTTTAATAACTTGACCGTTACTAGATGTTTACTAAATAATTGTCAGTGAACACTTGTCATAGCTGCAGTTTTATAATTATGCTGCATAGTTCAACAAATTGTGTTAATATCATGTTTTCAAGGCAGATTAAACACTTATTGATTGGAATATCTATAATGGAAGCATGAAAGAATGTTTGGATATGTTTGACATCTTATATCTGGTAATGATTATTTTTGTTTGGGGGGGGGGGGGGGGAGGGGTTGCCAAATGGTTGCCAAATTTTAACTCACTGCAATATGAGGAAATTTCTTTAAAAATCTTCTTCTTCAGATCCACCAATCTGAATTCTTTCATATTTGGTATACAACATCTCTTAGGGGGAGGGGGTGGGGGTCAAATTTTAGTTTGTTGAAATAGAGGCCCTGGGCTTATATTTGGACTCCCTATGGGAGCCTGAATTTTAACTTAATGCAATATGAGCAAATTTCTTTAAAAATCTTCTTCTCCAGATCCACCAATCCAAATGGTTTCATATTTGGTACACAACATCTCTAGGTAGATCAGATTCAAGTTTTTTCGAGAGCCAGGGTTAATATTTGGGATCCCTATGGGAGCCTGAATTTTAACTTGGTGCAATATGAGGGAATTTCTTTAAAATCATCTTCTTCAGATTCACCAATCCAGATGGTTTCATATTTGATATACAACATCTTGGGGGGGGGGGGGGGCATTATTTTAATCACTACTGAGGGACTGGACGATTGACAATGGATCCTAAGGAGATCGATTGCTTAATGTAGATTCATTCATGGCCTCTGTTTATATCAGGTTCTGTTCAAGGTTAGCTCGTCAGGCCTCATGGGGCCTCTTGTTGTTGATGCATGTGATTTTTTGTTTAATCATCAAAATAGTTCCTTTTAAAATTTCAATGAGCCCAAATATTTTGCCCAAACAAAATTATAATTGTTACATTTTTATAAAACTGTTACGTTTTTCAATGGTTGGGTCATTGTATTCTTATGATTAGATGCATGTTTAGAGATTTTCATCAGATTTGTGCTCTTTGTTAGAAGCAGTATCATCAAGTATCCACCCAAAGGTTTCCACATAAGATGGAGAATGTGATAAACATTTTGAGATATGCACTCAAGAGTGATGATAATTAACTTAATGCTGATTTGCAATATGAAATAACCCAGTATACATTCTGATTCAGTAAGGCCACAAAATTTCCACAAATTAAAAAAACATTCACACTGAGGCCTATGAAAAAAATTTCTTTCTCAGTCAATTTTGCTTTAGTTTTATGATGAGGGAGGGAGGCACATTTCTTTTTAGCTCACCTGACTTTCAGTCAGCAGAGCTATCGTGATCACTCACCGTCCGTCGTCCGTGAACATGGTGTTTGCGTCTTCTCCCAATCAGCAATTTAATTGATATTTGAGATAATAGTTTGTTATGACATCGCAATTTGATTTTGTTCAAATCAAGTTGCCTCGCCCCTTAGTAGGGCCACTCCCAAAAAGTGTGCTTAAATCTTAAAAAGTCTTCTTCTCATGAACCAGCAGTAGCAGAGACTTGATATTTGGTGTGCAGCTTCCTTTTGAGGTGTAGATTTGTTCAAGAGAAGTTTGTGGGGCTATATTTGCCGTTGTTATGGGAGGGGCGAGAATTTTGGACCCTCCAAAAATTTGTATTTTCCAAACCGAGAGGCAGATTTAAACCAAATGTGATATGAGGGCTTATTGGGTCATAAATTCTTAATTTATGCCCAATTTTTGTTTCCCGTCACCCCATGGGAACCACAGGAGCTAAAAATAGAAAAAAATTAAAACGCCCATATCTCCAAAACTACACAGCACTGAGAATTGTTATATGGTGTGAAGCTTCCTTAGGACCAGCAGAATGGAATGGTAAAAAAACATTGCTATCGGTTTTATCATGGGGTACTTTTCTGGGACTTTGAAAAAGTGCTGAGTCAGCATATTTTTATACTGTACCAATGACCCAGACATAGCTGGTGCTAACTCTTAAAATATAGGGCCAAACACAAATTTTGCCCCCCAATCCCCAAAATTTGCATCTAAAACTAAAGAAAACATGTCCTGAAAGGCCCTCCACACCTCGCCCCCACTGCGCATGCGCAGTGTCAAGGACGTTCCGAAATTGGCGCCATTTATCATTCTAAGTTTGGCCCTTCATCAGTTAACATCTGACTGATCTTTGTGCTTTTAAATCTCAGTTTAAATGATGCCAGACACATAAATATTAGTGAAATGGTGATTCTAAGGAGGATAGAAAAGGAGGAGAGGAAAAGAATGTGTGACAGAATATTATCAGGGCTGTAACTTAAAATTTTTTAATGAAATTATGTTAAGTTACCTATTTTCAAGGCAGCAGCCATTTTGTTGTCATTCTGATTATTTAGTTACACTGTTTTTTCAAGTGTTTTTCCTCTCTCCCTGTCCTTTAAGTTCCCCCTTGCTATTCTCCCATGCTTTTGGCATAGTTTCTGTAATTATTATTACTAAAATTTCTTGGGAGTTTTAGCTGAATAACAGAATGAATTCTGTTCTTTCCCCATGTTTACGTCTTCACCTACGGGTGGTTAGGCGTTGTGTTCTGCATCTACCATCTGATGTTCTGCAGTTTCTTCCCTGGAAGTCTCTGTTTTGCATCAGATGGTGTATTTTTGGTAACTGATTTCGGGCCTGGGTGCCTGGAGTCTTATTTTAGTGTTTTTACACTCATTGTTTACATTTACAACAGCCCTCTGTGTGAGGGGGGGATTTCTAAATAATAATATCTTTATGTTATTTTAATCATAACTAGATACATTATTATTGTTCGTAAGTGTTGAATAAATTGTTTAAAATATTTTTAAAATTTTTGTCCACACTTAGGCTTGGGATCCATTGGGGCTCAACGTTACTTTTCAGAAACTTGGGCTGTTCTGAAAAAATATTTTTTCAAAATATTTTGATTTCAATTATTTTTTCTATATTAATGGATCATATTATTATTATGTATTTTGATTGCCAGGGGTTAGTGCGAGTACCAGGACTTGTTTTCTTTTCACATTGAAAGGATATTGATCAATTGTTTTAAGAGGAAGTCTTCCTCTGACCTTATTATCATTCTATATGTGGTCAGTGTACTCGCATTAACTCCTGTTCTGTATCGTATGATTTCGATGACAATATGGGAAGCGTATGTCACGGTATGTTGTTGGGGATTTGGACACTCCGGTCCTTTCCCCGCAGGGTCACTCTACTTTATCAATTTCTATTTCAGACGATCAAGATTAGGGTGATGTATCTGTGATGTCTTCCAACAGTGTGCCTCCGTCGTCACAATTAATGAAGGGCTAGCGGAAAAGTGCTCATGTAATACGCCAATTGCCTAAGAGGACCCTAGTAGGTTCGACGGCCTTTGACGTCCGCTAGCTCGCCCGGTGTAGCGTCCATTCACCGAATGGTTCGGCAGCCGGGTTCGTCCGTTGCGGTCTAGAAGGAATTTTGGGGTGATGCGAGCACTATAAAATTAACTTAATGCACACCCAGTGACGGTGGATCGGAGGGAGATCGGAGGAAGCCTTTTAGTCCGGTTCATAGCTCGTTCCGGTCCATCCGGACGGCAAGCGAGAGAGGCCCCTCTCTCGTTCAACAACATCTGGCCCCAGATGTTGTGGTACAAATGTGTCGTTAGCGGAGCATACGTCCGTCGCTCGGGACGCTCCGTTGTATAGGCAGTCCGCTGAGACTGCTAAGGCTTCCTCTTCTCGTCAGCGCACACGACCGCACCTTGGCTGCGTGACCGCCGATATATTACCAGCTTCGCCGATCAAGGATTCTTCGGCGACCAGGTCACACCATCCGGCAGCCAGGGATTCGAGACCGATGGACTCCGGATGTTCGCATAGGAAAAGTATGCGGGAGCCATCTGATGCGGAGCTGCCCTTGGCGAAGCAGCGATAGACTGCGCCTCCGCAGGTCTCGACGCCGGACATTCTTGTGCACATAGCACAGCTTATCGCAGCATCCCAGCAGCCGACAGAAACGGTGTCGGATCGAGAATTATCCGACAGCGCTGGGTCGGTAGCCGGGGACTCGAGGCCTGCAGACTCCGGACGTTCGCATAGGAAGTGTGCGGGAGTCAACGTACACGGAGCTTCCAGCGGCAATGCATCGTAAGTCCGCTACTGCACAGGCCTCGGGAACGGACGTGCTTTCCTCAATAGCACAGTTTATCGCAGCATCCCAGCATCAACTGATTCTGTCGCATATATTTTATCCGACGATGCTGGGTCGAGACGCTCCGTGGATGCGGGTACGGACGTCCGAAAATTTTCATCTGGTCCGACGGGATACCGAAAGGGATTCGGTGGATTTCAAGCTTTCCCTTTCGGAACAACATATGCTGCGATGCCGGATAAGAAACTGATAGCGTCGGTGGACTTAGAAATTTTTGGTTCGGTTCAGGGACATCGTCCCTCAGTTCCGACATAGTCCAATAATGTCACACAAACTTTCGAATTATTGAACGACGCTATATATATTATTATTTTATGCTTGCTATCCAAGCATTTCTGGTTTCTTGTTCGAAGAGTTATGGAGATGTCTTTCAAAAGTGTGCCTCTGTCGTCATAGTTAATGAAGAGTTAGCGGCAATAAGTGCTCATGGAATATGTCTATCGCTTACGGAGTGACATTCGCTAGCTCACCCGGTGTAGCGTACATTCATCGAATGGTTCGGCTGCCGGGTTCGTCCGTTGCGGTCTAGGAAGGAGATTTGGGTGATGCGAGCACTTTAATTACTTTAGTACTCACCCAGAGACGGCAGAATGAGGACAGATCGGAGGAAGCCAACAACATAGGGGACCGCATGTTGTGGTTCAGATATTTTACATTCGGAGCATATGTCCGTTGCTCGGGACGCTCCGTTATATTGACAGTCCGAGAGACTGTCTTTAATGCTTCCTCATCCTCACAGCAGGGCACATGACCGCACATTGGCTACGTGACCTCGAGTATCCGATCAGTTTCGGCATTCAGTGATTCCACAGCGAATAGGTCGCGCCATCCGGTAGCCAAGGGACACGAGGCCTATACACTCCGTTCGCTCGCATATTGGAAGTATGCACGGGGGTAACGATCTCGGAGCTTCCTGCGGCAATGCATCGTAAGACCGCTGCTCCTCAGGCCTCAGTGACGGACGTGCTATCCGAGTTAGCACAGTGTTTCGCAGCATCCCAGCAATTGAGGTTTCTCGGTCGAATCAGGAATTATCCGACGGCGCTGGGTCGGTGCGGTCCGCGGTTGCATCAAGCTACGGACGACCGAACGCTTTATAGGGTCCGACAGGATGGCGAAAGGGATTCGAAAGATTTCGAGTTTTCCCTTTAGTAGTATCGGAAGATGCCTTTCATATCTTCTGGCATTTCTTCCAGTGATTATTTTTCGGACTTCATTGCTGCGATCTTGGATAAGAGACTTATAGCGTCATTGGACTCGGATTTCTCGATCGGTACAGGGACTTTGTCCCTGACTTACCGACGCAGTCCAATATTGTCATTACAACATGTGTTTTATTTTTCGACGCTATATATTTATATATATACAAGCCTGCTACTAAGCATGATAGTTTAGTTTCTTGTCCGCATGGCTCATTTCTGCCATTTTATCTTTTTTACATATAGTTTATTTTGGCAGAGCAGGGCATACCGAGAGTTCATATGCGTCTAGACGGTGATTAAAGACTGCATATATTCTTTTTCGCCGTTTATGTCTTTTCCAATTTCAATGTTGGGAACGACATTATGTATAGTAGACTTAACTTAGACGCTTTATTATACGTAATCCGCCTTACTGAGGCGTTATCATTACGTCTTCAAGAAAAGATTTACGGGATATTATTCTCAATGTAATTTCTTTTGAGGGCAGTAGTTTGTTCACGTATAACTCCGCCCTTCAGTGGCTGATTGGGGTTGGTTAGACGTGATGCAGCCCTAGCTACATCCACGCGTGGATAGTAGGTTAAGAACTCTCTCAGAGTCGCTTCGTTCTCGGAGGAGCTTCTCTTCGACGGCAACTTTCCAGCAATCCATGAATTGCTTGATTTATACATTCTCTTGTCTATCTAGTGTTACAAGAGATTCAGACTGGGGCAAACATTCGGTGGTTGACTCAGAGAGTGCCGCCGCAGTTGCCGGACCCGAGTGTGGCTGTTATGACGGTTGCCAGTCAAACAGATTGGGATATATACTGATCCCTACGGATTCGTAGTGCCAGGGTCTTTGGGTTCCGCAGTCTTTTAGCTATCAGTTTAACTTCCGCGGAATAATGTTTTTTAGGCTTGCTTTATGTCATTGCATGAACATTATTCAGGAACGCATGCCCAAATTCCTGTCCTTTAATTCGACAGTAGTGGCGTATCTCCGGAACCAGGGAGGCACTCTTTCGTTTCCGTTATTCAATTTAATGGAAAGAATCCGTCTGTTCGTTATAGTACACCAAGTTCAGTTTTGGTCCGTCATATTCTGGGTCGTCTGATTGTTTTATCGCACTCCCGTTCTCTTACGGGTCGCTTATTGCTGTCAGAATGGACTCTCAACAAACAAGTATTTAATCAGATTTGCTATCTATGGGAGCGCCCAATGATGTTTTATTTATGACACAGCTTGCTAATCAATTGCAGACGTATGTGTTGGCTTGTCCAGATCTCTGAGCTAATACTGTTAACGCTCTATTGATCTATAGGACGGAATGATAGGATACGCATATCCTCCGGCGCTGTTGTTTTAGCAGGTATTGCTAAGATAAACAACCACAATACATTTCTGTTGATAGCATCTCTATCTTCACAGAGATCTTGAGTAATTTACTCTCTTGTCTACTGTGGATCTTAACGTGAAATCTTCCTCTATGTGAGGATCTTTTTTCACTGGGTTAATCGTGTCATCTTTATCACAACCAGCAAGGTCGCAACCTTCATGTATTCCGTTGTGTGGTCCGTATTGCATTGTAAGCACTGTACTGGACGAGCTTTGGACGCGATTTCTTACTATAGGAGATCCTCTTCTTCGCTATTCTATGCGACTAAAGTGGAGGCTCTTCCGTCGTGGTGTAGGGATCATTATGTTCATATGGTTGATCCCTCCATACTACTCATTGCTATTTTTTAGTATACTTGTTTCACAAGATCTACTGCAGCCTGTGTTATTTAGGTTATAGGTTTATGTTACCTCATACCTATGCACTCTACGATAGTTTACAATGGAGTCTTTTGTCTCTTTATCTAAGTCAGTTAGTAACTTTTTGATAAATAGACTTAGAATCTTTAGATTAAATTCCTATACGGATTTTAACTTCGGTTCTTATTTAGCTAAGTTATCATTTGAGCCTCTGGAAACAGTAGTTTTCAAATTCTGACCTTTTAGACAGTAACTCTGTTGGTTTCTCTTTTACTGTAGAGTCAGTGAGTTTCATGCACTATCGATGGATGATTTTCACTTTCATAGTTTCGGAATCAATACTTCCGTTACTATTTAGGTTGGATTGTTGCATAAGAGTTAGGCTCCTATTATCCGGAACCTATTATTTTAAGGTCCTTCCGTCTTCGTATGGGCATAGGCCTTTACTCTTTCCGGGTACAGTTTATGTATTTATAAACAGATATCTGTTTATTACAAGGGCGTAAGCTTCTTCTGTCTTTGATGTCTAGTAGAAGGACGTTACGCTCCATTTTATTGTTAATGGATTCTATTAACTAGCGTACTGCTTATGGTATATCATTGGCTTAGCAGTTGTGCTTAAGATTTCGGCTCATGAAGTAAGAGTTCTTCTACTTCTTGGGCTTACATTAATAGTGTTGCTATTATAGATTTTTGAAGGCTGCTCATTGCGCTCAGCCATCCATTCATGAATTTTATCTCAGAAATATCGAGTCCATTTCTGGAGGCCTCTATTGTTAGGTCTATTATCTACTGCTCAGAATGTCATTCACTTAACAGTTGCTACTATAGCTAGGTAGGCTGTCTGTTTCGGCAGTGTCTCCGTTCGGCTGCCCTCTTCGCTCTGGGCTATTTGACCCAGGGCAAGAAAAAGGGGGGGGGAGGGTGTTCCCTTGGGTCACCTGTTTTTACTATGAAAACAAGGGGATACCTCCTCCGGAGTTAGTAATTCTGAGCTGTTATTGGGATGGTTGTTTAGTGAGAAGTTTAAGTTTATAAAATTCATTCAAGTCTTAGTTTTTAAAGTATAGCTTTTGAATATTGCATATGTCAACGGACATGATTATGCAATTCTCACACACTTTTAGGAGTATAAGAGTCTCTATTCTCTAGACTTACTTTATTATTGGCTTACTTTAAAAATTATTAGTATAAGGATTATTGGATTTTAATAGAGTACATGGATGTATGAAGCTCAATTTTTGGAAGGTGTTGTATCTTTCTAATTTATCATAGATAAGAAAGATACATGTAAGGCCTATTACTTCTTTTCCCTACAGGGGATGACTCTATTTTATTTTATTGAGCGTATTCCATTTTGCTCTATGTCCTTGGCCCTCCAGCCTTTTTACTATTCAGCTATGTCTGGGTCATTGGTACAGTATAAAAATGTTAAAAAATTTATAGTAATTTATATATTTTTTATACTTACCAATGACCCAGACGGGGATGGCCCTCCCAGGAGTTGGGAACTCTTGCCTCCCCGCTGAGTACATAGCGCTTACCAGGCACTGGTTATTAGAATGATAAATGGCGCCAATTTCGGAATGTCCTTGACACTGCGCATGCGCAGTGGGGGCGAGGTGTGGAGGGCCTTTCAGGACATGTTTTCTTTAGTTTTAGATGCAAATTTTGGGGATTGGGGGGCAAAATTTGTGTTTGGCCCTATATTTTAAGAGTTAGCACCAGCTATGTCTGGGTCATTGGTAAGTATAAAAAATATATAAATTACTATAAATTTTTTAACTTTTTAACACTGTGGGGTATGGGAAACACATTTAAGACTACTTTTCACCCAAACTACTGGTCCAAAAGCTTTCAAATTTCACATATAACATCTTTGGAAGATTGTTTCACAGGTTTATTGAAATGAATTCCCTGGGTCCATATTTGGGCTCTCTATGGGAGCCCAAATGTTTTAATTAGTGCAGTATGAGGAATATTCTTTAAAAATCTTCTTCAGATCTACCAATAAGAATCTTTTGATATTTGGTATGCAGCATCCTTAGGGGGGTGAGATTCATGTTTGTTCAAGCCAAGTCCCTGGGTTCATATTTAGGCTGAAAATTTGGGGTCCTGGTCCGGACTTAGAAATTTTGGACAAAAATCCAGAATTTTTTGTTTTGTTTTTTATGCATTTCGGTCAATTGTAAAGAGAATTTTTTTTTTTTTTACACTGAAAATCTGAGGGCCGGGTGGGACTTAGAAAATTTTGGACCAAAATCCGGAAATTTGTTTTTTGGTTTTTTATGCGTTTTGGTCAATTTTAAGACCTGTTTTTATGCATTTATCTCAATTTTGGGACGTAAAAGTGCAGGAACTGAAAATAGAAGGAAAATCCTGTGTATTGTGTGGGCACAACTGCTTCATTCAGTTGGTATATGCTTTTCTTAGGAGGGGCGTATGCAGCTTATTCAAGTCAAGTCCCTGGTTTGATATTTAGACTACCATGTCAGGTGAGTGCCCTCAGGCCCCCTGGGGCCTCTTGTTTTTATTTGTCAATGCACAACAGTACTGTAACTAGTTGGAATTAGAAATTTTATGCCTTGTACTATTATGTGGAAAAAAGTAATGTTTTCAGTGGTGGAAATTTCCCATAATGCAATTGCAAATTTAATCTACTATTTCTTGTTTGACAGAGCTCAATGATCTGTGTCAAACAAAATATAGTCGATTAAATTTTTCATCTTATAAGTGCAAAATACTATCATCAAAGAGATTTTTTGGTAAAAAAATGAAGTGATGAGGCAGGTTTCTTATCAACCTACCCTACACTTGTTTACTACAGGCTTGCACTACAGTGGAAGTGCCTAACTCGAAAAATATACACTCTATTTTGATCTTTCCCAAGGGATTTGGGAAAGAAAAGTGGTGTAAAGGCACCAAGAAAAAACAAACCAAAACTGGGTTGAGTCTACCAGCGCACACCCAGTAGGGGATGCTCTTCGCCTAGTACAGGTCCATGGCTTCCGGTGTGCTACGATATCTTCTCCTCCCCCCCCCCCCAGGGGAAGATAACCTAGGTTATCTTCCCCTTGGGGGGGGGGGGGAGATAAACTAGGTTATCTTCCCCCCCCTCCCCCGAGGGGAAGATAACCGAAGCTCAAGGTGAGCTTTACAAATCACTTTCCATCCGTCGTCCGTCCATCGTCCGATGTCCGTCGTCTGGCGTAAACTTTACAAAACCAACTTCTCAGAAGAAACCACTGGCCCAATATTTTTCAAATGTTGGGTAAATGTTTATTATCTAATGTCAATTCAGATTTGTTCAAATGAAGTTGCCCCTCCTGGGTGGGACCACACCCCCAAGGGGCACCAAAATCTTTGAAAATCTTCTCATGAACCAGCAGTAGCAGAGACTTGATATTTGGTATGCAGCTTCCTTTTGAGGTGTAGAATCAAGTTTGCTCAAGAGAAGTTTGTCGGGCATTATTTGCCTTCGTTATGGGAGGGGCAAAAATTTTGGCCACGCCTAAAATTTCTATTTTCTGAACCGCGAGGTCGATTTGAACCAAATTTGAAATGAGATGATAATGGGTCATAAGTAGTTGATTGATGCAAAAAAAAATTTTCTTGTTGCCCCGTGGGAACCTCGGGAGCTAAAAATAGGAAAAACCTTAAAACTGCCATATCTCCAAAACTACACGGCACAGAGAATTCTTATTATGTGTAAAGCTTACTTTTATCCAGTAGAATAGAATGGTTAAAAAAAATCTCTATCGGTTTGATCACAAGGTACTTTTTTCAGGACTTTGAAAAAGTGCTGAGTCAGCACTTTTTAACTGTAGGCAATGGGAAAAACATTAAAAAATCTTCTTCTCCAGATCCAGCAGGCAGAATCTTTTGATATTTGGTATGCAACATTGAGGGGTGGATCTGATTCAAGTTTGTTCAAATCGCCCTCCTGGATTCATATTTGGGCTCACTATAGAAGCTCGAATTCGAACTTAGTGCATTTCAGGCAAATTTCTTAAAAAATCTTCTTCTCCAGATTCAGCAGGCAGAATCTTTTGATATTTGGTATGCAACATTGTGGGGTGGATCTGATTCAAGTTTGTTCAAATTGGCTCCCTAGATTCATATTTGGGCTCACTATAGAAGCTCGAATTCGAACTTAGTGCATTTCAGGCAAATTTCTTTGAAAATCTTCTCCTCAAGATCCAGCAGGCAGAATCTTTTGATACTGGGTATGCACCATGCTTGGGGGGGGGGGGGGGGGGGGGGGGGGGGGGGGGGGGGGGGAGATTCAAGTTTGTTCAAGCCAAGTCCCTGGGTTCATATTTGGGCTCACTGTGGTAGCCAGAATTATAACTTAGCTCAAAATGAGGAATTTTCTTTAAAAATCTTCTTCTTCAGATCCAGCAGTTGGAATATTTTGATATTTGATATGCAGCATCCTTAGGGGGGTGAGATTCAAGTTTGTTCAAGCCATGTCCCTAGGTCCATATTTGGACTCACTGTGGGGGCTTGAATTGTAACTTAGTTCAATATGAGGAATATTCTTTAAAAATCTTCTTTTTTTTTTTTTAGATCCACTGGTCAGAATCTTTGGATATTTGGTATAAGCTTTTCTTAGGAGGAGCAGATGCAACTTGTTGAAATCAATTCTCTGGGTTGATATTTAGACTACCATGTCAGGTGAGCGCCCTCGGGGCCTCTTGTTTAACATATAATACCTGGTCGAGTACTAAAACAGTTTTATATCATAGAAATATTTGGACTGAAATACAAAATTCTGTTTCAATGGATCTAGATAGTTTAAATATTCTCTATATATTCTCTATATTTTCCAACTAGTACCAACTGTTTATGGTGTCTTAAATGGGTTTCAGATTGAATACAAGAGAAAAAAATGTAAGTGAAAAAGAAGGTAAAAAAAATTTAGGTGTGGGGGGGGGGGGGGGGGGTGGAAGATAATCAGGGTGGGGGGAAGATAAACTAGTTTATCTCCCCCCTCCCCTCCCCTCCCAGGGAGGGAAGATACGCAGCGGGGAAGATAAACTGTTACACCGGTACCAGTGCACAGTCGGTAACCAATGAATCATTCTTTTGAATCCGCCGGCATGGCGAGACGTCCATTTGCATTTCGAAACAGTGATAATTCAACTTGTTGATAATGGTTACCTGTGACTAGAATTATAGATCTGAGTATCGTATAATAACAGGACTGTGTTTTATATATTCTCGTTATTAATTTCAACATTTTCATTTTTACATTTTCATTGTATCTTGTATATTCTCTGTGTTCGTGCACGACTTTCGCATGCCGTGCGGTTCTGACATATAATTTTTTGGTTGATTAATTTATGTTATCCTTTTTGATATTATTATTATTATTGGAGTTAGGTGTCAGTGGGGGACTGTATGGACATGATTTCTCCTCTCTGTTGAGGGCAGAATTTCTGTTTTTTGGGTCCCTATTGGCCGTTTGGGTTCAGTTGTGTACCCACCGTTCCTTTATTTTCTGCCACCCTTCTCTCGTAGTTGGGGGTGTTCTTCTACTTTCTACATATGTTGAGTTCACCTTTTCTTCTACTGCTCTCACCTCTGTTATGACCAGGACTGTTCCTTGAGGGCAATGCCTTTTGCCCAAGCATGTGGTGCATTCTCATGGCTGTTTCTCCCGCACCCGCAGGGAAGGGGAACACTGTTGTTCAGGGCCTCCCAACACGACCACGTCTGGTGAGGGTTATACCCCCTCCGTGAGAGATGTGCAGTCTTTTCCTGTGGTGGATACTGTGGGAGCTGTTCAGTTGTCTGGTGAAGAGATTCCTGGTTCCAGAACTAGGGTTGTGACTCCTCCTTTGCAGCTGAGCTCAGTGCTCTCTCCACTTTTCCACCGGTTTCAGCAGCTCTCGTATCTGCTGCTACTGCTGTTCCGTCTGCAACGTCATCGGTCACCATTTCAGGCGGCCTCGGCTTATCCCTGCAGGGGTCTGCAGAGATGTCTGGTAGTGTAGACATGGGTTATCGGCCTCAGCCTTCCCTGACTTTAACTCGGTCTGGTTTTCCCTTAATAGCATCTGCCTGCAGATGTATTGGCTGCCACCCGTCACCCCGCATCGAGTGTTCTGGAGGATCGTGACCCTTCGCTGATTCAGTGGGTCAGGAGTGAAGCCACTTTACTGGTTCGTTCCCACGTTGAACCAGCTGCCACAGCTGAACCAGCTGCCACAGGCCGTGAGCTTAGGGAGGCCCTCTCCTTGCTCACTCAGGTTCTTTCCAATGGCCTTCCTGTTGCCTCCAGCGAGGCTACTAGTGGCTTACAGGCGTCTCCTGCGGCACCGCCTCCCGGGATTGGAAGCAGGCCGCTTTCTGATCCCCTTGGTTTGCCTACACCATGAGAGGCATCGGCTGGTTTGCCCATGATGTGCTTTGTGTCTTCTGACTCAGAGGATGGGTCAGACATACCTGACGTTGAGGGCCAACAGTATTCTGACTTGGGGCAGCTTTTGACTTCCTTCAGGATTTCAAACCATCAGACCAGTCGACGGTGTCAGCCAGGCCTTGATCATCAGTCGCATGCCTCCAGCCTGTGGAGCAACCGGCTTCTGGGCACCTTTGAGCATGCCAGTTGGTACAGGTGGTTGAAGCATTTGCAGCTTTGGACTCTAAGCTGAGTTCCAAGGTGATGAAGACTTCGTTCTTCACCAGGGCTGACACCTTTTTGCCTCCAGTGCATTATCATTCCTACGATTCTGCCAATCCGTCAGTCTGCCAGACTTTGATGATCTTGGATCAGGACTCCACCTCCCTCAGGCTTTCCAAGCCCAAGTCGGTCTTTATTCCTATGACGACTCTGGAGTCCCTGTTGGGCTTATCGAGAGAGATGCTTGGCATGCTTTCTCTCTCCAATCATGTCGTCTCTGCTTTGGCTGCTTATGTGCCTCCAGATAGGTTTGATGATGTACAGGCTCCTTTGCGTGTGATTTCCAAGGCACTCATGCTTCTTACTCACACGCATACCTGTAACACGGCTAACTTGGAATTAATTTGCCGGGACGCTGTGTTGGAACAAACCGTTTCCTTCCTGAGGGGCAGCATGCTGCTCTTCTATCCGCTTCTTTGGCGGGTCCGTGACTTTTCCATGGTTCCGTGGCGACGGTCCGGGATGACGTCCTGCATCATTCCAAAGATCAGCTGCTGCTTCGCCAGCTTGATCAGTCTTTTGTTGGAGGCAGGGGCCTTTCGAAGCCTAACAATCGCCCTTCTGCTTCCTCTGTGAAGCCAAGGTTTGATCGTCCTGCCGCCACTTCTACTTCTTACTCACGTTGTAAAGGTAAGCATCGACAGACCAGAGGGAGGACTCAGGATCATTCATCTAATAGAGGAGGTGGTTTATCCTCTCGCGGGCCTCGTCGGGGCTCGAGATGAAGATCCTCACCTCGATTCGTTCCAGGTTGGAGGAAGGATATCAGGAGGGTTCACAGACCATTGGACCACCATCACATCCCATCCTTGGGTGTTAGACGTTGTTCGGTCCGGGCTGCGAATATCCTTCTGGAGGCACCCCACTCTGTCAAGGATGCCTCTTCCAACACAATTTCCTTCTGACGTTTCACATCGGGAACTTTGGATCATGGAGATAGACAATCTACTGTCAAAGGTGGTGATCGAGATTGTCAAGAACATTCATTCAGTGGGATTTTATTCCTGCCTGTTCTTGGTGCCGAAGAAGGGCGGCCGACTCCGACCATTTATTGATCTGAGTATCCTGAACCAGTCTATTATTCTCCCAAGTTTGACTTGTGAGACACTTACTTTCATGTTCCGATTCATTGGACATCGTGAAAGTATCTCAGGTTCACTTTTCTGGGGCGAGTTTACCAGTTCAAACCCATGCCTTTCGGTTTCAACCTGGCTTCTTGGGCCTTCACCCGACTGATGTCGCATGTGAAAGCCTTCCATCGCACACAGTCCAGATTGACTACTTCAACATGTCTGGACAATATCCTCCAGAGGCACTCCAATGCTGCTCTTCTGGAGTCAGATGTCGGTACATTGTTGAGCTTGCGTCATGTCGCTAGGGTTCAGAGTCAACGAGGAGAAATCGGTTCTGGTCCTTTCTCAGTCATTTTGTCCTCTGGGGATGGACTTCCGTACTCAGCTGAATACGGTGATGGTTCTCCGGGCAAGGGCTGTGATTCTCTCAGCTTTCACCCAGTCCATGTCCGCGACAGCTGGGAGTATTCTCTGGCTGCTCAGTCTCTGCATTCGGTGACGGATCTCATTCCTCTCGGCCGGTTACATGTCGGATCTCTCCAACACTTTCTGCTCAGTCGTTGGAGGCCGAATTTCGTTCCTCTGGATCTGGTGCTTCAGTTACCAGGCTCTCTTCATCGTCACCTTCTTCCCTGGATGGATGTTCAGTGTATTATGCAGGGAGTTCTGTTGGACTTGCCCACGTCCGATCGTGTTCTGATGGCAGATGCAACGATCTCGGATGGGGTGCGATGTTGGATCCTCTAGGTCTTTCCCTTCACGGTGTATGGGACCAGGATGAAGCAGTTCTTCACATCAACCAGAAGGAGCTTCTTGCTCTTCTTCTGAGTTTCCGGCAGTGGATCCCCCACCTTTCGAATCGTCATGTCCATTCGGAACCAGGGCTGCATGCACTCAGTTCCCATGTACGAATTGGCTCAGGATCTTCTACTGCTAGCTCAGCATGTCGACACCGGAGTGGTTGTTTGTCACATTCCCGGTCATCTGTACATCCTAGTTGACTCCCTGTCCAGACAGGGCAGGGTCATTTCCACTGAGTGTATGCTTCACAGGGCAGTGTTCCAGTCGCTTTGCGATCTCTGGGGTCATCCCCACACTGATCTCTTTGCGACCCGTTGGAACCATCAGGTGAACACTTTCGTTTCCCCATGTCTTGATCCTCTGGGTTTCGGTTTGGATGCTCTTTCACTCGATTGGAATGGTCTAGTCGGCTACGCCTTACAACCGGTTCCTCTGGTTCTGGCCAAGATTAGAACCTGCAGTTGTTGAATCATTCTGATCACTCCCCTGATACCTCGACGGGTGTGGATCAGTCAGCTCCGCTCTCTGTTGGCGTCAGTTCTGGCACGCGTCCCTCTATGTCACGACCTTCTTTGCCAAGGTCACCCGAGGAGGTTTCATGTCGACCCGACTTCATTGTGCCTTCACGCATATCTTTTGTTAGGTCCTGTCTCCTCCGTAGAGGTTTTTTTCGAGACGAGCAGTGAAGTGGATTTCTTCTTCAAGGTGGGACTCCCCTGGTTTAGCCTATGCGGCTATTAAGTAAGTGGAAGATCTTCTGTCAATGGTGTGCTGATCACTCTGTTGATTATGCCACTCCTTCAATAACACAGATTGCAGAGTTTCTGGTATATCTGTTTGATTCTCGGGGTCTCCAGCCTGTTACCATCAAAGGGTACAGGTCCATGCTTTTGGAGACCTTTTCGAATGTGGGAAAGCATCGTATCGGCACTAATTCATACCTCTCCAAGCTTATTTGGCACTTTTCTTTGAAAAGCTGTAGGATTTTGCAGCTTACCCCAAGATGGAATATTTCTTGGGTGCTGCTTTGCTTGGGGGGGGGGGGGGGGGGCATTCGAACCTTTATCCCTGGTGGATATGCATTTTCTCACATACAAGACGGCTTTTCTGATATCTTTTGCCTCAGCCTGACGGGTTAGTGAGCTTCACACCCTCTCTGTTGATCCAACCTTTTTCAGGAGCTCTGCCAACAGTGTTACTTTTACCACTGATTGCTCCTTTCTGGCTAAGAATCAGATACCAGAATTGTGGTAGGTATAATAAGAAAGGAAGTTTACTCTAAAATTTAGATTTTCATTGCTGAGGGAGGTGCCTGAGAAACAAGAATTTTTCTTTTTAATAGCCTAATATGAATTTGCCTAATTTTTGTGTGAAGGAGTGTCGTGGCTCTTTGGTTAGAGCATTGGAAAGGTTGATGATTTCATCCTGACTCACGTCATCTGCATTGTGCCCTTGGGCAAGACACTTCAACCCAATTGCTTTTGTGGGAGCACAGTGGTATTGTGTACTAAGGCATAGGGTATGATCTTGGTACACTTACCTTGAACCGATGCTGACTGTGAATATGCCAGTTTAGTAAGTTAGAGCGACTGTCAGTAACTCTCCATTATTCGGTGGTTCTCTCCAGGTACTCTGGCTTCCTCCACCCATAAAACTGTCCAATGTGATATGACCATGCCACCATGGGAATGCCGGGATGTGAAGCAGTACTTGTTTACTGTTGTAGACAAGCTCAGTTTTACTGGTAAAATAGGACCCAGTCATCAATGCTTGGGATGGAAGTCCTCCAAAATGGGCAACATGAGTGTAAACGATAGACTTAACTTGACTTTATCTCCATGTTGTGGTCACAATTAGCCATTATGCAGAAGCATGTGACCCATAAACACCAGTAAATAAATAAATAGTAAATAGATATGAGCCTGGCTGTTGAAAGTGACACTAAACCACAATAAAACAAGCAAACCTTTGTGTGTGTAGAATGGGGATTTGCACATTCCTGAAATGCCTATAAATTGATTGCATTAATATCATTGTGACTTTGTTAATACCATATCAATATCCATTCTGTATTGATGTTATTATATTAACAATTTATTGGGCATTTTCAGTGCTACACCCCGTAGTTCTTGTTCAGTCATACAAAATTTCATATGCAGTTTCGAGGTCTAGATGAGAACGTCCCCTTTTGGTCACGATTGGTCAACCATGATGGCTGCGAGAGCCCAAAGTCCAAAAGCCTTTGGCACAGTCTACAGGTTGTATTTATAAAGGGATTTCATTGTAACTTGGTAGGATGACTTTGTATAATGTCTATGTGAGAACGTCCCCTTTCGGTCGTGATTGGTCGACCGTGATGGCTGCAAGAGCCCGAAACCCGAAAACCATTAGCGCAGTCTACTGGTCGTCAAATTTATGAAGGGATTTCATTGTAACTTGATACAATGACTTCATATAATGTCTAGATGAGAAAGTCCCCTTTTGGTCATGATCGGTCAACCGTAATGGCTGCGAGAGCCAAAAACCTTAGACACAGTCTACAGGTCATATTAAGGGATTTCATTGTAGAATGACTCCGTATAATGTCAAGATGGGAACGTCCCCTTTGATGTGACGGCTACCTGGGCTCGAAGCCCAAAAATCTTTAGCATAGTGTTCAGATCATATTTATGAAGGGATTTTTATTCTAAGTTGGTAGGATGACTCTGTATAATGTCTAGATGAGAACGTCCTATTTTGGCTGTGATCGGTCAACCATAACAGCCGCACAGGCATGTGACCTAGATTTGTTTAGCACAGTCCACATTTCATGTTTATGAAGCAATTTCATAATAACTTGGTATGATGTCTCGATGAGACTGTCATATTTTGGTCACGATTGGTCAGCCATTACCACTGCCTGGTCACATGATTTCTTTAGCACTGCATACAGTTTGTTTTTATGAAGGGATTTCATTGTAACTTGGTAGGATAACTTGGTATGATATCTAGATGAGACTCTCCTATTTTGGTCATGATCGGTCAACCATGGCTGCCGAACTGTCACATGACCTAGATTCCTTTAGCAAAGTCTACGAGTTACATTTACGTAGGGATTTCATTGTAACTTGGTAGGTTGACTCATTTTGGAATAAATTTACTGTAACTTTGGTTGACATACGTTAACTGTGAGAGCCACATCAACTCAGGTTTTCATTCTTTAGTACAGTTTACACTCCAAATATTCTTATTGAAAACATAGCATACAGGGAACAGAAATTAACATATTCTCAATTATCGTAATTCTTGTCTTATTTCATAATCCTTTCATAAACATTGAACATTATCTTTTTCATACCTGTGGGAACCACGTGAAGTGAAGCAGTGCTTGTTTACTGTGGTGAACAAGCTCTGTTTCACAGGTAAATTATGACCCAGTCGCTAATACTTGGGGTGCGAGTCCTCTAAAATAGGCAGCATGAGGTATAAACGATTGACTGACCGTGACTTTATCTCCATGTTGTGGTCATGATTAGCCATTGTGCAGAAGTATGTGACCTTAAACATCAATAAATAAATAAATATCCTTTTCATCAAACACTACACACAGTCAAGTTAAGCTACAGTGTCATTGACACTTTCATTTTTTTGGAGGGGGTGGGGGTGGGGGGTTTGGTGTCACTGATATGCTACAAATATACTTGCTAATGATAGAATACTTTATTTTAGACATGCAACAATTACAGAGCAGCTAGGTAGAGGTGCCCGACCATCTGGATGCTTTCAACAGGTCGTGTTTATAAAAATAATTTATTATTAGTTATTCTCTCCCTTGATGTGGATCGGGAATTTATTGCACTTTCTAATCTGTCTATATTTTTGCCGGTCAAGCAAGAGATTTAGTCCAACTGAGCATGTGTATATTTTTGACAGGTAAGTAACTTGTCCAACTTGATGTTTCATTATTTATTGCCCAACCTCTGCTCACTAAAACCTATGATTGGGAGATTTGGGGAGGGGGGTGCCCCCTCCCCCCAAAGTTACACCCATGTGAATGAGGATTGAACTGACAACCTATTGATAAGAAGTCTAGTGCAGTCACCATCGAGCCAGTGAACGTTTCTTTAGTTATTTTTGAATATTTGATGAATTGTTGAGAAAAAGAAAATGATTTAAAATACTTTTATGTTTACAGAGAATCAGAACTAGACTGCGTCCTTGTCTGTTGACACATACAGGGTATAAAGACTTACCAATACTAGACAAAATAGGAATAAATTTGGAAACATTTTGTGACATGGAACTCATATCACTGACCAGTAATAATATACCAGTACATCTCAGACAGTAAGTATATAGACAGAATGGCATTCGCTGTGGTAAAAAATGACAGCTCGAATGCAAATGCTGTTCTGTATTTATTGCATGCCTACAGTTTACTAAAAAATTATAAATCGATTTTAGCAGAGGGATAATATAGAACTCGAAGCCTTTGGCTTCTTGTTCAATATTATCCCTCTGCCCAAATCGATCGAGTGCAGTAAAAAATGTCAGTTCAACCACGTATGCTGTTCTGTATTTATTGCATGCCTACAGTTTACTAAAAGAAATATATTAAAAACACAAATTATTGCCAGAAATAATCCAAATGTAAAAAGAAATTGTTAAATCATCCATGCACGTGATCCATATTGTTCAAGGACAATACCCAAAAATTTATTGTTTGCTTCGGTTTTTGCAGAAAAAGCGTGTATTTTATGAAAATAAAAGCATAGGCATATAATAAATTCTTTTCTTCCTTCAGATGAATGCTTGGGGAAACAAGGGAAAAATGTTTGACATGACATCGCCAGAGGACGACTTTGTGACAGAAATTAAAATAATCATATTTTTAAAAACTAAAGCCTCAATTTAAGAAAAATCTGGCTTCAGTAGTGGCATACAATTTTTGTTTTCCTTACAGCTTATGCTTAAAAGTGCAAGCCTTTCAAAGTACCATATTGACCTGGGAATAAGCCCAGAGGAGCATGAAGCAAAAGAGGGCAAAAGTATATGGATGGGCTTATTTCTTTGAATCTTACTAAAGTAACAGAAGTACCTATTCCTCTTACGTTCTCTTGGGTGAAAAAGAGGGCAAATTTTGGAGAATAATAATAAAAACCATTTGGAGACTTTAACTAGTCAAAAGACAAAATTTAAGGCAAACCGTGTTCACCAGGTGCCAATTTGTGTAGTTAAACAAAAACCTGGTGACTGGTATCGTACAAAGGACAATCACAATTATAAGATTAACTGTTGGAATTTTTATGCCCCTGCTAATTTGGCGAGGGGCATTAAGTGTTATGTTTGTCCATCCTTCTATACATACATACATACATACATATGTACATACATACCTCGGTCCTGAATATGGTTTCCGAATGATAACTTTAGTTTGACTGAACAAAATAAAACTAAATTTTATACATAGGTTTATAAACATATAATGCAGGTTGGGATTGATAATGAGCTTGGCCCGATATTTTCTGGTAGAGTTATAGACTTTTCTGACTAAGAAGACATGTTGATATTGGTTTCCAGGTGGTAACTTGAATTTTAGGTGTCCGATTTCAACCAAACTTGGAATATAGCTTACTGCAGACAATATACCAGTCGGGTGTGATTTTGAGTGTGGTGCGGTAATTTTTATCTAAGTTATGGACCCTTTTTTTGGACTTTGTTAACCACTAAATGTAGTTTATCAAAAAGTGGGGGCATTAGTGTCTCATGGACACATTTTGTGGCCTGCTGAATTGGTGCTATGGTTTAATAGAGATATGATAAGATATTTATTAATTCAATATCAAGAAAGATAAATGACTAGAAACTCATGCTTGGCAGTGGGGGAGGGGGTAAAGCCACCCTTAGAATTGCACTTGTTTTATATGGAGTTAATTAGGCAGTTTTGGTTGCTAATTCAGGTAACAATGTTTAATTTTAGTCTCAGGAATAAATTCTGAATGGTTTTTATCTGTCAGTATCAGTGTTTCTTCAGCGAAATTAGGACAATTTTATTCTTTTCAATATTCATGTCTGGCATTTTAGAATTGTTATCTGCCTCGTTGTTATCCCCGCTTTCGTCGGGGATATTGTCGTTATCTCCGTCCGTACGTACGTCCGTCCGTCCGTCTGTCCGGTGTTACATTCACTTTCATTAATGTTTAAACTATGCTAATGTGTTCAGGTATCACCAGTACATGTACATGAAGGTTTCGGGATTTTGATTTGGTTCCAAGTGGTTCCAGTGGAACCATTTTTATCCTTAGAAAATCTTTGTCCGCTCAAAGGCTCTTAGGGTATTGAATTCGAAACATTTAAACCATGTTAACATGTTCAGATAGCATCTGTAGATGTGCATGAAGGTTTTGGAATTTTGATTTTGTTCCAGGTGGTTCCAGTGGAACCACTTTTATCCTTAGAAAATCTTTGTCCGCTCAAAGGTTCTTAGGGTATTGAATTCGAAACGTTTAAACCATGTTAACATGTTCAGATAGCATCTGTAGATGTGCATGAAGGTTTCGGAATTTTGATTTGGGGCTAAGTGGTTCCAGTGGAACCACTTTTATCCTTACAAAATCTTTGTCCGCTCAAAGGCTCTTAGGGTATTGAATTCGAAATGTTTAAACCATGTTAACATGTTCAGATAGCATCTGTAGATGTGCATGAAGGTTTTGAAATTTTCATTTGGGTCCAAGTGGTTCCAGTGGAACCACTTTTACCCTCAGAAAATCTTTGTCCGCTCAAAGGCTCTTAGGGTATTGAATTCGAAACGTTTAAACCATGTTAACATGTTCAGATAGCATCTGTAGATGTGCATGAAGGTTTCGGAATTTTTATTTGGTTCCAGGTGGTTCCAGTGGAACCACTTTTATCCTTAGAAAATCTTTGTCCACACAAAGGCTCGTAGGGTATTGAATTTGAAACGTTTAAACCATGTTAACATGTTCAGATAGCATCTGTAGATGTGCATGAAGGTTTTGGAATTTTGATTTGGGTCCAAGTGGTTCCAGTGGAACCACTTTTATCCTTAGAAAGTCTTTGTCCGCTCAAAGGCTCTTAGGGTATTGAATTCGAAACGTTTAAACCATGTTAACATGTTCAGAGAGCATCTGTAGATGTGCATGAAGGTTTCGGAATTTTGATTTGGTTCCAGGTGGTTCCAGTGGAACCACTTTTATCCTTAGAAAATCTTTGTCCGCTCAAAGGTTCTTAGGGTATTGAATTCGAAACGTTTAAACCATGTTAACATGTTCAGATAGCATCTGTAGATGTGCATGAAGGTTTCGGAATTTTGATTTGGGTCCAAGTAGTTCCAGTGGAACCACTTTTATCCTTAGAAAATCTTTGTCCGCTCAAAGGCTCTTAGGGTATTAAATTCGTAACATTTAAACCATGTTAACATGTTCAGATAGCATCTGTAGATGTGCATGAGGGTTTCACAATTTTGATTTGGGTCCAAGTGGTTCCAGTGGAACCACTTTTACCCTCAGAAAATCTTTGTCCGTTCAAAGGCTCTTAGGGTATTGAATTCGAAACGTTTAAACCATGTTAACATGTTCAGATAGCATCTGTAGATGTGCATGAAGGTTTCAGAATTTTGATTTGGTTCCAGGTGGTTTCAGTGGAACCACTTTTATCCTTAGAAAATCTTTGTCGACTCAAAGGCTCGTAGGGTATTGAATTTGAAACATTTAAACCATGTTAACATGTTCAGATAGCATCTGTAGATGTGCATGAAGGTTTTGGAATTTTGATTTGGGTCCAAGTGGTTCCAGTGGAAACACTTTTACCCTCAGAAAATCTTTGTCCGCTAAAAGGCTCGTAGGGTATTCAATTTGAAACATTTAAACCATGTTAACATGTTCAGATAGCATCTTAGGGTATTGTCGGGGATATTGTCGTTATCTCCGTCCGTACGTACGTACGTCCGTCCGTCCGTACGTCCGTCCGGTGTTACATTCACTTGCATTAATGTTTAAACTATGCTAATGTGTTCACTTATCACCAGTACATGTGCATGAAGGTTTCGGGATTTTGATTTGGTTCCAAGTGGTTCCAGTGGAACCATTTTTATCCTTAGAAAATCTTTGTCCGCTCAAAGGTTCTTAGGGTATTGAATTCGATACGTTTAAACCATGTTAACATGTTCAGATAGCATCTGTAGATGTGCATGAAGGTTTCGGAATTTTGATTTGGGTCCAAGTGGTTCCAGTGGAACCACTTTTATCCTTAGAAAATCTTTGTCCACTCAAAGTCTCTTAGGGTATTGAATTCGAAACTTTTAAACCATGTTAACATGTTCAGATAGCATCTGTAGATGTGCATGAAGGTTTCGGAATTTTGATTTGGGTCCAAGTGGTTCCAGTGGAACCACTTTTACCCTGAGAAAATCTTTGTCCGCTCAAAGGCTCTTAGGGTATTGAATTCGAAACATTTAAACCATGTTAACATGTTCAGATAGCATCTGTAGATGTGCATGAAGGTTTTGGAATTTTGATTTTGTTCCAGGTGGTTCCAGTGGAACCACTTTTATCCTTAGAAAATCTTTGTCCGCTCAAAGGTTCTTAGGGTATTGAATTCGAAACATTTAAACCATGTTAACATGTTCAGATAGCATCTGTAGATGTGCATGAAGGTTTTGGAATTTTGATTTGGGTCCAAGTGGTTCCAGTGGAACCACTTTTATCCTTACAAAATCTTTGTCCGCTCAAAGGCTCTTAGGGTATTGAATTCGAAATGTTTAAACCATGTTAACATGTTCAGATAGCATCTGTAGATGTGCATGAAGGTTTTGGAATTTTCATTTGGGTCCAAGTGGTTCCAGTGGAACCACTTTTACCCTCAGAAAATCTTTGTCCGCTCAAAGGCTCTTAGGGTATTGAATTCGAAACGTTTAAACCATGTTAACATGTTCAGATAGCATCTGTAGATGTGCATGAAGGTTTCGGAATTTTTATTTGGTTCCAGGTGATTCCAGTGGAACCACTTTTATCCTTAGAAAATCTTTGTCCACACAAAGGCTCGTAGGGTATTGAATTTGAAACGTTTAAACCATGTTAACATGTTCAGATAGCATCTGTAGATGTGCATGAAGGTTTTGGAATTTTGATTTGGGTCCAAGTGGTTCCAGTGGAACCACTTTTATCCTTAGAAAGTCTTTGTCCGCTCAAAGGCTCTTAGGGTATTGAATTCGAAATGTTTAAACCATGTTAACATGTTCAGAGAGCATCTGTAGATGTGCATGAAGGTTTCGGAATTTTGATTTGGTTCCAGGTGGTTCCAGTGGAACCACTTTTATCCTTAGAAAATCTTTGTCCACTCAAAGGTTCTTAGGGTATTGAATTCGAAACGTTTAAACCATGTTAACATGTTCAGATAGCATCTGTAGATGTGCATGAAGGTTTCGGAATTTTGATTTGGGTCCAAGTGGTTCCAGTGGAACCACTTTTATCCTTAGGAAATCTTTGTCCGCTCAAAGGCTCTTAGGGTATTAAATTCGAAACGTTTAAACCATGTTAACATGTTCAGATAGCATCTGTAGATGTGCATGAGGGTTTCACAATTTTGATTTGGGTCCAAGTGGTTCCAGTGGAACCACTTTTACCCTCAGAAAATCTTTGTCCGCTCAAAGGCTCTTAGGGTATTGAATTCGAAACGTTTAAACCATGTTAACATGTTCAGATAGCGTCTGTAGATGTGCATGAAGGTTTCAGAATTTTGATTTGGTTCCAGGTGGTTCCAGTGGAACCACTTTTATCCTTAGAAAATCTTTGTCGACTCAAAGGCTCGTAGGGTATTGAATTTGAAACATTTAAACCATGTTAACATGTTCAGATAGCATCTGTAGATGTGCATGGAGGTTTTGGAATTTTGATTTGGGTCCAAGTGGTTCCAGTGGAAACACTTTTACCCTCAGAAAATCTTTGTCCGCTAAAAGGCTCGTAGGGTATTCAATTTGAAACATTTAAACCATGTTAACATGTTCAGATAGCATCTGTAGATGTGCATGAAGGTTTTGGAATTTTGATTTGGGTCCAAGTGGTTCCAGTGGAACCACTTTTATCCTTAGAAAATCTTTGTCCGCTCAAAGGCTCTTAGGGTATCGAATTCGAAACATTTAAACCATGTTAACATGTTCAGATAGCATCTGTAGATGTGCATGAAGGTTTTGGAATTTTGATTTGGGTCCAAGTGGTTTTTCAATCATGTGACAATGATGTGATCAGAACACTACCCTTTATACATCATGTTGGGTGAAGTATCTTGTTTGAAATATTGAAGTAGTTTCACATGTGAGTCTTCAGAAGGAAATTGAATACTGTTTTATCATTTTAAATCACACACATGCGTGAAGCCGTTTTATCCAAGTCTGTATCCTGCACTAACCAAAAAGGAAAGTGCAAATGCGGGGATATACTATAGTGTGCTTCGCACACAAATGGCACCATCTAGTTACCATTTTGATGAGGCTTGTTCCTCTTTCCAAAATGCAAATACCTTTCATTCGGATGAATTTTATCTGTATATTTGGAAGGTTTCAGCATTTTCAGGCTTTTTGACGTTGTTTCTTCAATCATAAGGTTTTCTCAGTAACCTGTTGTGACCTAGTTCAGTTCCTGTCTGATGTCACTATGTTGTCCTGCCCTAGTATGGAGTCCACTTTGACATATTTAGCCCGACTGTTTACAGTGAGGGCTATAGTAATGACTTTTGTCCATCCATCCATCTGTCTGTCCGTCTGTTAACTTTTAGAGTTTTTGTTAAAGTTTTTTTAGTGAAGGTTCAAGTGTTTTTTTTTTTTTTGTTTTTTTTTTTTTCCTTCTCCTGTTTAGTTGACATTTGGAGTTTTGGTTAAAGTTTTTTATTCAACCTTCAAGTACAGGCTATACCCAGTAGTTTTTGTCTGATCGTCACAAAATTTCATATGCAGGTTTTAGGTCATGTCTACATGAGAACGTCCCCTTTTGGCCATGATCGGTCAACCGGTATGGCTGCCCGAGCCCAAAACCCCAAAACCATTAGCACAGTCTACAGGTTGTATTTATGAAGGGATTTCATTACAACTTCATAGAATGCCTCTGTATAATGCCTAGATGAGAACGTCTCCATTTGGGCTTGATCTATCAACCGTGATGACTGCCCGAGCCCAAAACCCGAAAACCTTTAGCACAGTCTACAGGTCATATTTATGGAGGGATTTCATTGTAACTTGATAGGTTGACTTCATATAATTTCTACATGAGAAAGTCCCCTTTTGGACGTGATTGGGCAACTGTGACGGCTACAGGTGCCCAAAGCCCAAAAACCTTCTGCACAGTCTACAGGTCATATTTATGAAGGAATTTCATTGTAACTTTGTAGGATCAATCCACATGATGCCCAGATGAGAATGTCCCCTTTTGGTTGCGATTATTCAACCATGATGGCTGCCCGAGCCCAAAGCCCGAAAACCTTTAGCACAGTCTACACGTCATATTTATGAAGGGATTTCATTGTAATTTGATAGGTTGACTTCATATAATGTCTAGATGAGAACATCCCCTTTTGTGACGACAACAGGGGCCCGAAGCCCGAAAACCTTTAGCACAGTCTATAGGTCATATTTATGGAGGGATTTCATTGTAACTTGATATGTTGACTTCATATAATGTCTAGATGAGAACGTCCCCTTTTGGGCAACTGTGATGGCAACAGAGGCCCGAAGCCCGAAAGCCTTTAGAATATTCCACAGGCCAAAATTATAAAGGGATGACTCCAAGTTTGTGGTTAAAAACCCAGACAAATACCACCACCCCCTACCTCCCCACCCCCAATTAGGCTTTTTTTTCCCTTTTTTCTCCAATATACATTTTGAACTATTTACAGTCACTACATGTGGAACCTTTTTTTAAACTTACGTACCCCAGTGTGGTCAGTGTGGTACCTTAACTGGTATTGAAGTGAAGGAAAGAATACAACAGAAAAATGTAAAAAATAAGAAAAAGGAGAATCATTCAACTTTTCTTAACCCTTAAGGTCCTGGACAATAGGGCTTCACAGTATTTCAGTATTTCATCAAAACTCAGTATTTTTTTCATTATCGATACTGTACCGAGTCAGTTTCAACCAAGCCAGAAAATAAGCAGACTGACATCTGCAAAATGAGGTCCCCAGAGGGTGAATTTAGTGATGCTACCCTGCATAGCAGGGTAGCATTACTAAATTTACCCTCTGTGAACCTCAATCTGAAGTGAGGGTCATAAAACTAAACAGAAAGAGGTACCAGAGGATAAATTGGCCCACTGTATGAGATAGCCTCATCAAATTCATCCTCTGGGGACCTCATTCTGCAAATGTCAGACTGCTTATTTTCAGGCCTGGTTACAACTCACTCGATAGACTGACCTTCATGATATTTTTGATTAGAAATGTCAGTCTTCTCAAACTAATGATAAACTTAACTTTTTTGATCTGAACTTCATCTAAATTCTTCACACGCACACTCAAAACGAAAATGTGAAATATGAAGCATGTAAAGCTAGCCAATCATTTCGAGGGATCTTCCCCAGGCTGCTTGTCATAAATGATTGATTGATTTTTCTAATACTGTTTGAATGAAATGCACCAAGTGTTTTGATTAACTGGTAAAGTGCTGATTTTTTTCTGACAACAAATCAAAGCTCATCATATAATGCTGTATTACATTTAATTGGATAGTGCCTTATAGGCACTATCCAATTAAATGTCAGAGAGCAAGGTATTGTATAAAAAAATCTGATTCATATCAGGGACAATAAAGGCTTCCTCAGGCAGAATGTAGCTACAGACAGTTATTGCCTGTCACTTTTAGTAAAGCCCAAAATAGGGCTTCCAGCACTCTACCAGTTAATAAACACGCCTCCTCTATTCTGTTTTATTCTATTCGGAACAGATCTGTGGCTTACTCCCCCGTGTTATAATTGGTTGTACTAAAATCAAAGGAAGTGCCGCAGTACTGACTTTTGCTCAGTCTTTGTGTAGAACTTTGCATTAGTAATAAGCCATACAAATGTTTGGCGATTGTTTCGACAGTGACTGTTATATACAATGGGAAGAGTTGTCAAGGTCAATGAGCCTGAATAGAATAAAAAAAAAAAAATTGGCCCGTGTTTTTTTTTTGCAATTTATTTACTGAAGAATGTTAGCTTGTTTGTGTGACCCTGTAATTGGCTTAATATTCACTGAAACTGCATAAAAAAGTGCTTTATATTGTTTTGTTTATTGCTTGATTTATTAAATTATTACAAGACTTAATAAACTAACCAAACAAGGATTATCAGTTCATAAATACTCATATCGCTGTATTAAAAAAATACCGTTCTTGTTATTATTACAAATTGGAATACCGTGAAGCTCTACTGGACAAGTGTCCTGAATTCACACCAGCATAAAGCTTCTGTACTTCCATTGGCTAAGCAGTGATTTCTAGTCAAGTCTTGGCTGCCTTGAGAGGCAGCCAAGACTTGACTAAAAACCACTGCCTACTTAATTTGTCTGTTGTCAGCATGACTTCCATGTGTGGCATGTTAAGGGCACTTGTTCTGAGGTCAGAACAGTTGGAAATAGGCCTTCAAGGGTTAAATGACTTAATTAACCTGAAGTGTTGGATACACAGGAAAGAATCAGGTCATATTCAACTCATCTTCTTCATGTCTTAGTTAAAAAACAAATTGCCTCTCACTTAATATTTGAGACAATGTGAAGTTGTTTTGCAACAGCTGACAAAACCTATATTGAATATTCATCTTCATGTTCTGTAATAAATGCCCTCATCTCAAACCACGATGCACATGCCAGATTATAAACTCACTGAAGATTTATTAATGTTGTACCAGTTTTTGACACCAAAAGAGGTCAAAACAGTTTCCAAGCTCTAACTTAAAAAAATGCTTTGGCCTGTGGGCCCCAGTGATGATCTCCATCAAAAAGTACAGTAGAGTCCACTTAATTGGATATCTTTTAATTGAATATTCCAGTTAATTGATATAACTTCCAAACACCAACCATTTACTATACCTTCAATGTTCCTTCAACATAAATTTGCTGTGTTAATTGCATATAAGTTATAGAGTAAACTCCTGTTAATAGAATTAAAAATCACGTAATTTGTCAAACAATTCCCGCGACAACCACTGAATTTCCCACATTTATAGACATTTTGGCTTCAATACATCCAATGCAGGTATTTAATGTATTATATATTGTTTAACAGAACACAATGAGCTCTTTTGAACAAGATATTATAGAATACATACTCTAGATTATCACTAAAAACAGGAAAATGACTGCATTCCTGTTAATTATGTGCTCCTGTTAATTGAATATATACACCATAATAATAATAGATCACTTTTAAAAGTTCTTTCTGTTCAAGCCGAGTGGTTGTAACATTTTTAAAGTGAAGATCCAATGGGCTTCACAAAGTTTGAGCTATTCAGTAGTATTACTTCCCTACGGATCAGAGTGTAGTACCTGTGTGATATGATAGCAGATATTGAATGATTAATTCCATTAAAGTGGATAGCAATGCGAGTATCCCCGTTCGGAGTTACTATCTGCTAAATGTTGTTGTATGCAGATAATAAAGTGTCTTTTAATTGTGAAGCATTTCTCCAGGAAAAATGCCTGGTATTGAAGTTTGAGTTTTTTAGCTCTCCGAAGGGAGCTGAATTTATCACTTGCCGTCCGGCGTCCATCGTCGTCCGTCGTGAACTTTACATTATTGACTATTTCTCACAAACTACTGGATCAAATTAAACCAAATTTGGTGTGCATGTTCCCCATCATATGTCAATTCAAAGTGGTACAAATAAACTTGCCGCACCCACAGGGGGCACCACAAGGGGCATAACTCTGATAGCACCCATGAATTTCTTTCCAAAATTCAAAAAAATCTTCTTCTTCAGATCCACCAGGCAGAATTCTTTCCTATTTGATATACGGTACATCATCTCTAGGGGGGTCAGATTCAAGTTTGTTCAAATCGGCCCCCTGGATTCATATTTGGGCTCACTATAGAAGCCCGAATTTGAACTTAGTGCATTTCAGGCAAATTTCTTAAAAAAAATCTTCTTCTCCTGATTCAGCAGGCAGAATCTTTTGATATTTGGTATGCAACATTGTGGGGTGGATCTGATTCAAGTTTGTACAAATCGGTCCCCGGGTTGATATTTGGGCTCAGTATAGGAGCCCGAATTCAAACTTAGTGCATCTCAGGAAAATTTCTTTAAAAATCTTCTTCTCAAGATCCAGCAGGCAGAATCTTTAGATATTTGGTATGCTACATTGTGGGGTGGATCTGATTCAAGTTTGTTCAAATTGGCCCCCTGGATTCACATTTGGGCTCAGTATAGAAGCCCGAATTTGAACTTGGTGCATTTCAGGCAAATTTCTTAAAAATGCTTCTTCTCCAGATCCAGCAGGCAGAATTTTTTGATATTTGGTATGCAACATTGTGGGGTGGATCTGATTCAAGTTTGTTCAAATCGGCCCCCTGGATTCATATTTGGGCTCACTGTAGAAGCTCGAATTGGAACTTAGTGCATTTCAGGCAAATTTCTTAAAAAATCTTCTTCTCCAGATCCAGCAGGCAGTATCTTTTGATATTTGGTATGCAACATTGTGGGGTGTATCTGATTCAAGTTTGTTCAAATCGGCCCCCTGGATTCATATTTGGGCTCACTATAGAAGCTCGAATTGGAACTTAGTGCATTTCAGGCAAATTTCTTAAAAAATCTTCTTCTCCAGATCCAGCAGGCAGAATCTTTTGATATTTGGTATGCAACATTGTGGGGTGGATCTGATTCAAGTTTGTTCAAATTGGCCCCCTGGATTCATATTTGGGCTCACTATAGAAGCTCGAATTGGAACTTAGTGCATTTCAGGCAAATTTCTTAAAAAATCTTCTTCTCCAGATCCAGCAGGCAGAATCTTTTGATATTTGGTATGCAACATTGTGGGGTGGATCTGATTCAAGTTTGTTCAAATTGGCCCCCTGGATTCATATTTGGGCTCAGTATAGAAGCCCGAATTCGAACTTGGTGCATTTCAGGCAAATTTCTTAAAAAATCTTCTTCTCCAGATCCAGCTGGCAGAATCTTTTGATATTTGGTATGCAACATTGTGGGGTAGATCTGATTCAAGTTTGTTCAAATTGGCCCCCTGGGTTCATATTTGGGCTCAGTATAGAAGCCTGAATTCGAACTTGGTGCATTTCAGGCAAATTTCTTAAAAAATCTTCTTCTCCAGATCCAGCGGGCAGAATCTTTTGATATTTGGTATGCAACATTGTGGGGTAGATCTGATTCAAGTTTGTTCAAATCGGCCCCCTGGGTTCATATTTGGGCTCAGTATAGGAGCCCAAATTTGAACTTAGTGCATTTCAGGCAAATTTTTTTAAAAATCTTCTTCTCAAGATCCAGCAGGCGGAATCTTTTGATATTGGGTATGCAGCATTCCTAGGGGGTTTGTTCAAACCAAGTCCCTGGGTTCATATTTGGGCTCACTGACGTAGCCCGAATTATAACTTAGTTCAAAATGAGGAATTTTCTTTAAAAATATTCTTCTTCAGATCCAGTAGTCGGAATGTTTTGATATTTGGTATGCAGCATCCTTAGGGGGGTGAGATTCAAGTTTGTTCAAGCCATATCCCTAGGTCCATATTTGGGCTCACTGTGGGAGCCCGAATGATAACTTAGTTCAAAATGAGGAATTTTCTTTAAAAATCTTCTTCTTCAGATCTAGAAGTCAGAATGTTTTGATATTTGGTATGCAGCATCCTTAGGGGGGTGAGATTCAAGTTTGTTCAAGCCATGTCCCTAGGTCCATATTTGGGCTCACTGTGGGAGCTTGAATTGTAACTTAGTTCGAAATGAGGAATTTTCTTTAAAAATCTTCTTCTTCAGATCCAGAAGTCAGAATGTTTTGATATTTGATATGCAGCATCCTTAGGGGGGTGAGATTCAAGTTTGTTCAAGCCATGTCCCTAGGTCCATATTTGGGCTCACTGTGGGAGCTTGAATTGTAACTTAGTCAATATGAGGAATTTTTCTTTAAAAATCTTCTTCAGATTTAGCAGTCGGAATGTTTTGATATTTGGCATGCAGCATCCTTAGGGGGTAAGATTCAAGTTTGTTCAAGCCAAGTCCCTGGGTTCATATTTGGGCTCATGGTGGGAGCCTGAATGATAACTTAGTTCAAAATGAGGAATTTTCTTTAAAAATCTTCTTCTTCAGATCCAGCAGATAAATGCTTTTGATATTTGGTATGCAGCATCCTTAGGGGGTGAGATTCAAGTTTGTTCAAGCCATGTCCCTAGGTCCATATTTGGGCTCACTGTGGGAGCTTGAATTGTAACTTAGTTCGAAATGAGGAATTTTCTTTAAAAATCTTCTTCTTCAGATCCAGAAGTCAGAATGTTTTGATATTTGGTATGCAGCATCCTTAGGGGGGTGAGATTCAAGTTTGTTCAAGCCATGTCCCTAGGTCCATATTGGGCTCACTGTGGGAGCTTGAATTGTAACTTAGTCAATATAAGGAATTTTTCTTTAAAAATCTTCTTCAGATTTAGCTGTCGGAATGTTTTGATATTTGGCATGCAGCATCCTTAGGGGGTAAGATTCAAGTTTGCTCAAGCCATGTCCCTAGTTCCATAAAATTTGTCTCTCATGACTTCATTCCTTTGTAGTGTTGATGAACCATGTCTAACTGAATGTGACCCCAAATACTTCTTTGAACCACTTTGGCCGGTGAGCGATTAAGGCTCCTTGGGGCCTCTTGTTAATACACAGGTTTCTGATGTTGCAGTAAGCAAGCTTGTAGTCTTCATTGATGAAGGTAATTGGTGATGTACAGCGTCTCTTAGCCACTCATTTGTATCCAATATTAAAATTGTCGTGCTGCTGGTACTTGACCCTAAATTTAAGTAACTAATAGAGGCTGCAGCTGGTTCTTGTTCTGCCATAACTTTAGCAACAGGTCTAATGTACAAAACTAGGAATAGATCACTTCAATAGAGTTCGAGGGGACCCGTGCTTAAGTATCTTGTATATGGTGTCTGGTTGTCAGCCTAACCGGTTTCATTCTTATGTGAACTTCGTCAGATGTAAAGGGACTATGAGTGGCTCTACTTATATATATATTCTCTCCGGCCTTTGTGATGGCTGCAGAGTCATTGGTTTAGTGTGACGGCTTCATACATACAATGGGTTGATAGGCATTTTGTTGTATCGGTGAAATGTTCGCTTTGTGGTGGATGCCTATTGTTTAATGATGTAATTTGATTGTTTGAGTCATCTTCGAAATTCCCCGGAAGTGGGTTACTGAAATGTGGCAAGCCGGTACCCTGATGTATATTTTATGAACCTGATAGTTTTGTAAATATTGTTATTAGTGAAAGAGAATGTGTGAGTTCTGTGGTAACCTTTACAAATGTAGACAAAGTTTCGAGAAACATGTCAATGTCACACACCTACAAAGAGGACTCGCCAAATGCAATAGCTACAATGTGGTCTTCAAGCAGCTGCTGTCCGACACCACCAGGACATTACCAAACAATTAACTCCCTGCTTTTTGAACTCGCCAGCCTGAGTTTACATTTTGTATTTTATATATTACACAAAAATTTAAATCAGTAACAACACAACAATACATTTAGCTTGTTTTATTTCATTTTATTTTATTTTTCAACAACTCAAGCATAATCACAAACACTGGTGTTTCCATCACATTGATATTATTTCACTCTTTTCCTTCTAATCTGCAACAATCTGACTACATTTACCAACTATCATTCTGGACTGCATCAGCTATAACATCATAGTTTCTCTTTCACTACCTACAATATTTACAAAACTATCAGGTTCATAAACTATACATTAGAGTCATTTGTGGTAGAGGCTCTCGAAAGTGCTTGAAAAACTAGAAAAATAAGAATTTTTTTCTCTCACAGCCATGTACAAACTGTGAATACATCCAGATACTGATGTGTAAAGATCATAACTTAGGAAAAAAATTATTGTGGTCCTATATTTGTCCATTGAAGAGTTATGATAGAGATTTCTGCATTATTCTATGTTTCAGAATAAATGGCACCAAGAGAGATGTCCAGATACATCCTTTTAGTGCTGCAAGATCAAAATACAGTGAAGGTGACAAAATCTTTTTGAAGATCAAAGAAGATAAAGTAAGTGTTAACTAATTGTTATTTTCAATGATTAGTAGACTGATCATTGTGTTTGTTTGTCTACTGGGGTTTAACATCATTTTCAACAGCCAGGGTCACATCATGTTGTAAGATTGATCCTAATATTCTCACATAATTTAACCCTTTGAACTCAGAGCCCCTTTTCTTGGCATGGGAACATGATACATCATAGTTTCGTCAAGTAGGATGGAAGCTAAATGAATGTGTGGGGTAGACCCATCAATATTTTCAACGTGCAGCCAGGAGGCTTCCCGTTGAAATTATTAATTGGTCTACCCACAAATACTGAATGTGGACTCTTTCAACTGCAGCCATTGAATTGACATGGAAGATCCTATCAGGGTTCAAAGGTTAATATATAATGCAGGCTTTTTTATATGTATCTTAGTAATAGTAACTTCTTCGACATGAAATGCACTACGAAGCTGAAATTGTAAGGAGTCAGTGAGGATATTTTGAAGAATTATGTGTACAATTTATTTTTTCATTAAAAGAAGGAATGTCAGTATGCTTATTGCTTTCTGATTTTCCGGCGGTCCAGAATAGAAGATACTTCCTGATGAAGGTGCATTCGACTGGAATAACTCAATCTTAGGGCAAAAATAGAAATATATCTCTCTATACACGACAGATAGTCACCAATGTCTCTGAGAATGCAAAGCGAACAATCTGTCTAGTCAGTAGTAGCTATGTATCAGTTTTCTTTAACTGTATACTATAAGTTATGGTACTGTGCAAACAAAAGAAGATAGAGAATTTTGACCAGATCACAACTGTGCCATGTTCTGGTTAAAATTATCTCCATAGTCTTCTTCCCTACAACACTGTATCATTTCAAATGTCAAAAAAGAAATGAGAGAACATTAAATCTTAGATGTTATTATGTCTCCCCTTCACTGAAGGGAGACATATTGTTTTTCCCTGAATTCTTCTTCTTATCGTTGTTGTTCTTGTTGTTGTTCTTGCTGTTCTTGTTGTTCTTCTTCTTCTCATACAACTGTGTCCAAGCCAGAACGTTTTTATCTTTTGACCTAGGCTTATGATATTTAGCATGTGGGTGTATCATCGTGAGACGATGTGTTGCGTACCATCATGACCCACATATGACCTTGATCTTTGATCTGAAGGTCAAATTACTGATATTTTTATACTGTAACCAATGACCCAGACTTAGCTGTTGCTAACCCCAAAATATCTAGGGCCAAACACAAATTTTGCCTCCCAATCCCCAAAATTTGCATGCGAAACCGAAAATTAGAAATCCTAACTGGCCCTCCATACAATTTACCCTATGCGCATGCACAGATGCCAGGAAGTCACCGAATCTGGCGCCAATAAAATCATTCTTTGTTTGGCCCCTGTCAGATAACAACAAACTGATATTTGTGCTTTTAAATCTCAATTAATAATGATGCCAGACACAAATCAATGGTTAAATTGGAGGATCCAAGGACAGAACTGGATGAAGGAAGGAAGAAACGATGGTTTGAAACGTCCAGGGCTGTAATTTTATAATATTTATTAAAATTAGTTCATGTTCCCTAATTTTGGGACATGAGCCTGACGTTATCACTGATTGATTATGATCTATCCACTGTTTATTTAGTATTCCTTTCCTGCCTTCCCTTGATCCCCCAGTTAAGCTCCCAAGCTTTTTGGCTTGTTTTAATAAAAAAAATTTACAAAATTTATTGGGAGTTTAACGTTTTATGCAGATTATTCTGTACATCCCCAGGGTTACGTCCTCATCCTTAGGGTGTTCAGGCGTTTTGGTCATGCATCTTACATCCAATGTATCGTTTTTGTCTTCTGAGGAAGATCTTGCTTTACATTGGATAGTCTTGTTTCTGTTACTGACTTCGGGCTGTGTTGCCGGGGGTCTTGATTCCGGTGTTTTGTTTACATTACATTACTCTAGGTAGTTTCCTACTTTTGTTTAGGAACAACAGTTGTAAGTAACATTAAATATTCTGATAGGGTGGTAGTTAATTTTACACAGTTTTTATAATTTTGTCCACACTTAGGCTTTTTTCAGGCTCATCGTTATCTTTGGGAACTTTGGCTCTTGTATTAGGAAAATTTTTTCAAAAATTTTTATTTTATATTTGAAAGGGTTTTTCTTTTGGATATATTTATTTCATTGATTATATTTAATGTTATCTTATATGTAGATTTGGTGGTGGTACAATGACATATATTAGTTTTAGGTAATTATTTTTATCTAATAGTATGGCAAATAGAGGAAACCTTTCCTTTATTTACTTGGTCGTTGTAATGAGTTTACTTGAGGTTCTACCACTAATTCTACTCCATGTATCAGATTTGATAATCTGAATGTTGGGCGTCATGGTTTGTGTTAGGCGAGTGGATACTATTGGTCTTATCGTGGCGAGGGGACTCGGTGGTCCTCTCGTCAAAAAGTCACTATAGTTATTTAATTTCTATTTACAGAGGAACAGGAACATGATGTGGCTTCGTGACGGCATCAAGGAGTGTGCTGTCATCGTCCCAAATCAGTCCATAGCTAGCGGCAAATATGCTCAGGTATTAGACAAGGCCTAGATCCTTAGTAGGATTGATGACCTTGTCGCCAGCTAGCTCCACCGGCAGATCTATCATGTCGACTAGATGTGTGTGATGCTGGGTATGTCTGTAGCGGTCATGAAGAGGAATAAGGGTGTAGCGAGCACTATAAACATACGAACATGCGCACCCTATGACGACAGGAAGGAGGAAGCATGGGAAGGAGGAAGTAGACAAGTTCTGAGGTATGCTCGTCCAGGTCTTCGTGATCGTGAGCAAGAGAGAGGTCCCTCTCTCTTATAACAACATCTGGGGCCAGAGGTTGTTGGTCGGAACTTGTCGGACAAGTTCTGAGGTATGCTCGTCCAGGTCGTTCGTGATTGCGAGCAAGAGAGAGATCTCTATCTCTTATAACAACATCTGGGGCCAGAGGTTGTTGGTATGAACTTGTGTTAATTGAAACTTACGTCCACGGGATGCTCCTTCCATATACTGCCAGGGCCGGCCAGTCTTATAGCTTCCTCTATGTTCGAAAAGCACACACGACCACGCAGGTCCGTTGTCGCTAGTTAGCTCGAACGGTGAAGTAGTTACTCAGGTCCCTGAGAACTGTGATGCCGGGTGTATACGATCCGGGCTAGAAAAAGAGAGATCATATAGGGTGGAGCGAGCAATATGATATGCAATTATGCTCACCCGACGGTGATGGAAGGAGGAAACCAACAAGGTCTGAGGTACTCTCATCCACCGGGACGTCCCGTATAATAGGCAGCCGGGGCCGGCTAGTCTTATCGTTTCCTCTACATAACGGACAAAGTGATCTTTATATTGCACAGGGATATAAAACCCTGTGAGTGGTGTCAGTTCCCTGTCGCTGGTGAAATGGTTAAGATTGGATACTTGGACCGTGACTCCGGATGTGTCGCATATGCATTGTAGTAGAGCTAGTGAAAAAGTACTCAATGATTTTAAAAAGACAAGGGCTAGGTTTCACAGAGGCTTACGTCCCTTGTCTAAATACAGCTAGCTCAACCGGCAGATCTCACTCGTATGTGGTTGACGTGAGGCCTGGTTTGTCCTTGGCTGTCGAGAGAGAAAAAGGGTGTAGCGAGCACTGTTGATCAAATCCATGCTCACCTAGTGTTGATGGAAGGAAGAAGACAGCAAGTTCTGAGGTATGCATGAGCAAGAGGGAGCCCCTCTCTCTCTTTCAACAACATCCGGAGCCAGGTGTTGATGGTAGAAACTTGCATCAGTCAGAGCTTACGTACATAGCTATTGTCCGGTATGCTTAGTTCAATTCTTAGTAGGGACGGCTACAGTTTTGCTTCTTTAGCATCTACCAAGCACTCCCGACCACACCTTGTCTGAGTGACTCGGGATTTCCGGTCTGCATCGTCAAAAGGTCCATCTTTAGTAAAGAAAGCCGCACCATCTAGTAGCCAAGGAGATGAGGCTTCATTCATCGGGTCGTCTGCAGTAATAACTATATTGGACTCCCTGTCCTTGGAGCAGCTGGCAAAGAGGCTATTCATGACCACTGCTCCTCAGGCCTCTGTAACGGACTTGCTGTCGCAGTTGCACAGCTAATCGCAGTATTCCTGCTGAGGCAGAAGCACTCAATGTCAGTCTCAAATCTTGAGCTGTTGCATAGTGCTTATTTGGTCCAGTCACCTGCCTGTTTAGATGCTGGTGACTGTGATTCTAACTGATTTGAACATATGATGGATAGGATAACTTTTCCTTCCGGAATAACTCTTGGATGATATAGATACCATACATTATCATTTCCTTGATCTTGTTCCAGTGATTCAAAATGCTGCGAGTAATTATGAGAAACGGCTAGCGTAGTTTGACGTTGACTTCACTGGGTAAAGAGCAGGGTAATAAGATCTCTTTCCGGTTAAGTCTACACAGGTGTCACGGGTCTTCGATTCTGTAGACGACACCATATTTAACTTCCGGCAGGAATAAGTAATTCGGTTTCTTATCTTCTTCCTCTGTATTTTTAATCGTTTGTGATGGTTCACATACTATTAAAAACAACAGGGGGAAGATGTGGAGAGTTCCTCAGCATTGATTAAGCAGGCTAAGATCCTAGTTTTAGCCTTACCTTCATCATTTAGCAGTTCACTCGGACGCAATTGAGAAGATAATTTCTTAGTCAGAGCGAATTTAGTCTCATGGTCTTATGCACATTAATTTTAAGTACTGTGACGCATCGTCTATATGGAAGGAATTTTGTGGTCATTTTACCTTTTAAAATTCTTTCCAGACCTTGTATTTATTTCTTGGTCTTAACTAATGTTAAGTGGGAGTTATTCTGATGCAACGAAGCCTTGTGTCTTCATCTTTGCATTTGACTGGGTGGAAAACTTGCCATAGGTCGCTTTAGTCTTCCAACTCTAGTTTTTAGCTCACCAATTTTAGTTGTGTGAGCTTATGGAATGGCTCGATCGGTCGGCGTCGGCATCAGCGTCGGCGTCAGCGTACGTGTCCAATAATGTTAAAGTTTCTGTTTAGGTCACTTATTTCCCCTATTTCCATATCATGGCTTTTATAATGCTGCTATATGATGATTATTATCATTTTACCATGATTTAACCCCTCATACCCTGCATTTTGGACATTTTTCTTGACATTTTTAGTTGCGTTTAGTTTTCTGTTTAGCTCAGAATTTCATGTTTAACTTAGTGTTTAGGTCAGCTGCAGTGCTCCTTCTCTTCCAATGGCACTTATATTCATCATACATGTTCCTCAGTATCATTGTTCCATGATTAACCCCTCATACCCTGCATTTTAATAATTTTTCTTGACATTTTTAGTTGTGTTTAGTTTTCTGTTTAGCTCGGAATTTCATGTTTAACTTAGTGTTTAGGTCAGCTGCTGTGCTCCTTCTCTTCCCATGGCACTTATATTCATCATACATGTTCCTCAGTATCATTGTTCCATGATTAACCCCTCATACACTGCATTTTAAACATTTTTCTTGACATTTTTAGTTGCGTTTAGTTTTCTGTTTAGCTCAGAATTTCATGTTCAACTAAGTATTTAGGTCAGCTGCTGTGCTCCTTCTCTTCCCACGGCAGTTATATTCATCATACATGTTCCTCAGTATCATTGTTCCATGATTAACCCCTCATACCCTGCATTGTAAACATTTTTCTTGACATTTTTAGTTGCGTTTAGTTTTCTGTTTAGCTCAGAATTTCATGTTTAACTTAGTGTTTAGGTCAGCTGCTGTGCTCCTTCTCTTCCCATGGCAGTATCATTGTTCCATGATTAACCCCTCATACCCTGCATTTTAAACGTTTTTCATCACATTTTTAGTTGCATTTAGTTTCTGTTTAGCTCAGAATTTCATGTTTAACTAAGTGTTTAGGTCAGCTGCTGTGCTCCTTCTCTTCCAATGGCACTTATATTCATCATACATGTTCCTCAATATCATTGTTCCATGATTAACCCCTCATACCCTGCATTTTAAACATTTTTCTTGACATTTTTAGTTGCATTTAGTTTTCTGTTTAGCTCAGAATTTCATGCTTAACTTGGTGTTTATGTCAGTTTCTGTGTTTTACTTTTAAGAGGTTGTGTTTAGGTAAGCTTTGTCACATGTTATGAGCCTGTTTGATACAGTTCTTGTGTTTGCCAAAGTTACTATCAAAGAGGAATGTTGGTGAGCTGTAGGGCGTTGGCGTCCTTCTTGTTATGATTAGAATCAATTCTCGTCTCTTGAAGCTGGGGTCTAATGTACCATCACCAGCAGAAAGAGTATGAGGGGTTGCCCTAGACTCAAATTGTCTATAAGGACTCATAGCAAGGTATAGGAATACCTAAGTCTTTGATGGTAAGCTTTCATTATTGTAGGATGAAACTACAAGAAAGCATCTATACTCGACTCTTTAAGTTGGGGTCTAATCGACCACAGCCAACCGAAAAGTAGGAGAGTTTGTCCTAGACTCATTTCGCTTATAAGGCTCATAGCAAAGGTATAGGTATCTCTCCTATATATAATTCTTTAGGTTTGTCTGTACAGCCACATGGATAGGGGTTTCTTGTCAGACTGAGTTTCTGATCAAACTCCCCTGAGCCGGTGGTTCTAGGCTGTTATAGAACTCGGTCTGGCCGATTTTGACTGGAAGTGGATAATTATGTTATTTGTTATTATCTTTCAGTCGATAAGTGAACGTTCGGCAATTGTCGCGTGTATAGTTCTTTAGATCACTTGTTTTGTGAACTAGATAATGTGTCACGTACCATCATGACCTACCTTGACCTTTGACCTCAAGGTCAAATTATTGATTTTTTTTTTATCTTTTCACCTTGGCTTATGATATTTGGCATGTGGGTGTATCACCATAAGGCAACATTGTATCATATACTGTTGTGATGACAGATGACCTTGATCTTTGACATCAAGTTCAAATTATTGAATTGTTCAGCTAGGTTTATGATATATGAATGCAACAGCCAGGCTGATGTGTCACATTCTATCTTGAACTTCCACGATCTTGACATTTGACCTTTAGTTTGATCTTTGTTAGTTGTAAGTTGGAAGCATGGAACTAATCAAAGGGGAGACATGTGTTTTAGTTCACTAAAACAGTTCCCGCTAGTTTTTATATGCTTTTCTTCATTTGGTTTTATATTTCTCAGTATTTTATGCCTGAAGTCTTGACCGACTTGTTAACTGTGTCCTGTCCATATCATGATCTGATCCAGAAAGTGAAAAGTAGTATAATGGAATGTTTTTGTAAATAAAGTGTATTATAAATGGTAATTGAATAAATAATCTCCTGTTAATTGAATAAAAAAATCTTGTAATATGTCAAGAAATTACCCCAACAGTTGCCAAATTCCCCTTCTTTGAAGACTTATTTGGCCTCAGTACATCCAATACAGGCATTTTTTTTAATTTAATCTCATTTGTTTTACAAGGATTGGCGAACAAGTTATGCAACTGACATTAACGCCTCTCCTTGGCCCAATGGCACTGGTGTGAGATGACCTTCGTAGCGGCATCTTTCTGGCCTCGCTCTTCTCGAATATTACGAAGGGATCTTTAGCCTGCACAGAGTGTGTCTCTCTCTGCACAGAGGACAGCCATTTTACGTCCCCCACCCAATAGGATGGTTGGCTGTGACAGCATCAACCCCACAATTGATGCTGACAGAGTGTGTTCAGACAGGCATTTTATCTATTATATCTTGTTTGACAGAGGTCAACAAGCTCTGTCGAACTAGTTATTATATATTAAATGCTCTGTTTATCTCCACAATACAGGAAAATGACCAAATCCTTCCTCATCGAATACCCCTGTTAATTGAACAATTTTCACTGGCAAAGCAGCTATTCAATTGACAGGGTTTCACTGCATAATCTTGATTTAGTTATACAAGAGTTTTCCTTCCAGATTTGATTTATTGACTTTATTTGTTTTAAATTATTCATAAAATCTAGTTAAGGTGCTATTTAAGTAAGGGAAATTTCTTTACTGTGAAATTCTCACCTCTGATATTCCTTCCATAAAGAGACAGAATGCAATGTGTGTTTGAATTGGTGAGGGTTTTACGTAATGAGTTGGAATGGTGTAGTCATACATCATGAGAGACAAAGGCTCTCGCAAAATATGACTATGCCATTCCAACAAGTTATGTAAAACACCCACCGATTCAAACACACATTGCATTCTGTCTATTTATGGAAGGAATATCAGAGGTGAGAATTTCAAAGTAAAGAAATTTCCCTTACTTAAATAGCACCTTAACTAGATTTTATGTTAAACACACATCGCGTTCTGTATATATTACACATCCAGGTGCATTTAAATTCATTTAAATAAACAAATTTTAATTCTGATGTTTAAACTCAAAGGTGAAGAGTCCATTTGTTTTGTTTGAAGCTGTACTGATGAAAAGGAGCGATAAAAATTCAAAATAACCTTTTGGGAACCAGCCTAAATTACATTTGTTATCTTTTCTATTGGGCATGTTTGTTGAAATTCGTATCCATGTTTCTCTTCGGCTAGTGTGCATTCACGCCTAACCATTTGGTGGCTATTACTGTTAGTGAAAATATAAGTACAAATTTGGGCAGATTTGCAAAACTGCAGGGAGAAACTTTTTTAAAAGAATTTCGAAGCATGTCAGGATGTCCAAAGATTTACCAAAATAAAGTTGACCAATTTAGATACCACAGGATCCGCAAACGAGACAGCCACAGGACTGGGTTAATGTTGTGGTTGGAAATGTTTGTTTTTTTTATTATTGTCTCATTTTTGGTTAACTAATTTTTTTGTGAACTGACTTTATTTTGCTTTGGACATTTTCATTTTCACCTATGTGAGAGACGATCAATAATTGTATAACAAAATTTAGAAACTTTTTGAAGCGTAACCAATGACTCGACGGGAAAGGAAGTAGTATAAATGGTTTGTACATCACCAGTTGAATACAGAAACATTTATGTGATAGCGGCGATTCTGTTAAATACAAGAGTTTAAAGTTTAATGAATGTGTAATAAATACACAGAACGACACATGTCTGTGAATGGGTTAATCGATATGGCATGAGTGCCAGCACGGAAGGATAAAATGAGAGGCTGCAGGCCTCGAGTTTTATCCTTCCATGATGACACAAGTACTATATCGATAAACTCATTCACTCACTTGCCATTCTGTGTTTAGTACATGCCTTCACATCTATGAAAGCAGTTATTAGAAGGATGCTCAGCAATTCATTTGACAGCTGTTCGTCCCCTGAGTTCCAATGTGTTCCATGTGCCGGTAGGCACATAGAACACATTGGAACTCGGGGGACTAACTGTAAAAAAAAGAACACATTTTATCGCAAACCATATTTGCGAGGGGAACCTGTGTTACTATTTTAGTCTTCGCTAGGGATTTAAATTTTAATTGAGGTGCACTATTTGTAGAAAATTGCATTGAAACTTTGCTTCTATTTAAAAATAGTCTGTCAACGATTTCTGTTCCACACATATTTTCATTTTCCACATGGTTTAGTGTTGCTGTAGATAAGGATTACATAGAGCAGGCGTGAAATAAATTAAAATTAAATATACACAAATTATACATCAAAATGTAGATTGAGATGTATAAAACACAAAAAATATATGTAATCAACTCACAGACTTGACAGCTGGCACCAGTGGTTCCTGGAAGTCTGCTGCAGTATTCGTACCAGAACTGATAACTAAATAATATTTCCGGAGAACAACTCATGGCCAAATGTGCTTTAGATATCCAAGAACAAAGCATGGCATTCAAAACATTTTAAGATTTAGCAACAGGACTGCATTTGGGGAAAGGACAACACTGCCTGCATTTTTCATCGAAGATAGATTCCATGACTGATGGATATACGCATATCATTCGATACCACAAATTTACATCAATAAACACTTATGTAATTACAATTAAATTCAAACAGGTGTCATGATACCTTCAAGTAATATGGCAACAGCGCAGTCTCCATATCATAGTGGTGTGTTTTTAGACAGCATTGAATATCAATGCTTTTTCGGCCCAGTTGACCTTGACCAAAATGTAAACAAACAAAGAACGAAAACAAAGCCAAGAGTTTGGGGATTTATCCCTGCGGAGCCCTATTGATGCGTTTTTAAGAATTTTGATTTCCTAGCTTTGTTCTTGGAAAGAAGCACAGTTGGACATGAGTTATTCTTCTGAAATATTACTTTGTAATTAGTTCTGGTACAAATATGGTAGCAGACTTCCAGGAACCTTTGGTGCCTGCTGTCAACTCTGAGTTGATTGAACATATTTTTCGTGTTCTATACATCTCTCCCTACACTTTGATGTATAATTTGGATATATTTAATTTATATTTATGGAGGATCAGAGGAGGGAATTTCAAAGTAAAAAAAATTCTCTTACTTATATAGCACCTTAAGAACAGCCATGACTAGATTTTATGAACAAATTTAAAATCAAAACACTTAGTTGGTTAAGAGCTAAAAAGATACTCACCAAGTACATACAACTTAAATATGAAGAGCTTACCAAATGCCCACAATATCAAAATTTGTTATTTTTTTCAAATTTTTCACCAACTTTCAATAAAATCAGTGCCATGTGACCCCCTCCTTGGAATGAGCTTCACAAGATAATTCCAAAAAGTGGTCACATGATATAGTATAATTGAAATTTGTTTAATATTTTATTTTTCAACTCTTCTATTTGAAAGTTACGCATGTGTATACAGCCAATTGTTAGATATTATAGGTAAAGGATTGAAACCAAGAATAGTGACAGTACCTGAAGTAACATTTGCACTGAGAATTTGTAATGTTGGTTCCATATGCACATGCTCAATGATGCGGTAACCGGTTCTCGTCAGATCACCGAAGTTAAGCAACGTCAAGCCCAGTTAGTCCTTGGATAGGTGACCATCTAATCGATCGATTCTGACTCCTTGGGCAAGGCACTTCACCCCAGTTATCCACATGGGGGCACAATGATGCTGTGTAATAAGGCATACTGCATGTCAATGGTGCGCATGTCCTCAACCAAGCTAACCCTGCCTGTGCTGCAGTGCGGAGTTACGATGTTGGGGAGCTGGCAGCTGCTTGTCATTGCTTGGTGGTTGTCTCCGGGTACTCTGCCTTCCTCCACCCGTAAAACTGTCACTGACATGATATGACCTTGGCTATTAATGTGTCATTAAACCCTAATAAATAAATAAATAAATAACATGCTCAATGAATGAAAGTTTAACCAGTTGAGTGCTGAATTAATTTTGGTCATCAAAATTTGCTTACTTGTCTTTGCCATTTGCCTAGAGGCACTCTCCACAAATTGTGACGAGGCAAATTCACACAGACTTAATAATTTCACTTAAAAGAAGCACATCCATAGAATATGAAGCTTTTTTTTGTATCAGCTGCACTTCGGCATAGAGCCCAAATATGTGCTTCCAGCACTCTACCAGTTAAGAGTGTAATTTTTGATTCCAATGTTCTGCTCTCAGGATGAGATCAAATAATCTTGTTAGAATCAAACATCTTACACCTGAGCAGCTGTTCTATGGAATTTCCCTGACTTTTGACCATATTGAAACCACATTCCTCTCCATTAGATTGGGGACTCTTCCCTCCCAATGATAAATTGATATACATAGTTAGCATTTTAATGACTGGTGTAGGAACTATGTGATCTATGTGATCTAAATCATGCAGTGCTGTCACCAACCAAGTCATCCTTGAGGATTTCTTAGTCATTAAACCAAAAAAATATTTGTTGACACAGGTAATATGAACGGTTAATGGATTACCCCTTTACTTAAAATGAAAAGCAGATGATACCTGCAAACAAAATTATTGAATAACTATTATTGCTTTTTTATTTTTTGTGTCAAAAACATAGCTTATGACCCCTCATTGGAATGAGCTCATTGAGCTCATTCCAATGAGGTGCCATAAGGTATATGTTTGAGATGAAAAATGAAAAAAATAATGAAAATTTAATGTTTATTTTTGTGAATAGTGCTGGTAGGTTTTGATCACTATGTTGGGTAAAAGATTAATTGATGAATTGTGACATCCCTGGTAGTCAAACCAGTAACATTACCCCAACCTTACCCTTCTCAAAATTTCACCAGGCTATGTCATTTGGATGGGCTACACAATTAATTGATTGTAAATTGTTATTTTATCAACAGGACTGAAATGTAATTGTTATTGTAAATAATTTATTCATTTCAGAGAGACATGTGTAAGATACAAGTTTATAAGAATAGAGGGTTTGTCAGTGGTTCATCATTCAGGTGAGTATAGGGAGATCAGGGGCACTGGGGCATATTTATCCACCATACCACTGGCCCAGACATGGCACTATTCATGATAATTCAGGCCAAATGCTTTTTTTGACTTAAACGCCATCAAATAAATAATTAAAAAAGAATGTGTATGCTACATGTATTCAGTTTTACAGATACAAATGTAGGTCCTAGAAATTGGTGATTCAGGTCTTTGAAAGTCCTGGAAAAGTCCTTTAATTTCAAACTAAATTTGGTGTACGAACCCTGCTGACCACAGAAATCATTGTTTGTCGCAGGGTCATCATCATCATTCAGATCATCATTTGTTTCACAGAAGTAGAGATTTGTCATGCATCAACACACCAATCTTCTACGTAGACACATCATCATTCACACAAATGTCATCTTCCAGTCTCGTTACATAGAAGATCATCATTAAGGCATCATGATCTACCTCTATATTTGATTCTGAATCCGATCAAGCTTTTTCAAATGCTTTAGACTTACTCTCATTTGCATTCTCTAGGCGAAATGCACCTTGAGAACAATATTATCCTTCAGAGTCGGCTTCTCATCAGATTCCAGATGAAAATGCGGATGACTACAGCAGCCCATCTCTCTCAATGCAACACATGGAAGCAATGTATTTCATCTGTCAGTTCTTTTTGGATACTGTACCTATGGAACTTCAAAGCTCCTCATCGCTCACAAGACCGTCATCTTTCTTAGACAAAGTTCATTGTTGCAAGAAAGAAGATTCTCTGTCATTCCTGGCTCAATATCCTTAAGTGCTGTAAGCATTCAGAAGAATCAATGCTCTTCTTTCCCCCAAAAGCCAACGCTGCTTTTTTGTATCTCACAGAAGAACTCTTGTGTCACCTTTTGCAGAATCGAAGTTCTTTAAGACTGTCAGACAATCAATTCTGCTTATGCTACTACCATTGGATAAGAAGTCTATGACCAGTCGGGAGGAACCGTCTGGTTTCGGTATCGATATTCTTTAAGACTGTCAGACAATCGATTCTGCTTATGCAGCTCCCATTGGATAAGAAGTCTATGACCGGTTGGAAGGAGCTGTCTGGTTTTGGTATTCCAAGCTTAAAATCCACTTGCCTTTTCAGTGTTCTATACATTCGTCCCTATTGGATCTTATTATTGAATTCTCTAGGTGCTTACGGAATGTGTTATTCTTTGTGGATCATATTACTCAAACCTTGAATGAACTGTGAGACAAGGATGAATTTGACGACATTCATCCACCACTCAGAGTTTTATCTTGCTTCATTATGACTTCCATTCACACTACAGTCAAACTATTGGTAAGCCTCTCTCAGAACAACTGCTCTGACAGGGTCTTCACTTTTCAATGATCAAGCCACTTCTGTGCATGAAGTGGTTATCAAACAAGCCACTAGTAGCCTCAACCTTCAGGAAATACTTGAGGTTTGGCATAAACGGCAAGGTTTACCAATTCTGGGCAATGTGCTTCGGACTAAATGTTTCTCCTTGGGCATTTACTGGAATCATGAATTTGGACACGCCACATTTCCAAGTTCATTCAGCAGTTCTGATTTCTGATTACCTGGATGATATCCTTCAAAGACATTTTCACAAGGAAACTTTTCTTCAGGATGCCCAAAAGCTCCTAAATCTCTTACTGTCACTGAGGTTCTGAATCACCAACATTCAGATGTCAGATCTAAGCCCTCGGGTCTTTTAAAGTCATCATTGGAAAAAAATAACTGCATGTAAAAAAAATTAAAAAACCCAACAATGCAAAACAAATTGAGATACAAAATGTACTGCACCATTTACAGCAACTATACTTCAAGAAAACAAACATAACATGAAAAAAACGTGGGAAATATTGAAGAAAGCAATTAATAAATCCAACCCTATCCTTACCATCCCGTCGACATTTAATGATGATAATGTTGAAATAACTGACATTGAAGTAATAGCTGCCAAATTTAACTCATATTTCGTTAGCATTGGCTAAAAACTCAGTGAGGCATTGCCTCCTTCCGGTCATCTATTTTCCGATTATATTGAGGGAAACAATGCAGAATCATTCTTTATCTTGCCAACTATGCCACATGAAGTAATTCAGTGCACTAAAAAACTAAACCCAAAACTGAGTAGAGACCTTGACAATATGTCCTCCAAAATGGTAAAGGAAATCAAAAACGAAATTGCTGAACCCTTAACACATGTAATTAACCTTTCATTCTCAACTGGCCTTGTCCCCACGAAAATGAAAATAGCTAAAATAATACCTGGCTTCAAAACTGACAATCAACAACTATTCAGCAACTATAGACCCATTATCATTCTAGGTTAATACATTTCCTGGAGGATAACAAGATAATTCATCAAAATCAGTTTGGTTTTAGAAAGGCACACTCAACAATACATCCGGTACTACATCTTGTCAATAGTGTCATTGAAATGAATGATCAGCCGACAAAAGACTGTACAATAGCTCTTTTTCTAGACTTCTCCAAAGCATTTGATACCATAAATCATTTGATTTTACTTAAAAAGTTAGAAGTCTACGGAATTCGAGGGCATGCGAGCACCTAGTTTAAAAATTATCTCACAGAGAGATGTCAATTGGTATCATTCCAAAATGTCTGTTCTAGTTTTTTGGATATATCTACAGGTGTTCCGCAGGGATCTATCCTTTGTCCTCTTCTTTTCATTATTTATATCAGTGATATAAATTCTATGTCTATGAAAATGTTATCATATGCCGATGACACTACTGCCTACATGGCTGGCAATAACTTAGAATCAATCATAGAAGTAGCTAACAATAAACTCAACTAGGTATGAAATTGGTGTATGACCAATAAACTCATCCTTAATGAAAGTAAGACAGAGTTTATCATCTTTCATCTGCAGGGTGATAATTACTCTATTGGAAGTAGGAGAATTGTGCTTAACAATTCAACCATCTTCCCTATCGCAAATAACCAAGAAGTAAAATTTGTCAAATTCTTAGGAATTTTTATGGATGAAAATCTGAACTTCAGGCACCATCTTTTGGTTGTCTGTTCCAAAATTTCTAGGTCTATTTATGCCATAAATGGAGTTAAAAGGATTCTGCCACAAAAATGCTTGAGAACATTATTCTACTCTTTAATCCACAGTCACATGTGCGGTATTCAAATCTGGGGGCTCCCACCATCCATCAGAGCACTCACAAAACTGCAAAAGAAAGCCATCCAAATCATATCCAACAAAACATTCAGTGCACACACTGATCCACTATTTAGAAACCACTGTGTTTTAAAATTCACCGACTTGTATAAACTTCACATCAGCTGTTTATATATGATTGGCATCATAAAATGTTAACCTGAAAGTTTTGAGAATACCTTTAAAATATACCAAAACACTTCTGGTATGGACACCAGACACCCAGATAAGTTGTGCACAGATAAACCGAGGACCCAGTTCTTGAAGGTTTGTACAGAGCTGATACAGACTTTATTCCACTTGGATGTCTCTTTACCCAGCCTCTCCAGTTTTACTTCCTACAAAACTGGATTGCGACGGTCAACAATCTAGATCAGGTAATTTCTCTTTCCCCTGATATCAAGGAGAAAATTCAAATTTGGACAAACTTGTAGTGCATGACAGAGGGGATACCCTTGATAACCCCTCCTCTATCATTCACTCTACTGTCAGATGCCAGCAATCAGGGATTGGGGTTCCACCTTGTTTCTGGAGAATCTAAATTGCTATGGCCAGTGGAACTATCACCAATTCATTCCCCACATCAATCAGAAGGAAATGCTTGCTATACTCCCGAGCTTAACACAATGGAAATGTCAGCTATCCATTTCCCAAGTTCAGATTCTTTCAGACAGCTCAACAGTTGTAGCTTATCTGCAGAACCAAGGTGGAACCCACTCCCTTCCAAATGTTCAGTCTAATAGAAAAGATTCTTTTGTTCTCTGCAGGATCAAAACATGTTTCTTTCAGTTTAGCAAATTCTGGGTCACCTCAGTTCGATTGTGGACTCTCTGTCCAGGCATGGAAGAATTCTGGTAACAGAATGGACTCTCAGCTGGAAAGTTTTTCTTGCCATCAGCAACCTGCGGGAATGTCCTGTGATAGATCTATTCGCAAAAAACAAGATGGAACAAACAACTTGAAACGATTGTCTGACCATGCCTGGATCCATTAGCCTTTATGATAGGCACTCGCTCCATTCCTTGAAATGGAGTCGGTTCCCTCTGACTCCATTAGTATGTCAGGTGCTTCAGAAAATCAAACAATCAACCTACAGAATTATTCCGGTGACTCCTCTATCTTTTACTTGACATACCTTGGCATTCACCTCTGTGGAAGGATCTCTTGTTTCAAGGAAAACCTAAAAACCACCCAGCAATCTGGCAGATTTCAACCTCCACATCTCTTTGTTGTCAGGTCCTCCCTCAGATGTAAACATTCTTCAGGAAGATCAGTGGATTGCATTTCTTTTTCAAGGAGGACCTCCTCTTCTCCAAATTATCCTGGGAAGTGGAGAGTTTTCTCTGCCTGGTACCAGGACAACGGCATTAATTATCTACATCCAACAATTCCTAACATTGCAGATTTGCTTGTATTTCTTTTTGATGTTAAGAAACTTCATTCTATCACCACTCTCTGTTGTCAGACACTTATTCTCACAAAGGCTGAATTAACAGTGGTTCAAATCTATCCTGGTCAACATTATTAAAGAATATTTCACTTAAAAAGACCTGAAGCATTAAGGCTAATTCCTAAATGGATTCTTGCTTGGGTTCATTTGAAACTTCAAGAAGCTCCTTTGGAGCCACAAGACTCCATTAAGTTTGAGATTCTGAAAGTAGTCTTGCTTGCTTTTGCTATGGCTGGAAGAGTTAGTGAGCTTCACTCTCTCTCTGTTGAGGATTCATAGTATGGGTATTTCCATATTTTTATACTGTACCAATGACCCAGACATAGCTGGTGCTAACTCTTAAAATATAGGGCCAAACACAAATTTTGCCCCCCAATCCCCAAAATTTGCATCTAAAACTAAAGAAAACATGTCCTGAAAGGCCCTCCACACTTCGCCCCTACTGCGCATGCGCAGTGTCAAGGACGTTCCGAAATTGGCGCCATTAATCATTCTAAGTTTGGCCCTTCATCAGTTAACATCTGACTGATCTTTGTGCTTATAAATCTCAGTTTAAATGATGCCAGACACATAAATATTAGTGAAATGGTGATTCTAAGGAGGATAGAGAAGGAGGAGAGGAAAAAATGTGTGACAGAATATTATCAGGGCTGTAACTTAAAATTTTTTAATGAAATTATGTTAAGTTACCTATTTTCAAGGCAGCAGCCATTTTGTTGTCATTCTGATTATTTAGTTACACTGTTTTTTAAGTGTTTTCCTCTCTCCCTGTCCTTTAAGTTCCCCCTTGCTATTCTCCCATGCTTGTGGCATAGTTTTTGTAATTATTATTACTAAATTTTCTTGGGAGTTTTAGCTGAATAACAGAATGAATTCTGTTCTTTTCCCCATGTTTACGTCTTCACCTACGGGTGGTTAGGCGTTGTGTTCTGCATCTACCATCTGATGTTCTGCAGTTTCTTCCCTGGAAGTCTCTGTTTTGCATCAGATAGTGTATTTTTGGTAACTGATTTCGGGCCTGGGTGCCTGGAGTCTTATTTTAGTGTTTTTACACTCATTGTTTACATTTACAACAGCCCTCTGTGTGAGGGGGGGATTTCTAAAAAATAATATCTTGATGTTATTTTAATCATAACTAGATACATTATTATTGTTCGTAAGTGTTGAATAAATTGTTTAAAATATTTTTAAAATTTTTGTCCACACTTAGGCTTGGGATCCATTGGGGCTCAACGTTACTTTTCAGAAACTTGGGCTGTTCTGAAAAAATATTTTTTCAAAATATTTTGATTTCAATTATTTTTTCTATATTAATGGATCATATTATTATTATGTATTTTGATTGCCAGGGGTTAGTGCGAGTACCAGGACTTGTTTTCTTTTCACATTGAAAGGATATTGATCAATTGTTTTAAGAGGAAGTCTTCCTCTGACTTTATTATCATTCTATATGTGGTCAGTGTACTCGCATTAACTCCTGTTCTGTATCGTATGATTTCGATGACAATATGGGAAGCGTATGTCACGGTATGTTATTGGGGATTTGGACACTCCGGTCCTTTCCCTGCAGGGTCACTCTACTTTATCAATTTCTATTTCAGACGGTCAAGATTAGGGTGATGTATCTGTGATGTCTTCCAACAGTGTGCCTCCGTCGTCACAATTAATGAAGGGCTAGCGGAAAAGTGCTCATGTAAATACGCCAATTGCCTAAGAGGACCCTAGTAGGTTCGACGGCCTTTGACGTCCGCTAGCTCGCCCGGTGTAGCGTCCATTCACCGAATGGTTCGGCAGCCGGGTTCGTCCGTTGCGGTCTAGAAGGAATTTTGGAGTGATGCGAGCACTATAAATTAACCTAATGCACACCCAGTGATGGCGGATCGGAGGGAGAACGGAGGAAGCCTTTTAGTCCGGTTCATAGCTCGTTCCGGTCCATCCGGACGGCAAGCGAGAGAGGCCCCTCTCTCGTTCAACAACATCTGGCCCCAGATGTTGTGGTACAAAATGTGTCGCAAGCGGAGCATACGTCCGTCGCTCGGGACGCTCCGTTGTATAGGCAGTCCGCGGAGACTGCTAAGGCTTCCTCTTCTCGTCAGCGCACACGACCGCACCTTGGCTGCGTGACCGCCGATATATTACCAGCTTCGCTGATCAAGGATTCTTCGGCGACCAGGTCACACCATCCGGTAGCCAGGGACACGAGGCCTGCAGACTCCGGACGTTCGCATAGGAAGTGTGCGGGAGTCAACGTACACAGAGCTTCCGGCGGCAATGCATCGTAAGACCGCTACTGCACAGGCCTCGGGAACGGACATGCTTTCCTTAATAGCACAGTTTATCGCAGCATCCCAGCATCAACTGAATCTGTCGCATATATTTTATCCGACGATGCTGGGTCGGGACGCTCCGCGGAAGCGGGTACGGACGTCCGAAAGTTTCATCCGGTCCGACGGGATACCGAAAGGGATTCGGAGGATTTCGAGCTTTCCCTTTCGGAACAACATATGCTGTTGTGTATGTCATCTGACTTGGTCTTCTACAGCTTCTTTCGTCGGACCAGAATGCTGCGATGCAGGATAAGAAACTGATAGCGTCGGTGGACTTAGAAATTTTTGGTTCGGTTCAGGGACATCGTCCCTCAGTTCCGACATAGTCCAATAATGTCACACAAACTTTCGAATTATTGAACGACGCTATATATATTATTATTTTATGCTTGCTAACCAAGCATTTCTGGTTTCTTGTTCGAAGAGTTATGGAGATGTCTTTCAAAAGTGTGCCTCTGTCGTCATAGTTAATGAAGAGTTAGTGGCAATAAGTGCTCATGGAATATGTCTATCGTCTACGGAGTGACATTCGCTAGCTCACCCGGTGTAGCGTACATTCATCGAATGGTTCGGCTGCCGGGTTCGTCCGTTGCGGTCTAGGAAGGAGATTTGGGTGATGCGAGCACTTTAATTACTTTAGTACTCACCCAGTGACGGCAGATTGAGGACAGATCGGAGGAAGCCTGTTAGTCCGGTTCCTGGCTTGTCCAGGTCCGTCCGGGCTGTGAGCGAGAGAGGTCCCTCTCTCGTCCAACAACATAGGAGACCGCATGTTGTGGTTCAGATATTTTACATTCGGAGCATATGTCCGTCGGTCGGGACGCTCCGTTATATTGACAGTCCGAGAGATTGTCCTTAATGCTTCCTCATCCTCACAGCAGGGCACACGACCGCACATTGGCTACGTGACCTCGAGTATCCGATCAGTTTTGGCATTCAGTGATTCCACGGCGAATAGTTCGCGCCATCCGGTAGCCAAGGGACACGAGGCCTATACACTCCGTTCGCTCGCATATTGGTAGTATGCACGGGGTAACGATCACGGAGCTTCCAGCGGCAATGCATCGTAAGACTGCTTCTCCTCAGGCCTCAGTGACGGACGTGCTATCCGAGTTAGCACAGTTGTTTCGCAGCATCCCAGCAATTGACAGTTTCTCGGTCGAATCAGGAATTATCCGACGGCGCTGGGTCGGTGCGGTCCGCGGTTGAATCAGGTACGGACGACCGAACGCTTTATAGGGTCCGACAGGATGGCGAAAGGGATTCGAAAGATTTCGAGTTTTCCCTTTAGTAGTATCGGAAGATGCCTTTTATATCTAATGGCATTATCTTCCAGTGATTGTTATTTCGGACTTCATTGCTGCGATCTTGGATAAGAGACTTATAGCGTCATTGGACTCGGATTTTTCGATCGGTTCAGGGACATTGTCCCTGACTTACCGACGCAGTCCAATATTGTCATTATAACGTGTTTTATTTTTCGACGCTATATATATATATACAAGCCTGCTACTAAGCATGATAGTTTAGTTTCTTGTCCGCGTTGCTCATTTCTGCCATTTTATCATTTATACGAATAGTTTATTTTGGCAGAGCAGGGCATACCGAGAGTTCATATGCGTCTAGACGGTGTGATTAAAGACTGCATATATTCTTTTTTGCCGTTTATGTCTTTTCCAATTTCAATGTTGGGAACGACATTATGTATAGTAGACTTAATTTAGACGCTTTATCATACGTAATCCGCCTTACTGAGGCGTTATCATTTCGTCTTCAAGAAAAGATTTACGGGATATTATTCTCAATGTAATTTCTTTTGAGGGCAGTAGTTTGTTCACGTATAACTCCGCCCTTCAGTGGCTGATTGGAGTTAGTTAGACGTGACGCAGCCCTAGCTACATCCACACGCGTGGATAGTAAGGTTATGAACTCTCTCAGAGTCGCTTCGTTCTCGGAGGAGCTTCTCTTCGACGGCAACTTTTCGGCAATCCATGAATTGCTCGATTTACACGTTCTCTTGTCTATCTAGTGTTTCAAGAGATTCAGACTGGGGCAAACATTCGGTGGTTGACTCAGAGAGTGCCACCGCAGTTGCCGGACCCGAGTGTGGCTGTTATGACGGTTGCCAGTCAAACAGATTGGGATATAATACTGATCCCTACGGATTCGAAGTGCCAGGGTCTTTGGGTTCCGCAGTCTCTTAGCAATCAGTTTTCTTCCGCGGAATAATGTTTTTTAGGCTTGCTTTATGTCATTGCATGAACATTATTCAGAAACGCATGCCCAAATTCCTGTCCTTTAATTCGACAGTAGTGGCATATCTCCGGAACCAGGGAGGCACTCTTTCGTTTCCGTTATTCAACTTAATGGAAAGAATCCGTCTGTTGGTTATAGTACACCAAGTTCAGTTTTGGTCCGTCATATTCCGGGTCGTCTGATTGTTTTATTGGACTTCCGTTCTCTTACGGGTCGCTTGTTGCTGTCAGAATGGACTCTCAACAAACAAGTATTCATTCAGATTTGCTATCTATGGGAGCGCCCAATGATGATTTATTTATGACACAGCTTGCTAATCAATTGCAGACGTATGTGTTGGCTTGTCCAGATCTCTGAGCTAATGTTGTTAACGCTCTATTGCTCTATAGGACGGAATGATAGGATACGCGTATCCTCCGGCGCTGTTGTTTCAGCAGGTATTGCTAAGATAAACAACCACAATACATTTCTGTTGATAGCATCTCTATCTTCACAGAGATCATGAGTAATTTACTCTCTTGTCTACTGTGGGTCTTAACGTGAAATCATCCTCTATGTGAGGATCTTTTTTCACTGGGTAAATCGTGTCATCTTTATCACAACCAGCAAGGTCGCAACCTTCATGTATTCCGTTGTGTGGTCCGTATTGCATTGTAAGCACTGTACTGGACGAGCTTTGGACGCGATTTCTTACTATAGGAGATCCTCTTCTTCGCTATTCTATGCGGCTAAAGTGGAGGCTCTTCCGGCGTGGTGTAGGGATCATTATATTCATATTGTTGATCCCTCCATACTACTCATTGCTATTTTTTAGTATACTTGTTTCACAAGATCTACTGCAGCCTGTTATTATTTAGGTTATAGGTTTATGTTACCTCATACCTATGCACTCTACGATAGTTTACAATTGAGTCTTTTGTCTCTTTATCTAAGTCAGTAACTTTTTGATAAATAGACTTAGAATCTTTAGATTAAATTCCTATACGGATTTTAACTTCGGTTCTTATTTAGCTAAGTAATCATTTGAGCCTCTGGAAACAGTAGTTTTCAAATTCTGACCTTTTAGACAGTAATTCTGTTGGTTTCTCTTTTACTGTAGAGTCAGTGAGTTTCATGCACTATCGATGGATGATTTTCACTTTCGTAGTTTCGGAATGACTATTTCCGTTACTATTTAGGTTGGATTGTTGCATAAGAGTTAGGCTCCTATTATCCGGAACCTATTATTTTAAGGTCCTTCCGTCTTCGTATGGGCATAGGCCTTTACTCTTTCCGGGTACAGTTTATTTTATTTATAAACAGATATCTGTTTATTACTATGGGCGTAAGCTTCTTCTGTCTTTGATGTCTAGTAGAAGGATGTTACGCTCCATTTTATTGTTAATGGATTCTATTAACTATCGGTACTGCTTATGGTATATCATTGACTTAGCAGTTGTGCTTAAGATTTCGGCTCATGAAGTAAGAGTTCTTCTACTTCTTGGGCTTACATTAATAGTGTCGCTATTATAGATTTTTGAAGGCCGCTCATTGCGCTCAGCCATCCACATTCATGAATTTTATCTCAGAAATATCGAGTCCATTTCTGGAGGCCTCTATTGTTAGGTCTATTATCTACTGCTCAGAATGTCATTCACTTAACAGTTGCTACTATAGCTAGGTAGGCTGTCTGTTTCGGCAGTGTCTCCGTTCGGCTGCCCTCTTCGCTCTGGGCTATTTGACCCAGGGCAAGAAAAAGGGGGGGGGGGGGGGTGGAGGGTGTTCCCTTGGGTCACCTGTTTTACTATGAAAACAAGGGGATACCTCCTCTGGAGTTAGTAATTCTGAGCTGTTATTGGGATGGTTGTTTAGTGAGAAGTTTAGGTTTTTAAAATTCATTCAAGTCTTAGTTTTTAAAGTATAGCTTTTGAATATTGCATATGTCAACGGACATGATTATGCAATCCTCAGACACTTTTAGGAGTATAAGAGTCTCTATTCTCTAGACTTACTTTATTTATTGGCTTACTTTAAAAATTATTAGCATAAGGATTATATTGGATATTAATAGAGTACATGGATGTATGAAGCTCAATTTTGGAAGGTGTTGTATCTTTCTAATTTATCATAAATAAGAAAGATACATGTAAGGCCTATTACTTCTTTTTCCCTACAGGGGATGACTCTATTTTATTTTATTGAGCATATTCCATTTTGCTCTATGTCCTTGGCCCTCCATCCTTTTTACTATTCAGCTATGTCTGGGTCATTGGTACAGTATAAAAATGTTAAAAAATTTATAGTAATTTATATATTTTTTATACTTACCAATGACCCAGACGGGGATGGCCCTCCCAGGAGTTGGGAACTCTTGCCTCCCCGCTGAGTACATAGCGCTTACCAGGCACTGGTTATTAGAATGATTAATGGCGCCAATTTCGGAACGTCCTTGACACTGCGCATGCGCAGTAGGGGCGAAGTGTGGAGGGCCTTTCAGGACATGTTTTCTTTAGTTTTAGATGCAAATTTTGGGGATTGGGGGGCAAAATTTGTGTTTGGCCCTATATTTTAAGAGTTAGCACCAGCTATGTCTGGGTCATTGGTAAGTATAAAAAATATATAAATTACTATAAATTTTTTAACTTTCCTTACCACCCAAGTTGCTTATAATAATTTATCCAATAGGCTAGGGATAGTAGGATGAACAGAATATCTGCTCATAAGTTTAGGGCATTATCTTCCTTTTGGGTACGTGCAAATTCAGTTCATTTATCAGACATCATGAAGGCCACTTACTGGATGCAGCCTTCTACCTTTACACCTTTCTTCCTGAGAAACTTTGAATCTGTGGCAGGTGACATAAGATCTTTAGGCCCCGTGTCTGCTTCTCTATAAGTTATGAAATAAATGTCAAGCTTTTGCATTGCGATGGTTTACATTTATTGTGGCTTACGTCTTTTTTGCACATTATGTTTGGCAAAACAAGGGTGGGGGAGGATGTTCTTGAGTACAGTACAATATCTTTATAGTGAAAAGCTTATGAGCCACTCTAGGCTATACAGCTTTAGGTGGACCACAATCAGTGCCAATGTTTGGTGTGTTGTAGATTTGTATATAGTTTTAGAAGTCATGAGCTCATTCCATACAATAACTCTTGTTTTGTAATATTGATATAAATCTTCTCGTTATCTCTGGACACACTTATATTTTGATCCATTTAATTTAAATTATATCATCTGGGATATGCCATGGTCTTACAAGAGATATCTAGACTATCTATTGTATTGTTGTATCCTTATGGGTATTGCATCCAACAATGATATTTATCTATCATTCTTGGATGCGAATAAATCCATATATTATCCCTAATATTCTGTTAGGGATTCCTAATGTTTGAAGTAAGCAATCGTCTGGTTGTTCTTGTCTTTTTTCTCTCAGTTGAGTGTTGGCCCTCCCACCTATTATCTATTCAGCATGTCTGGGCCAATGGTATTGTGGATAAATAATGGAAATTTCTAATATGTTATGTATTTATCCTACCTACCACTGGCCCAGACAGGAAGTGCTCTCCCGTGAGTTATTTACTCCCACCTCCCCACATAGAAATATTTACACTCAGCAGGTATCATAAAAAATGGTTATTGCTTGGAATTGAGGACACTTCCTTGACTCTGTTCATGCACAGATGATATATATAAATGTTTTTTGTTATTGTGGCTTAATTTCTTCTGTGCATGCACAGATGATATATATAAATGTTTTTTGTTATTTTGGCTTAATTTTTAGCTCAACTTGACAAAGTCAAGCTGAGCTCTTGCCATCACTTCTTGTCCGTCGGCGTACATACATATGTCCATCCACAATTTCCTTTGGCACACCTCACAGGTCGCATTTATGATCAGATCACTTTGAAACTTGGTATGCTTGTTTGGGGTGACCTCTATATGGGAGCTATCGATTTTCGTCACAAAGATGTTGCTGCGGTCAACGATCTTAGCACTTAGTTTAGTCAGACCACAATACTTCCCTTTGGCACACTCTACAGGGCACATTTATGATTGGATTGCTTTGAAACTTGGTATGCTTGTTTAGGGTGACCTCTAGATGGGAGCTATCGATTTTCTTCCATTTCCGTCAAAAAATGTTGCCACGGCCAACGTTCTTAGAACTTAGATTAGTCAGACCTCAATATTTCCCTTTGGCACACCCTACAGGGCACATTTATGATCAGATTGCTTTGAAACATGGCAGCGCAGTTACCCCTCTGCACACTGATGTCAAAATCCCTATCTTTCAAGTTGACATTTTTTCCAAAATGCAACTAGGAATTTAACTAATCCAATTTTGTTTGACAGAGCTCAACGAGCTCTGTCAAAGAAGATTGGAATGGTTAAATTCCTAGTTGCAGTATTAAAAGCAATATGCAGGTTGAAATTTTGATATTTCAACGCCAGTATGGAGAGGGTTAACCCTGGTCAGAATTGAACTGTGGCATGTATTTTACCATACAATAAGCAGCTGTGTAATTCTTAACCCGCTGAGTATTGTCAAGATATTTTTCATCAAACCTAGTCATGACTGCTGTAAAGCAGCCATGACTAAATTTGATGTAAAATTAACACAAGAAATTGTTGGTGAAAAAATACTTTCAATTTACAGGGGAAAAGTTTGATTATATGTACCCAACTTGCAAGGGTGTGGGGGAGGGTCTTAATCTGGCAAGATTTTGTTCATAAATAATTGTTTTGTTACTATTTTTTGGAGAATACCTGTTGGCACTTCAATAAATGGTAACCAAACAATTTTATATGAATAGTTTATTTTTTTCTTCTACTGTAGAAATAACAAGGTTATGCATACAATGTTAAACCACTATAGTGGCTTTCAGCACTTTTCAGTAGAGCCTTGATAGTGTCTTCTATCACTCAACCAGTTAAAAATGGTCTCTTTATGTTAGTAAAGTGTTAACAGGGTTTCACATTACAGGTTACTATTGTGTTAAGCTTTTACTCAATGCACAGAATGTCAAAATATTATTTAAATTATTGTTTTTTCAAATTTATCCATCAAATTTCAACAAAAGCATATCATGTGACCCCTCATTGGAACAATCTCAACAAGCTCAATCCAATGATGGGTCACATGATATGGTTTTGTTGAAATATTTTTCAAAATATATTTTTTTCAACTGCTTAATTTGTAACTTACGTGGTACTTGGGCGGATGCATGCGATTCATTAGGTAAAGTGTATAATAGAATGTAATTACTTTATATTTAATATTTCAGTCAGTACAAAGAAAACACTGGGAGAACGCAAGAGCTGTGGCATACTCTTGTCATACCAGAAAAGTTTGCTGGAAAATATGTGTTGAAAATTAAACGCTTTCCTGTGAGTACCAATCATCATAGTTAACAATTCACAATGCATTATTCCATATTAACCTTCTACATCCTGATGCTGAAATATCATAATTTTAACTGCAAATTTTTCCCATCATGCAACTAGAAATTTAACCAATTTACTCTTGTTTGACGGAGTGCAATGAGCACACACAAAATTTGTCCCCATTGTGTATCCATCTCTAACCTTGACCAACAAATTTTTCATTGTGCATTTGTCAATTTCTGATATCGCAAAGAGGTACCATATCAGGTTTTCAAAGAAAAATTCTAAAAGAAGATGTGCAGACTGGGGTGAAGTTTAACTAGATTACCTCCCCCCCCCCCCCACCCTCCTAAATGGACAGTGTGGGAGTGGGCAGATAAAACTAGTTCATCTCCTTCACAGAAGATAATTGGGTGGATGGGGGAGATATTGGAAGGTGGGTCCATAAATTAATTTTATATGATACGGCCTGACCGGTCAGGCTGTACCATACCCCAAAAATGAATTGCAGAACTACGATCCAAGTAGGAAAAACGGTGGCTCATTGTTTAACTTATTGGACTTCACATCAAAAAGTCCGCATTTTAACTTTTAACCCGCTGAATATTTTCAAGATATTTTTCATCAAATCTAGTCATGGCTGCTGTTTTCTCCATGTGTGAAACTGCCCACCTGCCCAACCTGAGATGATCCTGGCTCTTGAAAGTGTCTACCACCTCTCCCCCTCCCAATAAACAACCTCCCAAGTATGGCATGAGTTATTATACACTAAATCTAACCAAAATAAGAATACATTTAAAAAATCTCTGCCTGTTTCTGTAAAAATGCCAAACCCAAAACATGTACTTCAGTTGCAGAACCTGACATGCTCTACAAATCTTGAAATGTTAGAGAAAGTAGTATAGTAGAACTTTGTTGATTGAATAACCACTTTGCTTTTGGAAAAAAACATTCAATTAACAGATGTATTCAGGAACCAATACTATAAAACTTTTACAATTGTATATTTTTATACTGTACCAATGACCCAGACATAGCTGGTGCTAACTCTTAAAATATAGGGCCAAACACAAATTTTGCCCCCCAATCCCCAAAATTTGCATCTAAAACTAAAGAAAACATGTCCTGAAAGGCCCTCCACACTTCGCCCCTACTGCGCATGCGCAGTGTCAAGGACGTTCCGAAATTGGCGCCATTTATCATTCTAAGTTTGGCCCTTCATCAGTTAACATCTGACTGATCTTTGTGCTTTTAAATCTCAGTTTAAATGATGCCAGACACATAAATATTAGTGAAATGGTGATTCTAAGGAGGATAGAAAAGGAGGAGAGGAAAAGAATGTGTGACAGAATATTATCAGGGCTGTAACTTAAAATTTTTTAATGAAATTATGTTAAGTTACCTATTTTCAAGGCAGCAGCCATTTTGTTGTCATTCTGATTATTTAGTTACACTGTTTTTTCAAGTGTTTTTCCTCTCTCCCTGTCCTTTAACTGGTAGAGTGCTGGAAGCCCATATTTGGGCTTTATTCTGAAGTGCCGGTACCACAACTTGAAGGCTCATATTCAGTGCATGTGCTTTGTATTATCTTTGAAGAGATATCATTTAATCTGTAAGGGTTTGTCTTGTTACAATTTATGGGAGAGTGCCCATAGGCACTCTCCCATAAATTGTAACAAGGCAAAGACATGTGTACAAGATTTGATAGTCAAAAATAATTTAGCACTCTACCAGTTAAGTTCCCCCTTGCTATTCTCCCATGCTTTTGGCATAGTTTCTGTAATTATTATTACTAAAATTTCTTGGGAGTTTTAGCTGTATAACAGAATGAATTCTGTTCTTTCCCCATGTTTACGTCTTCACCTACGGGTGGTTAGGCGTTGTGTTCTGCATCTACCATCTGATGTTCTGCAGTTTCTTCCCTGGAAGTCTCTGTTTTGCATCAGATGGTGTATTTTTGGTAACTGATTTCGGGCCTGGGTGCCTGGAGTCTTATTTTAGTGTTTTTACACTCATTGTTTACATTTACAACAGCCCTCTGTGTGAGGGGGGGATTTCTAAATAATAATATCTTTATGTTATTTTAATCATAACTAGATACATTATTATTGTTCGTAAGTGTTGAATAAATTGTTTAAAATATTTTTAAAATTTTTGTCCACACTTAGGCTTGGGATCCATTGGGGCTCAACGTTACTTTTCAGAAACTTGGGCTGTTCTGAAAAAATATTTTTTCAAAATATTTTGATTTCAATTATTTTTTCTATATTAATGGATCATATTATTATTATGTATTTTGATTGCCAGGGGTTAGTGCGAGTACCAGGACTTGTTTTCTTTTCACATTGAAAGGATATTGATCAATTGCTTTAAGAGGAAGTCTTCCTCTGACCTTATTATCATTCTATATGTGGTCAGTGTACTCGCATTAACTCCTGTTCTGTATCGTAGGATTTCGATGACAATATGGGAAGCGTATGTCACGGTATGTTGTTGGGGATTTGGACACTCCGGTCCTTTCCCCGCAGGGTCACTCTACTTTATCAATTTCTATTTCAGACGATCAAGATTAGGGTGATGTATCTGTGATGTCTTCCAACAGTGTGCCTCCGTCGTCACAATTAATGAAGTGCTAGCGGAAAAGTGCTCATGTAATACGCCAATTGCCTAAGAGGACCCTAGTAGGTTCGACGGCCTTTGACGTCCGCTAGCTCGCCCGGTGTAGCGTCCATTCACCGAATGGTTCGGCAGCCGGGTTCGTCCGTTGCGGTCTAGAAGGAATTTTGGGGTGATGCGAGCACTATAAAATTAACTTAATGCACACCCAGTGACGGCGGATCGGAGGGAGAACGGAGGAAGCCTTTTAGTCCGGTTCATAGCTCGTTCCGGTCCATCCGGACGGCAAGCGAGAGAGGCCCCTCTCTCGTTCAACAACATCTGGCCCCAGATGTTGTGGTACAAATGTGTAGTTAGCGGAGCATACGTCCGTCGCTCGGGACGCTCCGTTGTATAGGCAGTCCGCTGAGACTGCTAAGGCTTCCTCTTCTCGTCAGCGCACTCGACCGCACCTTGGCTGCGTGACCGCCGATATATTACCAGCTTCGCCGATCAAGGATTCTTCGGCGACCAGGTCACACCATCCGGCAGCCAGGGATTCGAGACCGATGGACTCCGGACGTTCGCATAGGAAAAGTATGCGGGAGCCATCTGATGCAGAGCTGCCCTCGGCGAAGCAGCGATAGACTGCGCCTCCGCAGGTCTCGACGGCGGACATTCTTGTGCACATAGCACAGCTTATCGCAGCATCCCAGCAGCCGACAGAAACGGTGTCAGATCGAGAATTATCCGACAGCGCTGGGTCGGTAGCCGGGGACTCGAGGCCTGCAGACTCCGGACGTTCGCATAGGAAGTGTGCGGGAGTCAACGTACACGGAGCTTCCAGCGGCAATGCATCGTAAGTCCGCTACTGCACAGGCCTCGGGAACGGACGTGCTTTCCTTAATAGCACAGTTTATCGCAGCATCCCAGCATCAACTGAATCTGTCGCATATATTTTATCCGACGATGCTGGGTCGGGACGCTCCGCGGAAGCGGGTACGGACGTCCGAAAGTTTCATCCGGTCCGATGGGATACCGAAAGGGATTCGGTGGATTTCAAGCTTTCCCTTTCGGAACAACATATGTTGCGATGCCGGATAAGAAACTGATAGCGTCGGTGGACTTAGAAATTTTTGGTTCGGTTCAGGGACATCGTCCCTCAGTTCCGACATAGTCCAATAATGTCACACAAACTTTCGAATTATTGAACGACGCTATATATATTATTATTTTATGCTTGCTATCCAAGCATTTCTGGTTTCTTGTTCGAAGAGTTATGGAGATGTCTTTCAAAAGTGTGCCTCTGTCGTCATAGTTAATGAAGAGTTAGCGGCAATAAGTGCTCATGGAATATGTCTATCGCTTATGGAGTGACATTCGCTAGCTCACCCTGTGTAGCGTACATTCATCGAATGGTTCGGCTGCCGGGTTCGTCCGTTGCGGTCTAGGAAGGAGATTTGGGTGATGCGAGCACTTTAATTACTTTAGTACTCACCCAGTGACGGCAGATTGAGGACAGATCGGAGGAAGCCAACAACATAGGGGACCGCATGTTGTGGTTCAGATATTTTACATTCGGAGCATATGTCCGTTGCTCGGGACGCTCCGTTATATTGACAGTCCGAGAGACTGTCTTTAATGCTTCCTCATCCTCACAGCAGGGCACACGACCACACATTGGCTACGTGACCTCGAGTATCCGATCAGTTTCGGCATTCAGTGATTCCACAGCGAATAGGTCGCGCCATCCGGTAGCCAAGGGACACGAGGCCTATACACTCCGTTCGCTCGCATATTGGAAGTATGCACGGGGTAACGATCTCGGAGCTTCCTGCGGCAATGCATCGTAAGACCGCTGCTCCTCAGGCCTCAGTGACGGACGTGCTATCCGAGTTAGCACAGTTGTTTCGCAGCATCCCAGCAATTGACGGTTTCTCGGTCGAATCAGGAATTATCCGACGGCGCTGGGTCGGTGCGGTCCGCGGTTGCATCAAGCTACGGACGACCGAACACTTTATAGGGTCCGACAGGATGGCGAAAGGGATTCGAAAGATTTCGAGTTTTCCCTTTAGTAGTATCGGAAGATGCCTTTCATATCTTCTGGCATTTCTTCCAGTGATTATTTTTCGGACTTCATTGCTGCGATCTTGGATAAGAGACTTATAGCGTCATTGGACTCGGATTTTTCGATCGGTACAGGGACTTTGTCCCTGACTTACCGACGCAGTCCAATATTGTCATTACAACATGTGTTTTATTTTTCGACGCTATATATTTATATATATATACAAGCCTGCTACTAAGCATGATAGTTTAGTTTCTTGTCCGCGTGGCTCATTTCTGCCATTTTATCTTTTTTACATATAGTTTATTTTGGCAGAGCAGGGCATACCGAGAGTTCATATGCGTCTAGACGGTGTGATTAAAGACTGCATATATTCTTTTCGCCGTTTATGTCTTTTCCAATTTCAATGTTGGGAACGACATTATGTATAGTAGACTTAACTTAGACGCTTTATTATACGTAATCCGCCTTACTGAGGCGTTATCATTACGTCTTCAAGAAAAGATTTACGGGATATTATTCTCAATGTAATTTCTTTTGAGGGCAGTAGTTTGTTCACGTATAACTCCGCCCTTCAGTGGCTGATTGGAGTTGGTTAGACGTGATGCAGCCCTAGCTACATCCACGCGTGGATAGTAGGTTAAGAACTCTCTCAGAGTCGCTTCGTTCTCGGAGGAGCTTCTCTTCGACGGCAACTTTCCGGCAATCCATGAATTGCTTGATTTATACATTCTCTTGTCTATCTAGTGTTACAAGAGATTCAGACTGGGGCAAACATTCGGTGGTTGACTCAGAGAGTGCCGCCGCAGTTGCCAGACCCGAGTGTGGCTGTTCTGACGGTTGCCAGTCAAACAGATTGGGATATATACTGATCCCTACGGATTCGAAGTGCCAGGGTCTTTGGGTTCCGCAGTCTTTTAACTATCAGTTTAACTTCCGTGGAATAATGTTTTTTAGGCTTGCTTTATGTCATTGCATGAACATTATTCAGAAACGCATGCCCAAATTCCTGTCCTTTAATTCGACAGTAGTGGCGTATCTCTGGAACCAGGGAGGCACTCTTTCGTTTCCGTTATTCAATTTAATGGAAAGAATCCGTCTGTTGGTTATACTACACCAAGTTCAGTTTTGGTCCGTCATATTCTGGGTCGTCTGATTGTTTTATCGCACTCCCGTTCTCTTACGGGTCGCTTGTTGCTGTCAGAATGGACTCTCAACAACAAGTATTTAATCAGATTTGCTATCTATGGGAGCGCCCAATGATGTTTTATTTATGACACAGCTTGCTAATCAATTGCAGACGTATGTGTTGGCTTGTCCAGATCTCTGAGCTAATACTGTTAACGCTCTATTGATCTATAGGACGGAATGATAGGATACGCGTATCCTCCGGCGCTGTTGTTTTAGCAGGTATTGCTAAGATAAACAACCACAATACATTTCCGTTGATAGCATCTCTATCTTCACAGAGATCATGAGTAATTTACTCTCTTGTCTACTGTGGATCTTAACGTGAAATCTTCCTCTATGTGAGGATCTTTTTTCACTGGGTAAATCGTGTCATCTTTATCACAACCAGCAAGGTCGCAACCTTCATGTATTCCGTTGTGTGGTCCGTATTGCATTGTAAGCACTGTACTGGACGAGCTTTGGACGCGATTTCTTACTATAGGAGATCCTCTTCTTCGCTATTCTATGCGACTAAAGTGCAGGCTCTTCCGTCGTGGTGTAGGGATCATTATGTTCATATGGTTGATCCCTCCATACTACTCATTGCTATTTTTTAGTATACTTGTTTCACAAGATCTACTGCAGCCTGTTGTTATTTAGGTTATAGGTTTATGTTACCTCATACCTATGCACTCTACGATAGTTTACATTTGAGTCTTTTGTCTCTTTATCTAAGTCAGTTAGTAACTTTTTGATAAATAGACTTAGAATCTTTAGATTAAATTCCTATACGGATTTTAACTTCGGTTCTTATTTAGCTAAGTAATCATTTGAGCCTCTGGAAACAGTAGTTTTCAAATTCTGACCTTTTAGACAGTAATTCTGTTGGTTTCTCTTTTACTGTAGAGTCAGTGAGTTTCATGCACTATCGATGGATGATTTTCACTTTCATAGTTTCGGAATCAATACTTCCGTTACTATTTAGGTTGGATTGTTGCATAAGAGTTAGGCTCCTATTATCCGGAACCTATTATTTTAAGGTCCTTCCGTCTTCGTATGGGCATAGGCCTTTACTCTTTCCGGGTACAGTTTATGTATTTATAAACAGATATCTGTTTATTACAAGGGCGTAAGCTTCTTCTGTCTTTGATGTCTAGTAGAAGGACGTTACGCTCCATTTTATTGTTAATGGATTCTATTAACTAGCGTACTGCTTATGGTATATCATTGGCTTAGCAGTTGTGCTTAAGATTTCGGCTCATGAAGTAAGAGTTCTTCTACTTCTTGGGCTTACATTAATAGTGTTGCTATTATAGATTTTTGAAGGCTGCTCATTGCGCTCAGCCATCCATTCATGAATTTTATCTCAGAAATATCGAGTCCATTTCTGGAGGCCTCTATTGTTAGGTCTATTCTCTACTGCTCAGAATGTCATTCACTTAACAGTTGCTACTATAGCTAGGTAGGCTGTCTGATTTGGCAGTGTCTCCGTTCGGCTGCCCTCTTCGCTCTGGGCTATTTGACCCAGGGCAAGAAAAAGGGGGGGGGGGGGGAGGGTGTTCCCTTGGGTCACCTGTTTTTTACTATGAAAACAAGGGGATTCCTCCTCCGGAGTTAGTAATTCTGAGCTGTTATTGGGATGGTTGTTTAGTGAGAAGTTTAAGTTTATAAAATTCATTCAAGTCTTAGTTTTTAAAGTATAGCTTTTGAATATTGCATATGTCAACGGACATGATTATGCAATTCTCACACACTTTTAGGAGTATAAGAGTCTCTATTCTCTAGACTTACTTTATTATTGGCTTACTTTAAAAATTATTAGTATAAGGATTATTGGATATTAATAGAGTACATGGATGTATGAAGCTCAATTTTTGGAAGGTGTTGTATCTTTCTAATTTATCATAAATAAGAAAGATACATGTAAGGCCTATTACTTCTTTCCCCTACAGGGGATGACTCTATTTTATTTTATTGAGCGTATTCCATTTTGCTCTATGTCCTTGGCCCTCCAGCCTTTTTACTATTCAGCTATGTCTGGGTCATTGGTACAGTATAAAAATGTTAAAAAATTTATAGTAATTTATATATTTTTTATACTTACCAATGACCCAGACGGGGATGGCCCTCCCAGGAGTTGGGAACTCTTGCCTCCCCGCTGAGTACATAGCGCTTACCAGGCACTGGTTATTAGAATGATAAATGGCGCCAATTTCGGAACGTCCTTGACACTGCGCATGCGCAGTAGGGGCGAAGTGTGGAGGGCCTTTCAGGACATGTTTTCTTTAGTTTTAGATGCAAATTTTGGGGATTGGGGGGCAAAATTTGTGTTTGGCCCTATATTTTAAGAGTTAGCACCAGCTATGTCTGGGTCATTGGTAAGTATAAAAAATATATAAATTACTATAAATTTTTTAACTTTCTAGAATTAATTTTTCTACCTATTAATAGAATTGACTAAAATGAATCATTAGCATTTTACAAGATATGGCAATTTGCCAGTTGGCAAATTGCCAGATCTTTGAAAATACTAATGGTTCAATTTAACTCATTTAAAGTCACAACTAGAAAATACAATTCTAGAAAATACAATTGTAAAAGTTTTATAGTATTGGCCCCAGTTCATAAGAATTTGGTCATTTTCTTGTAATACAGTGATAAACTGTCATGGGGTTCTTTCCAACAAGATATAGTAGATTATGAATGCTTATCTTTGATGTACTGAGGCCTGGTATGTCTATAAACATATGACCTTCTTTTTAAATTTTTGCCTCCAATATCTATCTCATTGGAATGAACTCATTAGAATGAGCACATTGGGGTCGTTCCAGTAAGAGTTCATTAGCTGTATTTTGGAGAAAAAATTAAAATCTTCAGTTGTTCATGAATTGTTTTACAAGTGTTGTCTATTGTCCTTGTTAGGTAAACATTTTAATGCTTATGTTGAAATGCACTAAGACCTGGTAGGTCTAAAGAGGTATGGGAATCATCTGTTAGGGGAGTTCTTTGATAGATTGCAAGATTTTTCTTTCAGTTAACAATAGTTTACTCTGTTTGCTGTATGCAATTAACAAATTTGTAGTGAAGGTATGGTAAATGGTTTGGTGTTTGAAAAGCATATGCTATCAACAGAGTTATTCAATAAAAAAATATCAAGTGGATCTACTGTAGTGACATCATTTGATATTCAGGACATCAGACTGATATTGCAATTCATTTTCATATTCAGCCCATCCCCCATCCTGTTACATAGTTTTAATGCCTTAGTAAAATTTCTGATTATAAAGTAGCAATGCACTTGAAAGGAAAGTGATAGTAATGGTGATAATAATGACCATGCTCCCCTGCAATTCAGTTATAGTTGTCAATAGATTCTCATCAGATCACCAAAATTAAGCAACATCAAGCCCGGTTAGTCCTTAGATGGGTGACCATCTGAGCGGTCGATTTGAACTCCCGCTTTGTGTCCTTGGGCAAGGACTTCACGTCGATTGTCCACCTGGGGGCATGATGATGCCTTGTACTAAGGCATACTGCACATCGATGGTGTGCTTGTCTTCAACCAATCTAACCCTGCCTCTGATGCAGTGCGGAGTTATGATGTTGGGGAGCTGACAGCTGCTCATCTTTGCTCAGTGGTTCTCTCTGGTTATTCAGGCTTCCTCCCCCGTCACCAACACAATCTGACCTTGGCTGTTAAAGTGTCATTAAACCCTAATAAATAAATAAATAAATAAATTTTTATCAATAACACATTGACTATGAAAGTTGTGTGTAGACATGTTGAATGTAAAAATTTTAAAATGATGCTGTCTTCAAAAAGAAATGCTGTCTTCAAAAAGAAATGAGTAATGGGGAAAACTTCTTTATAAATTCTTCTCACAAACTAGTGATCCAAATACTTTCATGTTTGGCATATCTTTGATCTTTGAGATCTTTATTTTATTACATGCCTGTCTGTGAGAATAATAATTTTAACAAATTTGTTAATCATCCTTAAAAAGATTCTATGTATCAAACATTGGAAGCATTTGCTGAAGTGGTTTTAAAGAAGATTTTCAATGTTTTCATCATTACCCATAGTGTTAAAAACTGGGACCCAATGACACACCTATACTAAGGTTGATATCAGGGCATTGATTTTCAATCATCCTTTCAAAGATGTTATCAAGCCTGGAAATATGCTGACTGTCATCTGCAGAAAGAGTCCCCAGAGGGGTGAATTTGGTGATCCTACCCTGCAAAGCAGTTACCCTCTGTCACCCTCAATCTGAATCAAAAGTCTCAGGCCTAAACAGAAAGAGGGGGTACCCAAAGGATAAAATGGGGGATTCTAGCCCACTGTACAGGATAGCATCAGCAAATTCACCCTCTAGGGATTTCATTCTGAAAATGACAGATTGCTTATTTCCAGGCTTGGATGTTATATATTAAACATGGAAGAATTTGGAGACATGCTTTGGGAGATTTTTTTTAATGCTTTTTCTATTACCCACAAGATTTTTACATTGTTTTAATCCAATTACAGGGTGATAAAATGTAAGGCATCATGGTGCCCCTAAACATAGTCCCAGGGGCTTGATCTGAGCAAAATTAAAAACCATCCTTATACAGAAGATATGTATCAAACATGGAAGCATTTTGAGCAGTGGTTTGGGAGATTTCTAATGCTTTCTCCATCACCCACACCTCATCACATCCCTAAATTGGATGACAGGTGCAGAGTTTGAACAAACTTGCAAATTACCCATATAAACAAGTTTGTTTTCAATTTTTTTCCTATACCCAGTGTTTGAATTGGGTGAGTGGCCTTGAAAATATTCATCAGAACTCATTTCATGGCGGGTGACGTACAATGTTTGACAGACAAACAGTGTCACTGCAGCTTACCTGACTCTCAGTTAGGAGAGCTAAAAATCTGCATGTTTGCTTTACAGCCCATATATGATATCACTTAATATGCACCAGAGGATTGATTTCAAAATAAAACAACAAAAAAACTAAAAACTTGTGGATCATATTGACAAAGGTGTTAAATGTCACATATAAAATAATTCGGAACAGTAATTGGTTAGTAGAATATTTTTTAGTGTTGCATCCATTATCCACATTTGAAAGTGGGACTCCAGAACCCCTATGACAAAAGGGGGTCTAATTTAAATAAATGGGAATATATTCATAATAAAGATGTTACACGCTCAGACAAAAATCATTTGAACCAATAGTTTGTGAGAGGAAGATGTACTTTACTGTTTTCCAGATTACCAGCAGAGTTGCAAAGTCGGCCAACAGCAGCACTGAGCTCTTTACAACTGGATTGTTGGAATGCTCATTTGTCACATATAGAAATGTGTCTCACTTGCTGTCATTAATTGTTGCTATAAATAGTCAAAGCTCAACAGAAAAAAATTCCCCAAAGTTGTCAATTGTTCCGATTGCTTTTTAAAAAATAAAAAAAAACATACTCTGATGTCTGCAAAAAATTAATATTCTGATGAGAACAATTTTTTGCTGCAATGCAAATTGAATATTTACAACATCTTTTAGTTATTATTGATATAAATTAAGTACCAAGATCATCGGGACATTCGGAGAAGAGATCCATCTCCGACACACCATCCCAGGAGCAGCAAGTGGCTAAGAAATGGAAGACAGCTGCTCCTCAGGCCTTGATGACGGACTTGCTGTCGCAGATTGTGCAGCTGATCACAGCATCCCAGCAAGTGCAGGTGCAGCCTGACTCAGAACCTGAGCTGTTGGACGGTGCTGGTTCAGTCCAGTCTGTTCATGCAGATGCAATGGACTGAGATTCGCAACTGATTCTCTCGATTCATGGTGCCCCTAAACATAGTCCCAGGGGCTTGATCTGAGCCTTACATTTTATCACCCTGTAATTGGATTAAAACAATGTAAAAATCTTGTGGGTAATGGAAAAAGCATTGAAAAAAATCTCCCAAAGCATGTCTCCAAATTCTTCCATTCTCTCGGACGGTGAAAAGGATAAGGAAGAGGATTACCCTTCCCTTTCAGAACAGCACATGGTTGCGATGGATTTCATCTATCAATACTACCCTGAATTTGTTTCGACGAATCAGAATGCTGTGACAACAAGAGAGAAACTGCTGGCGTCATTGGACACAGATTTTATACAGACAAAGGAAGAACTTCTTTCTTTTCCAGTTCAGTCTAGGTAGGTGTCGCAGGCCTTTGGCCATGTAGACGATGCCATGTTCACCTCTCGAGTGCGAGGAAAAAAGGTGGTTTCTTGATTAACTACATCCTCCATAAACATACCGTTTCTTGGACCACGTTCATTTAAAACGGTTGGAGAAGATTTCAGAGAGCTCTTCTGCATTTGGATGAGCAGGCTGGGGATCTAGATGTATCCTTGCCTGCATCATTCACTATTCGCTCAGACACAATTAAAATGACAATTGGGGAGCGCGGTGGCTCAGTAGGTAGAGGTGCAGGCTGCAAGCCGAGAGGTCCTCGGTTCGAATCCCACCTGCGGCAACCGCGTTGTGTCCTTGGGCAAGACACTTCATCTCCATTGCCTGCTTGGGGGCACGGTGGCGTTGTGTACTAAGGCATACTGCACATCGATGGTGCTCTTGTCTTCAACCAATGCTAACCTGGAGTTAGTATGTTGGGGAGCTGACAGTTGCTCGCCATTGCTCGGTGGTTCTCTCCGGGTACTCCGGCTTTCTCCACCCGTAAAAACTGTCACGGTCATGATTAGCCATTGTGCATAAGTATGTGACCTTAAACACCAATAAATAAATAAATAAATAAAATGACAATTTCATCAAGTAGAGTGAATTTGAAAAATTTGAAATTTGAAAATTTTGGCATAACGTCTCGATGGGAAGGAATTTGAGGTCGTTTGTACCTCTCTTAGAGTTTTTTCCAGGGCAATTTGTATACCACGTATAACTCCGCTCTAACAGTGGCTAATATGGAGTTAATCAGATGTGATGCTGCCCTTGCGTCATCATCACTTATAGATGACAAGATGAAAAGCTCTCTCCGGGTCGCTCCGGTCTCCGGACATACTATTTTTGACGACAAGCTTTCGTTAGTCCATGAACAGGCTACGAAGAAAGTGTCAAGTGCTCTGCTATTGAAGTCGTCGTGAGGGGGGTTCGATCCCCCCCCCCCCCCCCCCCCCCACCACCACCAACAATGTGTTAAGAGGCGATTACCGGGCAAGACGTAGTTTTCTTCCCGCAAGCCTCGTATGCATTTAAGTACATACATGCATTTCATGACTTCTTGATTGGAGGCTGGGTCGTGTTCTATGGTGACCTCAATAATAATTAATACCTGGGTGCCTATTCGACAAATATTTATATTGTTATTTGGTACCGTTTTTACTGATTCCAGAGCACTCCCCTCTTTCTTTTTGAAGAAGATTCCTTCAAAAGGGAGGGGCGGGGGATTTTTTACCTCTCCTCTGGCTTGATAAGTATGTAACTATGAGTGAAGCTGTTTTGTCTGTAATTATATCCTGGATACAGTTTGTGTTTTATTGTATATGGCATACGTTTGTGGGGATATCCTCTCATTCTCAAATACGCCAAGCTAATTTGTGGGGCTTAATATTTTTTATACCAATGGCCCAGATGGGTATGGCTCTCCCATGAGTGGGGCACTCATACCTCCCCACTGAGTTATTATGTAGTACTCTTTTCTACAAAGAATGATGTTGGCGTCAATTCCGGTCACTTCCTGATGGCTGTGCATGCGCAGAAAGTAAAAGTATGGAGGATCAGATAGGACTTTTAATTTTCGGTTTTGCAAGCAAATTTTGGGGATTTGGGGATTCAAAATTTGAGTTTGGCCCTTGATGACTTTGAGTTTGCACCAGCTACTTTGGGCCATTGGTAAGTATAAAAAATATACAAATTAATTTAAATTTATAATTTTCCAAACCGAGAGACTGATTTGACCCAAATTTGATATGAGGGCTTATTGGGTCATAAGCTGAAAATAGAAAAGATTTAAAACGCCCATATCTCCAAAACTACGTGGCACTGAGAATTCTTATTTGGTGTGAAGCTTCCTTAAGACCAACAGAATGGAATGGTCCAAAAAATTGCTATCGGTTTTATCATGGGGTACTTTTTCTGGACTTTTGAAAAAGTGCTGAGTCAGCATTTTTTAACACTTGTGGGTAATGGGAAAACACTTAAGACTACTTTTCTCCCAAACCACTGCTCCAAAAGCTATCAAATATCACATATAACATCTTTGGAAGATTGTTTCACGTGTTTATTGAAATAAAATCCCTGGGTCCATATTTGGGCTCTCTATGGGAGCCCAAATGTTTAAATTAGTGCAGTATGAGAAATATTCTTTAAAAATCTTCTTCTTCAGATCCAGCAGTCAGAATGTTTTGATATTTGGTATGCAGCATCCTTGGGGGGTGAGATTCAAGTTTGTTCAAGACAAGTCCCAGGGTTCATATTTGGGCTCCCTGTGGGAGCCCAACTTATAACTTAGTTCAATATGAGGAATTTTTCTTTAAAAATCTTCTTCTTCAGATTTAGCAGTCGGAATGTTTCAATATTCGGTATGCAGCATCCTTAGGGGGGGGGGGGGGGGGGGGGGGGGCAGAGATTCAAGTTTGTTCAAGCCAAGTCCCTGGGTTCATATTTGGGCTCACTGTGGGAACCTGAATTATAACTTAGTTCAAAATGAGGAATTTTCTTTAAAAATCTTCTTCAGATCTTCCAGTCAGAATATTTTGATATTTGGTATGCAGCATCCTTAGAGGGGTGAGATTCAAGTTTATTCAAGCCAAGTCCCTGGGTTCATATTTGGGCTCCCTGTGGGAGTCCAAATTATTACTTGTTCCATATGAGGAATATTCTTTAAAAATCTTTTTTTTTTTAGATCCACTGGTCAGAATCTTTGGATATTTGGTATAAGCTTTTCTTAGGAGGGGCAGATGCAACTTGTTGGAATCAATTCCTTGGGTTGGTATTTAGGCTACCATGTCAGGTGAGTTCCCTCAGGCCCCCTGGGGCCTCTTGTTAATCCCCTCTTTGCAGACCTCAGTGCAGAAAAAATCATCTAATCTTTTTCCCCATTATCTCTATACAACTGGATTGCTAGAATGATGATTGGTCACATACTGAAAAGTGTCTCCTCTGCTGCCATCTTAGGGGTGGGGGAATTTCTGTAAATGAACAGCTTTCAAAAACAACAACAACAAAATTTCTCATCAGGTTTTCAGTATCCCGTCGTGGAAAATGAATATGTCAATATGTGTCCTTAATCCTATGCACGCTGACATCAAAATATCAAAACTTCAGCAAATTTCTCCCCAAATGCAATAAGGAGTTTAACCAATTCAATCTTGTTTGACTGTGCTCAATGAGATATGTCAAACAGGATTGAATAGTTGAATGCCTTGTTGCATTGTGGGAAAAATTATTGCTTGAAATTATGATACTTTGGCATCTGTCTTCAAGGGCTTAATATAAGTTATCTCTGCCAACATGTATGGTATATGGAGATTTAATACCTGGATGTCGGTTTTATAAAAAATATACAAATTAATTTAAATTTATAATTTTCCAAACCGAGAGGCTGATTTGACCCAAATTTGATATGAGGGCTTATTGGGTCATAAGTACTTAATTTATGCCAAAAAAGTTTTTCCCGTTGCCCCATGGGAACCACAGGAGCTGAAAATAGAAAAGATTTAAAACACCCATATCTCCAAAACTACGTGGCACTGAGAATTCTTATTTGGTATGAAGCTTCCTTAGGACCAACAGAATGGAATGGTCCAAAAAAATTGCTATCAGTTTTATCATGGGGTACTTTTTCTGGACTTTGGAAAAAGTGCTGAGTCAGCATTTTTTAACACTTGTGGGTAATGGGAAAACATTTAAGACTACTTTTCTCCCAAACTACTGCTCCAAAAGCTATCAAATATCACATATAACATCTTTGGAAGATTGTTTCACATGTTTATTGAAATAAAATCCCTAGGTCCACATTTGGGCTCTCTATGGGAGCCCAAATGTTTAAATTAGTGCAGTATGAGAAATATTCAGGCAAGCTGCAACCGAGGTGTTTAAATGAGACATCCAGGTATTAAATCTCCAAAAACCACACATGTTGATGGAGATAACGTTTTTGTCCCGTTTGAAACACAATGGAAACATGGAGGAAACAAATTTGTGGATGCCTTTCTCATGTTCTGCAATCAGTTGGGCCAAACTCGTGAATAATTGTTTTGTTTTTACAAATGATGAAGACAACAGAAAGAGCTACTTCCCTTGGGTTGTTGTTGGAAATGAGTCATCAAATTTTGTTGACAGATTTGCTCTTATTTTATTGTTCTCAAGTTTTTAACTCATCTTGACAACGTCAAGCTGAGCTAATCTCCTCACTCTCCATCTGTCGTCTGTCATCCGTCCGTCGTCTGTCATCCATCCGTCGTCCGTCAACACCATGTTTTGGTCTTCTCCAAAGCCACTGGGCCAATTCAAGTGAAAGTTTGTGTGAGTGATGGTCCCAAAGAGGTATTGCATTTTTGTTCAACTCAACATTCCCAGCCCCATAGGGAGGGAGTGGGGGAAAATGCTCCAAAATATTTTTAAAATCTTCTCAAGAACCAGTGTGTACAATGACTTGATATTTGCTATGGAGCTTCCTTTTGAGGTGTAGAATCAAGTTTGTTCAAACGAAGTTCGTGAAGCAATATTTGGCTTTGTAATGGGAGGGGTAAGATTTTTGGCCCCGCCCAAGTTTTCTATTTTCTGAACCGATGGTCCAGTATGAAACAAATTTGGTATGTGGTATTATTGGGTCATAAGTACTTGACCCATGTAAATAAAAAAAAATTCTGCATACCCATGGGAACCCTGGGAGCTAAAAATGGAAGTATTTTCAAACACCCATTTTTCCCAAACCACAAGGAACAGAGAGCTGTTATTTGGTATGAAGTATCCTTAGGACCAGTAGAATTGATTGGTAAAAAAAAATTGCCATCGGTTATGTTGGGGTGTTCTGTAATGGGCATCGAAAAAATGCTGAGTCAGCATATTTGCAAAAATTTTAAAAAATCTTTTCTCCAGAACCAATCATCAGAATCTTTTGATAATTGGTATACATCATTCATGGGGGGGTCAGATACAAGTTTGTTGAAATAAAGCTCATTGGTTCATATTTGGGCTCTCTACAGGAGACCGAATTTTTAACATAGGGTAATATGGGGAATATTCTTTAAAAATCTTCTTCTTCAGAACCACCAGTCAGAATCTTTTAATGTTTGGTATACATCAGTGTTATGAGGGTCAGATTCAATATTGTTCAAACCAAGTCCCTAGGTTTATATTTGGGCTTCCTACAGAAGCCCAAATTTTAACTTTGTTCAATATGGGGTTTAAAAAAATCTTCTTCTTCAGATCCACCAGTCAAAATGCTTTCATATTTGGTATGCAACATCTCTAGGGGGGTCAGATTCCAGTTTGTTCAATTCAAGTGCCTGGGTTAATATTTGGGCTCCATATGGGAACATGAAATTTAACTTAGTACAATATGAGGGAATTTCTTCAAAAATCTTCTTCTTCAGATCCACTAGTCAGAATGCTTTCATATTTGGTATACAACATCTCTAGGGGGGTCAGATTCAAGTTTGTTCAAATCAGATCCATAGGTTCATATTTGGGCTCGCTATGGTAGCCCAAATTTTAACATAGTGCAATTCGAAGAAATTTCTTTAAAATTTCTCTTCTTCAGATCCAACAGTCAGAATGCTTTCATATTTGGTACACAACATCTCTAGGGAAGTCAGATTCAATTGTGTTAAAATCAAGAGCCTGAGTTAATATTTGGGCTTCCAATGGGAGCCGGAATTGGCCATTTTGCTGAAGAATTAAAAATTTTGTATTCAGTACCCTCTAGTTTATTTAATTATTCGTCTATTTAATTTATGACAGAAAAATATGATCGAAATCTGATGAAATTTGTGACTATTTTCAGGTTTTGGGTTCAATTTTTATATCAAAGAAAGTGGAAAGCTTTCATTTAAACCATATACTCCTGATTCTCATGCCCTTATACCCTGGATGTTGCATGCTCTCATATACCTTGGATATTGGGTTTGCCCTTTGCCAAGGCTGTTTGTCCAAGACATTCTGACCAATCAAAAGTCAGGATTTATCAGGATATAGGGACAAACACCAATAACCAATAATCAACCAAAATGAATATGTTGAAGATGTACTTATTTTTGTGGCCAACAGCACTGAGCTTTGTACAGCTGGATTGCTGGAATGATCATTGGTCATATGTCGAAAAGTGTCTTACTAGCTGCCATCAGTGGTTGCAAAAAATGAATGTACTGATGAGCACATTTTTTGTGGCAATGCAAACTGAATATTTATAACACATTTTATATATTATTGACAAAAATCATGTGCCAAGATTGGAAGGTTATAGTGTTATTAGTTTTCCTGCAAGGTAAACACATTGACGTTTGATAAAATGACATAATTAAATGTCATTGATTGGGAGGAGTTGGAGTGTTGATTGACTTGACACCTTTTTAAAGGAGTGGGCAGATTTGAGTGGCAACGGGTGTCGTCTCATTATGCTGATGTGCTTAAATAAACATACCGAGATCGGGATTAGTGAAAGGTGCTAATTACTTTTACTGGTCACTTTTACCCAGAATTTTAGTCGGTTTTTTAGATGAGAAAAAATTACAAAAAAATTACTTTTACTGGTCACTTTTACCCAGGATTTTAGATGAGAAAAAATTACAAAAAAATTACAAATAACGAACATTAAACATTGCATGAAACATGGGCATTAATTAAATACTCTCAAAAAGGACTGGCCTTGGCCACAGCATCTAAAAATTGTAAAATGTTCATTCTACTTTCTCTGTATTCTCTTTGGTAATGCCGGATGAAATGTTCAATTTTTCGGTACTTTTTTCGTCGTGGGCAAACTTTACCACCCGCACGGAGTTGAAGTATTGTTGCTTCTGTGTAAGCCTGTTCCTGTTGAATAAAACTCACAACAGAGTACAAATTTGGATTACTTCTGTTGATTATTTTCTTCAATTTAGAATGCCATCCCTCCATGTGGTTTGTTGTTCTTGGGCCATTTGTCTCAGAATGATTCCATATATTTTGATTAACTCCTTCAACCCAGAATGAAGTTAAATAGTCTGTGAACTTTACCACTCACTGGTCAACATCCCTGGTATTTAATTCTTCTTCCCATGCACTCAGTACTTCAAACCAAGCATCGCTGACTTCTGGCACTGCCACAAATGGAAGAGCTATGGCTCGTCGAACTAATGTTCTGACTGCTGTGTCGTCTTTGTATTCATTTCTAAGGCTGCACTTGTCTGATGCAAAGCGATAAACCGCTTGACTGTAGTGGAAGTAACATCCCTTTACCGTTGTTGTTGGAAAGATGAGCTGCGCAGCATTCTGAGCAGCAATTTCAAAATCCATAAAAATCTGAGAAGGCTGAAGGCTGGAGGGTCACACCTGCATCTTGACATTTATTTGAGATAAGTTCAAAGAATCTAACGTAAGTTGACTGCTGCTTGTCTGGTAGAAATACATACACAAGTGGGAACATTTTATTGTCAACAAAAGCATGCACTGAATATAACTGGAAGAAGAGTTTAGGCGACTTCTCCAATGTTCCATCACAATATAATGCTGCCGCTTCACTGAGTAGTTGAAGATTTGCTGTGGTCACAAAGATCATTATTTTCTTTTCTTTGCCATCAGAAGCAAGAAGAAAGTTGTCCCCTGCTGTTGTTTTCTGGAACATTTCTGGTAGAAGTATATCAGAATGAGATTTTGAAAGAGCTGGCCTTGTTTTTGCTCGGGATCCATAAAGAGCTGATCGTACACTGTAGAAAGTTGGAATTTTAGCAATGATCACTGGGTCAGTTTCATCTCCTCTTAAAGATCCAACCAAGTCCTTGTAGATAGATGATACAGATTTAGAATTACGACGAACTGTTTTCTTCAGATCTGCTAACACGGCATCTGCACAGATTTTTGGTAAGTCCGGAAGATGATTATGTGTGCCCATAGGCGAACTAATAATGTCATCTCTTGTGTTTATTGTGGCTCGGCAACCGCGTTCACTACACACCCAGTGGATATTTGGTGGCTTCTGTGACTTTATTCGGAACTTAAAGTCATTGTAAACTAGATTTCTACCTCCTCAGTTATTAGGAATGAACATAACTGAAACTTGTTGACTTGCCATGACTGCGAGAACTATGTATGAGAGGGACTATGGAGATGTTCCTTTTTAAACCTTTTTCATGATCCCTGTTCACCCTGACGGGTATTAACATCCCGTATTCAACAATATGGAGATGTTCTTTTTTAAACCGCCTCCATGACCCCTGTTCACCCTGACATGTATTCACATCCCGTATTCACTAAGAAAAAAAACGACTAAAATTCTGGGTAAAAGTGACCAGTAAAAGTAATTAGCACCTTTCACTAATCTCGATCTCGGTATGTTTATTTAAACACATCGGCATAACGAGACTAAACCTGGCAACGTTTCTCACTGATGTTGTAGCTGTCCAGTTGTATAAAGATCAGTCATTGTGACATACATACACAGAACGACACATGCATGTGAATGGGTTAATCAATATGGCACGAGTGCCATATTGATTAAACCATTCACATGTGTGTGTTATTCTGTGTTTATTACATGGTCTTCATGTCTATAAAAGCAATTATTAGAAGGACACTCAGCACTTCATTTGACAACTCGGCCCCCGAGTTCCAATGTGTTGGATGTGCCAGTAGGCACATAGAACATATTGGAAATTAGGGGATGAACTATCAACAAAAAGAACAGATTTTATTGCAAACCAAATTTGCAAAGGGAAGTGGTGTTAATATTTTTAGCTATCATTAGCGATTCAGATTGTAATTGCAGTGCGTGATTTGTAGAAAATTTCAGTGAAATTTCGCTTCTGTTTAAAAACAGTCTGTCAGGGCTTTGGTTCGGCACATGTGTGGAATGGATTTTCATTTTTAGCTTGAGTCTGTTCACATTTTCCTTTAGCACAGGCGGCACCCCTAGTTCTGGAATTTCATATGCAGGTTTAAGGTCATGTCTAGATGAGAATGTCCCCTTTTGGTTGCGAACGGTCAACCATGATGGCAGCCCAAGCCCAAAACCCGAAAACCTTTAGCACAGTCTACAGGTCGTATTTATGAAGTGATTTCATGGTAACTTGGTAGGATGACTCTGTATAATATCTAGATGAAGACGTCCCCTTTTAGTCATGATCTGTCAACCTTGATGGCAGCCCAAGTCTGAAACCCCAAAACTTTTAGCACAGTCTACAGATCATATGTAATAGAAGGGATTTCATTGTAACTTGGTAGTATGACTCTGTATGATGTCTAGATGAGAACTTCCCCATTTGGTCACGATCTGTCAGCCGTGACGACTGCCCGAGCACAAAACCCGAAAACCTTTAGCACAGTCTGCAGGTCGTATTTATGGAGGGATTTTATTGTAACTTGGTAGGATGACTCCATATAATGTCCAGATGAGAACGTCCCCTTTTGGCCGTGATTGGTCATCTGTGATGGCTACTAGGGCCCAAAGCCCAAAAACCTTTAGCACAGTCTACAGGTCATATTTATGAAGGGATTTCATCGTTACTTCGTAGGATGACTCAGTTTTATGTCTAGATGAGGACATCCCCTTTTGTTCATGATCGGTCAACCACGATGGCTGCCCAAGCCCGAAACCCAAAAACTTTTAGCACAATCTACAGGTTATATTTAATATGGAGAGATTTCATTGTAACTTGGTAGGATGACTCTGTATGATGTCTAGATGAGGAGGGCCCCTTTTAGTTGCGATTGGTCAACCGTGATCGCTATACAAGCCCGAAGCCCAAAAACCTTTAGCACAGTCTACAGGTTGTATTTATGAAGGGATTTCATTGTAACTTGATAGGATGACTCGTTTTGGAATAATTTCACTGTAACTTGGTAACTTTGGTTGACATGCATTAACTGTGAGGACCACATTAACCCACCCCTCCATTCTTTAATACAGTCTACACCTCAAATTATTTTTATTGAAAACATAGCATACAGGGAACAGAAATTAACATATTCCCAATTATCACAATTTTTGTCTTATTTCATAATCCTTTCATAAACATTGAACATTATCCTTTTCATTAAACACAACACACAATCAGGTTAAGCGGAGGTGTCATTGACACTTTCATTCCACATGGTTTAGTGTTGCTGTAAATGGGGATTTCATAGAACAGGTGTGCAATAATTACACTATTTGATGCTCACCCATAGTTGTCCATTTACACATTACTTTGGTAATTTATGTAAGTTGTGAAGTTGATTTTGGATTCAACTGCATATCTAGCCCTGAAGAATGCACCATTGGATGTCAACATTTGCTGTTGAAGATTTAGAATAAAATGTGTTTACTGAAAGACTGTTTACATATATATTGTGAAATATTTGTTTGAAACTGTTATCATGGATGTATTCTTTTTATTTTTACAGACACATAATTACACAAATGAGCTTCAAAGAGGCATGACTATGGTGTGTAAAGTGAAACAGTAAGTTTGATTATGTAAAACAAGCTAGCACTGTTATCATTGACTCACTGAGACATCATCTTTGTTTTTATTACCAGGTCATTATCATGTTCTCATTATTCTGTATTGATAGTTTGTGAGTGGAAAATGATTTGTGAAATTACATTGCTCAGGTTTTTTTTTCAAAATATCAGATTTCAAAGAAAGATGTTTTGAAAATAAATCCTTAATAATCAAGAACATTAGTCCCTCATCTCCCAGCACACTTTTGCCCATTTTATTAAGACATATGTGACACTCTTCATCTGGAACAAAATGAAGAATATAACTTGCAATAATGTGGATGTTATATCTTGTTTCATTCCTTTAATCCTTGAAGCTTCAGATTAATTTTACAATAATAACTACTGTATATACATATACACAGCTATTTATGATAATAACTGCCATATACACACAGCTGCAAGTGACTTTATAGTCTTTCTACATCATTGTTGGCTGCCTGTATAGGCAGCCAACAATGATGTAAAACACAGCCAAGTTAAATGCATCCCACCAGCTGAGTTCTCAAGAAAGACTACTCTTGGGGTAGGGGGTGATTCTGTGATTTGAGTAACAGGAACAAATTTCACCCTTTATCTCAACACTTGGAATTGTGGCTTTAAATGTAGATTACAACTGTAAAATGTCATAATCTTATTGACTTGTGGATTTGGTTGAATTTGAAAACCAAATTGGTATAAATTGAAATTTCCCAAAAATTATAACAGTATATGGAGATTTGATTGTCTGGAAAGAGGTTGGAACCAAAACAGTAACTTTCAGATTCTTTTAAAAAGCATCAGAAATGCAGGTAGTATTTAAGCCAGTGAGCCTTTGGGTCCTACCTTAGGAACAACAGGATTTTAACTCTTTCCCTTGTAGCCACAAAAACTAACTCAAAAGCTACACACGAGCTGAAAAGGAGGCTCACAGTACATAAATTGTTCCAAACTGATCACATAAAATTACCTGTGGTCTCTACCAGCAAAAAGCCTCATCTTTGGGTGCAGACAGATGACCAGATGGAGCGATGCATGGGTTTTGTTTGTGTTTTACAACAAAGCAAAGATTTGAGATTCTAACTTTCAATCAGTTAAGCCATTACCTTACATAATGGCCATATCTGGCTAGCCAATTCATAAAAAAATCTTTCTTGTTGCATCTAGAAAATAGCATATGAACCCTCACTGGACGGAGCTTGTCAGTTTATTTTTAGACAGAAAATGAAAGTAGTTATTTAAGAATTTTTTTTCAAGAGTCATCCGCTGCTAATCACATTAGGTAAAAAGTTAAAGTTATTTTATTCTGTGATAAACAGCGCAAAAGATGATATATATAGAATAAATAGGTACTAGGGCTGGCATTCAGATTTAAACCACAAGTAGGATAAGGGTTTTAACCACGAGGCTCTGCCAAGTGGTTAAAACTCTTATTCTATGTGTGGTTTAAATCTAATTACTGGCCCTAGTACCTATTTGTTTTATTTATACCATGCTCTTAAGAAATAATTGACTTTTGTCAATTAAAATGGAGAAAAAACAATACTTTCTATCGCAAACACATGGGTTTGTTTTGTTTACATCTTGCCGGTGGGCAATACTTCTGGCTGCATGTAAATGCTTGATTGACTACTAGTCACATTGTCAAAGTTGATTGAATTTATCTTACTTTTTGAGTCAAATTATTATTAACAGTTCTTGAATTTTATTTTAAATATTTAATTGTAGGTATTTTAAACTTAATAAGTCATTGCACGTAGATAGTATCGCAAACATCGTATGTTTGAATGAAACATTGCAAAGTGTGAATGTATTGAACACGGCAAATTGGATCCTGTCAAGGGTCAAGTTGGATATAATTCCAACTATAGGTGTAAATTTTTGTATTGGAATTCCCATTGGAAATGTTTTAACTACAGAAGAAGCTTTACATTGGTAGTGGGGTTAAAAGCTAAAATTTAACATACACGTTTTCACAGGTTTTGTCATAGGTGAACATGGTATAAATAGTGATATATTGTTTTCTTTATTATCATTCTCAGCATCAGTATATACAAACCTGGCCTTTTTAGAGTGATTTGGTTCACTTACAATCTCAGGTGAGACCTAAATAATTATAATGTTATTTAAGGCTGTCACTGATAAATGTGATAGAGGAGATTTTCTCTGTTAGATCTGAAAATGTGACAGAGGTGTTAGATGACCTGCTTGCAAAGTCCACCATGGGTGAAGATTGGATTGCAGCCAAGGTATCTGACAGAATTGGGGGGGGGGGGGGGGGATGTTGGTGGTAAGGGCAATACTACAAATACATGCTGAAGTGAAGCAAAAATATACAAATGAAAGTCTGAAGTATATGTCACAGGAAAGAAACACTTGTCAAATTCAAAGGCAGAGTGGAGTAAAATTCTCCCCTGGAAGATAAGTTGTTACAGTTACCTTCACAAAAGAAACTGAATTTGACTAAGTTGATTTGTTGTGAAAATGATTGAAAACAGGCCTTTTCAGTGGTTGCTACTCAGTTCCTGTAAATTGCAAGCTGTGAATGTCTCCAGGCAATATTTTTATACTGTACCAATGACCCAGACTAAGCTGGTGCAAACTCTAAAATATTTAGGGCCAAATGCAAATTTTACCTCCCAATCCCCAAAATTTGCATCTAAAACCAAAAATTACATGGGGTGCCTTGTTATGAGACTACAAAGTATGCCAAAGTCAGAAATCATCATTACTCTTGCATAATAAAACAGCCAGCACTATTCACAAAAATCGACATTCAGGAATTACATTTATTTTCAAGTTTTGTCTCAAAAATATAACTTAAAATCATTGAGCTGGCTCCTGTATGGTGTCATAAGCTATGTTTTTGAGGCAAGAAATTAAATATTTTTATACTGTACCAATGACCCAGACTTAGCTGGTGCAAACTCCATTAAATTCAGGGCCAAACACAAATTTTGCCCCCCCCCCAATCCCCAAAATTGGCATCAAAAACGAAAATTGGATGTCCTGGTAGGTCCTCCATACTTTTACTCCACTGCTCATGCATGCGCAGTGTCAAGGAGATCTCAAAACTGCCGCCAAAAGTCATTCTTTGTTTGGCCCTCAATACAGTTACACTTCACTCTTATTTGTGCTTGTAAATCTCAGTTTTAAGGATGCCAGACGCATAATTATGAGAGAAATGGTGGATATATGGTGGAAATAGAAGGTGGAGACGAAAAAACAGTGGAAACAAATGTTCAGGGCTGTAACTTATAATTATTTTACGAAAGTATTACATGTTACCTATTTTCGTGGCATGACCTTATTGTGGTCATTCTTGCTATGAATTTTCCATTGTTTAATCAGTGTTTCCTCTCTCCCTCTCCTTTATTCCCACCTAGCTATTCTCCTATGCTTTTGTCTTATTTTTTGTAATGTTTATTACCAAAATTTCTTGGGAGTTTTGGCTTGGAAACAGATTTTTTTTTTCTGTTTTTCCCCATGTTTACGTCCTCACCCTAGGGTTGTTTAGGCATTTTGGTCTGCATCTACCATCTGATGTTCTACAGTTTCTTCTCTGGAAGCCTCTGTTTTGCATCAGATAGTGTTTAAATTGATAACGGATTTCGGGCCATGTTTGTTTTAGTGCCTGGAGTCATGTTTCTGGGTTGTTGACACTTTTGCTTATGTTGACAACTGTTACTTCTGACAATGATTACTTGTCTTCTGCTTAATTTAGTTTATAGCAAGATACATTAATATTGTCCGTAAGTGTTACATTAATTTTTTCAAAATGATTAAAATTTTTGTCCACACTTTGGCTTTTTTGGGCTCAGGGTTCCCATTGGGAACTTGGGCTCAGGGTTCCCATTGGGAACTTGGGCTCTTCTGAAAATTTTTTCAAAAATTTTTGTTTATTCTAAATTATTTTCTTTTGAAATGTTATAATGAATTATTATATATTATGTATATTTATTTCAAGAGTTAGTGCGAGTAATATGACGGTGTATATTTTTTCTGGTTGAAAAAATATTCTTCAGTCGTAATGCAAGGATATCTTCCTCTAATTCACAAGTTCATTGTGTTTCTTATGGTCAATGTAGTCGCATTAATTCTTGCTCTGTGTGTGTTGATTTATATGACAACGTTGGAGATGTGTGTCACGGTATTTTGTTGCGGTGAGAGGTCCATTACGGTCCTTTCTCCGTAGGGTCACTATATATTATCAGTTTCTTTTTCAGAACTCAGAGTGATGTTTCTGTGATGTCTTCAATAACTGTCTCCGTCGTTGCAATATTAGGGCTAGTGGGAAGTGCTCAAGGTATTACGACAATTGCTGGGAGTTAGCTAGTTCTATCGAAGGCTTTGTCGCCTGCTAGTCTGCCCAGTGTCATGTCCATTCACCAGGAAATAAGAATGGTACAGCACCCGGGTTAGTCTGTTGCGGTCCAGGGAAGCAGATTGGGTGATGCGAGCACTATAAAAAATCAGATGTGCACACCCAGCAACGACGGATCTGAGGATAGTATGGAGGAAGCCTGTCAGTCTGATAGCTAGCTCGTCCAGGTCCCCCAGACCTCGAGAGAGAGAGGCCCCCTCTCTCTTGCATCAACATCTGCGCTGCGATGTTGTTGTATGTTGTTCGCTTAGTCGGAGCTTACGTCCACTCCTCCTGTTCTGGACGCTCCGTCACATGACAGTCCGACGCGGCTGTTATATTGGCTTCCTCATCCTCGTCAACACACACGACCGCACCTTGGCTATGTGACCACAGATTTCCAGGGTCGTTCACATATTTTATAATGCAGGATTGAACGTCTCTGGTGCTCTTGCTTCGCCGACCAAGGAATACACGTCGACCAGGTCACTCCATCTGCTAGCCAAGGATACAAGACCTTTCCAGTTGGGACGTTCGCATATTATATAAATGCTGGAATGAATGTCCTGAAAGCTTCCAGTAGATATTTCACGTAGGCTCCACAGGTCTCATAGGGTAACATGAACTAGATATTGTTACCGTGATGTCTTCGTAAAGTTTGCTTCCATTGTCACAGTCAAATGAAGAGTTAGCGGCAAAAGTGCTCATGTAGATACGTCAATTGCCTGGAGTTCCCTAGTACGATAGATGGCGTTTGCGTCCGCTAGCTCGCCGAATGGCTCAGCACCCGGGTTCGTCCGTTGCGGTCCACGAAGGAGATTTGGGTGATGCGAGCACCATAAAATACAATGTGCACACCCAGTGACGACGGATATGAGAATGGTACGGAGGAAGCCTATTAGTCCGGTTCCTAGCTCGTCCAGGTCCATCCGGGCTGCGAGCGAGAGAGGTCCCTCTCTCGTATTACAACATCTGGGCTCAGATGTTGTGGTACAAAACGTTCCTCAGTCAGAGTATACATCTACCGCTCGGGACGCTCTGTTATATAGACAGTCCGGAGAGACTGCTCTTTCGGCTTCCTCATCCTCATGGCAGCACACGCGACCGCACCTTGGCTATGTGACCTGTGATATTCAACCAACATCGCCGATCAGGGATTCTATGGCGACCAGGTCACGACATCCAGTAGCCAAGGATACGAGGCCTTCATTCTCCGGACGTTCGCATATTAGAGGTATGCAGGAGTGAACGTCCAGGGAGCTTCCAGCGGCTGTATCCTATAAGACCGCAGCTCCACAGGCCTCTGTTGCGGATATGCTATCGCAGATAGCACAAATTATTGCAGCATACCAGCAACCGACAGTAACTCTGTCAGATCAGGAATTATCCGACGATGCTGGGTTTGGACGTTCCGCTGCAGGTTCAGGCATGGACGACCAAGAATTTCAAGTGGTCCGACAGGAAGGTGAAAGGGATACGGATGAGTTGTATTTTCCCTTTTCAGAACAACATGATTGCCGTAGAGTGCTTCCGGCATTATCATCGGATGTTGTTCCTCCGGACTAAAATGCTGCGTTGCCCGATAAGAAACGGATAGCGCCACTGGATATAGAATTCGTAATTGGTTAAGGGACATCATCCCTCAGTTTCCGACATAGTCCAGATATGTTTCACGGACATTTGATCTGTTGAATGACGCTATATTTATATAACTTGCTACCTAAATAGGCAGGTCAGGTTTCTTATCGGCGATATGCTCTACGTCTGCCTTTCATCATTTCATTGAATATTTTGAAATGGCAGGACAGAGCATTCTGAGAGTTCTCTGCGTCTAGACGACCAGGTCAGGAACTATTATTGTTTTACTGTCGTCTATGTCATTTCCAACCACGATGTTGGAAATAACAATATCGTCTAACAGGGACAGCTTAGATGCACCATCGTACGCAGATCACCTTACCAGAACGTTATCATTACGTCTCAAAGGGAAAAGAATTCTAGGATGATAATATCCTTAAGAGTTCTTTCAAGGGCCTCACGTAAAACTCCGTCCTTTAGTGGCAATTTGGAGTTGGTTAGACATGACGTGGCCCTGGCTACATCCACACGTGTAGAATAAGATAATAAGGTGAAAAACTCTCTCAGAGTCGCTCGGTCTCCGGAGAGTTTTCGTCGACGACAAGCTTTCGGCAGTTTATGATCAGTTAACTAAGAAAGCTTTAGACTCTCTGCTATTAAAATTTGCTTCCATATGGTCAGATTCGGCAGAGAAGAGTGGGACAGGCACTTCTGGGATGAATACGTCCAAGGGAAGTTCCTAAAGAGGTTCCTATGCATCCTCTAGGTCTTATTCTAGAGACCGTGAAGGTAGCAACTCAGATAGGGGCCGTAATTCTGACCGAGACATCTGGTCAGACGCCCCTAGGTCGACGAGGCGAGGTGTGGGCAGTGGAGGACATGGCTTCTCCTTCCGCAAGCCTTGCAGGACCAGGAGGTAATGGTTTTAACCTCTATTGTGTACTAGTGAGTGGAAGACTGTCGAGTTTCTCAGTGATTTGATTAGATTACGGACGTACCTTGGATTCAAGGGGTGATTTCAGAAGTATTAAATTGTTCCTCAAACAAAATCCTCTGTTAACTCGGAGTCCAAGTTGGACTCGGCTTCCGTCAGTCAGTACGATAGACGCTCGCTTCCATCAGAAGTCCAGTCTCTTCTGGAATGATCGCGATAGAGATCGTAGAAATCCAGGAATTTCCAGGCTTCTACAACCACCCTTTTCTGGTTCCAAAACCAGATGGCTCATTCCATCCACTCATAATTCTGAGCTGGATAAACAAGCTGATCGTGGCTCCAAGTTTCTATATGGAGTCCATCCGATTGGTCAGAGCAAGTATTCGGGTGTATGACTATGCTACATGCATAGATTTCTACTTGCATACTTTCACGTCAGGATACATCAGGCGTTCAGAAAGTATCTTTGCTTCTTTATCATAGGAATTGTGTTTCAGCACTGACCAATGTGTTTCGGTCTGAATCTAGTTCCTGGGCTTTCACTCGAATAACGAACTCGGTAATGACTCATTTCCGAGCTCATTCGTTTGCGGTAATGTCGGACTACCTGGACGACATTCTTCACAACGAGTTAACGCTTCAGAACGATGTGCAGTTTCTGCTTCTATTGATCCAACGTTTCGGTTTCATAAGTAAACAAGGAGAAGTCGGATCTGGTTTCGTCCAAGTCATTTACCCACCGGGGGATGAGCTTCGAGATGCATAGCATTCTCGTTCGTCTGCCGTTAACCAGAGCGCAGAACGTTGTGCAGATTCTGCTTCTATTGATCCGACATCTCGGTTTCATAAGTAAACGAGGAGAAGTCGGATCTGGTTTCGTCCTAGTCATTTACCCACCGGGGGATGAGCTTCGACACGCATAACATTCTCGTTCGTCTGCCGTTAACCAGAGCAAAATTAATCAGTTGTTATACTCGCTATTGCCTTCGCTCAGACAAGGTCTCAGCGAGAGATCTCATATGACTGATACGTTGTGTGGAACTGCCGTGATTTTATTCCAATGGGGCGGTTACGCATTTGTCCGCTTCAAATTTCTTTTAATTCAGAATTGGAGGGTGAAGATTATTTCGCTCGATACGGACATCTTCTTGTCAAATCATGTGAATAAGAGATTCAGACTTGGGCAAGTTTTCAGTGCTTAACTCAAGTAGTTCTACTGCAATTGCCGGATCTGAGTTTTACAGTTTTGACGGATGTCAGTCAAACACTTTGGGTAGTTTCATTAAACCCAACGGATTTGAAGGGCCAGGGTCTTTTTGTTTCCGTAGTTCCTTATCAAGCACACAAACATCAAGAATGATGTCATTTTGGCTTGCGCTACATTATTGATCAACGTTATTCAGAATGCTTATATGCTAATTCTGTCTGACAACTCGACGTTATTAGTGTATTTTCGGAATTATGGAGGCACTAATTCCATCCTGTTATTCATGTTAACGGAAGGAATCTTTCGGTTGGTACTAGAACATCAAGTTCTTCTGTTGGTCCGTCATATTCGGGTCGTCTGAATGTATTAGCGGACTCCCTTCACGGAGGGGCCGTTTGTTGCCACCAGAATGGACTTTCAACAAACCAGTATTCAATCAGATTGCTACCAAGAAGAGCGGCCAATGATCGACTTTTTTCGTGACGCATCTCAACAATTAGTTGCAGATGTATGTGTCACAATGTTTGGATCTTCGAGCGTTTGCAGTAAACGCTCTATCGATCTTGTGGACGGAATAATAAGATATACGTATCTTCCAGTGCCGTTGATTTAGCAGATATTGCTCAATGTAATTATTTCAATGCAAATTCTGTTGGTAGCTTCTCCAGATCCACAAAGACTGAGGATTAATTTACTCAGGCGTCTGTTGTGGGACATGCCGCGGAAGCTTACTCCACATTTCAGTTCATTCTATGGTCAGATGGATTCAATCTGCTGTCAGTTCTGCTAATGATTATATTTTATGTTGATATTACAGATCTAATGAGGGCTGCATATTGGTCTTAGCTCTCCATTTTCCCGATTTTGTATCTGAGAATATTGAGTCCTTTCTGCAGATCTACATTGTTTAGGTCTGTTATTTTTTACTCAGAATGTCGTCTACTAAACAGTGGCAACTATATGTGTATAGGCTTTCGGTTCCAGCACTGACTCTGTCCTGCTGCCCTCTTTGCTCTGGAGTATTTGATCAAGGGGAAGAGGATGGGGGGGGGGGGGGGGGGGGGGGGGGGTGGGGGGTGTTCCCTTGAGTCACCTGCTTTATAGTGTAAAGCAAGGGAATACCTCCCTTGGAGTCAGTAAATCCGACTCGGTTCCGAGATGTTTTTAAAGGGTAAAGCCTATGTTTACTCATCTGTGTAATATTTTTTAAGTGTTGATTGGTGTGAAGTATCTGTATATATCACGTGATTAATTGGGCATTAATATACATTCTTTGTACACTTTTAAATGAGTATATAGAGTCTCATTTTGCTAGACTCCCATATTTATTGGTTTTCCTTTAAAAAAATATTGGATTTTCCTTATGTCCTAGGCCCTCCAACCTTTTTACTATTCAGCTAAGTCTGGGTCATTGGTACAGTATAAAAATGTTAAAAAAATTATAGCAATTTATATATTTTCTATACTTACCAATGACCCAGACGGGGATGGCCCTCCCAGGAGTTGGGAACTCTTGCCTCCCCGCTGCGTACATAATGCTTACCAGGCACTGGTTGTAAGAATGACTTTTGGCGGCAGTTTCAAGACCTCCTTGACACTGCGCATGCGCAGTGGAGTAAAAGTATGGAGGATCGTATTAGGACATGTAATTTTTGGTTTTAGATGCAAATTTTGGGGATTGGAGGGTAAAATTTGCGTTTGGCCCTAAATATTTTAGAGTTGGCACCAGCTAAGTCTGGGTCATTGGTAAGTATAAAAAATATATAAATTACTATAAATTTTTTAACTTTCCAGGAAAATATACCTCCTAATATACTTATCCAGACTTTTGGAATGTCATTTTGTAAGGTTGTTACCATATATTGTCCCTTGAGTGGCACTCTGTTCCACTCCATGGTCGATATGCTACCTCATATAGCAGCCTCAGCACTTCCCTCTTGACCATCCAGTGTTCTGTCATTGCTATCAACTGGTGGAGTGATAGAAGCCACTATCATGGCTCTATGGAAAAGTGCTGAAAGCCACTGTAGTGGCCTTACACTTTGCACTAATTTGGTGTTCGCTCAGCAGTGGGGCGAAAATATTAATATAAAATTGTTTTTTTCACAATTTATTGGAGAGTGCCAGTTGGCACTCTCCAATAAATTGCCAAAAAATAATTATTTATGAGCACCATCTTGCTCAACAAAGGCTTCTATTCCCAGTAGTGTGAGATCTTTGAAAAAAAATAGTTGCATTACAAATGACAATTGAAAAGTAATTTAGCACTCTACCAGTTAACCCTTAACCACTTAACTGTGTATGACGGATATATCCATTCCCATGTAACCTTTATACTAATGCGTAAGACGGACATATCCATCTTCTAATTATAGCATCCAGCAATGTCATGAGGGAATCCACAGTGAACCTGTTATGTTCATAAACCAATTACGCACAGGTTTGCTCATTCTCCACACAGAGTTGTCATTCTTCCTTTGCTATTTTTGCCCTATAAATTTAGCAACAAACTATGTCATGTGGGAATTCCTGAGCAAGCCGTTCTATTTATAATTTATTGCCAGGTTTTGTTTTGTTTCTGAGACACCTGACTGTTATTTCTTGCCAACTTTTGTGCTAAAATGTCTGCATTTAAGAAAAAGCGATTGTCTGAAGATGAAGTTTTGCAATATGTATTGGAATCTGATGATGATTTATCATCTTTAGATAGTGAATCAGAAATGAAGTGGGGATGGTTATTTAGTTCGGGCGACTGATATGGACACTGAAGTTGAAAGAAAAAATGAATGCATGGATTCCAGTACTGCTGATTCAGATTCGGAGCAGGCTGCAAATGACTGAAAAAATAAGAAAATTACACTTGTTTTGTTGTATGTAACTACAGTTTATTACATATGCAAAAGGGCGTTTTTACAATATTTATTATGCAACGTGGTAAAATTTAACCAATTTGATTATGTGCAGTTAACTGGTTAAGGGCCTAATTCTGATTTTGATCACATTTACTGCAACAGAACAGGTGCTCCAACATGCTGTCTCTGGGTTATCACACAACTCAAATTGTAAGTACATTGCCAGTTGCTTTTAGGCAAATCTTGGCTGCCAAAACAGACATCCAACTGCAAGCCACAGGATGTAGAATATCAAAGTCTAGCAAGAATGTATAAAAATTTCGAGGCCCTTAATGGTTAATATATTAACTGAATCATCGATGAGGAGAGAAATGATAAAATTCAGAAACTTAAATTATATCTGCTGATTTGATAGTAGAGTGGAGAATTATCCTTGAGTATAGAAGTAATTGTTCCAGAATCATAAAGTTTGTTAAAAATGCCTTCAAATGGTGAATATCACTGACCCTTCTGGGCTATAATTTTTAAAGGAAATTCTCAGAACTATATGAAGCACCAGGTTCCAGTTTTGTGAACAAGGACTGAGATGAATTGTAATATTGCCATTGCTCAAACTTAATTTAGTGCTGGGAGGTTATGAAATTTTTCCACAGTTTTCCACAGTTTCGGTTTCTACTTGTTTTTATTTAAAAAGAGTTGAGTCCGGTTTCGTTTTTTTTTAGAGAAAAATATTCAAGTATTAAACACTATAAACAGTTGGGTTTTTTTCCCAAATATTAGTTTTAATAAAAGTTCAAAGTGCAAGTACCTTTCCCTCTGTCTAAAATTATGAGACTTTGTATAGTGCAGCACATGTACAGTGAACCATTAACCCAGAAGACAATGAAGATTGTTCACAGAGCCCTGGATATACAGTTAAATAGCATTGGCAGCCCCCCCCCCCCCCCCCCCCCACATTCACCAAGACAAGGAAAATGTTGTGATAGCAATGTATAACTTGGGTAAAAAATGCTGAAGATGTAATATTGTGAAATGTCAGGCCAAAAAAAAGAAATCCCTTTGTTTGGAGTACCCCCACCGACCCTAAACAATTATGCCAACCCTAAAAATTTTACAAAGTAAAAGTCGCTCATTTAGGTCATTGTAACCCTAATTTTTATCAGACTTCAACTGTGAATTTGAAAAGCTTTCAAAAATACATGTAGAAATAAATATATCGGACAGTATAAATGCGGAGCAAGTGGTAAGTTCTAGTTCAGCAAAGGAAACCACATTTGATAAATTGATCATTTTGTAGCAGTCGAGGTATAAAGGCCATTTACCAACCAGCCTGGTTGGTCCGGATCTCTTAGTCTCGTGGTAAATCGGTCGCTTTGTGTGCTGGAGGTTGACGGTTCGAACCCCGGCTCCCGCACTTATCTCTCCTCCTGTTACATTTGGGGGCTCGTCCGATCCTCAGCAGTAGGTGGCACTGCGGGTGTTTCAACCGCTCTGAAGAGGAACTTAGGGGGAGATTCACATGTGGTGAATCTCAAAAGAAGGGGAGAGTAGTGTAGCGGTCGAGGTATAAAGGCCATTTACCAACCAGCCTGGTTGGTCAGGATCTCTTAGTCTCGTGGTAAATCGGTCGCTTTGTGTGCTGGAGGTCGACGGTTCGAACCCCGGCTCCCGCACTTATCTCTCCTCCTGTTACAATTTTATAGATACAGTGTTATACCGACCATTGGTGTTGAAGGTCTTGAAAATTAATGAATATCATGTTGAGTTTCGTGTATTGATACTGAAAGCCCTGAATCTTGGCCTGCAGACTTGAAAATGTTATTGGTGTAAGTATAGAGTACAATTGTTTTTTTTTAATTCAATTCAAACATCTACATAGATATTACTGACAGTGGCCAGCAGATGCATGGATATTGCATTCAAATGAAGTGTGTGGTCATTTTGGTAATTCGATGTTTGTTGTATATTTTTATACTGTACCAATGACCCAGACTTAGCTGGTGCTAACTCCAACAAAACCAGGGCCAAACACAAATTTTGCCCCCCAATCCCCAAAATTTGCATCCAAAACAAAAAGAAATCATGTCCTAAAGGACCTCCATAGTACGCCTCTACTGCGCATGCGCAGTGACGCAGTCGTCCCGAAATTGGCGCCAATTATCATTCTCTGTTTGGCCCTTCATCAGTCAACATCTCACTGATCTTTGTGCTTGTAAATCTCAGTTTAAAGGATGCCAGACACGTAATTTTTGGAGAAAATGTGATTCTAAGGAGGATAGAAGGAGGAGAGGAAAAAGAAGTGGCAAAAAATAATCAGGGCTGTACTTAAAATTTTTTGATGAAATTATGTTAAGTTGCCTATTTTCGAGGCATGGGCCTCTTGTTGTCATTCTTGCTAATTGTTGCACTGCTTATTCAGTGTTTCCTCTCCCCTAGCCTTCTAAAGTCCCCCCTGGCAATTCTCCCATGCTTTTGGCATATTTTTGAGAAGTTTCATTTCTAAAATTTCCTGGGAGAGTTGCTTGGTTACAGAATGTTTTCTGTTATTTTCCCCATAGTTACGTTTTCACCCATGGGTGTATAACGTTTGTGTTCTGCATCTTCCATCTGATGTTCTACAGATTCTCCCCTGGGAGTCTCTGTTTTGCATCAGATAGAGTGTAATTGATGACTGATTCCGGGCCAGTTTTTTCAGTGCCAGGAGTCATGTTTTCTAGTGTGTTTACACTGTTTGTTTTCATTGGCAACAGCCTTTTTTGAGGGGGGCTGTTTGCCTTTGTGGTAGTTTATCTCATTATAAGATACATTTATATTATCCGAAAGTGTCTCATTAATTATTTTATATAAATTTAAAATTTTTGACTACACTTTGCCATCGGATCCATCGGGGCTCAACGTTACTTTTCAGCAACTTGGGCTTCTCTGAAAAAATATTTTTTCAAAATTATTTTGTTTTGCAATTGTTTTTTCATTTATTAATGGATCATGTTATTATGTATCTTTGTGTCAGGGGTTTTTGCGAGTAACTAGGACTTATTGTTGTTCTTTCACAATGAAGGGACATTGTTCAAATTGTAATAGGAAGAAATCTTCCTCTGACTTTCATGATCATTGTATTAATTGTAGTCAGTGTTCTCGCATTAATCCCTGTCCTATATGTGAACATTGGGATGAGAAACATTGGAAACGTGTGTCACGATATGTTGTTTCTGGAGAAAGAGCGATGCCGGCTCTTTCTCCACAAGGTCACTCTACTCTCTCAGTTTCTATTTCAGAGGAACCAGAACAGGGTGATGTTTCCATGTTATCTTCTTCAAGTGTGCGTCCGTCGTCACAAATGAATTCAGAGCTAGCGGCAAAAGTGCTCATGGAGATTAGACAAATGTCGTCCACTAGCTCGCCCGGTGTAGCGTCCATTCACCGAATGGTTCGGCAGCCGGGTTCGTCCGATGCGGTCCAAGAGGAAATTTTGGGTGATGCGAGCACTATAAACATAATAGATGCACACCCAGTGACGGCGGATAGTAAACGAGAACGGAGGAAGCCTTTTAGTCCGGTTCCTAGCTCGTCCAGGTCCAGCCGGGCCGCGAGCGAGAGAGGTCCCTTTCTCGTACAACAACATCTGGGACCAGATGTTGTGGTACAAAATGTGTCTTTAGCGGAGCATACGTCCGTCGCTCGGGACGCTCCGTTGTATAAGCAGTCCGCAGAGACTGTTAAGGCTTCCTCTTCTCGTCAGCGCACACGACCGCACCTTGGCTGCGTGACCTCCGATATTTTACCAGCTTCGCCGATGAAGGATTCTTCGGCGACCAGGTCACACCATCCGGCAGCCAGGGATTCGAGACCGATGGACTCCGGACGTTCGCATAGGAAAAGTATGCAGGAGCCATCTGATGCGGAGCTGCCCTCGGCGAAGCAGCGAAAGACTGCGCCTCCGCAGGTCTCGACGTCGGACATTCTTGTGCAGATAGCACAGCTTATCGCAGCATCCCAGCAGCCGACAGAAACGGTGTCGGATCGAGAATTATCCGACGGCGCTGGGTCGGTACGCTCCGCCGAAGCATCGGGGGCGGACGACCGGGAACATCGGGAGGTCCGACCGGATGGTGAAAGGGATACGGATGAATTGGAGCTATCCCTTTCGGAACAACATAAAGCTGCCGTGGACTTCATCCAGCACTTTCTCCCTCAAGTTGTTCCGTCGGGCCAGACTGCTGCGCTTCCGGACAAGAGAATTATAGCGTCATTGGACTCTGAATTTTTTGAGCGGTTCAGGGACATCGCTCCCGAGTTTCCGTCGCAGTCCAATAATGTTGCAAGAACATTTGAATTATTGAACGACGCTATATTTAAACTTGCTTCCAGGACGGGGAAAGCAGGTTTCTTGTCCGCTAATACTCTTAACCTGCCTTTCATTAATGCAAGGAATAAATTCGATACGGCAGGACAGGGTATACCGAGAGTTCCTCTGCGTATGGACGACGAGGCGGAAGACTTAGAGCTATCATTACCGTCGTCAGCTTCTATTCCAACCGCGGTGTTGGAAACAGCTATTGCGTCTAACAGAGCCAATTTAGATGCCTTATCTTACGCAGATCACCTTACTAAGGCGTTATCACTGCGCCTTCAAGGGGAAGAGTTTCAGGATATACAATCCTCTTTAAGACTTCTTTCAAGGGCAGTAGCTTATTCCTCGTGTAACTCCGCCCTTTCAGTGGCAAATCTGGAGTTGGTTAGACGTGACGCAGCCCTAGCTACATCCACACTAGTGGATTCTAAGGTGAAGAACTCTCTTAGAGTCGCTTCGGTCTCAGGAGAACTTCTCTTTGACGGCAAGCTTTCCGCTATTTATGATAAAATTAAAAAGAAAGCTAATGATTCTCTGTTGTTCAGATCCGCTCCTAAAAAGTCGGATACAGCAGACACGAATAAGACAGGCACTTCTGGGTCTAATGCGCCCAAGAGAGGTTCCTATAGAGGTTCCGGTGCGTCCTCTTGGTCTTATTCGAGAGACCGTCAGGATAGCGACTCTCGTTCGGGACGTCCTTCAGGCCGGGACAATCGGTCGGACGCCACGAGGCGAGGTGCGGGTCGTGGAAGACGTGGTTTCTCCTACCGCAGGCCTCGCAGGTCCAGGAGGTGATGGCTTAAACCTCTATCGCGTTCCGGTTGGCGGAAGGTTGTCGAGTTTTTCACAAGAGTGGGCGTCGATTACGGACGACCCTTGGGTGAGAGGAGTGACTTCGGAAGGTCTAAAGATATCCTTCAAACGAAAGCCTCCATTAACTCGAAGTCCAAAGTGGACTCATCTTCCGTCAAATCCACAGAAAAGAGACGCTCTGTTATCAGAGGTGCAGTCTCTTTTAATGAAGAACGCGGTAGAGGTCGTAGAAAACCAGGAATCTCTGGGATTCTACAGCCATCTGTTTCTGGTTCCGAAACCAGACGGCTCATTCCGTCCAGTCATAGATTTGAGCTGGATAAACAAGCTGATCGTCGCTCCGAAGTTTTATATGGAGACGATTCGATCGGTCAGAGCGAGTATTCGGGTGAACGATTATGCAACGAGCATAGATCTCAAAGATGCGTACTTTCACGTCATGGTACATCCGACATTCCGAAAGTATCTACGCTTCGCAGTCCTAGGAGTGGTGTATCAGTTCCGGGCCATGTGCTTCGGATTGAATCTAGCACCCTGGGCTTTCACTCGGGTAATGAACTCGGTAATGATCTACTTCCGAGCTCATTCGTCTGCGGTAACGTCGGCCTACCTGGACGACATTCTTCAGAGGTACGGCAACGAGTTAACGCTTCAGAACGATGTTCAGAATCTTCTTCTATTGCTCCGACGTCTCGGTTTCATAGTAAACGAGGAGAAGTTGGATCTGGTGCCGTCAAGTCATTCACTCATCTGGGAATGAGCTTCGAGACGCACAACAATCTCGTTCGTCTGCCGTTAACCAGAGCGAAATTAGTCAGTTGTTACGCTCGCTATTGTCTGCACGCAGACAAAGTCACGGCGAGAGAATTTATGAGACTGATAGGTCTGTGCGGAGCCGCCGCGGATCTCATTCCGATGGGGCGGCTATGCACACGTCCTCTTCAAATTTTCCTGACTCAGAATTGGAGTGTGAAAATTCATTCGCTCGATGTAGACGTTCTCTTGTCAGATCAAGTGAAACAAGAGATTCAGACTTGGGCAAACATTCAGTGGTTAACTCAAGGAGTTCCGCTGCAGTTGCCGGATCCGAGTTTTACCGTTATGACGGATGCCAGTCAAACAGGTTGGGGTGCATCATTAATCCCAACGGATTCGAGATGCCAGGGTCTTTGGGATCCGCAATTCCTGTGCAAGCACATAAACATCAAGGAAATGATGTCAATTTGGCTTGCGTTACGTCACTGGATGGACATTATTCACGATGCTCATGTCCAAATCCTATCCGACAATACGACAGTAGTGGTGTATATACGGAATCAGGGAGGCACTCATTCAGTTCCGTTGTTCAATCTAACGGAAAGAATCCTTCTGTTTGCATTAGAACATCACGTTCTTCTTTCGGTCCGTCACATACGGGTCGTCTGAATGTGCTAGCAGACTCCCTTTCACGAAAGGGTCGCTTGTTGCCATCGGAGTGGACTCTCAACAAACAAGTATTCAATCAGATTTGCTACCAATGGGAACGGCCAATGATAGACTTATTTGCGACACATCTCAACAATCAGTTGCAGACGTATGTGTCCCTGTGTCCGGATCCAAGAGCATTTGCAGTAGACGCTCTGTCGATCCCTTGGGATGGAATGATAGGATATGCGTATCCTCCAGCTCCGTTAATTCAACAAGTATTGCTAAAGATAAAACAATCTCAATGCAAGATTCTGTTGGTAGCATCTCTGTCGCCACAGAGACCGTGGATAAATCTACTCAGGTGTCTGTTGTGGGACCTACCGCGGAAGCTTCCTCCACGAGAGGATCTTCTTTCGCAGGGGAAATCGCGCCAACTCCATCACAACCCGCAAGGTCTCAACCTTCACGTTTTTCCGTTGTGCGGTCCTTCTTGCATGGCAAGCACTTTACAGGACGAGCAGTGGACGCGATTTCTAACTGTAGGAGGACCTCCTCTTCACTAAACTATGCGGCTAAGTGGAAGGTTTTTCGTCGTTGGTGTAGGGATCATTCTGTAGATATATTTGATCCCTCTATACCAGACATTGCAAACTTTCTAGTATACTTGTTTGACGAAATCAAACTGCAGCCTGTTACTATAAAGGGTTATAGATCTATGTTATCTGATACCTATGCACATCATGATAGTTTACAAATTGGATCTAATGTCTCTTTATCGAAATTGGTTAGAAACTTTTCGATAAATAGACCCAGAACTCTTAGATTAATTCCTAAGTGGAATTTAGCTTGGGTTCTCCTTAAATTGAAGGAAAAGCCATTTGAACCTCTTGGGACAGTAGATTTCAAATTCTTATCTTATAAGACAGCTTTTCTCTTAGCTTTCTCTTCTGCCAGAAGAGTCAGTGAGCTTCATGCACTATCGGTGGATGATTCTCATTATCGTAGTGTTGGGAACACTATCACCTTCACTACTAATGTGGGTTTTTTAGCTAAGAATCAGGCTCCTAATAAATATCCGGAACCTATTGTTATTAAGGCTCTTCCGTCTTCAGACGGGCGAAGGCCTTTACTCTGTCCTGTTAGAGCACTACGTATCTATAAACAGAGATCTCAGTTTATCAGAAAGGGACGGAAACGTTTCTTTCTGTCTTTGATGCCTAATAGAAAGGACATTTCAGTCCATTCTATTGCTAGATGGATTCAGTTAACTATCCGTACTGCTTATGAAGATTTATCTTCTTCTCAGCAGTCTGTGCTTAAGATTTCTGCTCATGAAGTAAGAGCTCTTTCTACTTCCTGGGCTTATGCTAATAGTGTTGCTATTACAGATTTAATGAAGGCTGCTTATTGGTCTCAGCCATCCACATTTACGAATTTTTATCTCAGAAATATTGAGTCCATTTCTGGAGACCTGCATTGTTTAGGTCCGTTATCTGTTGCTCAGAATGTCAGTTGCAACTATAGTTATGCAGGCTTTCTGTTCCGGCAGTGACTCCGTCCGGCTGCCCTCTTCGCTCTGGGCTATTTGACCCAGGGCAAGGGGAAGGGGGGGGGGGGGGGGGGGGGGCGGGTGTTCCCTTAGGTCACCTGCTTTATAGTGAAAAGCAAGGGAATGCCTCCTCCAAGTCAGTATTTCTGAGTCGCTTCCGGGATGGTTTTAAAGTGTAATATTAATGTTTAATTTCATTCATGTCTTATTTTTAAAGTGTAGCTCGGTGTGAAGCATTTGTATATGTCAAGTGTCAAACGGGCTTTAATATACAATACTCGGACACTTTTAAATGATTATAAAGAGTCTCAATTCTCTGGACTACTTTATTTATTGGCTTGCTTTAAAAATAATTAGTATAAGGGTTATACTGGATGTTAATAGAGAACATGAATGTTATTGTGCTCAATTATTAAGGGTAGTGTATCTTTCTAATTTAATATTAAATAAGAAAGATACATGTAAAGCCTAATACTCCTTTTCTCCTTAAGGGGTTACCTCTTTACTATATAGTTGAGCTTATTGGATTTTCCTCTATGTCCTAGGCCCTCCAGCCTGTTTACTATTCAGCTAAGTCTGGGTCATTGGTACAGTATAAAAATGTTAAAAAATTTATAGTAATTTATATATTTTTTATACTTACCAATGACCCAGACGGGGATGGCCCTCCCTGGAGTTGGGAACTCTTGCCTCCCCGCTGAGTACATAGCGCTGACCAGGCACTGCCAGTAAGAATGATAATTGGCGCCAATTTCGGGACGACTGCGTCACTGCGCATGCGCAGTAGAGGCGTACTATGGAGGTCCTTTAGGACATGATTTCTTTTTGTTTTGGATGCAAATTTTGGGGATTGGGGGGCAAAATTTGTGTTTGGCCCTGGTTTTGTTGGAGTTAGCACCAGCTAAGTCTGGGTCATTGGTAAGTATAAAAAATATATAAATTACTATAAATTTTTTAACTTTTGTCCAAAGCCAGGTGGCATTTTCAATCTCACACTGAATGTGGTGATTTTTATCATTTCATTCATTTGTCATTCGAAAGAAAGTTTATTTAATACGTAAATACAATTATATTATGGGACCAAAAAAGTTATTAATTAGGCCTACCGGACTCTGATTTTTTTCTGTGATTTCCGCCCTTTTTATTTAACACATTACACAAAATGACCACATTCAAGATTGTGCAGTTAAATAACCATGCGTGTCTCAACTGACAGTTATCACCCATTCAGGTCGGTCGTTGTTTTTAAATAACCGAAACCGAGTTGTATTTTCGGTTAACCTCCCAGCACTAACTTAAATTAATGCAGATATGCACTGATGTTTTTTAATTAATTTGCAGATTTTTTCTCATTATTCCAAATTATTTGAGAAAGGAGTGACTGAATAGATACTCAGTGACTTGTTTCATTATATTAAATATTAACAGCGATGGAACGGATGCATATCCTCGATGTAAATTCATAAGAAAGAAACAGATTAATAACATAGAACATTATGTGATGGAATACACAGAGCCCAACAAGCCAGCTTACTTCACAGTAACAGCTCCAGCAGCAGAATTGATGGACTTCACATGGAATGATTTTAGAGTTGTTTGGGATTACAAATTGGGTGGTAAGAATATTCAACTTATTTCATTTGCTATCTAGCACTGTGTTTCATCTGTCACATTTCAGTGGGCTCATGGACATCTTCAAAAAATTGACTCAAGAACAGAAAAAATGTTTTTTTAATAATAGTACAGTGAAACCCTGGTAACTGATATCGTGCTGGGTTATTTGGGGGTATTTTTCCCTATGGGCACTCTACCAAAAATTAGAACAAGGCAAATCCATTTAGAACAAACTAATAAAATTGAATGTTTTCATTTTTGGAATTCACTACAAAAAAATGTTCCACATTCTATTCCAATGAGGTACCATATATGAGTTTGAATGCTATTTCAGAATAGTACTGACTCGTTTTGGCCATTACATTGGGCAAAGAGTTGATGTAGATGAGCTTTACACTATGAATGTACAGTGCACAGGGTTAGTTACTCAGTTAATAATGATTTTTTTTTATAACCAGAGAGAGTGACTAACCCTGTGCAATGCACAGGGTTAGTCACACTTTCTGGTTATAAAAAATTGGTAACTGCCACATCACACACTACATGAAAATGTATGCTCACTGAGCCTGTGAAATGCACAGGGTTCGTCACATATTAGAGATGATCTTATTTATAACCAGAATGAAAAATGTGACCAACCCTGTGTATTCCACAGTTAGTTGATAAGCCAACATACACAGACTAAACCTAAGCATTGCACAGGATTAGTTGATAGGCTTCCACATCGCATACCTGAAAATATACACTGACTAAGGCAGTAAAAATGCACAGTGCCAGCTGGTAATATTTTACATAAGGTGCAGGATTCAAGGAACTATTGGAAATTCTTAAATTGGATTGTGGAAATTTTTATGCCCCAGTGATGAATAGTCTAGGGGCATATTGTTTTACCCTTGTCCATCCATCCATCCATCCATCCATCCATCCATCCATCCATCCATCCATCCATCCATCCATCCATCCATCCATCCACATCCATCCATCCATCCATCCATCTGCCCACCATCTGCTGTCCATCCATCCGTCCATCCACATATAGGGTACATTGTTTGGCAGGATAACTCCTCTCACAGTTTTCAGGCTAGGACTTTTTTATTTCACAGGATGTTTGTTCATATACCAGAGGTGTGCATATTGTCAGTATTTTGATTTGCTTGAATGTTTCACAAAATTACAGATTGTTGAACTTGGTCAATTGTTTGTAGAATTTCATCTCTATGGTACATGGTTTGTGTGTGGTAGACTTTGCGGGGGCATCATATACGTCTTGCAGACACAGCTCCTGTATGAGTAATAAATCTCAGTTTACTCTTCAACCTCCTGTGTCCATGTGCTGTGCGGGGGCATGCTTCAGTCCAGTTTTAAAGTGAATTCCAAAAATGAAACATATTTTATTTTCAATTAATATGTTTTTACAGACTAAATAATTTCACTTTAAAGATAATATGAAACATATCTACTGAATACAAAGCCCTCATGTTACAGTACCTGCACTTCAGGGTAAAGGCCAAATATGGGCATCCACTACTCTACCAGTTAATAGAATAGTCACTTTGGCAGTGAAAATTATTAAATTAACAGGCGTCTTCAATTAGCAGTGATTTGGTTGTTTTCTTGTATTCTAGAGATAAATTGGGAAGTTATTCTATTATATCTTGTTTGACAGAGAAATTATTCTATTATATCTTGTTTGACAGAGCTAACAGAGCTCTCTCAAGCAAGATATAATAGTTTAAGTGCTTGTACTGTATATAGTGAGGTAACATATTCCTATAAACAATTCACTGATCAATAGGATAATTTCTAGACATATTGTAAAATTGCAAATAGGCCTCTAAATAATTCATTGATTACCAGGATAATTTCTAGACATATTGTGAGATTGCAAATAGGCCCATAAAGAATTCAGTGATTATTAGGATAATTTCTAGACATTGTAAGATTGCAAATAGGCCTATAAACAATTCACTGATTATCAGGATAATTTCTAGACATATTGTGAGATTGCAAATAGACCTATAAACAATTGACTGATTATTAGGATAAGTTCTAGACATTGTAAGATTGCAAATAGGCCTATAAACAATTCACTGATTATCAGGATAATTTCTAGACATATTGTGAGATTGCAAATAGACCTATAAACAATTGACTGATTATCAGGATAATTTCTAGACATTGTAACATTGCAAATAGGCCTATAAACAATTCTCTGATTATCAGGATAATTTCTTGACATATTGTAAGATTGGAAATAGGCCTACAAACAATTCAGTAATAATCAGAATAATTTCCTGACATATTGCAAGATTTATTCTTCAATTAACTGGAGTTTACTCTATAACCTAGATGCAGTTGAAAGGTCAAACTTGCACTGAATGAATGGTAAATGGTTACGTGTTTGGAAGTAGTAAACATGGTTATTCAATTAAGAGATATCTAATTAATTGGACTTCATTGTACTTAAAATCCAATATATTGTTCTGTTATACATTGGTTTCGCATGACTCGTTGAATTCCTTGAGAGTTCTGAAATTTAGAAATCCTTTGCCAAGGACCAAAAAAGTTTTTGAATACTACTGGTACCTTCTTGAAAACTCTTATACATTATAAAAATGCAATATCAGCCCATCAGAAGAGATGCATGTCAGCAATATTCATCTTACATGAATGGATCTTCTTTGCTCACTAGAATGCCCGGGAGTGCATTGGCTCAGTTGTTATGGCATTGGACTTCAAACCAAAAGGTTCATGGTTCAGTTCCCGCCAGGGGTAACTATGTTGTGTCCTTGGACTAGGCACTTAATCTTGATTGTCCATGTGGTGGGAAGATGGTGCTGTGAACTAAGGCATACTGCACTTTGAGGGGCACTTGTCTTCAACCAGTGCTAACCCTGCTTGTGTGGAGTTAGTGCCTTAGGGAGTCTGACAGTTGCTCACCACTGCTCAGTGGTTCTCTCTGGGTACTCTGGCTTTCTCCACCCGTAAAACTGTCTGACACGAGGTGATCCTGGCTGTTGAAAATATTGTTAATCCCCAATAAATAAATGAATAAGTAAATAGAATGCTTACCTATTGGAATGAGATTCATGGATTGCATAGTGGGAGCATGATGGCGTTGTGTACTGAGGCATCAAGTATCACGACAACATCAAGTATGAGCCATTGGGATGGGTTGTAATCTGTCATCTGTCCGCACGTCTGTACATCCACATGTCTGTCCATCCACAATTCCTTCAGCACACCCTACAGACTGCAGCTCTCACCCGATCAGTTTCAAATTACATACATGGCTTTGGGGTAGTGTCTAGATGGGAACTATCCAAATTTTTATACTTACCAATGACCCAGTCATAGCTGGTGCTAACTCTTAAAAATATAGGGCCAAACACAAATTTTGCTCCCCAATCCCCAAAATTTGCATCTAAAACCAAAGAAAACATGTCCTGAATGGCCCTCCATTCTTCACCTCTACTGCGCATGCGCAGTGTCAAGGACGTCCCGAAATTGGCGCCATTAATCATTCTTAGTTTGGCCCTTCATCAGTTAACATCTGACTGATCTTTGTGCTTGTAAATCTCAGTTTAAATGATGCCAGACACATAAATATTAGTGAAATGGTGATTCTGAGGAGGATATAGAAGGAGGAGAGGATAAATGAGTGACAGAAAATAATCAGGGCTGTAACTTAAAATTTTTTGATCAAATTATGTTAAGTTACCTATTTTCGAGGCAACTGCCTGTTGTGGTCATTCTTGTTATCAAGATTACACTGCTTATTCAGTGTTTTCCTCTCTCCCTTTCCTTTAAGTCCCCTCTTGCTATTCTCCCATGCTTTTGGCATATTTTCTGTAATATTATTACAAAAATTTCTTGGGAGTTTTAGCTGGATAACAGAATGTATTCTGTTCTTTTCCCCATGTTTACGTCTTCACCTATGGGTGGTTAGGCGTAGTGTTCTGCATCTACCATCTGATGTTCTGCAGTTTCTTCCCTGGAAGTCTCTGTTTTGCATCAGATAGTGTATTATTGGTAACTGATTTCGGGCCAGGGTGCCTGGAGTCTTGATCTAGTGTTTTTACACTTATTGTTTACATTTCCAACAGCCCTCTGTGTGAGGGGGGATTTCTTGAAAATAATATCTTGATGTTAATTTAATCATAACTAGACACATTATTATTGTTCGTAAGTGTTGCATAAATTGTTTAAAATATTTTTAGAATTTTTGTCCACACTTAGACTTGGGATCCATTGGGGCTCAACGTTACTTTTCAGAAACTTGGGCTGTTCTGAAAAAATATTTTTTCAAAAGTTTTTGATTCAATTATTTTTTCTATGTTAATGGATCTTGTTATTATGTATTTTGATTGTCAGGGGTTGGTGCGAGTACTAGGACTTTGTTTTCTTTTCACATTGAAAGGATATTGTTCAATTGTAATAAGAGGAAATCTTCCTCTGACTTTCATAATCATTGTATAATGTAGTCAGTGTACTCGCACTAACTCCTGTTATGTATGTGTTGATTACGATGACAACATGGGAAGCGTGTGTCACGGTATGTTAGTGGGGAATTGGCCATTCCGGTCCTTTCCTAGAGGGTCACTCTACTTTATCAATCTCTATTTCAGACGATCATGATCAGGGTGATGTATCCATGATGTCTTCCAAAAAGTGTGCCTCCGTCGTCACAATTAATGTAGAGCTAGCGGAAAAGTGCTCAGGTAATACGTCAATTGCCTAAGAGGACCCTAGTAGGTTCGACGGCCTGTGACGTCCGCTAGCTCGCCCGGTGTAGCGTCCATTCTTCGAATGGTTCGGCAGCCGGGTTCATCCGTTGCGGTCTAGAAAGGAGTTTTGGGTGATGCGAGCACTATAAACATCCATGTGCACACCCAGTGACGGCGGATTAGAGGGGAGAACGGAGGAAGCCTTTTAGTCCGGTTCATAGCTCGTCCAGGCCCATCCGGGCTGCGAGCGAGAGAGGCCCCTCTCTCGTACTTCAACATCTGGCCCCAGATGTTGTGGTACAAAATGTTTCGCATTCGGAGCATACGTCCACCGCTCGGGACGCTCCGTTAGATAGACAGTCCGGAGAGACTGTCAATAAGGCTTCCTCATTCTCATGGCAGCGCACACGACCGCACCTTGGCTACGTGACCTCCGATATCCAGTCAACTTCGCCAATCAGAGAATCCTCGGCGACCAGGTCACGCCATCCGATAGCCAGGGACACGAGGCCTGCAGACTCCGGACGTTCGCATAAGAAAGTATGCGGGAGTCAACGTACTTGGAGCTTCCAGCGGCAAAGCATCGTAAGACCGCTTCTGCACAGGCCTCGGTGACGGACGTGCTATCCCAAATAGCACAACTTATCGCAGCATCCCAGCAACGACAGAATCTCTGTCGCATAATATAATATCCGACGACGCTGGGTCGGGACGCTCCGCGGAAGCATCAGGTGCGGACGTCCGAAAATTTCATACGGTCCGACGGGATGCCGAAAGGGATTCGGAGATTTTCGAGCTTTCCCTTTCGGAACAACATAAGCTGCTGTATATGTCATCCGACTTCTTCTTCTAGAGGTTCTTCGTCGGACCAGAATGCTGCGATACCGGATAAGAAACTGATAGCGTCGGTGGACTTAGAAATTTTTGGTTCGGTTCAGGGACATCGTCCCTCAGTTCCGACACAGTCCAATACTGTCTCAGATACGTTCGATTTATTGAACGACGCTATATATATTTTTTATATGCTTGCTATGTACAAGCATATCTGGTTTCTTGTTCGCAAAATTACTGAGATGTTTTTCAAAAGTGTGCCTCTGTCGTCATAATTATACCCCCGCTTCGAAGAAGTGGGGGCTATATAGGAATCGTCCTGTACGTCCGTACGTCCGTCCGTCCGTCCGTCCGTCCGTACGTCCGTCCGTACGTCTTTCCGGACATGAAATTCTTGTGTGCGCAACTCCTCCTACATTTATCAATCAATTTGGACAAAACTGTTCAGACATCATCACTACTAAGTGAACATGCGCATATTCCAAGATTTTTGATCTGCGACAATTTTAACCAGGTTTTCTCCCTTTGACTTAGATTTATTGTGTCTTTCCATCCGAACAAATTCTTGTGTGCACAACTCCTCCTACATTAATGAACCGATTTTGATGAAACCTTTCAAACATCATCTCTACTAAGTGAACATGTGCATATTCCAAACTTTTTAATCTGCGACAATTTTAACCAGGTTATCTCTCTTGAACTTTGATTTAATATGGGTTTCTACATGAAATTCTTGTGTGCGCAACTCCTCCTACATTTATCAATCAATTTGGACAAAACTTTTCAGACATCATCACTACTAAGTGAACATGCGCATATTCCAAGATTTTTGATCTGCGACAATTTTAACCAGGTTATCTCCCTTTGACTTAGATTTATTATGTCTTTCCGTTCGAACAAATTTTTGTGTGCGCAACTCCTCCTACATTAATGAACTGATTTTGATGAAACCTTTCAAACATCATCTCTACTAAGTGAACATGTGCATATTCCAAACTTTTTGATCTGCGACAATTTTAACCAGGTTATTTCTCTTGAACTTTGATTTAATATGGGTTTCTGCATGAAATTCTTGTGTGCGCAACTCCTCCTACATTTATCAATCAATTTGGACGAAAGTTTACAGACATCATCACTACTAAGTGAAGATGCGCATATTCCAAAATTTTTGAGCTGTGGCAATTTTAACTAGGTTATCTCCCTTTAACTTTGATTTATTATGGGTTTCTACATGAAATTCTTGTGCGTGCAACTCCTCCTACATTTATCAATCAATTTGGACAAAACTTTTCAGACATCATCACTACTAAGTGAACATGCGCATATTCCAAGATTTTTGATCTGCGACAATTTTAACCAGGTTATCTCCCTTTGACTTAGATTTATTATGTCTTTCCGTTCGAACAAATTCTTGTGTGCGCAACTCCTCCTACATTAATGAACCGATTTTGATGAAACCTTTCAAACATCATCTCTACTAAGTGAACATGTGCATATTCCAAACTTTTTGATCTGCGACAATTTTAACCAGGTTATCTCTCTTGAACTTTGATTTAATATGGGTTTCTGCATGAAATTCTTGTGTGTGCAACTCCTCCTACATTTATCAATCAATTTGGACGAAAGTTTACAGACATCATCTCTACTAAGTAAACATGCGCATATTCCAAAATTTTTGAACTGTGGCAATTTTAACTAGGTTATCTCCCTTTAACTTAGATTTATTATGGGTTTCTACATGAAATTCTTGTGCGTGCAACTCCTCCTACATTTATCAATCAATTTTGACGAAACCTTTCAGACATTATCACAACTAAGTGAACATACGCATATTCCCAAATTTTCGATCTGCGACAATTTTAACCAGGTTATCTCCCTTTAACTTGGATTTATTATGGGTTTTCAAATGGGATTCTTGTGTGTGCAACTCCTCCTACATTAATGAACCGATTTTGAATACATGTTGCACATTGTAAATGTGTTTTTCCAAATGTAAACCATATATGTGTGGGCTCTTTAAGTATTCAGTGCTGTTCTGTGGAAGGCCACATGCAAATACAAATTTCAACAACAAAAAATGATCTTTATGTATACATTTCCTTATGGCCTTCGCCTACATGATCAGAAGTGCATTCCTCTAAAAACCAAAAGCGGGGGTATTAATCACCTTCAGTGATAGTTCTAGTTAATGAAGAGCTAATGGCAATTAGTGCTCATGGATTACGTCAATCTCCTAAGAGGTCCCTAGTAGGATCGACGGAGTTGACATTCGCTAGCTCACCCGGTGTAGCGTCCATTCATCGAATGGTTCGGCAGTCGGGTTCATCCGTTGCGGTCTAGGATGGAGATTTGGGTGATGCGAGCACTATATTAGACTTTAGTACACACCCAGTGACGACGGATTAGAGGAGAGATCGGAGGAAGCCTGTTAGTCCGGTTCCTAGCTCGTCCGGTCCGTCCGGGCGGCGAGCGAGAGAGGTCCCTCTCTCGTGCAACAACATATGGGACCGGATGTTGTGGTACAGACATTTCACCTTCGGAGCGTATGTCCGCCACTCCGGACGCTCCGTTATATAGACAGTCCGAGTGACTGTCGATAATGCTTCCTCATCCTCACAGCAGCGCACATGACCGCACATTGGCTACGTAACCTTGAATATCCGGCCAGCTTCGGCATTCAGTGATTCCATGCCGAACAGGTCTCGCCATCCGGTAGCCAAGGGACATGAGGCCTGCACACTCCGGTCGCTCGCATAATAGAAGTATGCACGGGGTAATGAACACGGAGCTTCCAGCAGCAATGCATCGTAAGACCGCTTCTCCACATGCCTCAGTGACGGACGTGCTATCCAAAATAGCACAGCTTATCGTAGCATCCCAGCAAACGACAGATTCTCGGTCGGATCAGGAATAATCCGACAGCGCTGGGTCGGTACGCTCCGCTGTTGCATCAGGTACGGACGACCGAATATTTCATAGGGTCCGACAGGATGGCGAAAGGGATTCGGATGATTTCGAGCTTTCCCTTTCGGAACAACAGAAGCTGCCATACATTTCTTCCGGCATTATGTTCCAGAGGTTGTTCCGTCGGACTACATTGCTGCGATTCTGGATAAGAGACTATAGCGTCATTGGACACGGAGTTTTGAATCGGTTCAGGGACATTGTCCCTGAGTTGCCGACGCAGTCAAATAATGTCTTTAGAACATTTGAATTATTGAACGACGCTATATATATATAAGCTTGCTATCAACATGCTAGTATAGTTTCTTGTCCGCAATGCTCTATTCTGCCTTTCGTGAATTCTAGGAAATAATTGTTTATTGGCAGAACTGGGCTTACCGAGAGTTCCTTTGCGTCTAAGACGGCGAGACTGAAAACTGCTAATTGTCTTTTTCGCCGTCTATGTCAATTCCAACCATGATGTTGGAAACGACAATGATGTATAATAGACTTAACTTAGAAGCTTTATCATACGTATACCACCTTACTGAGACGTTTATCATTACGTCTTCAACAGAAAGAATTCCAGGATATGATCCTCAATGAGATTTCTTTCAGGGGCAGTAGTTTTTCCACGTATAACTCCGCCCTTCAGTGGCAACCTGGAGTTGGTTGGACGTGATGCAGCCCTAGCTACATCCACACGCATGGATAGTAAGGTGAAGAACTCTCTCAGAGTCGCTTCGGTCTCGAGAAGCTTCTCTTCGACGGCAACCTTTCAGTAATCTTGAATTGCTCGATATTCACGTTCTCTTGTTTATCAAGTGTAACAAGAGATTCAGACGTGGGCAAACATTCGGTGGTTGACTCAGAGAGTTCCACTGTAGTTGCCGGATCCGAGTTTTTCGATTATGACGGATGTCAGTCAAACAGGTTGGGACACAATTTTGATCCCAACGGATTCGAAGTGCCAGGGTCTTTGGGTTCCGCAGTTTTAGGCAAGCTCCTTACATCCAAGGAAGAATATTATGTTGGCTTGCACTACGTCATTGGATGAATTTTATTCAGAAGCGCATGTTCAATCCTGTCCGATAATACGACAGTAGTTGCGTGTATCCGGAACCAGGGAGGCACTCATTTGGTTCCGTTATTAATTGTAACGGAAAGAATCCTTCTGTTTGTTATAGAACACCAAGTTCTGTTTCAGTTCGTCATATTCTCGGTTGTCGAATCGTATTAGCAGACTCCCTTTCACGTAAGGGTCGTTTGTTGCCGTCGGAATGGACTTTCAACAAACAAGTATTCAATCAGATTTGCTATCAGTGGGAGCGCCCAGTGATAATTTATTTGCGACACAACTCTCCAATCAATTGTAGACGTATGTGTCACCGTGTCCGGATCCCTGAGCATATGTAGTTAACGCTCTATCGATCTAGTAGGACGCTATGATAGGATATGCGTATCCTCCATCGCTGTTGATTCAGCAAGTATTGCTAGAATTATTCATTCACAATACAATTCTGTTGGTAGCATCTCTGTCCCACAGAGACGGTGGATAAATTTACTTAGATGTCTACTGTGGGACTTACCGCGGAAACTTCCTCCACGAGAGGATCTTTTTTCGCTGGGGAAATCGTGTCAACTCTATCACAACCCGCAAGGTCTCAACCTTCACGTATTCCGTTGTGCGGTCCTTCTTGCATAGCAAGCACTGTATAGGACCAGCAGTGGATGCGATTCCTAACTGTAAAAGGACCTCCTCTTCGCTATACTATGCGGCTAAAGTGGAGGGTCTTCCGTCGTTGGTGTAGGGATCTTTATGTTGATATTTTTTATTCCTCCATACCAGACATTGCAAACTTTCTAGTATACTTGTTTGACGAGATCAACTGCAGCCAGTTACTTTTATAGGTTATAGGTCTATGTTATCTGATACCTATGCACACCATGATAGTTTACAATGGAGCCTAATGTCTCTTTATCTAAGTTAGTGTGAAACTTTTCGATAAGAGACCTAGAATCGTTAGATTAATTCCTATTCGGAATTTAGCTTGGGTTCTTATTAACTAAAGCAACCATTTGAATCCTTGAGACAGCAGTTTCAAATTCTGGTCTTTTAAGGCAGCCTGAAGAGTCAGTGAGCTTCATGCACTATCGGTGGACGATTCTCACTTTCGTAGTATCGGGAACTCTATTACCTTTACTACTAATGTTGTATTTTTGGTTAAGAATCAGGCTCCTAATGATATCCGGAACCTATTGTTTTTGAGATCCTTCCGTCTTCGAGCGGGCATAGGCCTTTACTCTGTCCGGATAGACCTTTATGTATTTATTAACAGATCTCAGTTTATCAGTAGGACGTAAAGCTTCTTCTGGCTCTGATGCCTAATAGAAGGGTCATTATGGTCCATTCTATTACTTAATGCATTCAGTTAACTATCGGTACTGCTTAGGATAATCTATACTTAACTCAGCAGTCTGTGCTTAAGATTTCGGCTCATGAAGTAAGAGCTCTTCTACATCTTGGACTGATGTATAGTTTTGCTATTATAGATTTAATAGGCTGCATATTGGTCTCAACCATCCACATTCACGAATTTTTATCTCAGAAATATTGTATCCATTTCTGGAGACCTGCATTGTTTAGGTCCATTATCAGCTGCTCAGAAAGTCGATCACTTAACACTTGAAACTATAGCTATGTAGGCTTTATGTTCCGGCAGTGACTCCGTCCTGCTGCCCTCTTCGCTCTGGGCTATTTGACCCAGGGCAAGAAAAAGGGGGGGGGGGGGAGGGTGTTCCCTTGGGTCACCTGTTTTTATTATGAAAACAAGGGGATACCTCCTCCGGAGTTAGTATTTCTGAGCTGTTACTGGGATGGTTTCTTAAGTGAAAGTTATGTTTTTGAATTCATTCATGTCATAGTTTTAAAGTATAGCAATTGTATATGTCATGTATCAAACGTATGCTATTATACTATCCTCGGACACTTTTTAAAGAGTATAAAGAGTCTCAATTCTTTGGACTAACTTTATTTATTGGCTTACTTTAAATATAATTAGTATACGAATTATACTGGATATTAATAGAGAACATGGATGTTATCATGCTCAATTATAAAAGGTATTGTGTCTTTCTAATTTGTCATAAATAAGAAAGATACACATGAAGCCTATTTCTCCTTTTCTCCTACAGGAGATGACTCTATTTATATAGTTGAGCTTATTGGATTTTCCTCTTTGTCCTGGGCCCTCCAGCCTTTTTACTATTCAGCTATGTCTGGGTCATTGGTACAGTATAAAAATGTTAAAAAATTTGGGAACTCATACCTCCCCGCTGAGGACATAGCGCTTACCAGGCATTGTTGGTAAGAATGATTAATGGCGCCAATTTCGGGACGTCCTTGACACTGCGCATGCGCAGTAGAGGTGAAGTATGGAGGGCCATTCAGGACATGTTTTCTTTGATTTTAGATGCAAATTTTGGGGATTGGGGGGCAAAATTTGTGTTTGGCCCTATATTTTTAAGAGTTAGCACCAGCTATGTCTGGGTCATTGGTAAGTAGAAAAAATATATAAATTACTATAAATTTTTTAAGTTTTTATGTAGGGATTTGATTGTAACTTGGTAGGATGACTCGGTATGATATCTAGATGTGACTGTCCTATTTTTTGTCATGATCCATCAACCATGACTGCTGGACGAACATGTGACCTAGATTCCTTTAGCAAAGTCTACAAGTCATATTTATGAAGGGATTTCATTGTAACTTGGTATTATGACACATTTTGGAATTTTTACTGTAACTTGATAACTTTGGTGGCATACGTTAACTGTGAGAGCCACATCAACCCAGGCCTCAATTCTTTAGTACCGTCTACACTTGAAATTATTCTTATTGAAAACATAGCTTTTAGGGTACAAGAATTAAACATATTCTCAATTATCACAATTCTTGTCTTATTTCGTAATCCTTTCATAATCATTGGACATTATCTTTTTAATCTAACACTACACACATTCAATTTAAGCTGCAGTGTCACTGACACTTTCATCATTCAGTTAACAGGACTTGGCTCTTTTAGCTATATGTAATAACAGATCAAACTTGTACTGAAGATATAGCAGATGATTTGGTGTTTGGAAATTATATGCAGTTAACAGGGTTGTTCATTTTGTAAATATCTTTTTGAGTGGGCTCCATTGAATTTATGTGAAATGTATATAATTCTCATAAATTTATGTGAATTTATGTGAAACATATAATGCTCATAACATTACTTTTTTACCAGGTGACAGCACCAAGAGAAAGAAGCTTACAATCGTTTCTGCACCAGATTATTTACTTTCCGGGGTAAGGGTTTTATGAAAGTACCAGTTTTTATTATATGCAAGCCTGTGAATTATTGTACATTTCTCAATATCCATCAACTTGATGGATAATGAGGAATATCCCTTAGTAGCTTCCTAAATGATGTCACACTTTGGCGCATAATTCTTCTTCGATACTGTTACAAGCGATTCAGCACAAACTTTACCAGCAGTACTTGAAGTTCATGCTTTTCCAAGCTGTTCTGATAGTTCTTTGACTGAAAAATTAGATGTATCATAATAATAGAATAATAAAGTAAAATAATTGTATGTATAAAATGTGATGTGACTCTGAGAGTGATATTGAGCCTTGAACTGGGTAACTTTTCCGAAAAACTGTGTTGATCGATTTGCCTAGGAAGTTTTTTGGGGGATAAGTCAGTGAACTCAATTCTAAATTCCTTGTAAATTGACATTTAAAATATTCTAAAAATTAACATTAATGAAAAATATGAGAATATTCTCATTTGTAGTATTGTAATTATTAAATTTCATCTGTGAGTTCAACACTTAGTCAAATTATCTTTTTTTAGCTGCGTCACCAGCGGCAGAGCAGGTCTAGTAACCGCTCAACACCATCTGTCAGTCCATCCGTCAGTCCATCCGAAACACTTCTTCCATCAAAGTTTCCTTGGCTTCTCTGAAAGGGAATGACTTTATATTTGGTCTGCTGCTTCATAATGATGAGTTGTATCGTGTATCTAATTTTCAGATCTGCCGTGCAGCCACTTCCTGTTTGCCGATACTTTGAAATTTGACTATACTCACTGAACATTGAAATTTTTCGTCACACTTTTCTCGGCTTCTATACAACGGATTCATTCAATATTTCACCTGGAGCTTGATAATGTTGAGTTGTATTGTGTATGCAATAATCAATTGCATGCAGCGAAGCAGGTCCAAACCCGGTATTGGTCTTGGTTTGTTATGTTTTGAGTGGTTTGGCTAGTACAGGCTTGAAAGAAAGATCAGCTGATATTTGTTGTTGTTTTGAAACGTACGTGTTTCAGTCAATATTACGCAGTAAAATGTCACATCGCATATACTAAAAAGAAAATCTACACTATATTAGTGAATGTCAGGAATTATCTCATTCATGTGAACCTGAAAGTATTATTTAATAAAACTTTCTGGTCCACACTCATGAGATAATTCCCAATACAGTGGAATCCTGTTAACTGAATAGCCACTTTGCCTATAAAAATTATTCAATTAACAGGAGTATTCAATTAACAGGGATTGTGTCACTTTCCTGTATTCTAGAGATATACTTAGCATTTATTCTATTATATCTTGTCTGACAGAGCTCCATGAGCTCCAAATAGGTCTATAAACAAAGGAAACCTGGGGAGAGTCTGGGTAATTTCTTGACAAGTTACAAGATTTTTTATTCAATTAACAGGAGTTTACTCTATAACCTTGATTCAGTTAACAGGTCAAATTTGTACTGGAGGTATTGGTAAATGGTTTTGTGTTGGGAAATTGTATTCATTTGACAGGGTTATTCAGTTAAGAGATATCGAATTAAGTGGGTTCCACTGTATTCACTAAAACAGCTTAGATATCCTCTATTTATCTTATAATAATGAATATGTAATGAGTTCATAATTACAAACACTTTTCAAAAGTACAGTTATTTAATTTTGGAAACTATATTGGTTTTATGCTGATGATGTACCCGAAGCACTGGATGCATTCAAGTAAAAACAGCAGACAGTTACAACACACAGTCTTTATGGAATTTCAACATTTGTGCTCATTATGTTTATTTATTGATCAGGAAACTTCAATACAGTTTTGTCAACATAAATGGCCAGTGTTTTATGAGTCTGAATATAAAATCAGAAATTAAAGTGCTAGTTGATTGAGTTATTGGCGCTAGAATTAAGAACTGTAAAACAAATTAATCATCACTATAATGCTTATGTTACAAAATGTTGTGTCAGGGTCTCGCTCTTGTTCCTAAGACATTATCTCGACTCTAATTTGACTCATCGAGATATATGGCCTTAGAACAAGAGATTGATTCTTGATATAACATTTTGTGTATAAAAAATAATGGTGATAATAGTTAGAGGTTATTATTTGATTAGTTTCATATCAGCAGAAATATCAGCCCGAGATATAGAGATTATTACCATTATGTGGATGTACAAAATATGTATCCGAGTTGAGCTCCGGGTTCTAAGGACAGATCACGACGAGTCGAAGATGATTTGTGATCTACCCTAGGAACCCAGAGCAAGATTATACTTTCATTTTTTGCCTCAAAAACAAAGGTTATGGCCCCTCTTTGGAATGAGCTCTCTTAGCTCATTCCAAAGAGGGGTCATAACATACGTTTTTGAGACAAAAAAATGAAAAAAATTAGTTATTCAAGAGTTTTGTTTTCATGTTAGGTAAAGGGTTAAACCAAAACAAATAATTACAAAAATTTTCAGATCTGTTACAGTTTTCTGACAGTGTGATTATTTCTCATTCTTTTCACAAAGAAATGTGCAGAGAAAAGCAAACAGAGAATTTCTACTGTAATTCACTGTCTGATATTGTAATCCCAGTACCATACCTCCATCATTTGTCTGTATTTGAGGCAGGTAATAGATCTTGAATATGTATCACGCACTGGGAATGCCCCTCAAAATAGCTCACAAGTTAAAATTGGAATGAACAGCTTGATTTCTTTGATATCCACTATATCCAACCTGGTGTGATGTCCCTCAGAAATGCTCACTGAAGTCATAATTGGAATGAATAACTTGACCCTGTTATATTCATTTTATACAGAGTAATACATGTATACTTGCAAGCATTAGATGTTTGTGTTTAAGTCTCTCTGTTTATGTTTTAGTAAAATGAAAAAAGTAATTGATTCTTTGAATTCTGTTACTAAGCAGTTATTAAATCATATAGAGATGGGCAAATATTAAAACTCTTATATTGAAAGTACTTATGCAAAAGCAGGCGTTCATAGGCATGCAGTTAACTGTGCCTCTATAAGTAATTTGGCATGCACGATTATTGCTGCAGCATCTAATTTCAAATATGGTTCAGATCCACTGAACTAGAAAAGTTAAAAAAATGCAAAAAATATCGATATAAGTATCGATATTTACATGAGTTCAGTAAATTAGGTCTGGATCGATCTTTAGCTCTCATGGAATGGGAAACAAGCAGTGGCGTCTATAAGTTCTATAAGGCCTGCAATTATGTTACAACTTAAGATGCATTGTTTGTCTGCAGTTTCTGTGACAAGTAGTCCAAAATAAAGAAATAGACTGCAAAGTATTTAATGAAATAACATTTTCAAATAAACTTTAACCCTTTACCCATGTCAGGGGACACCTAAGGCCCCGTAAGGCCTGGGCTGACGTGGGGTTATTTAGTCCCGCTGATGAAGTTGCGGGAAAATTAGACCAACGTGGAGGGTCGGAATCCAAGTGTCGCGAACTCGGCGCAGAGAGCTGAGTTAGACCGACGCCGTGATTCCTTCTCTGCCAAATTGTCCTGAAATAGGTTCGATTTCCATTAGGTGTGATTCCTAATCACTTCAGGCTGTATAATGGAAAGAATGATTTAAAGTAACAACGATTCTTTTATTTACACATAAAAATAAATCCGTTTCAATATTTCAACAATCAACAATTCAATTCTTTTCACAGAAAATGGGTCACTACGGTTAAATAATTCTAAAAAAATCATATAGTCATTCTATAGCCCTGTACTGGCACTATAGTATACACACTGGAAATGTTACTACCGTGAGCTCGCCATAAGAGCTTCACAAATCTGAAATGTTATTACTGTGAGCTCGCCATAAGAGCTTCACCCGCTTAGGCTCAAATGTCAACGTCTGCGCGTAACTGTGCCTCTGGCTGTCGGAGGGTTCCGACCAGCAATGTTCGTCATCTATAAACCACCGTACTTCTGATTTGGGTCAGATATTGTCTACTCATACCTTATGTGCCTTTTGAAAGTCCTCCGTGAAAGTCCTATTGAAATATCCACCGTTCCTGGTTGAATTCACGATTCACAGATGCCCCTTTTTGTGCTAGGGCGAAATTGTCACTCACACCGATCTCCAGTCGGTATTACGATGTTCCGACAGCAAAATAAACTACTCAGAACGCAATCAGGCTGACGCTTCAAAGGGTTAATACGCACAATACAATTAACCTACACTTCTGACTATTGCAGGACGATACCTGCTACTCGACAATCTAAACTTTAACGTTCCACCTGGGATGTTCCTTCTCACGAATTCGGCCCCGTAGCCGCCTATCAACGTTAAGCTAAATCAATCATGGAATGCCCTCTCTGGCGATTCCAGCCGTTTCAGGGTCCTGTGATCGAAGGTACCCTTATGCCAGGAAACAGAGTCCGCCTGTCCTGGACTTCACCAACGCGTGTGTGACCCCAAGTGTGTGTCTAATGCTCTGCTCTTCCAGGTATATATACTTTTTACCCTAAACTGTCAGGTGGACCGACGCTCATCTGTCCACCTGTCAAAACGGTGGGAGATGACGTGTATCGAGGCAGAATCAATACAAGTTATCTCACGCGTGACTTTAACGGTGATTTGTTCCTGCCACGCATTGCTATAACTAATGATCGGGTGACGATACGACAGACATTTCTATCGTTTTAAAATCTCGTATCTTGATTGACCGTGACGATAAATGAGATTAGACCTTATCTAACATACCGTTTCTCCCCTGGGTCCCTGCGCTAAAGCTGGATATACACCACGTGTGTTTTTTTCTATGTCCAGCTTTACAGAGAAGTGAAATTCACGTGGGTTTTTCGCCTTGATGCGGAATATATTTTGAACTTACAATATCTTTAAATATGAGGCCCCTTGCCCCTATATTTAGGCTGGCTTTGCCCTGACAACTCCCTTCCCGAGAGAAACACCCTGTGTATCTCTTAAAACGCAAGGGGCAAAGCCACGCACGCTCGCCTCTCACACCTTTTTACGATCTACCATCATGTTCAAGACTACAAAACTGTACCCTAGTGGTCGTGGGGGGTCATGACCGGGCTCATGCGTCGGCCATGTCGATTCCCACGACACACTCGCTACCACATGTTCCCGTCTTGCGGGTTTACATATGGAGAGTAGCCTTATTCTTAGATTTGCAGCACTCTCTCTCTCTGTAATACTATATATTTACACCCAAACATACACATTTTTATACACGTTCGCCCATTTTGCAAACAGTTCACTTGGCACTCACTCCGACGAGTAACACCGTCCGCGCCTTTGCGTCAGATGGGTTAATTCCAACGGAGTGTAACCTCGCCTCTCATTCCCCTATGACTTGTGAAGGGGCAAACGACCCCTGCATCATGTCGAGCCTCACCCTCGCCAAGCTCAACCAGGGGATTAAAATTTGTTCCTCACACACTCACACATTCAACACACGGATTTCCCGACCGCGCCTTTGCGACAGACGGAGTTATTGTGCCCCACACTTACAAAACTCGACACACAGGCTCCCCGTCCACGCACACGCGACAGACAGGGCAGTGTATCTCACATTCGCACTCACAACCAACTCTAGTCGGCAGTCAGAGCAATAATAATACTAAAAATAAGAAAATTTCTTCCGGGCCTTAACACCGGGTTTACGAAACTCATCACCTCACCCACAAAAATATTTGCGACTGGAGCCCCCGTCCCAGACACCAGGCCCACAGCCACCCAACTATTGCTTCTTTATAACCACCGACCATTGGTAGGGGCCCGGTTCCCAGTATCCCCTTGGGTAACCCTTGACACACCCCTACTTCTCGCCCCGCCATTTCTACGGGTATTCCACCAGGGTCCCCATACCCTGTCGTTGTCGCATTCCCAAGAGCTTCCCTTGGCGCTATATCCCCCAGGCTCACTCGTCCCGGCGATTACCGTCGTTCGAACGACACTGGCCGTCCTTGGCCCTTGTGCCGTCGACCCCCCGGTCCATTGCGACGACTTCTTGCGCCCATTGGGCGCTGTGCGCCCCCGGCACTCTCTACGTGGTCTCCGCCACCTAGGATGCTTCTCCTTTGATTTGTGGACCCTTTTCTCGGTCCCCTGGACGCCCACCTTAGCGGTCCCATCCACTTTAACATACTCAACTTGTGTTGACCCGTGCCCTCTCAATTCTGGGGAAGTTTGCCCAGCCATTTGCGTGGGTCTGGCCTCCCCTCTCCACACGGGTGACACCGACTTCTTGGGGCGCTCAACTCCCCCACATAAATTTGCTTGAGGGTCTTTCCCCAATGATCCCCTTGGGTTCCCTCGCTGTTTGGCGTTTCGCCTGGACCGCCTGCGGCCCCTTCTCCCTAATTGGACAGGAGTCGTCCCTCCTGAAACTTCCCGACATTTCGTCGTGTAGGGGCCATCCCCCGGACCATCGGATTGGTTCCCCCTGGGAACCTTCCCTTCCTTACTCGTTGGGCCTTCACTTGGCCCCCTATCCCTGGACCATAACTCATCAGGGTTTGCCCTCACCCCTGGGATATTACCTATGACCAGGTCATACACAGGTGATTCAATGCACATGGCTTCCACTTCGCCACAATAAAATGGGGTATCCACCGTTATCCTCGCGATGGGGAACCTTCTAACGGTCCCATCTATCAAAATACACAAATGGTCACGACCAACAATTGCTTGTCGTCAACCAGTTGCCTTCTAACCGCTGCAGAGGAGCACCCAGAATCCCGGAGCAGACGGATCTCCCTTTGTCCCACATACCCTGGGTACACTGGCATATCAACCTTCTCCTGCGAAGTTGTGAGCCTCTCACACATGCCACTTATTATCGGGACAACCTTCCCGCCTTCCAGCCTTAATTCTCCCTCTTGTATACATTCCCGGAGGGGACTGTGTTCTGGACCGATAGTTTGACAGAACGCTGCCGTCTGTCTACTGGGCCCTGGATCTACGCGGTCACCTTGCTTCCAACCCCTTGGCGCTGCGTTCCCGGCCTCCTGCTGAGGTGGTCTAATGTTCCCAGTGGTCCTTACCTGCTTCTGCCAGCAGTCCCTGGCAATATGACCCCGCTTGTTGCAGATAAAACAAGTGGTGTCCTTGGGAGCGCTCCCCTTCCGGCTGGTCTGCGACGCAGGAGGATCGGGGTGGTGTTGCCTGACGGGTGCCATTGCCAACCCGTTTGCCCCACCCCTAGCCGATTTGGGTGCGTTTACACTCCCACCGTGGGCCTCGATGTAGCGTTCTGCCACAGTTGCCATCTCATCATAGGTGGGCGGACCCCTTTCCTTGATGAACAGGCCCAACTCCTTGGAGCATGTAGTTAAAAACTGCTCCCGGAGAAATAGATCTCGCAGGGCTCCATACGACTCATTCACTTCTGCGAGATCAGTCCAGCGGTCAAAGTACCGCCTAGCTCGGGCAAAATACTGAGGCACTGTTTCTCCCTTCTCCTGCTTAATTTCTCGGAACTTGGTCCGGAATCCTTCTTCAGTGAGCTGGTATCTCCGAAGGATGGCATTCTTCAGCTCACTGTAGTCGTTAAGAAGTGCAGGAGGCATACTGGTATAAGCCTCGAGGGCTTTACCTGACAACAAAGGGCTCAAGCACATAGCCCATGTGTCTTCTGGCCACATTTGACTGGAGGCAAAACGCTCGAACCTCTCCAAGTACGAGTCCAAGTCATCTGTGTTTTCATTGAAATGAGCGAGATGGGGGCGTGGGGCATGAATTGCTACCCCTGCACTCCCATCCCCTGAGCGCCGACTTTCATTTTCCACATCGGCCCTTGCTCTGAGGAGCTCTAATTCTCTCTCGTGCCTCTGTTGTTCGAGCTCCCGTTCTGCCTCCCTTGCCTCCCTCGCTAATTGGGCTTCCCTCTCTCTCGCCTCATTTGCTAATTGAATCTCTCTCTCTTTCGCCTCTCTTACTGCTTGGGCCTCTCTCTCCCTTGCGTCATTGCGTAAGGCAATCTCCTTGGCCTCACGTTTCTGCTCATCTTTAACGAACTTCTGAAGTTCAGCTCCCTCAAGGCCCATTTCCTTGCCTAATGATACCAGTTGGGCGAGGGGTGTAACAACATCCATTTTGATTTTTTCTTTCTATCTTCAACACTCGTCAGAAAGAATGAAGAAGGAAAAGAAAGAAAGAAAAAAAAAAATATGGCAATTGATCCTAATTTACCTCTGTAATTTAACGTAGTTAAACGCCCCAATACTCTGAAACCTACCGCAGTTATAATGGCTATTAAGTATCCTCTTGGGGACTACTGTATTGCGATATTAAACCCTTGAACGGCATCAACTGACCGAACGCGTCAAAACCTAAACAGAACCGCCGTTAAAATAAAACAAAATTTCCATATAGCCATTTTTTACCTTTTAGAAATATCCTGGTAGCGCTCGCCAATCAGTGTCAGGGGACACCTAAGGCCCCGTAAGGCCTGGGCTGACGTGGGGTTATTTAGTCCCGCTGATGAAGTTGCGGGAAAATTAGACCAACGTGGAGGGTCGGAATCCAAGTGTCGCGAACTCGGCGCAGAGAGCTGAGTTAGACCGACGCCGTGATTCCTTCTCTGCCAAATTGTCCTGAAATAGGTTCGATTTCCGTTAGGTGTGATTCCTAATCACTTCAGGCTGTATAATGGAAAGAATGATTTAAAGTAACAACGATTCTTTTATTTACACATAAAAATAAATCCGTTTCAATATTTCAACAATCAACAATTCAATTCTTTTCACAGAAAATGGGTCACTACGGTTAAATAATTCTAAAAAAATCATATAGTCATTCTATAGCCCTGTACTGGCACTATAGTATACACACTGGAAATGTTACTACCGTGAGCTCGCCATAAGAGCTTCACAAATCTGAAATGTTATTACTGTGAGCTCGCCATAAGAGCTTCACCCGCTTAGGCTCAAATGTCAACGTCTGCGCGTAACTGTGCCTCTGGCTGTCGGAGGGTTCCGACCAGCAATGTTCGTCATCTATAAACCACCGTACTTCTGATTTGGGTCAGATATTGTCTACTCATACCTTATGTGCCTTTTGAAAGTCCTCCGTGAAAGTCCTATTGAAATATCCACCGTTCCTGGTTGAATTCACGATTCACAGATGCCCCTTTTTGTGCTAGGGCGAAATTGTCACTCACACCGATCTCCAGTCGGTATTACGATGTTCCGACAGCAAAATAAACTACTCAGAACGCAATCAGGCTGACGCTTCAAAGGGTTAATACGCACAATACAATTAACCTACACTTCTGACTATTGCAGGACGATACCTGCTACTCGACAATCTAAACTTTAACGTTCCACCTGGGATGTTCCTTCTCACGAATTCGGCCCCGTAGCCGCCTATCAACGTTAAGCTAAATCAATCATGGAATGCCCTCTCTGGCGATTCCAGCCGTTTCAGGGTCCTGTGATCGAAGGTACCCTTATGCCAGGAAACAGAGTCCGCCTGTCCTGGACTTCACCAACGCGTGTGTGACCCCAAGTGTGTGTCTAATGCTCTGCTCTTCCAGGTATATATACTTTTTACCCTAAACTGTCAGGTGGACCGACGCTCATCTGTCCACCTGTCAAAACGGTGGGAGATGACGTGTATCGAGGCAGAATCAATACAAGTTATCTCACGCGTGACTTTAACGGTGATTTGTTCCTGCCACGCATTGCTATAACTAATGATCGGGTGACGATACGACAGACATTTCTATCGTTTTAAAATCTCGTATCTTGATTGACCGTGACGATAAATGAGATTAGACCTTATCTAACATACCGTTTCTCCCCTGGGTCCCTGCGCTAAAGCTGGATATACACCACGTGTGTTTTTTTCTATGTCCAGCTTTACAGAGAAGTGAAATTCACGTGGGTTTTTCGCCTTGATGCGGAATATATTTTGAACTTACAATATCTTTAAATATGAGGCCCCTTGCCCCTATATTTAGGCTGGCTTTGCCCTGACAACCCAACATAATGGCCCAAACCGACCAGCGCTATTCTAAAAAATTGCCAATTAATTTTCATTATTTTTTCATTTTTAGCTCAACTTTGGCGAAGCCAAATTTGAGCTTTTGTCATGGCCCGTCGTCCGTCTGTCCGTCTGGCCATCTGTCCGTCTGTCCGTACGTCAACAATTGGATACGGCTCGGGCTAGAGGCCGTATTTATGAACCGATCTTTACGAAACTTATTGGGTACCTTTGTTATGACCGTGGGACGAGAACGAGTGTTTTTGGGTGCGGTCCGAAATTCAAGATGGCTGCCAGCCGCCATTTTGTACCGACGATGTAGAAATCTGTTTTTTGTACAGAACTTCCATATGAAAGCTCTGATTTGAATAATTTTTTGTATGAATGTTTAGTACCATGGGATACATCACATATAATACAGGTTTTTTTTCTTGTGCGTAAATTGTGCAAATTTGACTAATTTTGATGTTTTTTGGTGTTACTTTCAGCACTGTAAGTGCTAATGCCAATACGGCTCGGGCTAGAGGCCGTATTTATGAACCGATCTTTACGAAACTTCTTGGGTACCTTTGGTATCACCGTGGGATGAGAACGAGTGTTTTGGGGTCCAGTCCGACATTCAAGATGGCCGATGGCAGCCATTTTGTACAAAATTAGGTGCAATCAGATTTTTGCACAGAACTTCCATATGAAAGCGCTGATTTGAATAATTTTTTGTGTGAATGTTTAGTACCATGGGATACATCACATATAATACAGGTTTTTTTCTCGTGCAGAAATTATGCAAATTAGATGAACTTTGATTTCTTTTCAGTGCGACTTACACACAGTAAGTACACATGTCAATACGGCTCAGACTAGAGTCTGTATTTATGAACTGATCTTCACGAAATGTCTTGGGTACCTTTGTTATCACCTTGGGACGAGAACGAGTGTTTCTGGGTACGGTCTAAAATTCAATATGGCTGCCAGTGGCCATTTTGTACCGAAATTAGGTCTAATCAGTTTTTTGTACACAACTTCTATACAGCTCAGATAAGAGGCCATATTTATGAACCAATCGTTACGAAACTTCTTGGGTACCTTTGTTATCACCGTGGGATGAGAGCGAGTGTTTTTGGGTGTGGTCCAAAATTCAAAATGGCCACCAGCAGCCATTTTGTACCAAAATTAGTCAATCAGTCTTTTGTACAGAACTTCTGTATGAAAGAAAGTTCTGATTTGAATAAATTTTTGTATGAATGTTTAGTAACATGGAATACATCACATATTGTAAGGTTTTTTTTTTCGTGCAGAAATTATGCAAATTAGATGAACTTTGATTTATTCAGTGCAACTTACACAATGTAAGCACACATGTCAATACGGCTCAGGGTAGAGGCTGTATTTATGAACCGATCTTCACAAAACTTCTTGGGTACCTTTATTATCACCTTGGGACGAGAATGAGTGTTTCTGGGTATGGTCCAAAATTCAAGATGGCTGCCAGTGGCTATTTTGTACCGAAATTAGGTCCAATCAGTTTTTTGTCACAAGTTCTATACAGCTCGTATTTATGAACTGATCTTCACAAAACTTCTTGGGTACCTTTGTTTTCACCTTGGGCCAGGACCGAGTGTGCTTTGGGGTGCCTTTGTTATCACTGTGCTATGAGAACAAATATTTTGGGGTTCAGTCAGACCCACTCTGGGACTCAAAGATTTCTTTTCTAGTTTAGCATCTGACTGTCACCCACCTTTACAATACTTTACCTATACATTTGTTACAGGCAACGGTCAGTATTTATGTACAGACCGTTACAATACTTTATATGTACCTTTGTTATCAGGTCATTACCTAGATCTTTGTCATTGCTGTGTCACATACTATACATGTACATGTCTTTGTCTTGACAAGTTGAGCTACAGTGTCATTGACACTTTCATTTGTATCAAAAACATAGGTTACAACCCCTCATTGGAATGAGCTCATCGAGCTCGTTCCAATGAGGGGTCATAACCTACGTTTTTGAGACAAAAAATGAAAAAAATTAGTTATTCAAGAATTATTTTTGCAAGTGTTGTCTGCTTTTCATGTTAGGTGAAAGGTTAACTACTGTCACAGACAACAAATGTTTATCATTCCTCATCCCCTGAGTCTGAACATTAACAAAAGGTTTTATTGAATCACTGAAAAATTTTTATTTTTGATTTCCAAGACATAGCTCATTCCAGTGAGGTTCCATAAGCTATGTTTTTTAGCATAAATTTAAAAAATAATGAAATTTAATGGCAATTTCTGTTAATAGCTATGGACAGATATAACCATTGTATTTTTTAACAGGGACTTATTCTATAATGTATAGACAAATAACAGTAATTTGTACTGAAGATATTGTAAATGATTTTATTATACCCCCGCTTCGAAGAAGTGGGGGCTATATAGGAATCGCCCTGTACGTCCGTACGTCCGTCCGTATGTACGTCCGTACGTCTTTCCGACAGGACAAATTCTTGTGTGCGCAACTCCTCCTACATTAATGAACCGATTTTGATGAAACCTTTCAAACATCATCTCTACTAAGTGAACATGTGCATATTCCAAACTTTTTGATCTGCGACAATTTTAACCAGGTTATCTCTCTTGAACTTTGATTTAATATGGGTTTCTATATGAAATTCTTGTGTGCGCAACTCCTCCTACATTTATCAGTCAATTTGGACAAAACTTTTCAGACATCATCACTACTAAGTGAACATGCGCATATTCCAAGATTTTTGATCTGCGACAATTTTAACCAGGTTATCTCCCTTTGACTTAGATTTATTATGTCTTTCCATCCGAACAAATTCTTGTGTGCGCAACTCCTCCTACATTAATGAACCGATTTTGATGAAACCTTCATCTCTACTAAGTGAACATGTGCATATTCCAAACTTTTTGATCTGCGACAATTTTAACCAGGTTATCTCTCTTGAACTTTGATTTAATATGGGGTTTCTATATGAAATTCTTGTGTGCGCAACTCCTCCTACACATTTATCAATCAATTTGGACAAAACTTTTCAGACATCATCACTACTAAGGGAACATGCGCATATTCCAGGATTTTTGATCTGCGACAATTTTAACCAGGTTATCTCCCTTTGACTTAGATTTATTGTTTCTTTCCATCCGAACAAATTCTTGTGTGCGCAACTCCTCCTACATTAATGAACCGATTTTGATGAAACCTTTCAAACATCATCTCTACTAAGTGAACATGTGCATATTCCAAATTTTTTAATCTGCGACAATTTTAACCAGGTTATCTCTCTTGAACTTTGATTTAATATGGGTTTCTACATGAAATTCTTGTGTGCACAACTCCTCCTACATTTATCAATCAATTTGGACAAAACTTTTCAGACATCATCACTACTAAGTGAACATGCGCATGTTCCAAGATTTTTGATCTGCGACAATTTTAACCAGGTTATCTCCCTTTGACTTAGATTTATTATGTCTTTCCATTCGAACAAATTCTTGTGTGCGCAACTCCTCCTACATTAATGAACCGATTTTGATGAAACCTTTCAAACATCATCTCTACTAAGTGAACATGTGCATATTCCAAACTTTTTGATCTGCGACAATTTTAACCAGGTTATCTCTCTTGAACTTTGATTTAATATGGGTATTTTTATACTGTACCAATGACCCAGACATAGCTGGTGCTAACTCTTAAAATATAGGGCCAAACACAAATTTTGCCCCCCAATCCCCAAAATTTGCATCTAAAACTAAAGAAAACATGTCCTGAAAGGCCCTCCACACTTCGCCCTTACTGCGCATGCGCAGTGTCAAGGACTTTCCGAAATTGGCGCCATTAATCATTCTAAGTTTGGCCCTTCATCAGTTAACATCTGACTGATCTTTGTGCTTATAAATCTCAGTTTAAATGATGCCAGACACATAAATATTAGTGAAATGGTGATTCTAAGGAGGATAGAGAAGGAGGAGAGGAAAAGAATGTGTGACAGAATATTATCAGGGCTGTAACTTAAAAATTTTTAATGAAATTATGTTAAGTTACCTATTTTCAAGGCAGCAGCCATTTTGTTGTCATTCTGATTATTTAGTTACACTGTTTTTTTAAGTGTTTTCCTCTCTCCCTGTCCTTTAAGTTCCCCCTTGCTATTCTCTCATGCTTTTGGCATAGTTTTTGTAATTATTATTACTAAATTTTCTTGGGAGTTTTAGCTGAATAACAGAATGAATTCTGTTCTTTCCCCATGTTTACTTCTTCACCTACGGGTGGTTAGGCATTGTGTTCTGCATCTACCATCTGATGTTCTGCAGTTTCTTCCCTGGAAGTCTCTGTTTTGCATCAGATAGTGTATTTTGGGTAACTGATTTCGGGCCTGGGTGCCTGGAGTCTTATTTTAGTGTTTTTACACTCATTGTTTACATTTACAACAGCCCTCTGTGTGAGGGGGGGATTTCTAAAAAATAATATCTGATGTTATTTTAATCATAACTAGATACATTATTATTGTTCGTAAGTGTTGAATAAATTGTTTAAAATATTTTTAAAATTTTTTGTCCACACTTAGGCTTGGGATCCATTGGGGCTCAACGTTACTTTTCAGAAACTTGGGCTGTTCTGAATAAATATTTTTTCAAAATATTTTGATTTCAATTATTTTTTCTATATTAATGGATCATATTATTATTATGTATTTTGATTGCCAGGGGTTAGTGCGAGTACCAGGACTTGTTTTCTTTTCACATTGAAAGGATATTAATCAATTGTTTTAAGAGGAAGTCTTCCTCTGACTTTATTATCATTCTATATGTGGTCAGTGTACTCGCATTAACTCCTGTTCTGTATCGTATGATTTCGATGACAATATGGGAAGCGTATGTCACGGTATGTTGTTGGGGATTTGGACACTCCGGTCCTTTCCCCGCAGGGTCACTCTACTTTATCAATTTCTATGTCAGACGATCAAGATTAGGGTGATGTATCTGTGATGTCTTCCAACAGTGTGCCTCCGTCGTCACAATTAATGAAGGGCTAGCGGAAAAGTGCTCATGTAAATACGCCAATTGCCTAAGAGGACCCTAGTAGGTTTGACGGCCTTTGACGTCCGCTAGCTCGCCCGGTGTAGCGTCCATTCACCGAATGGTTCGGCAGCCGGGTTCGTCCATTGCGGTCTAGAAGGAATTTTGGGGTGATGCGAGCACTATAAATTAACCTAATGCACACCCAGTGACGGCGGATCGGAGGGAGAACGCAGGAAGCCTTTTAGTCCGGTTCATAGCTCGTTCCGGTCCATCCGGACGGCAAGCGAGAGAGGCCCCTCTCTCGTTCAACAACATCTGGCCCCAGATGTTGTGGTACAAAATGTGTCATAAGCGGAGCATACGTCCGTCGCTCGGGACGCTCCGTTGTATAGGCAGTCCGCTGAGACTGCTAAGGCTTCCTCTTCTCGTCAGCGCACTCGACCGCACCTTGGCTGCGTGACCGCCGATATATTACCAGCTTCGCCGATCAAGGATTCTTCGGCGACCAGGTCACACCATCCGGTAGCCAAGGACATGAGGCCTGCAGACTCCGGACGTTCGCATACGAAGTGTGCGGGAGTCAACGTACACAGAGCTTCCGGCGGCAATGCATCGTAAGACCGCTAGTGCACAGGCCTCGGGAACGGACGTGCTTTCCTTAATAGCACAGTTTATCGCAGCATCCCGGCATCAACTGAATCTGTCGCATATATTTTATCCGACGATGCTGGGTCGGGACGCTCCGCGGAAGCGGGTACGGACGTCCGAAAGTTTCATCCGGTCCGACGGGATACCGAAAGGGATTCGGAGGATTTCGAGCTTTCCCTTTCGGAACAACATATGCTGTTGTGTATGTCATCTGACTTGGTCTTCTACAGCTTCTTTCGTCGGACCAGAATGCTGCGATGCCGGATAAGAAACTGATAGCGTCGGTGGACTTAGAAATTTTTGGTTCGGTTCAGGGACATCGTCCCTCAGTTCCGACATAGTCCAATAATGTCACACAAACTTTCGAATTATTGAACGACGCTATATATATTATTATTTTATGCTTGCTAACCAAGCATTTCTGGTTTCTTGTTCGAAGAGTTATGGAGATGTCTTTCAAAAGTGTGCCTCTGTCGTCATAGTTAATGAAGAGTTAGCGGCAATAAGTGCTCATGGAATATGTCTATCGCCTACGGAGTGACATTCGCTAGCTCACCCGGTGTAGCGTACATTCATCGAATGGTTCGGCTGCCGGGTTTGTCCGTTGCGGTCTAGAAAGGAGATTTGGGTGATGCGAGCACTTTAATTACTTTAGTACTCACCCAGTGACGGCAGATTGAGGACAGATCGGAGGAAGCCTGTTAGTCCGGTTCCTGGCTTGTCCAGGTCCGTCCGGGCTGTGAGCGAGAGAGGTCCCTCTCTCGCCCAACAACATAGGGGACCGCATGTTGTGGTTCAGATATTTTACATTCGGAGCATATGTCCGTTGGTCGGGACGCTCCGTTATATTGACAGTCCGAGAGACTGTCTTTAATGCTTCCTCATCCTCACAGCAGGGCACACGACCGCACATTGGCTACGTGACCTCGAGTATCCGATCAGTTTCGGCATTCAGTGATTCCACGGCGAATAGGTCGCGCCATCCGGTAGCCAAGGGACACGAGGCCTATACACTCCGTTCGCTCGCATATTGGTAGTATGCACGGGGTAACGATCACGGAGCTTCCAGCGGCAATGCATCGTAAGACCGCTTCTCCTCAGGCCTCAGTGACGGACGTGCTATCCGAGTTAGCACAGTTGTTTCGCAGCATCCCAGCAATTGACAGTTTCTCGGTCGAATCAGGAATTATCCGACGGCGCTGGGTCGGTGCGGTCCGCGGTTGCATCAGGTACGGACGACCGAACGCTTTATAGGGTCCGACAGGATGGCGAAAGGGATTCGAAAGATTTCGAGTTTTCCCTTTAGTAGTATCGGAAGATGCCTTTCATATCTTCTGGCATTATCTTCCAGTGATTATTATTTCGGACTTCATTGCTGCGATCTTGGATAAGAGACTTATAGCGTCATTGGACTCGGATTTTTCGATCGGTTCAGGGACATTGTCCCTGACTTACCGACGCAGTCCAATATTGTTATTACAACATGTGTTTTATTTTTCGACGCTATATATATATATATACAAGCCTGCTACTAAGCATGATAGTTTAGTTTCTTGTCCGCGTTGCTCATTTCTGCCATTTTATCATTTATACAAATAGTTTATTTTGGCAGAGCAGGGCATACCGAGAGTTCATATGCGTCTAGACGGTGTGATTAAAGACTGCATATATTCTTTTTCGCCGTTTATGTCTTTTCCAATTTCAATGTTGGGAACGACATTATGTATAGTAGACTTAACTTAGACGCTTTTTTATACGTAATCCGCCTTACTGAGGCGTTATCATTACGTCTTCAAGAAAAGATTTACAGGATATTATTCTCAATGTAATTTCTTTTGAGGGCAGTAGTTTGTTCACGTATTACTCCGCCCTTCAGTGGCGGATTGGAGTTAGTTAGACGTGACGCAGCCCTAGCTACATCCACACGCGTGGATAGTAAGGTTAAGAACTCTCTCAGAGTCGCTTCGTTCTCGGAGGAGCTTCTCTTCGACGGCAACTTTTCGGCAATCCATGAATTGCTCGATTTACACGTTCTCTTGTCTATCTAGTGTTACAAGAGATTCAGACTTGGGCAAACATTCGGTGGTTGACTCAGAGAGTGCCGCCGCAGTTTCCGGACCCGAGTGTGGCTGTTATGACGGTTGCCAGTCAAACAGATTGGGATATAATACTGATCCCTACGGATTCGAAGTGCCAGGGTCTTTGGGTTCCGCAGTCTTTTAGCAATCAGTTTTCTTCCGCGGAATAATGTTTTTTAGGCTTGCTTTATGTCATTGCATGAACATTATTCAGAAACGCATGCCCAAATTCCTGTCCTTTAATTCGACAGTAGTGGCGTATCTCCGGAACCAGGGAGGCGCTCTTTCGTTTCCGTTATTCAATTTAATGGAAAGAATCCGTCTGTTGGTTATAGTACACCAAGTTCAGTTTTGGTCCGTCATATTCCGGGTCGTCTGATTGTTTTATCGGACTCCCGTTCTCTTACGGGTCGCTTGTTGCTGTCAGAATGGACTCTCAACAAACAAGTATTCAATCAGATTTGCTATCTATGGGAGCGCCCAATAATGATTTATTTATGACACAGCTTGCTAATCAATTGCAGACGTATGTGTTGGCTTGTCCAGATCTCTGAGCTAATATTGTTAACGCTCTATTGATCTATAGGACGGAATGATAGGATACGCGTTTCCTCCGGTGCTGTTGTTTTAGCAGGTATTGCTAAGATAAACAACCACAATACATTTCTGTTGATAGCATCTCTATCTTCACAGAGATCATGAGTAATTTACTCTCTTGTCTACTGTGGGTCTTAACGTGAAATCTTCCTCTATGTGAGGATCTTTTTCACTGGGTAAATCGTGTCATCTTTATCACAACCCTCAAGGTCGCAACCTTCATGTATTCTGTTGTGTGGTCCGTATTGCATTGTAAGCACTGTACTGGACGAGCTTTGGACGCAATTTCTTACTATAGGAGATCCTCTTCTTCGCTATTCTATGCGGCTAAAGTGGAGGCTCTTCCGTCGTGGTGTAGGGATCATTATGTTCATATTGTTGATCCCTCCATACTACTCATTGCTATTTTTTAGTATACTTGTTTCACAAGATCTACTGCAGCCTGTTATTATTTAGGTTATAGGTTTATGTTACCTCATACCTATGCACTCTACGATAGTTTACAATTGAGTCTTTTGTCTCTTTATCTAAGTCAGTTAGTAACTTTTTGATAAATAGACTTAGAATCTTTAGATTAAATTCCTATACGGATTTTAACTTCGGTTCTTATTTAGCTAAGTAATCATTTGAGCCTCTGGAAACAGTAGTTTTCAAATTCTGACCTTTTAGACAGTAATTCTGTTGGTTTCTCTTTTACTGTAGAGTCAGTGAGTTTCATGCACTATCGATGGATGATTTTCACTTTCATAGTTTCGGAATCAATACTTCCGTTACTATTTAGGTTGGATTGTTGCATAAGAGTTAGGCTCCTATTATCCGGAACCTATTATTTTAAGGTCCTTCCGTCTTCGTATGGACATAGGCCTTTACTCTTTCCGGGTACAGTTTATGTATTTATAAACAGATATCTGTTTATTACTATGGGCGTAAGCTTCTTCTGTCTTTGATGTCTAGTAGAAGGACGTTACGCTCCTTTTTATTGTTAATGGATTCTATTAACTATCGGTACTGCTTATGGTATATCATTGACTTAGCAGTTGTGCTTAAGATTTCGGCTCATGAAGTAAGAGTTCTTCTACTTCTTGGGCTTACATTAATAGTGTCGCTATTATAGATTTTTGAAGGCCGCTCATTGCGCTCAGCCATCCACATTCATGAATTTTATCTCAGAAATATCGAGTCCATTTCTGGAGGCCTCTATTGTTAGGTCTATTATCTACTGCTCAGAATGTCATTCACTTAACAGTTGCTACTATAGCTAGGTAGGCTGTCTGTTTCGGCAGTGTCTCCGTTCGGCTGCCCTCTTCGCTCTGGGCTATTTGACCCAGGGCAAGAAAAAGGGGGGGGGGGGGGGGGGGAGGGTGTTCCCTTGGGTCACCTGTTTTACTATGAAAACAAGGGGATACCTCCTCCGGAGTTAGTAATTCTGAGCTGTTATTGGGATGGTTGTTTAGTGAGAAGTTTAGGTTTTTAAAATTCATTCAAGTCTTAGTTTTTAAAGTATAGCTTTTGAATATTGCATATGTCAACGGACATGATTATGCAATCCTCAGACACTTTTAGGAGTATAAGAGTCTCTATTCTCTAGACTTACTTTATTTATTGGCTTACTTTAAAAATTATTAGCATAAGGATTATATTGGATATTAATAGAGTACATGGATGTATGAAGCTCAATTTTGGAAGGTGTTGTATCTTTCTAATTTATCATAAATAAGAAAGATACATGTAAGGCCTATTACTTCTTTTTCCCTACAGGGGATGACTCTGTTTTATTTTATTGAGCGTATTCCATTTTGCTCTATGTCCTTGGCCCTCCAGCCTTTTTACTATTCAGCTATGTCTGGGTCATTGGTACAGTATAAAAATGTTAAAAAATTTATAGTAATTTATATATTTTTTATACTTACCAATGACCCAGACGGGGATGGCCCTCCCAGGAGTTGGGAACTCTTGCCTCCCCGCTGAGTACATAGCGCTTACCAGGCACTGGTTATTAGAATGATTAATGGCGCCAATTTCGGAACGTCCTTGACACTGCGCATGCGCAGTAGGGGCGAAGTGTGGAGGGCCTTTCAGGACATGTTTTCTTTAGTTTTAGATGCAAATTTTGGGGATTGGGGGGCAAAATTTGTGTTTGGCCCTATATTTTAAGAGTTAGCACCAGCTATGTCTGGGTCATTGGTAAGTATAAAAAATATATAAATTACTATAAATTTTTTAACTTCTATATGAAATTCTTGTGTGCGCAACTCCTCCTACATTTATCAATCAATTTGGACAAAACTTTTCAGACATCATCACTACTAAGTGAACATGCGCATATTCCAAGATTTTTGATCTGCGACAGTTTTAACCAGGTTATCTCCCTTTGACTTAGATTTATTATGTCTTTCCATCCGAACAAATTCTTGTGTGCGCAACTCCTCCTACATTAATGAACCGATTTTGATGAAACCTTCATCTCTACTAAGTGAACATGTGCATATTCCAAACTTTTTGATCTGCGACAATCTTAACCAGGTTATCTCTCTTGAACTTTGATTTAATATGGGTTTCTATATGAAATTCTTGTGTGCGCAACTCCTCCTACATTTATCAATCAATTTGGACAAAACTTTTCAGACATCATCACTACTAAGTGAACATGCGCATATTCCAGGATTTTTGATCTGCGACAATTTTAACCAGGTTATCTCCCTTTGACTTAGATTTATTGTTTCTTTCCATCCGAACAAATTCTTGTGTGCACAACTCCTCCTACATTAATGAACCGATTTTGATGAAACCTTTCAAACATCATCTCTACTAAGTGAACATGTGCATATTCCAAACTTTTTAATCTGCGACAATTTTAACCAGGTTATCTCTCTTGAACTTTGATTTAATATGGGTTTCTACATGAAATTCTTGTGTGCACAACTCCTCCTACATTTATCAATCAATTTGGACAAAACTTTTCAGACATCATCACTACTAAGTGAACATGTGCATATTCCAAGATTTTTGATCTGCGACAATTTTAACCAGGTTATCTCCCTTTGACTTAGATTTATTATGTCTTTCCGTTCGAACAAATTCTTGTGTGCGCAACTCCTCCTACATTAATGAACCAATTTTGATGAAACCTTTCAAACATCAATCAATTTGGACGAAAGAAAAATGATCTTTATGTATACATTTCCTTATGGCCTTCGCCTACATGATCAGAAGTGCATTCCTCTAAAAACCCAAAGCGGGGGTATTAATCACCTTCAGTGATAGTTCTAGTTTTTAAAAGTTTTATGCCATTAACTGTGTTGTTTAATTAAACAGGTTCCACTATATTACTTCATTTGTTTCATTTCAGGGATCTAAAGATGCTTTACAATCAGACTGGATGCTAAAAGCTTTGTACAAATGTACTCGATGTCTTCATATTACAAGACATGTGACAGGTAGTTTTATGTATTACATTAGAACCCTGTTAATAGAATAACTGCTTGACTTTGAAATAATATTGAGTTAACAGAAAAATAATTTTTGATGAAGCTCCTGGAACATAAGATGTCCAAAGAAAACTCCCTAACGGTTGTGAATTTTTTTTTTTTCTGAATTGCCATAAAGTCAAACTTAATTTACAGTTTGATGAAGTTGAGTAGCTAGGCAGGTGGTCAGGTATTTGGGTAGTTTTTTGTTCAGTGGGCAAGGATAGTTGTTTTTTGGTGAATAACTTTACTTCTATTTAATACAGGTCACCCAATCTTACTTCCTTGCTTCCCACATGGATAGGGAAGAACTCTATTGATTTTCAGGTTTTTCAACCAAAGGTCAATGTCACTATTATTAATTCTGATTGCTCATGTGGGAGCATGGTGACACTGTGTACTAAGGCATACTGCACCTAGATGGTGCTCTTGTCTTCACCCACTGCTAACCCTGCTTGTACGGAGTTAATATGTTGGGGAGTCAGTCAGTTGCTCATCGCAGCCCAGTGGTTCTCTCTGGGTACTCATGCTTCCTCCACCCTCTGCATATAAAACTAAGGTGACCCCCCCCCCCCCCCCTTCTCCTTAAAAAAAAAAGAAAAGCACTTAGGTTTTTGTAGATAAATTTTGTTTTTTATGTCACGGGTCAACCAAATTTGTAGAAAATAATGCTATATGGGCAGTGAAGTACTCTAGTGATTTTGGATTTAATATGCACAAGGTCAATGGTTGCTGCCCTGTTACTATAAAAAGAACTATCAGAAATTGATTTTTGGGCAATAACTTTTATTTTATATGTCACATGTTCACGAGATTGAAAATAGCACTGGATTTCTGAGTGCTAATTTTAGTTCTATTTATCAGAGCTCAACCAAACTTGCAGACAGTAATCGTATATGGACAGGGAAGAAACTTATTGAGTTTGGACATGATAGCCACAAGATCAAGGGTAACAAAATAGAACTTTGTTGAAAATTGGTTTGTGGCAATTATCTTTGTTGTACATATCACCTGTTCACCAGATTTACAGATTAGGAACCGGAGCGAGACCCTGATACATATTTTGTACAAACACATAATGGTAATAATCTCTATGTAAACAACCCCTACGGCTTAGTAACATATGATTCTTCGGGGGTGTCATAATTAGTACAATGACAAGTTTTTAAACATATAACCCTGCTTATCGCATGCTAGGTGTTATATATGTTGTATTGAACAGAACGCAGTATCTTCATAAAACCCCTTGGAGTGCAGCTGTGTACGAAAAACATCGATCAACATTTAAGTGTGAAGATAACAGATACCGCTTCTCCACTTTTCCCTTCTTGTTATGTTTGGAAAATGGTAGCTTGTAATTTGGTGGTGGTGTCCAAGGCTCGTTTAACAGCTTCAGTTTAAGATCATCATCGATGGTCCTCACTCTGGTGATGTATTCTCCGATGTCCAGTTTATGTTGTGGGTGTATAATTTCTGCTTTAGCTGATTGTAGACACGGAGGTTCTTCTGTGAGTTTTGTGCTTATCTCTGAACTAGCAATAGCCTCATGTTGTGGCTCTGGTAAGATGTCATTTGTTGCGACAGTGTCAATATCTGTAATTCTTGATTTCTTTGAAAAAAAGTTGGTTAAGCATATTTGCTAATGTTTTTCGGAAGGTCGTTTTCGGCTCATGACTATAACTAGAGATTTACTTATGACAGTGCCATTCATAGTGTTCTTATTTAATACCATTCTATCGAAATGTAGTTATGTAATAAGCATAAGGGATTAGAGGAGTCCAGGACACCCATGTCTAATTACAGATTACATGCAATCAGTCTCGAAAATGTTCCAAATTGTAAGATATAGTTCTATAAAATAATTGAAGTGTGTCGATGGCATTAAAGTATGTTTGATTTCCATGAATAACCACAGACTATGACAGAATAATCTGGACTTGGCATCATATCTGATAGCGAAAATGTATGATTTACTACCCATGGTATCAATGACCTATTGCAGCAGACACTCTCTGGTACCAACGCAAATACAAACGCAATTTTCACCACAGGAAGCACACTGAAAGTATACAATAGTTTCACATTGCTATCTTTGTCTTTGATAACCTGACATTCAAAAAATCTTAACTCGAGCTGAAGGGGCTGGGGGGGGATTGCACCCCCCTATCCCCCCCACCCCCCCCCCAACCCCTTGCTCTTTGTATCCGCCACTGACACTAAACCATGTGGAAAATGAAAATCTCTGCGGAACGGAAATCGTTGACGGACTATATTTAAGTAGAAGCAAAATTTCACTTTAATTTTCTACAAATCATGCAACGCAATTACAGTTTGAATCATTAGTGACAGCTGAAAATCATCCCCTGAGTTCCAATGTGTTCCCTGTGCCAGTAGGCACATAGAACACATTGGGGAAATCAGGGGTGACATAGTAACACAGGTTGCAAATTTGGTTGGCGATAAAATGTATTCTTTTTGTTGAAAGTCGTCAAATGAATTGTTGAGTGTCCTTTTAATAACTGCTTTTATAGTAGCAAAGGCATGTAATAAACACAGATGTGTGAATGTGTTAATCGATGTGCTACTTGTACCATTGCAGAAGTATAAAACTCAAGGCCTGAAGCCTCTCCTTCTATCCTTCCAGCTGGCACTCGTGCCATATCGATTAACCCATTCACACATGTCTCGTTCTGAGTATATACTTGGTTAAAAAAAGTGGTTTCTGAGCAATAACTTTTGTTCTACTCAAAGCAATACTTCAAAATTTGTAGGGTTTGTACCCTTATGGAAGGAAAAGAGCCTTAGTAATATTTAAATTTCACTCATCAATGATCAAGGTCACTGTTACTAAAAATAGCACTTTTTGGTTTCCAGGACTGGTACTGTTATTAAAATGTAACTTTAGAAAAAAAACATTTTTCCAGACAATATCAAATGTGGACTTTTGGAGCTGTGATTCTCTCATTAGAATTTGTTTTTTTCATGGTTGTTTGAATCCTGTGTATGACATAATGGGAATAGATCACAACACTTAGGCCACACAAAGTAGATCTTCTGTTTCTCAGGCCATTATTTGTAAAATTGCATGCGGGCGAGCGGTTTTTTATTTTATTTTTTATTTCAGTAATTACTTTTTTGCCATCAAAAGTTCATGTTCTTGGTTCATGTTTTAGGCCTCATAATCTACAGAATAGCGTGGGTGGTGGTGTATTTCATCCCTTGAGTGCAAGAAGACTTTGCAATGCATCAATTTTTTCAACTTGGGTAAAATATCAGACATAAACCATTTAATTTTTATTTTTTTAAAGTTTAAATTGGTTATAAAAAGAGAGCATGCGGCAGCCAAAAGGACCATGCGGGAGGGCCTGAGAAATAGATTTTATATTTTTTTAGGCCTTAAAACATTTTAGATGATTTCTATACTAACTGTTTTTATAGCTGAGCAGCAGAACCCTGTTTATTGAATAGTCACTTAGTAAGAATTATTCAATAATGCAAGTATGCAATTAACCCTTTACCTAATGCAGATGATATCAATCTTGTTATTTTAAATTTTTCCAGAAATTTCAGCAAAACATTATTCTACGACCACTCATTGGAATGAGCTCAACGAGTAACATGGTTTTGTTGAAATTTAATAAAAAAGAATGTTCAACTACACAATATATAAATTACACAGGCGGATGCAACCGATTCGGTAATTAAAGGGTTAAAATAGATTTGGTCACTTTCCTGTGCTCGAGGGTTAAACTGAGTATTTATTCTATTATATCATGCCTGACAGAGCTCATGGATATAATAGATTAAATACCTATATTGGATGTAATGAAATCAGATGGGGTGAATAAACAAGGGGATTTGGTGATTACCCTGGTAATTTCTCGACATATGACCTAAAACAGTTAAATTCTGTTTCTCAGGCCCTCCCGCATGGTCATTTTGGCTGCCACATTCTCTCTTTTTATAACCAATACAAACTTAAAAAAATTAAAATTAAATGGTTTATGTCTGATATTTTACTCAAGTTAATAAAATTGATAAATGTTTTTCCTTGAGTGCGACAAGAAGCCTTTTCATACTCAGAGGATGAAATACACCACGACTCATGCTATTCTGTAGATTATGAGGCCTAAAACATAAAACAACCAAGAATATGAACTTTTGATGGCAAATAAATAATTCCAAAAATAAAAAATAAAATAAAAAACTGCCCGCCCACATGCAATTTTACAAAAAATGGCCTGAGAAACAGATCTTCTTCTTTGTGGGGCCTTTGGTTTCCAGACGATAACTTTAGTTTGACTGAACAAAATGGAACAGAATTTTATACATAGGTTTATAACCACATAATACAGGTTGGGATTGACAGTAGGCTTTGTACAGTATATTTTGGCAGAGTTACTTAGAAGACATGTTAATATTGGTTTCTGGATGATAACCATAGTTTGACTAAATGAAATGAAACAAAATTGTATACATAGGTTTATAATCACATAATACAGCTTGGAATAGGTGGTTGGCTTAGTCTGATATTTTGGCAGAGTTATGGCTCTTTTCCAACTTTGAAGACATGTTAATATTGGTTTCCAGATGATAACTATAGGTTGACTGAACGAAAGGAAACAAAATTATTTTATACATAGGCTTATGGCCACATAATACAGGTTGGGATTTATTGTGGTTGCTGTAGACAATATACCAGGCAGGTTTGATTTTGAGTATCATAAAGCTGGGGCATTAGTATCCCATGAACACATTTGATGGCCTACTGTACTGGTTGTATGGTTTAATGGAGATAAGATATTTATTAATTCAAAATCAACAAAGATAAATGAATAGAAACTCATGCTTGGCAGGGGGGGGGGGGGGGGGGGGGGGGGGGAGAGAATAGCCACCCTTGATGTTGCACTTGTTTATTCAATGAACAGGAGTTTACTCTTTTACTAACATGCATTACTCAGGTTCAAATTTGGAATGAAGGTATGGTAAATTGCTTTCTGTTTGGAAGTTATATTTAGTTAACAGGTTTTTCAATCCACAGATATCCAATTATGCTGATTCCACTGTACATGTTTTCAGTAGTAACCGTATTATTTTTCAGTCCAAGAACAAAGGATTATGGCAGCTAGTCGTGGATTGGTTAACTGGTATGGACAGTTGAGGTATTTGGGCGCAGAAGATCACACATTTACGCATTTACCTTCTGACATGAATTCACGCATACTCACATTTCCTCGACTACAAGATGTATTTGAGATGACAGCTATACACAAATTGTGTTTCCTAATCAGTGAGTCGATTTTTAAACTCAGAGACCTAGAATGTAAAATAGTGGAATCTGTCAATTCTTTACCTAACACAACTAGTTAACAATTCTTACCCAACAAATTCTTGAATAACTAGAAAATTATGACCGTCATCTGAACTAGATTCTTCCAATGATGGGTAAGGATAGTAAAGATTTGGCCATTATGTTCAGAAAAGAGTTAATTAAATGGCCACTATACTTGTTAGAAATATTCTCTTGTCAGAAATATTTAGTCAGCCAGAATCTGGTTGTTTTGTAACATTCAGGTGACATGGAGAGCATTTTTTCTTTCTTGTTTCACAGTTTACATAATGAATCGACCCTATAATATGCAAATTGAGCAGTTGAAACCCAAATTTTTTTTTTTAAATTTCAACAAAACCATATTGTGTGGCCCCTCATTGGAACTAGTACGATGACCTCATTCCAATGAGGGCCCTCAAGAAATTTTGTCACAATTTTTGAAAAATTTGAAAAAATAATCATTAAAATAAAATTTTGATATTGTCTGCATAAGGTAAATAGTTAATAAAGCAGACAGAGCTCTGTCAAAAAATAAATAGAACTAGGTTATTTAAGACTGCACTGCAATTCTTGAGATATCATTCAGAAGCATTGCCAATACAGTTTTATATGTCACTTTGAAGATGCATGTTGACGTTTCTGTAGTTCCAGAATTTTATTTTTCGTAAAATTGGATGGGGTAGCTGCCAATGATATTTTTTTCATATCTTCAGTATTTCAGGTCAGATTTTCAAAATTTTACCAACTTCCTATTTGGTACCATGAATTCAGTCAGGTTGCCCAATCACAGCTTGTGTCAATAAAATTTAATTGTACATTTTTCACACCTTCTCCATTGATGATATGCAATATACATTCTGTTACGAATTACAATCAGGAAACACAGTGGCCCACAATTGGTTAGAGCAGTGGTCTTGAGATCTAAAGGTTGATTCTTCAGTGATTATCCATGTTATCACATTGTATAATTGGGCAAGACTGTTTGACTGAAATGTCTATGTGGGAGTTTGACAGAGCTGTGTACTAAGACGTAGGACTGGAGAAACTCAAATCTTAGGTTTATATAGAGATATGGATCTCTTTGCATATGAAAAATACTCACCCATGTCTCTAAACCTGCAGAGCAGGCAATCACGTTATTAGGTAGTCTTTGAAAATATATCTAGATAATTTCTTTCATCAAATGGTACATCCCTAAGCTATTTTATTTGTGTATTATTGTTGCATGAATTACATTTTTTATCCACCTAAATAATACCTGAGTGAGCTTTACAAAGATCTGGGTTGGGTGCTGGTATTATTAAGACAGACCACAACAAGGGTGGGATACATGGGACTTGAATCAATGACCAGAGTTGGACCTTTTTCTGTATTTCACACGTGCCCTCAGTGGTTGTTAATTCCTACCCCCATACTCTACCCAAGTTGTCTTCTGTATTTATACCCCAATTAAACTTGAATTAACTGGTAGAGTGCTGGAAGCCACAAATTTGGGCTTTCATTACGTGTACAGTACCCATATGAGACTGGTCAATAAATACCCCAGTTATTGATGCTAAATTTAGATTAGTGCTGTCTATTTATAGAAGAACTATTTATGAGTGGGCGTGTTCAATTAATTACTTATCTTCATTGACAACAGAGCAACAATAACAGGAACATTGGCTTTGATATATTTTATTTCATTCAAGTGTTTTAACTTTTAACGAGCAATAAACTATAGAAACATACTACACTGCACATAGATATTAACATAAATAAGTTTGTTTTTTTGCACATTGATATTTACATAAATGAGTTGTCATTTTTTAATTTTTAACTTCATTTGGTTTCTTATAACTAACATTGCAGTACGTTCAACGTGGATTGAAACAAAAACGCCACCGCGGTGTGTTCTCTTCCGTGGAGTTCCAGTGGACCGCAGTGTTTGATCAGTGGAAGACAGTTTTCAAAACACTGTGACCCACCGTGGTCACGAGCGTTAACGATTAGTTTAATTGCTTTCGCATGTCAGTTTCTCTGCTGATTAATAAATACTGTCTTGTGACGTCAACTGGCAAGACTACTGCGTTTGTTACTGGTAGTAGATAATTTATTTTAAATTAAAATTGGAATTTGGAGGAGGCAGACGGCGACTATTGCTGTGGTTTGAAATTGTAAATTGGGAAGAGAACAGTCAGTTCCATTTGGTTAAGTACAAAGTCCTCGTCACTTTCGAAACTAAACTGTTGTGTTTGTGCGATCGATTTGATCGAGAAAATAAATAAACCAGACTTCAGAAAAACAACTAATATTCGCGAAGTTCACAATTTCACATTTTGTTTACAGCTGTAGGCCAACATGTGATGAACCGTGTTTTTCGTGGGTGGGAAGCAGGGGTGAAAAAGCCTCCTGCGCCACGAAAGCGCCCACGGCGCACGGCTAATGATCGAAGTGATACCAGTTCACGACATTGAGTCAACTCGATCAGCACATCCTCTTTCCTGTCCTACTCTTGTCGGGCAACGCAATTAAAGATTCTTATAAAAATGATATAGTAAAAAGAAAATATAGTGTTTTTGAATGGATACCAAAAAGAATCTCACTCGAGACTGAAACTAATGATTATTTCACAGGGGGGAGG